>JBBGZY010001996.1:0-600000 GCA_037952925.1 Lithobates clamitans | reverse complement strand
TACCAGGCCGCATGCCCTCAACATGGGTGGTGGGTGCTTTGGGGGAGGTGGGCGCCCTGCAGCCCCCCCACCCCAAAGCACCTTGTCCCCATGTTGTTGAGGACAAGGGCCTCTTCCCAACAACCCTGGCCGTTGGTTGTCGGGGGTCTGCGGGCGAGGGGCTTATCGGAATCCGGGAGCCCCCTTTAATAAGGGGGCCCCCAAATCCCAGCTCCCCACCCTATTTGAATGAATACCCCTACCCAGCTCCGGGGTCTTCTTCCGACTTCGGGGGTTTCTCCAGCCTCTTCTCCCGGTGTCCGGTTCTTCTCCGCTCTCTCTGGCCTCTTCTCCCAGTGTCCGGTTCTTCTGCCCGGCTCCTCTGCTATCTTCTGCCGCTCTTTTGCTAGCGGTGGCCTGGTCTTCTACGTTGTCTTCTATCCTATTCTTTTCTTCCGATGTTGACAGGACGCTCTCTCCCTGTGTGATTGCTCCACAATGACTTATATAGGCAGGGGGCCCCGCCCCCTTATGACGTCATAGTCCCCGGGGCATGCTGGGACTGTGATGTCATAAGGGGGCATGGTCATTGGATGACATGACCACGCCCCCTTATGACGTCACAGTCCCAGCATGCCCTGGGACTGTGACATCCTAAGGGGGCGGAGTCACCACCTATATTAGTCATTGCGGAGCGCTCACACAGCATTACAGCAGGAGAGAGCGTCGTGTCAACATCGGAAGAAGAGAAGAGGGAAGATGACGATGCAGAAGTCCGGGCCACCGCTAGCAAAAGAGCGGCAGAAAATAGAGGAGGAAGCGGCAGAAGAACTGGACACCAGGAGAAGAGGTCGAACACCAGGAGAAGAGGCCGAAGAGTGGGAGAAGAACTGGACACCGGGAGAAGAGGCCAGAGAGAGCGGCAAAGTCGGAAGAAGACCCCCGAAGTCGGAAGAAGACCCCCGGAGCTGTCTAATAAATTACTATAAAAACCTGTGTAGTGTGTTTTTTTTTTTATTGACACTTTTTTCCCTAGGTGTATTGGTAGGGGTACGATGTACCCCATACTCATTCACATAGGGTGGGGGGACGGGATCTGGGGGCCCCCTTATTAAAGGGGGCTCCTGGATTCCGATAAGCCCCCGCCCGCAGACCCCGACAACCAACGGCCAGGGTTGTTGGGAAGAGGCCCTTGTCCTCATCAACATGGGGACAAGGTGCTTTGGGGGAGGGGGGGGGCACAGGGCGGCCCCCCCTCCCCCAAAGCACCCACCCCCCATGTTGAGGGCATGCGGCCTGGTACGGTTCAGGAGGGGGCGCTCGCTCGTCCCCACCCCCTTTCCTGACTGGCCGGGCTCCGTGCTTGGAAAAGAGTCTGGTATGGATTTTGGGGGGACCCCCATGCCGTTTTTTCGGCATAGGGGTTCCCCTTAAAATCCAAACCAGACCTAAGGGCCTGGTATGCCCCTGGAGGCAAACCCATGCCAGTTTTTTATTTAAAATTTGGCGTGGAGTTCCCCCTCAAGATTCATACCAAACACAGTGCCTGGAATTGGCGGGGATCCAAGTTGGATCCCCGCACCAGTGTGAACCCAGCTCGCAAGGTGTCAATCTCGCCGATAAAAGCGGAGAGATTGACACAATATCAGACAACAATACAGAAGTTGACCAAAGAGCTGAAAAACCACGTGATTTGGTGAAAGTTGGCTGAATAAGTTCTGCCGTGTGTATGCAATACAAACTTATGGAAAACGCCCTTTGTACAAAAATCCAGGGGAAAGTTTGCACAAAGTCCTATCGTGTGTATGAGACTTAAGGCATTTTTTTTTTTTGGATATAGTGGAGAGGGATTAGAACTCCCCGTTAGGGAGATTCACCCTCTGTATTTTACTACTATCATTAAATGTGAAAGCAAAAGAAAATCCCAAATTTTGGGTTGATGCCAGAACAGATATGGAGGGGAAATCTTCCAATGGGTAAATGGGGACATTAGTCTGTTGACCTTTAAGACACCCTGGGTCTTCTCTCACTTTGCAGGGATTTCCTCTGACTTCCTATTTGGCTATGGGGCAGGAAGTGAAGAGAAATCTCCCCAATGGGACACAAACGGCAAAAAAACTAAAACTGACAAGGACCGTAACTCCCCCTTACTCTATTAAAAATAAAAATGAAAAGTTTTGCCTTTAGTATCACTTTAAGGGAAGAAGTAAAAGAGGGGAGACAATTAAAAGCTTTAAATATGTGACACATGTGAATAAGGTTCAGGAGGGCAATATTTTAAATATGAAGCCAAGATCAAGAACACAGGGACTTGACCAAAGTTCAGAACTAATCTTAGAAAGAATGACTTAATCAAAAGATGAGTTGATGCTTGGAATAGACTGCCAGCAGAGGTAGTAAATCAGTCAACAGTAAATGGATTTTGGAGACATGTCCTGGCTTCAGGGAAGAATGACTGCCTGAGCCTGGAGCTCTTATCCCAATCCATCCTGTCTGAATCCCACATCTGCTCCCCAATCTCTGCATAAAGACATTCATCATGACTATCAGCTAGCAGTGTCTCATATGCAAACACAAATTGATCAGATTGAGCAATGCATAGACTGTGTAGAAAGAGCAGTGGCGGAACATAGCTTAGCTCATAATGATTTAGTGGATGCCTATTATACTCAAGCACAAGATCTACAGGCTCTCAGGGATAAAGTATCTGATCTTCAGGATAGATCCAATAACCTCAAGGTTAGGGGAATCCCTGAAGATATCTGTCCAGCAGAATTGATTCCTTACCCGCACCAGCTTTTTAAAGCCATTATACCACTAAGCTATCTTCAGAAACTGATTATTGACAGAGCACACAGAATCCAGAAATCCACACCTATACCCGCTTCTACACCTAGATATGTCCTACAGCCAACAAAGTGGGTGCATTCCTATCGAGCCAATTTAAACATAAACAGCAAAAGAGTAAGATTCTGTATTTAAAGGACCATTGTAAGGGTCATGTTGTTAGTAACCCCTTAGTTAATGACAACTTTATAATCTTAAAGACACCCCTAATGCTGGCTCTCCTTTGCCAAATCAAATTGATGTTTTCCTCAATTTACTTAATCTTTTTTAAAATCTCCCCTAACTATTGACCTTACCTGCTCCTTTTACCACTCAAGAAGTAAAAAGAATCAATGCTATCCTCCCCCTTCACAAATCCCCTGGACCAAACAGTTTTACGAACAAGTATTATAAGGCCTTCCTGACCCTACTTTCCCAGTATCTTTGCTCCTTCCCTAATTAGGTTGCGTCCCAAAGCACACTTCCTAGGGAATCATCGGAGGCCCTGATTGTCACCATCTTCAAACCAGGAAAAGCATCCGATGACCCTGTAAACTTCCACTCTACCTCATTACTAAATTAAGATAATAAATATATGCAAATTATTAGCTAACAGACTTCTCACAATAATACCACATCTTGTACATACCTATCAAGTTGGTTTCATAACTAGCAGACTACCTCCAGATGGCACTAGACAACTTATAGATCTAATTCAATGGGCAAATCCTCAAACACCTTCTCTGCTCTTTTCCTTGCAGAGAAGGTGTGTGATTGCGTGCATTGGGGCTTGAGAAAGTCCTACCCAAATGTGCATTGACCGTAATGTTCCATTGTATACTTTTGGCCTTATATGAACTCTAGCACTAAGTCTGGGCCTCAGGTATGTTACTTATCAAGACCATTTGTTCACTTTCACCACTTATATTTGCCCTCCTAACCGATTTAATACTGCCCACTTTCACCCCCTTCCTGCCCAGACCAATTTTCAGCTATCAGCGCTGTCGCACATTGAATGACAATAGCCCAGTCATGCAGCACTGCACCCATCATTTTTTTTCACACAAATAGAGCTTTCTTTTGGTGGTATTTAGTCAGCACTTGGCTTTTTTATTTTTTGCTAAATACACTAAAAAAGACTGAAGATTTTGAAAAAAAAAACAAGTTTTTCTTCATTTCTGTTATACAATTTTGCAAATAAATACCGTATTTATCGGCGTATAACACGCACTTTTTTCCCCTTAAAATCAGGGGAAAGTCGCAGGTGCGTGTTATACGCCGATCCCCTGCGATCCTGAGCTGTCACAATTTTAAAATCGCCGACCGCGATTTGAAAATGGCGCCGCCGGCGCCAAAATACACCGAGCCGGTCCTCGGCTCTTTCCGGCGGCTCTCGTTTACTTTCGGCTCCATTCGTAGTCCCGAGCGGAGCTATCCGAACCTACTCGGCTAGGTTCGGATAGCTCCGCTCGGGACTACGAGTGGAGCCGAAAGTGAACGAGAGCCGCCGGAAAGAGCTGAGGACCGGCTCGGTGTATTTCGGCGCCGGCGGCGCCATTTTCAAATCGCGGTCGGCGATTTTAAAGCTCAGGACAGGGGATCGAAGGCTGCACTGCGAAAGGCTGCACTGGGAAAGGCTGGGAAAGGCTGCACTGGGAAAGGCTGGGAAAGGCTGCACTGGGGAAGGCTGCACTGACAAGGCTGTACTGACAAGGCTGTACTGACAAGGCTGCACTGACAAGGCTGCACTGACAAGGCTGCACTGAGAAGGCTGCACTGACATGGCTGCACTAACAAGGCTGCACTGGGGAAGGCTGCACTGACATGGCTGCACTGAGAAGGCTGCAATGATGGGCATTTAAATGTAAGTTTTTTTTCCTTCAACTTCCCTCCTAAAAGTTTTTTTTTCCTTAAAATTCCCTCCTAAATTGGGGTGCGTGTTATACGCCGGTGCTTGTTATACGCCGATAAATACAGTAATCTTTTTTTCATAAATTTAGGTCAAAATGTACCTTTCTTTGGTGAAAATAACCCAAATAAATGTTTATAATATAGTCAGTAAGAAAGTTATAGGGTCCATGAACTATGGTATATATATTAGAAAATTGATCAATCCTGATTACTGACAGACAATCTAATTTCTTGAGGCCGAAAATGCCGGGACAGTAGAGATACCCCCCAAATGACCTCTTTTTGGAAAGTAGACAGTCCAAGGTATTTAGTAAGAGGTATGGTGAGGTATTGAAGTTGTAATTTTTTGTCACAAGTTTTAGAAATAAAGAAATTACATACTGTCACCAGTGTAGTATAGCATTATCATATAACTGGTGTGGCAGTCATCAGGGACACTGCCTGGTGACAGAGTATGTTACAGAAAATATATAATAACAATAATAATAATATATTTTTTTTCTCTTTTATTACATTTTTTTTTTTTTTTTTACGATTTTTTTTTTAACACACTGTGACCAAAGCAATACAGTGTTACCATAGTAACACTGTAATACTCTGGGGAAGTGATAAGGATTTTTTTTCCACATAATGATTGCTTATACCAGTGAATTTTATTGGTATAAAATGGCAACCATTTTTACTGAATGAAACTTTTGTTGTGATTAGCTGTGATTTGCCAGATCACATGGTACACATGGGCTGTGATTGGCTCTGCCTGTACCATGTGATCACTGTTACTAATCACAGCTAGCAACACAATTGTATCCAATAAATGGCATGAAAGGAAGCCAAGCGACAGCCAAGAAACTTAAGGATTTAGAGAAGATCTGGGGAGGAGCCGGATGTGGGCGGCTAGCTGGGTCAGCTGCTAGCTCCGGGATGCCGGACGTCTCTCCCTCCAGCTCCGACGCGAGACCAGGAGCAATCCCGCCTCCCCTGTAGCTCCTATGCCCCCCCGCCCCAGAGCCTGACAGCCCGCGCTGTTTAAAAATCTACAATCCCGCAGACATCCCGGGTATGGATCCCGCAGCGGAGGCGAAGCTTTTCGGGCGCTAACAAACATACTAGGGAGACGGTCTCCAGGCACTGGTGAATCATAGTGAAGCGCTGAGCCGAAAAGCGGAGAGGAAGCCAGGTGCACGGAGACCTCGCGGAAGACAGGTTGGCGCTCTGGGGAAGGAAGGAAAAAAAAAAAAAAGAAAAAGAAAAGAAAAAACTGGGTAGGATCGCACAAGCGGCTGAAGGGGTAAGTGATTCATTAAGGAGACAACCTGCAGGACTACTCCCCCTGAAAAGGTCTGGAAGGTGAGCAAATATAATTTGTGGAACAATATCTTATACTACCCAAGTCTGTAGCAGCGATATCACCTGTGGTTGTACAAGATATATAGGACCCGGAAGATAACTAGGGTTGGGACGTATACTGTACAAAAGCATTGGAGGGGAAGGGGGCATTGCTGTGGTATTACTGCGAATGTATCAAGTAAAATTCCCCTCCCCAGCAAGGGTTTAGAGTGCTCAGTAAGTAGACAAATCTGACGCATGGAACAATAACCTAGGTCACTTACCCCTGAAGCATCTACATTATGTGTAACTATACAGGACATATAGATTCTAGAAGATAACCAGGATTGGAACTTTTAAAATGTAAAAGCAACCGAGGGAGCAAGTGTTTTAAGTGCTCACTACCTCACAGTGAAAATAACTGGCAGGTTTTACCCCCTGAAGGGCTCAGAAAGCAAGTAAAAGTATACAAAACTGCCATTGAGTCATAATTCATACCACTCAGCTTTGCAGCGTTTACATTACCTTTCAGTACAGAGGACCTATACACCCTAGAAGAAAATCAAGACTAGGACTCATATGAAGGAGCGAGACTGACAGTGCTCAAAAAATCCCCCCTTTTTTTTTTGTTGTTTTTTTTTTTTCTATCTCTGATCGATACTGAGGGTTACTTCTTATCCTGATGTTTATAGAAGATCTTGCCGCTCTCCCTTTTTTTTTTTTTTTTTTGACGATGGGTTTAGAGTGTGAATATAGGGTGTGGGTGCACACCAGGGATAGTTAGGAAGGCAACCCAAAAAGGCTGGGACCCTATAAAGAAAATTATCCCTTGGTTGGTTGTCCACACAAAGTATTTGAGAGGACTGGTCACACACAATATAACTCGGCTACACTCGCAGGATATCTACGGCCCCACAGAGCATACAGTACAATGAAGGGGAAGGGAGGGAAGGGGGCCACAGCTACAGGTAGTACAGTTAGTAGTAACAGAACGAGTGTAAGTCCGGGGGCCATCAGGAAATATATGGTCCAAGAAGGCAAAGGGAGCCCGGGGAAGGCAGGCGGAACTAAGTTAAAAACCCCTGAACCCCCAACTAAAATAAGCACAAGAAGACAGCTGGCGGGGATGGATCCCCACATGGTGGGGACCGAGATAACAGCAGAGGCTACAAGGGACCTCCCGGAGGACAACCAAATACCAACAAAAAGTGAGATGGCAGAAATGTTTGCAAGATTAGAAACAACAATGAAAGGAGAATTCGAAACAATTCGACAAGAAATGGGCCACACACTAAAAAGAGTGGAAGAACTGAAAGTAACAACAGACACAAAGGGAATAGAGATAAAAAATCTCAAACAGCAGATAGAAGAAATTCTGAAAGAACAAAGAAATTTACGTTATAAACTGGAAGACCAGGAGAACCGTAATAGGAGGAAGAACTTGCGGATAAGAGGTCTGCCTGAGGTAGAAGGAGGTAGAGAAAATCTACAAGAAACAATCGACCAAATATTTGGAGAACGATTAGATCCATCTGGCAACAGACCAAAAATTAAATTAGAAAGAGCCCACAGGATAAGAAAGCCGGTGGAGATCAGGGGGGATGCCCCGCGGGACGTAATTGTCAGATTCCACAACTTCCATGACAAAGAAAGGATTAAATCTAGCATTAGAATCAACCAGCAGGTGAAATATGGAGAGGTAAATCTACAGATCTTCCCGGATCTTTCTGCAGAGACCTTGGCCAGGAGAAGAACTCTTAAACCTCTGCTGGCCCAGCTTAGAGCAAATGAAGTTCAGTACTCATGGGGCTTTCCAGCCTGTCTGATTGGATGTAAGGAAGGTCGCTCGGCGACATTGCGGTTCCCTGAAGAGACACAAAAATTTTGCCAACGCCTGGAAGTACCATTGGTGGAAATCCCAGGATGGTGGGAAAGACCTGGAACCGAAGATAGTAGGGAGGGGACCCCTGCCTGGATTCCAGTTATCAAAATGAAATGATTAGTAAAAAAAGAGACATGAGACTGTATCACGAACATAGAAAGGGAACTTTCGGATTTGCTATTAAAGAAAGTATGGAGGAGGCGGGGGGGCGGAGTTCGGGGGGGGGGAGGGAGAGGGGAACTGGGGACCCTGGGGGAGGCAGGTCGATCTAGGGATGGTGCCCCCGAGCTCAACCTCTAAGGGGAGAACCGAGGGACCGGGAGGAGTAAGTAGAGCCTCGGTTAACGGGACCATGAGATGGTATGTTACCCCAAAAAAGGGAGGGGGTCGGGAAGGGTTGGGGGGGAGGATTGGTGGGAGGTGGGGGAGGGACAGGGTTTGGAGAGGGGGGAGGGAGGGCTAGGGAGGGACCAGGGCTGGAAGGGGGGGGAGAGACTTGTAGGTATGGCACTGCTCCCCACTTCCTAGAATTAGAAGGGTGGTTCTGCCCGCATAGGGGTAAAATAACAAGATGACTGCGCTAAATCTAATCTCGTATAATGTGAGGGGGATGGGCTCTCCCATAAAGTGTGCAAATATAACGAGAGAATTGAAACTTTTAAAAGCAGATGTCATCTTTTTGCAGGAGACACACTTCTATGCGGGCAAGAACCAGAGAATATGCTCGAGGGACTTCCCTAAATGGGAATATGGGGATTCCCCAACTAAAGGCTCAAAAGGCATAGCTATAGGGTTTGCTAAGGATGTTAGATTTGGGGTAAAAGAGAGAATGATAGATCCCGAGGGACGGTTCCTGTTTCTCAGGGGCAATCTCAACGGGACGGAATGCACACTAGCAAATATCTACTGCCCAAACATTAATCCTGGAAGATATTTGCTGGGCACTCTCTCAAAATTTGAAGATTTTAAGAGAGGGAGGGCTGTCATTGCAGGAGATTTTAACATGTGTCTGGACCCAGGCAAAGATATTACATCGAGTGTTCGTGGGACTGGAGGGATATGGATGAATAAGCTCAAAAAGAAATTACACCAATGTCAACTGTTAGATATTTGGAGATTACAACATCCAAACGTGAGAGACTATTCCTACTACTCCCACGTACACTCGACGTACTCCAGGTTAGATTTTTTTTTGGTAGACCACAGGTACATAGAGGAAATAGAAGGCACAAGAATAGGGTCAATAACATTCTCAGACCATGCCCCAGTAAGTATAAAGTGGAAACTAGGTAAAAAGAACCCCTCCTTTAGCGGCTGGAAACTTAATGAGGACCTACTACATGATAGAGATATTGAGCAGCGCATTAAGGAGGAAATTGAATTCTATTTTAAAATTAATTCGGTGGGGGAAACATCAGAGGCCGTAGTATGGGAGGCCCATAAAGTATACATCAGAGGCATCTTAATAAAGGCGGGCACAGAAAGGAAAAAAAAGGAGGCTAAGGAAAGACTGGCTCTACAGGAAAACATCCAGAAGCTAGAACAACAGCACAAGCAAACAGGGGCAAAGGAGATAATGATGGATTTATATAAGAGTAGAGAAGCCATGCGTGAACTCATAGAATTGGAGAACCGTAAGATATACAATCAGGTCAAAAAAGAAAGATATATAGGAGGAAACAGACCCGGAAGGCTACTGGCTAGGGCCCTAAGCAAAAAGAAAAACAATAACTACATTGATAAAATAAAAATTAAAGCAGGTGAGACTGTTTATAAAGATAAAGACATTGCAGGGGCCTTCCAGGAGTTTTACGGAGAGCTGTATGCCATAAATAAAAATATCAGTTCCAAAGAAAGAGAAGAAAAACAAGAGAAAATTAAAAAATTGTTTAAAAGACAGTGGTTTAACCAATCTTACAGAAACAGAACAAGCCAGCCTTGAAGCCCCATATACGGAACTAGAAGTGAAAAAAGCGCTTAGAGGGATGCAATTGGGTAAAAGCCCAGGTCCGGATGGACTGACGGTGCTATATTACAGAAAATTTCAAGATTACCTTATACCAAAGATGTGTTCTTATATGAATGATGCCGGGGACAAGGGAGAAATGAGAAAGGAGGCTTTGGCAGCTAACATTGCCATTATTCCAAAGGAAGGTAAAGACAGCACATTGTGTTCAAGCTACCGGCCGATATCCCTCCTAAACGTTGACATGAAAATATACGCGAAAGTAATTGCGGATAGATTAAAACCAATAACAGAAAGAATTATTCACCCAGATCAGGTAGGGTTTGTACCAGGGCGACAAGGGAGGGATAACAGCATTAAGACAATCCTGATGGTGCAACACATGAAGAAAAGTAGAGCCCCAGGCCTACTCTTATCAATAGACGCTGAAAAAGCGTTCGATAGAGTTGACTGGGACTTCATGATGGGCACTCTAGAGGAGATGGGCTTCGGGACTAAGATCCGCAGAAGGGTAGGGGCACTACACTCTAGACCTACAGCGAGAGTAAGGATAAATGGAACCATGTCGGAGTCCTTCGATATGTATAACGGGACTAGACAGGGGTGCCCGCTCTCCCCTGCCCTATTTGTGCTGACCCTAGAACCATTATTAGAAAAGATCAGGAAGTGCCCGGATATCAGCGGGGTAACGATAGGTCGGGATGAATATAAAATAGCCGCATTTGCGGATGATATCCTGCTTTATATTACGCGTCCAAGGATATCTCTCCCAAACATAATGACTGCCCTACTAGAGTATGGAAAGCTTTCTAATTTTAAAATAAATCCAAATAAATCCGAAACATTAAGCATTAATATCAGCAAAACCAGTGAACAATTATATCATAAACACTTCCCCTTTATATGGGGGCAAAAAGTACTAAAATACCTAGGGATAAAAATTACGACCTCACAAGAGATGCTCTATCATGTCAACTTCCTACCACTTCTCAATGAAATAAAGCAAGAACTTAAGAGGTTACACTTAGGACAACTGTCATGGGGAGGGAGAATTAACATCTTTAAAATGATCATATTGCCAAGAATAACCTATAAAATGCAGATGTTGCCAGTGGCGCTCCCGCAGGCGTACCTTAGAAAACTGCATTTGATTTTTTTAAGATTTATTTGGAGGGAGAAAACACCCCGATTGAAGTTCACACAATTAGCAAAGGCTAGGGGTAAGGGGGGATGGGGAGCACCAGATGTCCGTAAATACTACGAGGCCATAGCTCTTGCCAGAGTAGTTGATTGGGCAAAAAGTAAAGTAGACAGACACTGGGTAAAAATGGAAAAGGAAATTAGCGACACTAAGTTGAATAAAATAATATGGATCCCACCACACTTAAGGAAATTAGGTAAAGAAACACATGAGATCACTTAACATGCACTTAGAATTTGGGATAAAGTCCACAAAAGGGAGCAGTGGGGATACAATTCTCCCCTAATGTCACTTAAGGATTCTGATTATTTTGCACCAGGGGTAGGGAAGTGGTTTGGGGGGTGGTTGCAGGACGATAACATACAGCTAAAGGACGTAATGCAACATAATAAAATATGTACATACCAGCAGTTAAAGGATAAAAAAAATCTGTTAGTTATAAACACTTGGCGGTACAGCCAATTGAATCAGTTCATAAAAACCCTCCCACAACCAATTAGATCGAGTGACAACCTACGCCCTCTAGAGAAAATGTGTTTAGACAAAGACAATAAAGGGGGGTTTTCCCAGACGTATAGAATTTTGATAGGCCTGGGGAACGCGGACGCCCCATCGTATAAAAAGAAATGGGAGAAGGAGTTAGGAAGAAAACTTGCTGCCCCAGAAAGGTCATTGATCCTAAGTAGAACAGCAGCTACGTCGGTCAACAGTAAAATCCTGGAGTTAAACTTCAGATGTTTGGCCAGGATGTACCTGACCCCGGAACGCCTAAATAAATTTCAAAACGGACCTTCACAATATTGCTGAAGGGGGTGTGGGGAAGTGGGGTCAATGGCCCATATCTGGTGGCAATGCCCGAGAATTAAAATATTCTGGAGTGAGGTGAGGGGATTTATTAAAGATATAACAGGGATTAATGTTCAAGATGATCCCTGGATCTGTTTATTTCACATGAGCGAAATGCCCAATAAAGCCTATCAGAGAACACTAATATCGCATCTCATCGATGCGGCTAAAAGTTTGATACCTAAGTACTGGAGAAGGACAGAAAGACCTGCAATGAGGGACTGGTATGATAAAATTAATGAAATATACAGCCTAGAATATCTAAGGTACAGTGAAGGGACAAAAATGGGTGCCTTTGAGACAAAATGGAGAAGGTGGGTAGAGTTCAAGGGATCCCTGAGAGCGGCCGAGATATGGGCATCCTAGGCAGGAAGCAAGAGAGATTTTAAGATACAAGGTAAAGAGGGCCTGGTAGGAAAAAGAAAGGAGGAAGTAAAGATATCAAAGGGGGGGGGGAGCAGTGAGGAGGTACGGTCTCGGGGGGATGGGAGGGATGGGGAGGTGGAGGGGTATAAGTAAAAGGTAAAGGGATTAATGAAACCCCATATAACCAGGTTTTGAGGCATAAAAAAAAAAAAAAAAAATGCAATTATTGTCACCACGATGATGTAAAAATAAATGGGACACAGTCTGAATTACGGACAGCTGAAAAATGACTCCCAGAGAAAATATACTACTGAGTGGTAAAAAAAAAAGGAAGCCATGTATTGTTTACAATGTCCTCCGGACACAGCTGGTGACAGGCTGCGCCGCCCCACAGCCACATGAGAGGCATGTTCTGGGAGGACTACATATGATGTCCATTAAGAACAAAGAAATTCCCACCCAGCCATTATTTTGCCATAGGCAGTGTTGGAACTGGTTACTAGAACCCTTAGCAGAATCCATATATACCAATCCAAACATTTTGGGAATTTTGGTATGTTCCAAAACACACAAAATCGGCCTTGATGCGGACAATATTATATTTTATATTTTTTTATTATATTTTTTAATATTATATTTCTTTAACTAACCCAGTCACACCCCTTTTTGCTTTACAAGATAACCTCATGACCTTTGACCATCTGTAGTTACATAAAATCAATAATTCCAAATCTTTTATGTTGCCTATTCATGAGGATGTTTGCATATATACAGCGGGAAGAGCATACATTTACAGTTAGTTTGGACTGCGGCCAGGTTTTTGTCTTGATGTAAATTTTCCATTTTGCTTGCCTTATTTTATGCCTAACCAGTTCAATGTTTTTAATAATGTAACCATTCTGTATATAGTATATTTCTTTCCCAAGGACAGTATTTTAACTAACTATTGCTATATTTTTCTTTAGTTTTTCTGGCTTGGGTACCTGATCTGATTTTAAATGTAACATTTATAGTCGTGTCCAATAGTCTCTTTCAGACATTTATATATTGGTTTGATGATGAGACCTACACCTTGCCATATACTGCCTGTAGTTTGGTTTAAAAAAAAAAATAAAAATATTGTTTTATTCTTTTGTGATTCAACAACTCCCAGTGATTGTAGAACGCAACTTCAGATATCTTGATCTACTTTGGATTTTTCTGTTTTCTGTGTACTATGCAATGTATTCTCTCTTGCTGGAATGTATAATAATACTTTTTGTACAAGTTTTTTTCTTTTGTTTCTCACCTTCTTTAACCACTTAGAGACTGCCCACCGCATATATACTGCGGCAGAATGGCTCTATTGCACGAAACAACGTACCTGTACATTGTTTCATGCAATAGATACTGTGGGTGCACTCCAGCTGCATGGAGGGGGAGCCAGTGCGTGGGTCAGGCGGACTCAACGTCCGTCAGGCACCCACGATTGCTCTACAAGGCAAATAAGGCAGATCCCCATTCTGACAGGGGGTAACATGGAGATCGTCTGTTCCTAGTAATCAGTAGGGATGGGCTATCTTTTGGAGTCGAACATGAGTTTGCCGAACATCTAACAATTTGGGGTGTTCGTGGCAAATTCGAAAAGCCGCGGAACACCCTTTAAAATTCTATGGGAGAAATCTAAAGTGCTAATTTTAAAGGTTAATATGCAAGTTATTGTCATAAAAAGTGTTTGGAGACCTAGGTCCTGCCCCAGGGGACATGCATCAATGCAAAAAAAGTTTAAAAATGGCTGTTTTTTCGGGAGCAGTGATTTTAATAATGCTTAAAGTGAAACAATAAAAGTGAAATATTCCTTTAAATTTCGTACCTGGGGGGTGTCTATAGTATGCCTGTAAAGTAGCGCTGTGTTTATAACAGTCCGAGAGCAAAATGACATTTCTAAAGAAAAAAAAGTAATTTAAAAGTGCTAGTGCCGGCTATTAATGAATTATCGGTCCCGACAATACACATAAAATTCATTAAAAAAAAAATGCATGGGGGTCCCCCAAAATTTCATTACCAGGCCCTTCAGGTCTGGTATGGTTATCAAGGGGAACTCCGTGCCAAAATGAAAAAAAAATGGCGTGGGGTTCTCCCCAAAAATCCACACCAGACCCTTATCCGAGCAGGCAACCTGGCAGGCCGCAGGAAAAGAGGGGGGACGAGAAACGCCCCCCTCCTGAACCATTCCAGGCCACATGCCCTCAACATGGGGAGGATGTTCCCATGTTGATGGGGACAAGGGCCTCATCCCCACAACCCTTGCCCGGTGGTTGTGGGGGTCTGCGGGCGGGGGGCTTATGGGAATCTGGAAGCCCCCTTTAACAAAGGGGACACCCAGATCCTGGCCCCCCTATATGAACTGGTAAGGGGAATCCTGCGTTGCATCAAAGGGGGGGCGGGGTCATCCGTACATGTCACTGGAAAACCCCGGCGTTTCCCCTAGTCAGAGGGGGACAGGGTCAGGTGACGGGTGGCCCCGCCCTCAGCTACATAAGAGCTTTCAAGCTAGCGTCACGTTATTGGGTGGGTGCCTCCGGTGGAGGCAGGATCCTGTGCGTGTTCCTCGCTGGAGTCGCTGGAGATCATCCATCTCTGGAGATCGAGAATTGGATTACATCGCTGGAGTAGGAGCATGGGTTTATTGGATTACATCGCTGGAATCTCTTTTTTATTTTTTATTTTTTTATTTTTAATAAAGGACTTGTCCCAAGCCGTCTCCTGTGGTTTTTTAACATTTTGACACTTTCTTTTTGTGAAATGGTAGGGGTACAATGTACCCCTCACCTATTCACATGGGGGGGCCGGGATCTGGGTGTCCCCTTTGTTAAAGGGGGCTTCCAGATTCCGATAAGCCCCCCGCCTGCAGACCCCCACAACCACCGGGCAAGGGTTGTGGGGATGAGGCCCTTGTCCCCATCAACATGGGGACATCCTCCCTATGTTGAGGGCATGTGGCCTGGTACGGTTCAGGAGGGGGGGGCGCTCTCTCATCTCCCTCTTTTTCTGCGGCCTGCCAGGTTGCGTGATAAGGGTCTGGTGTGGATTTTTGGGGGAACCCCACGCCATTTTTTTTTAAAATTTTGGCGCGGAGTTCCCCTTAATATCCATACCAGACCTGAAGGGCCTGGTAATGGGATTTTAGGGGACCCCCACGCATTTTTTTTTTTCAATGACTTTCAATGACTTTTATGTGTATTGTCGGGACAATTCATTAATTATTATACAGGATTTATACAGGATTTATATAGCGCCAACAGTTTGCGCAGCGCTTTACAACATGGGGCAGACAGTACACTTACAATACAAATCAATACAGGAGGGATCAGAGGGCCCTGCTCATTAGAGCTTACAATCTAGAAGGGAGGGTCAAGTGGAGACAAAAAGTAATAACTGTGGGGGATGAGCTGATGGAAAAAAAAAAAATGAAAGTACAGTTGTTAGGTGTGGGTAGGATAGGCTTCTCTGAAGAGAAGGATTTTCAGGGATCTTCTGAAAGCTAATAAAGTAGGAGATAAGCGGACAGATTGGGGTAAGGAGTTCCATAGGATTGGAGAGGCTTTGGAAAAGGCCTGGAGGCGAGCATGGGAGGAGGTGACAAGGGAGCTAGAGAGCAGGAGGTCTTGAGAGGAATGAAGAGAGCGAGTAGGTTGGTATTTAGAGACCAAGCTAGTGATGTAGCTGGGGGCGAGATTGTGGATGGCTTTGTACGTAGTTGTTAGAATTTTGAATTTAATTCTTTGGCCGAGCGGAAGCCAGTGGAGGGATTGACAGAGAGGAGTGGCAGACACAGAGCGATTGAAAAGGTGGACGAGTCTGGCAGCGGCATTCATAATGGATTGAAGAGGTGATAGACTATGTAGTGGTAAGCCAATGAGAAGGGAGTTGCAGTAGTCAAGGCGAGAGATGACCAGCAAGTGAATTAAGAGCTTTGTTGTGTCATTGGTTAGAAAGGGGCGTATTTTGGAGATGTTGCGGAGGTTGAGGCGGCAGGATTTGGACAGTGATTGGATGTGTTGCTTGAAGGAGAGTTCAGAGTCTAGGACTACACCTGGAACCTTGGCATGTGGGGATGGGCTTATAGTTGTGCCATCGATTTTGACAGAGAGATCAGGGGAAGAGGCATAGGGGGGAGGAAAAATTAGAAGTTCAGTTTTGGCTAGATTGAGTTTAAGGAAGTGGTGAGACATCCAGACTGATATATCTGAGAGTAAATTACTGATACGTGAGGAGACAGAGGGAGTGAGCTGAGGGGTAGAGAAATAGATTTGGGTGTCATCAGCGTAGAGGTGGTATTGGAAGCCATGGGAGGCTATCAGTTGACCCAGGGAGGCAGTGTAGATTGAAAATAGTAGAGGTCCAAGAACAGAACCCTGAGGGACCCCAACAGAGAAAGGAAGAGGAGAGGAGGAAGTAGAGTTATAAGAAATGCTAAAGGTGCGGTTGGATAAGTAGGAAGAGAACCAGCGAAGTGTACAGTCACAGAGACCAAAGGCGTGTCGTTTTTTGAGGAGGAGGGGGTGGTCAACCGTATCAAAGGCAGCAGAGAGGTCCAGGAGTAGGAGTACAGAATAGCTTTGATTGGTTTTGGCCATTAGTAGATCGTTTGTTAGTTTTAGGAGAGCAGTTTCTGTGGAGTGTTGAGGACGAAATCCAGACTGAAGGGGATCGAGAAGGCCATTATCAGCGAGGTGGATGCTCAGTCGGTTGTAAACCAGACGTTCGAGGAGTTTGGATAAGAAGGGGAGCAAGGAGATGGGGCGTAGGTTGTTAAGATTGGATGGGTCCAGTGAGGGCTTTTTAAGTATGGGTCTGACAAGTGCATGTTTTAGAGAGTTAGGGAAGATGCCAGAAGAGAGGGAGAGATTGAAGATGTGGGTTAGAGTAAGGTGGACATTAGCAAGTAGTTTAGCAACTTCGTCTGTAGTAGAGGGAAATAATGATTGTGCCTGTGGGCATGAAGTGTAAAGCGTGGAGGGTGTCGGCACAGTAGAGATCTCCGCGCGAATTGTATCAATCTTCTGTTTGAAGTGATTGGCGATCTCCTGTGCAGTGAGTGAGTTGGCGGGTGGAGGCGGTGGAGGACGAAGTAGAGAGTTGAAGGTAGAGAAGAGTTGACGGGGACAGGATGATAAGTTGCTAATGAGAGCGGTAAAATAGGTCTGCTTGGCAGAGAGGAGGCTGGAGTTGTATTTTTGGAGGACAGATTTATATTGGTAGAAATCTCTCTGGGACTTAGTCTTACGCCACAGGCGCTCCAGAGCACGACTACGTTTTTTCAGACTTCTAGTATCATCTGTTTGCCAAGGTTGAAGGGGTCTGGGCTTGATTCTGTGTGTAGTGAGGGGGGCAAGTGAGTTCAGTGAGGCTAGAAGTGAAGCGTTGTACACAGAAGTGGCTAGGTTGGTGCAGGATAGGTGTGAGATTTTGTTGTAGAGGTTGTTGATAGCAGAGTAGAGAAGAGAAGGGTTGAGATAACGTAGGTTTCTGCGGGTAACTTTAAGGTGGTTGGAGGGAGAGGAGGTGAAGGAGAGGGAGAGAGTGAAACTAATAAGGTGGTGATCAGAGAGAGGGGATGGATAGTTAGAGAGGTTGCATGGAGTGCAAAGGTGAGAGAACACGAGGTCAAGGATATTGCCTTCTGAGTGAGTTGGAGCATGTATCCACTGCTTCAGGTCAAAGGAGGATGTTAGGCTGAGAAATTTGGAAGTGGAAGGAGTGTTAGTATTAATAGGGATGTTGAAGTCCCCGAGAATGATAGTGGGGATTTCAGAAGAAAGAAAGTAGGTTAGCCAGGCAGAGAAGTCTTCAAGAAAGGTTGATACTGGTCCAGGGGGCCTGTAGATCACAGCTATCTTTAGGGAAATTGGAGTGAAAAGGCGAATACAGTGTGCTTCGAAAGAGGAGAGTGACAGAGAGGGAGGTGGCTGAAGTACCTGAAAGGTGCTATGTGGGGCTAGAAGGATTCCGACACCTCCTCCCTTACGTCCGCTGGATCCGGGGGAGTGAGTCCAGAGAAGACCACCATGGGATAGGGCAGCAGAAGATGCAGTGTCGGATTCGTGGAGCCAGGTTTCGGTAATGGCGAGTAGGTTAAATGAGTTGGCAATAAAGAGGTCATGGAGAGAGGTGAGCTTGTTGCAGACAGAGCGTGAGTTCCAAAGGGCACAAGAGAAAGGGAGTCTGGATTTGGGAAGAATAGAAATGGGAATTGATTGTGGCGGCTGCTGCCAGAGGGTGCAGGGTGATGGGTGCATGGGGTACAGTTAAATGATGGAGGCCCAGGGTTTGGGGATATATCTCCAGAGGTTAGGAGAAGCAAGAGGGTGAGGGAGGTAATATGGGAGTGGGATTTATATGAAGTGACATGCCCCAGGGTCTTGGAGATTTTTAGTGTATGTGGATTTAGAATTAGCAGGATTTGGTGGGTGCAGTAATAAGGACAGGACAGGAGTGAGGGTGATATATATATGCTGTGGGGGGGAGAAGAGGGGTGAAGGAGAGATAGCTTTAGGATGGAGGACAGAGTTGTCAAAAGCAGTGGTAGAGAAAGCATGTTACAAGGAAAAAGAGCTAACGGAGTAAACAAGTTCACCTGATGTCTGTGTGCTGTTTTTCAAAGTGTTTTTCTTGTGTCCCTTCGCTGAAGTGCAGAGTCAGAAGTGCATTTCACTTGTAGAAATTGCCACTTTGAGAAAGAGCCAAGTTGCAAATGTGTCCCCCCCTGCAAATGCTTCCCCCAAGAGAAGCTTAAATATATACTGATAGGGGTAGGGTGTGGGTGGATTTCAATCAGCAATCAAGAGGTTATAAAGCTTGGCTGGTTAACAGGGCAAAATTCTTAAGTCACAAACAGACTAGCAAGAGGGCACTAAAGTTAAGAGAGTCATAATTTTGGGTAAGACAAGGGAGATAATAAAGCACTGTAATGTGGACAGGTCTACAGACAGTTAAGTAAAAATAACATACCAGCATTATTAAAGACACATAAGAAAAAAAGATAGCAGTGTTTCAGTTTTTGGCTGGAGCTGTAGTAGTAGGAGCACACTAGAGTTAAGAGACATAGGAGACAGATTTCACTAATGCGATTCTGGCTGGAGTTGTAGCAGTAGGAGCATACCTGTGGGAGGACAAAGATGATATTTTCAGATCAGACAGTCAGATGATGAGTGATAAGTGCAGAGTCAGAAGTGCATTTCACGGGGGGCGTGGTATGGAGAGAGGGCGCGCTGCGTGAGCGTGAGGAGGTTCCCGGGCTCAGAGAGACACGAGGAGTGGTGAGCTCTAACGATAGCTCCTTCCTCTCTGCCTAGAGGTTCAACCCCGTAGTCAGGAGAAGAGCCGCCAGCACAAGGACAGCGGAAGCAGAGAGTCCTGGCGGTAGCATCTCTACCTCCTTCGTCAGCTTCTTTTAAAGGAGAGAAGAGCCGGGAGAGAGCAGCCAGAGACGCCGGCACGGAGAGACGGGAGGTGGAGAGCACCGGCACTAGCATAAACCACCCCTCCACTATACTTCTCCAATCAGCCAAGAGAGATCGAGCAGGAGATGTCGGTTCGAAGACGCAATGCTTTACACCCCTGTGGAAAGGGGAAAGCACAGTCTGGCAGTATGAAAGCTTACCTGTCACTGCAGAACACGGAACAAAGTAAGGCTGAACGGAAGTTGTCAGGATGTGGTGGGGCGAGGTCTGTGGTATCAGACGCCCGAAGCAGCCAGAAACAAGGTGAGGAGATGCCATTGAAGGTTCAGCGGAGCCTAAGGAGGATGGGAGATCTGGCGAAGGGGGGAGTGGAGAGGGCTGAAAGTGGGGTATGCTATGAGCAAGGCAACCATGAAGTGGTGGGACTGAGTTATAAAGAGAACCACAGAGACGGCCAAATGTTGGAAGGAGGAGGGGGGGGACAAGACATATAGGAAAATGGGGGAACGGAACCCAGAACTGTGCCGGGAGAGAAGACTGGGGAGGGTGAGGGTCGGAGTGAGCTGCACGGAGGAGAAATGGAAGCTGCTAATAGTAGTATAGTAGCTCAGAAACAGCAATGGACCCCTATGACCCCCATGACTCAATCCCCCAATACAGAGCAAGAAACATACCAGCCAGAAATAGTGAGGATAAACCTGGACAAGGAATTTAGAGAGCACTTGAGATCTCTCCCCACTAAAAATGATATACAACTACCGTATTTATCGGCGTATAACATGCACAGGCGTATAACACGCACATTAATTTTAAGAGGGAAATTTCAGGAAAAAAACTTAAATTTTAAATAAGGAACTTTGAAGCAAAATAAGGGTCAGTGCCCATCTGCAGCCTCACCATTGCCATCAGTGCAGCCTGATCAATGCCCATCTGCAGCCTCACAAGTGCCATCAGTACAGCCTCGCCATTGCCTTCAATGCAGCAGCCTCACCATTGCCTTCAATGCAGCAGCCTCACCATTGCCTTCAATGCAGCAGCCTCACCATTGCCTTCAATGCAGCAGCCTCACCATTGCCTTCAATGCAGCAGCCTCTCCATTGCCTTCAATGCAGCAGCCTCACCATTGCCATCAGTGCAGCATGATCGATGCCCTTCTGCAGCAAGAGGGGACAGGGAGGGGGGCGGGATGAGTGCCGACAGATTACATGCAGTGAGAATCCTATGATAGACAGAACAGTGGTCCAATGGTGGCCCAGGAGAGGGGACTTCCTATTACAGAGGCTGCCAAGTAAACAGGAGATTCTCACTGCATGTAATCTGACGGCGCTCGTCCCGTCCCGCTCCCTGTCCTCTCAGAGGCAGCTAAAATTTAAGTATTGTGGTATAACACGCACATGCTATTTGCACCCAATTTTCATGGTGAAAAAGTGAGTGTTATACGCCAATAAATTTCTATGGTGGAATCGTCCTGCAAACAAATGGTTGAAGAGATCAGAGAGGATACAGTAGCTTTGGGACGCAGAGTGGAGGAAATTGAGATGAACCAGGATGACCTTAAGCAAGCGGTGGTGGACACCCAAGTAGTATTAAAAGAATATGAGGAAAAACTAAACTCACTATTAGATCAAATTGATGATCAAGAAAATAGAACATGCAGGCAGAATATCCGTATAAGGGGTGTAAGCGAGAGAAATGGGGCTGCAGATCTAGTTCAATTGGTGACAGAGTTGTTTTCGTCAAATACTGTGGGTACAATCCCCAGAGGTTATCGAAATAGACAGAGTGCATTGCATAACGTCTCTCACCAATCAGAGTATGGACAGACCCCGAGATATTATATGTAAACTGCATAAATTTGCTTTGAAAGAGACAATTATGAATGCAGCACGCAAAAACCCTAGGATAGTATACGAACGGCACCAGATCTCCCTGTATGCAGACTTATCATATCGGACATTAATGCAGCGCTGCACAGTCAGACCTCTATTGGAAGCTATGCGAGTAGCGGAAGTGAGATATAGATGGGGATTCCCCTTTTGTGTAAAGGCTTCCCGAGAGGGAAAATCTGCAGTTCTGAGAACTAAGGACGATTTACAAAAATTTACAGAAGTTTTGGGTTTACCGCTGATTGATTTCTCAGATTGGAGACTGAATAGCTCTAGAACCCCTTTGCCACGTCCAGAACAGTGGAACCAAGTCCCGAGTAGAAGCAGAGGAAGGAAGAGTAATAGAGATGGACAAATATGATTATATGATTATAGATAAAGGAAAAGTGTGGGGTATCTGAGTGGGAGAAGGTGGGGTGGGGGGGTGTTATGTGGGGTGGGTGGGGGGATTGGGGGGGTTTCCCCTGTCTGGTCTTTCCCTCCCCCCCCTCTCCCTTTCTCCCGTGTGTTTCTCTCTCTCCCTCTTATCTCTGAACCCCCGGGCTGGGATAACCCTACCAAATTGCACGCAGAGCCCCAGCTATCTGTCTATCTCTTTTTCTTTAGAACTAATATTATCTATTGTGTAAATGGCCCCTCTTGCTCTTGGGGCCCAGGGAGAAACCGGATTTCCTTAATCCATACCGTGAGACATCTTTGCCCCAATAGGAAAGTCCCAAAAGGGGGACTAATTTTTCTGCAGCTTGGCAGAAGGGAGGACAATCTCAGGGATAGGAGGTATACCTATGGAGGGATTGATCCACCAATTAGGGGTGATGATAGGAAATATAATGTGTGTGTGTGTCTGTTGGGGGGGGGGTTTCTTCTTACTTCCCTCTCTCACTGTTCTTCCTCTTCCGCATTTTGTTCCATCCATCCCGGGCATCGTACATTTTCTTACTTTCAGTGTGGAAATATATACGGAGAGGATAAGGGGACCCTCTGGAGCAGCGTGGAGACAGGTACGGGGGGGTACATACAGACGGACTAAATGGCATATTTGAAGATAGTATCGTATAATGTAAGGGGCTTAGGAGCACCTGGTAAGAGGGGGCGCCTCTGGTGTGAGCTGCGCAGCCTGAAGGTAGATGTTATATTCCTCCAGAAGACGCACTTCACGGCAGGGTCAACCCCAAGATTGCCATGTTTTCCATTTAGTCAATGGTTTCACTCGACTTCACCTATTCGTGGAGCTAGAGGCGTCACAATAGCATTTAACAGAACAATTCCTTTCCTACCTGTAGAAGTTGAGAAGGATCTGGAAGGTCGTTTTTTGTTGGTAAAAGGAAGAATACAGGATCAATGTTATACATTTGCATCAATTTATGCCCCTAATAATGGTACAGTAGAGTTTATATCAAAAACAATGAAAAAACTGGAAAAGTTGAGGGAAGGTATACTGATATTGGGAGGGGATTTTAACCTTACTCTAGACCCTGAAATGGACACCTCATCTGGTAAGACAGTACTATCTTTTAGGGCTCAGAGACATTTAAGAAAAAGTTTGAGAGCGCTTCATTTGGTAGATAGCTGGAGGATTTTGCATAGCCATGAAAGGGATTATAGTTATTATTCAAGAATACATAATAACTATTCAAGGATTGATCTCTTACTGGTTGATCAATTTGATTTACATCTTGTGAAATTTTCGGTAATTGGATCAATTACGATATCAGTTGCTTTGAGCTTACGAATGAGTGGT
The DNA here is from genome assembly GCA_037952925.1 of Lithobates clamitans. Taxonomy (NCBI): domain Eukaryota; kingdom Metazoa; phylum Chordata; class Amphibia; order Anura; family Ranidae; genus Lithobates; species Lithobates clamitans. The sequence continues at coordinate 576,625 of JBBGZY010001996.1, read as the reverse complement.
GTAGGCAAAAAAGAAAGGAACTCGTGATTAAATGAATCCATTTTGGATGATAAAAGGGTCTTTGAAACCCTGAAGGAGGGACTGATATCGTATTTTGAGATCAATAGAACAGGTGAGGTGTCCAATCAAGTAGTGTGGGAAGCACATAAAGTGGTTATTAGGGGGGAGATGATTGCACAGGGGTCACGTCTTAAGAAAGAAAAACAAAAGGAAATTACGGATATCTTGGAGGAGATACACAGAAATGAGATGAAACATAAAAACAGTCGGGACTCGGAGGATGATAATAGGCTGGTGGAGTTGAGGCTTAAGTTGACTAAATGTTTGGATCTGAAAGTTAAAAACAAGCAAAGATACTACGCGCATCGATTTTATGAACAAGGTAGTAAGGGGGGAAAACTGCTAGCGAGACAATTAAAAAAACAACAGGAAGCAAGGCACGTTCATAAATTAATAGTAAATAATAAACAGGTTATTGATACCCATAAAATAGCAGCAGAATTCCAAAGGTATTATAGATCCCTATATAATATAGAGGGGGACAAAAGAGGAGAAGAGGGGGGAGGAGTGAGGCAAGAGATCAGGGAATACCTAAGGACATCAGAATTACCAGTAATTTCAACTGCATCACTGGAGGAAATGGAACAGCCAATTACAGTGGAGGAGCTGGGTAAGGTGGTGGGAGGATTATAATTGGGGAAAAGCCCGGGCCCTGACGGTTTTACGAACATTTATTATAAAAAGTTTCTCCCGGAGCTGGCCCAGCCCCTCTGCGACTATCTCAACTTTATAACAGCTTCTAGCCCATTGTCACCAGAAGCTTTGATGGCACATGTGACAGTACTCCCAAAGGAGGGGAAGGATCCTCAGGTGTGTGCTAACTATAGGCCCATCTCCCTCTTCAACTCGGACACGAAGATCCTATCCAAAATCCTGGCCCTTAGGATGCAAGATCATATAGCAAAAATAATACAACTAGATCAAACGGGATTTATAAAAGGACGGGAAACCAGAGATAATACAATTCGTGCCTTACAGATATTGCACTGGGCCCAAAATGGACCAGAGCAAATTCCAAGGGTACTGATTTCTATGGATGCTGAAAAAGCATTTGATAGGGTTGATTGGGTCTTCTTGGCGGAAGTTCTGTGGGAGGTGGGCCTGGGAGAACGTATGATGGGATGGGTTCTTGCATTATATAAATAATCCTACAGCAAGGGTCAAGGTAAATGGAGGGCTATCGGATAGTTTTGAGATCCGTAATGGGACTAGACAGGGGTGTCCATTATCACCCCTGTTATTTGCCTTGATCCTTGAATCCTTTTTATGTAAAATAAGGAGGAATGGAGGGATTAATGGGATCCGTATCGGGGCAGTAGAGCATAAGGTATCAGCCTATGCGGATGATCTTTTATTTTACTTATCTAAACCACAAGAATCTTTAAAGGAATTGATGGGGGAAATAGAGAGGTTTGGAGCCATATCTAATTTTAAAATAAATCCTGAAAAATTAATTCCGATGCCAAGCCATGTCCCCCCCAAGATTAGGAAGGCCATACAAGATAGCTTTCCTTTTATTTGGAATACGGACTCTCTGAGATATTTGGGGATAAATATAACAGCAAACTTAAAGAAGCTATATGAGCTTAACTATGGCACACTTTTAGCAAATATACAGAGAGACCTGAAAAGTTGGAAGGGTCATTTGATGACTTGGTTTGGAAGAGTGAATGCAATAAAAATGAATGTCCTACCGAGAATTATCTATATTTTATATACCATTCCTATAACACTCCCACAAGTTTTCTTCAGGCAGATAAGAAGGGCCCTTACGAAATTTGTATGGGGGGATAAACACCCAAGAATATCATATGAGATACTGAGGAGACATAAAGAGGAGGGAGGGCTAGGATTGCCAGACTTAAATTTGTATTATAAAGCTATGGCGCTAGTCCGAATTTTGAACTGGCGCCATGACTCCGCAAATAAAGTATGGGTAAACCTGGAAAAAACAATAGCTGGTAGAGATCTAGAAGGGGCACCCTGGATTCCAACTGCAAATAGGGGATTATTGGAATGGACATCGCCTATAACCAAAACAACATTATCAGTATGGGATAGGGTAAATGCCCAAGGTAAAATTGCACCTATGATTTCCTCACTGGCCCCACTTGAGGGATTCCCTTGGTTTCAACCAGGGGAGGATAAAAGGAATCTAGAAGGGTGGGGAAGAGAGGGAGGGATAACCTGTGTGAGGATAGCGCCATCGGGCAAGCTGATCCCTTTAAAGGATCTGGTAGAGGAGTGGGGGGATATTCCGATGTCTATGTGGAGATACTTCCAAATCACAGATTTTTATAATAAAAGGAAGTCTCTGATCAGACCTCTGAATACCCTCACAGTTTTTGAATCCTGGTACATAAAAATTCCAGAAGCTAAGCATCTATTATCTAGGATGTATAAATTAATACTTAAAATCAATAGTAATACAACACCCTATTTTATTAAGGAGTGGGAGAGGGAAATAGGAGAGAGGTTTTCAACTTTACAGGTAAAGAGACTGATTAAAACAACTGATAGCTCTTCAATTAGCTCGCATATTCAGGAGATGGCATATAAATTCCTGGCCAGATGGTACCGTACCCCTGCTCACATAGCACAAATGTTCCCAAAGGGAGAAGCATGCTGCTGGAGGGGATGTGAGGATAGAGGCACATATCTCCACATATGGTGGACATGCCCAAAAATTAAAACATTTTGGGAGGCGGTGGCCCCTTGGATCAGGAGGATGACGGGAAAACATATAGAATTTTCGGTAATGCACTTCCTGTTGCATGGGATGCCTTCGCCGAACAAAACATACAAAAAGAGTATCACCCCCCACTTGTTGAATGCGGCAAAGGCACTGGTACCAAGGTATTGGAAAAATACTAGATGCCCAACAGTGTCGGAATGGAAAAAAGAAGTAGATAAAATAATGGAGGCGGAAGAGTGGGTATATAGGATTAAGGATAAACAGGAGGAATTTAAGGAGATATGGAAAATTTGGAAACAACATTCAGCGGAGATAGTATAGACCGGAAGAGAGAAATAGGAGAGAACAGGGCCGTTCTGACCGAAAAGTAGGAAAAGGGAATAAATATATTTATGGGGGATGCTCGGGATGAGAATGGGGAAGGGGGTTTGAGGCAAGGCCTTGACTCGCCCATATAATGGAGAGGAGTGGGGGAGAGGAAGGGTTTGAGTTGGGGGGGGATTCATCCCCCCCCTTTTTTTTTTTTTTCTCTCTCATTGCTTTTCTGGAACTCTCTCCTTCCTGTCTCTATTTCTAGGGCTATGCCCGTTTTTGAGCACGATACTCACATAAAAGGATGGGGGAGAACACTTGTAATTTGGGGTCACAAGGGGGGAAAGAGAACATTGTAACTGGAATAAGGGTGGGGTAAAGGGGTAGAGGGAGGAGGGAATATGATACACTGGGGGTGGGAAAAGAAAGGGTAAAGGGGAATGATGAAATAAGGTGATCACAAAGAAAGGAACATAGAAATAAAGAGATGATTAAAGGAATAAGAATATGAATGTGACAGGTGAAGGTAATGAGGAATACAATTTTGAGCGGGGTTGGATTATTTGTTGATGTGGGGGGGGGGTTTGGGAGGGAGTGTGAACACAAGGAAATGGAATGAAAATAGAATCACAGAGGTAACTAAAGAAGGAGTGGGCTCAAGAAGGTTATGAGCAAAGGTAGTGGGGAGTGTAATTTTGGATGTCACTGGATTATTTGATTTATTAGATGTGTGGTGTGGGGTGTTTTTTTTTTTTTTTCACTTGAAGGACACTAGAAGATTTGTTAAAAGTGAAATATGTAGATAACTCAAGGGGGTCATTATGGAATGTTTTAGGTGAAGGTGATAAGAGGATGAGAGGGGGGGGGGGAAGGAGGGGGAGATTAAAGAAAAAAAAATACATATATATATATAATTTTTTTTTTTTTGGTGGGGAGGGAAACACCCAACGGACTGTTTGTTTATTATGTAAGTAAGATGAAATGTTTTGTAATGTATTTAAGATTGGAATGTGATATAAGTAAATAAAAATATTAAATAAAAAAAAAAAGAAGTGCATTTCACTTGTAGAAATCTCCACTTTGAGAAAGAGCCAAGTTGCAAATGTGTCCCCCCTGCAAATGCTTCCCCCAAGAGAAGCTTAAATATATACTGATAGGGGTAGGGTGTGGGTGGATTTCAATCAGCAATCAAGAGGTTATAAAGCTTGGCTGGTTAACAGGGCAAAATTCTTAAGTCACAAACAGACTAGCAAGAGGGCACTAAAGTTAAGAGAGCCATAATTTTGGGTAAGACAAGGGAGATACTAAAGTATTGTAATGTGGACAGGTCTACAGACAGTTAAGTAAAAATAACATATCAGCATTATTAGAGACACATAAGAAAAAAAGATAGCAGTGTTTCAGTTTTTGGCTGGAGTTGTAGCAGTAGGAGCACACTAGAGTTAAGAGACATAGGAGACAGTTTTCACTAATGCGATTCTGGCTGGAGTTGCAGCAGTAGGAGCATACCTGTGGGAGAACAAAGATGATATTTTCAGATCAGACAGTCAGATGATGAGTGATAAGTGCAGAGTCAGAAGTGCATTCCACTTATAGAAATCGCCACTTTGAGAAAGAGCCAAGTTGCAAATGTGTCCCCCCATTAATAGCCGGCACTAGTGCTAGTACTCTGAAATGACTTTTTTTCCTTTAGATATGTCATTTTGCTCTCGGACTGGTATAAACGTGGGAAACATGGGCCACTTTACAGGCATACTATAGACACCCCCCAGGTACGAAATTTAAAGGGATATTACACTTTTATTGTTTCACTTTAAGCATTATTAAAATCACTGCTCCCGAAAAAACGGCCGTTTTTAAAACTTTTTTTGCATTGATCCATGTCCCCTGGGGCAGGACCCGGGTCCCCAAACACTTTTTATGACAATACCATGCATATTAACCTTTAAAATGAGCACTTTTGATTTTTCATGTTCATGTCCCATAGACTTTAATGGTATTCATGTGTTCGAACAAATTTTTTGCCTGTTCGCATGTTCTGCTGTGAACCGAACCGGGGGGGGGGTGTTCGGCCCATCCCTAGTAATCAGGAACAGCGATCTCTGTGTTCTTCCTGCCAGTACTTCCCCCACGCAGTAAGAAAGCACAAACTTAACCCTTTAATCGCCCCTGATGTTAACCCCTTCCCTGCCAGTGTCATTTATACAGTGATCAGTGCATTTTTTTAGCACTGATCAATGTATTGGTGTCATTGGTACCCAAAAAGTGTCACTTAGGGTCAGATTTGTCCAACGCAATGTCACAGTCCGGCTAAAAATCGCTGATCGCCGCCATTGCTAGTAAAAACAATAAAAAAAATGAAAATGCAAATATAAATATATATATATATATATATATATATATATATATATATATATATATATAAACAGCGCTTGCAGGAATATGCAAACCCACATGTGCAAATGGGTAAGTGCTCAAAAACAAGTATCAGTGTGTGAACACTGGCAGTGATAGACAATCAAATGACATCCATATAAAAAAAAACACAACAAACACAATCTCTTTCAAAGTGCTGGGTGCTCCCAAAAATTAAAGTGCTCCAAAATGTTGCAGTTGTCATGTGCCACACTCCCCTCTTGTGACCCCACTCACCAAAAAAAATGGACCCTCAGCTTTGCAGTCTGGGGTCAAAAGCGCTATGATCTAATGATCTGGTAAGCATAGGTTCTCAGAGGCCTCTCCACATGGTTGATCTTGGGGATGATCAGAGTGAATCCACCAAGCTCAAAAAATGGAAAAGAAGGAACTGATAGTGAAGTACTGTTGTATGTAGAAACATTTCACAAACTAGGTGCCACTTACAAGACTGTAGAAAAAACAGGCAACAGTGCAGAGAATACACTCATCCGGGTTCACTAATTGACTAATTCGCTAATTGGCGTGTGTTCCATGGAGGGCGGAAGTAGCATCAATGGTTAAGAAACCTGCAGTACGTCAACGAGTTTCGCACACACAGTATCCTTGGTACCTAAGAAACTGATAGCCACCAGAAAAAGTGAAAATCCACACACAATTACTTGCTGGAATTCTGTGACATGGAGCCACTATGCCCTGTGAGTAGGCGCTGCTATGTCACACATTTCACAGTGCCTGCCTTTGCCTTCTGACCAACAGAGGGGCATAGAGGAGAAACTTGCAGGCAGCAAGGTACCATGGGATATGTAGTCCTTAGATATTGAACGTAAACAGCAGAGGAGAAGATGCAATGCATGCAGGGAATCCAAGAAGTTGTGGAAAGAGTTGACCCAACACGAAAGGAGATTTTTCAAGTAAGCTTATACTGGATGGTCAAATATAACTGGTGTTTGTATTGTTATTACAATGTGGATGTTATAAAATGAAAATATTTTCTGTGATATAGATATTCTTTTATATTTTATAATGAAAAATATATAAAATATTGTAATATTATGGATATTGAAGAACTTTATTAGAATAAATATTTAAAAATCCCTTGCAATTTTTTATCACTTTGCAGGATGGAGACTGAGAGTAAGAGTATGGTAGCAATCACCACCCGATGTCCAAAAGAATATCTCTTATGGTTGATGGGTTTAAAATGGACTTCCACCATAAATGTGAAATATATTCCAATTAATGAACAAGACCACCACTTATGGAAGTCTGAAGTGAACACATGTTCTCTTGTGATTATCTATCACACCCAACACGAGAATGTAGTTGGTTTTGACCATCTGTATGGAAAAGAGCTGCAACACCTGTCTAATAATCTAGGTAGGAAATATATGTCCTTCCTCACAATGCCTTTTTTCATTCATGTTAGGACTGTTAAGTAGTTTTCTACTGCTCTCTAAAAGTTAAAAGGGAGAATATGCTGTTCACTGTTTCACCTTTAGTAAGACAGTGAGAATGTTCTTTACATATTTGGAATGGGGAAATACCATGCCTCTCTGTGAGTACTTATTATGTTTGTTATCTAGCAATTACTGTAGCATTGTCAATACATTCATGTTACATTGTAACAACAATGTTTCTTTTCTACACATTATCCTTTACTAACATGACAAAGGCATTGGGAATATGTGTCATATTCCAGTAGGCTCAGTCATCTCTTTTAAATGCCATTCCTTCACAGGCCTAAAGAATAAGTTCACCTTTTTTTTGTTTCTAAGTTCCAGTAAGTTCACAAACATAATTCGTTCCACCACTCTGGTTGTGAACCAAGGCAAATTTTCCCATAGGGTTCAATGTAAATCAGGTTAATCCGTTCTGAACTTTTTTTTTTTTGAACCACAATAATATGAAACAAAGTACAGTACAGTATGAAGAAAGAGAACACTAACCTTGCTCACTCTTTTTCTTACTAACTCTTGTCACTTTCATTACTGCTCTGCAATTTCTTTTCAACAACATGCTTGTTCTGAATTTTCTTTGGAGTCATACTGGATGTCCAGTACAGTGCAGTACAGTATGTGGTAAAAAGCACACAAAAACGCTTCTCAATACTGTAAGTGTCTTCACAGTACAATTTCAGAGTCCCATTGTGACCGGATCTCACCTACAGGAAGTCGCGACCATGTGTTAGAGCAGGGAATATGTCCGTGGCTTATGTTCATGAACTGAAGTGGAGTTTCTGTACCAAAGCAAATTTTTGCGAACTCTTCTGTTTGCGAACCGAGTTGTTCATGAACAGAAGCGTTTGAGAACCAAGATATCATTAAATATCCCTCTTTTGCAGAAATAAAACGTCTTTCTATTTATCTTACATGACCCTCAGGGCCCTTTCACACTTGTGCGACTTGTCCTGCGACTTGTGACTGCAAAGTTGCATGACAAGTCGTGCGCCATGATTTCCAATGAGTACTATTCATATCTGTGCAACTTCAAGTCACACTGACTTCAAAGTAGTCCCTGTACTACTTTGGTCTGACTTTGATGCGAGTTGAGGTCCATAGACCTTAAGTTTACACAGTCATTCCCTGAAATCACGGCAAAATCATGGCAAAATTGCGCTCACCAAATCGTGGTAAAATCATGTGACTTTGAAGTTGCGGTAGAGTGAAAGGGGCCTCACCTCAGTGTCCATAAGAAAACTTCTCCATTACTATCTATCTATGTCATGGCACAGGAAGGAATTTACCAACTGACCTCATTAGCACTCACCTTGCATCATCCACTCTCACCCCTTCCAGCACATCACTACCTCCCACCTCTTCAGCCGCACATTTTCCGAAATGCAATCTGTGAATATCGTTCTCACTAAATACAAAGGCAGTGATCGTTTATTTGACATAGTGTGCAGGAGCTGAGCAATTAGATAACAGCATATATGGATAGAGCTGTAGTATGAAAACAGGAAAAGGGTTCTGTAAAGTTCACCATAGACTATACAATCTGATTGTACAATCTCTGTACAGTCTACTTTAGATTTACCAAAACTGTGTAATAGGAGGACACACCATTTATCCAACCACTCTGTATGCAATCAGACAGGCCCTGGCACTGCATGGTTGATGGTAGATCTAAATGAGATTGTATAGTGTATGGTGAGCTTTATACACCAAATTTAACTAGTTGCTCTTTCAGTGTCATTAATTGTTAATGGCACACCAAACATAGAAGCAAACGCATATTTTGCTACATGAAAACGTGCAACCCACAACACTCCAAAATGTCCCATGAGGTACTTTGCCACGTGTAGTGCAGGCCATTAATATCAACAAGATTGATGTCACAAGATTAAATGAGCCCAAAAAAGTCTGCTCCCACTACGCTAGGTGTGGTGAAATTGGTGTATTTACACAAGATCAATGAGGCTTCATTAAAATCTGTGTGTTTCTGAACGCATGGAGCAGAGTAAATGTGTGCTGTGCCTTGAGTTTCAGAAATGAGCTGCAAACACACCAGGAAGCATGGTAAAAAATGCACCATGCTCCACTCTAAAAAAAAGTTCTGGAGCTTCTTTGAGGTGATTGTTGAGCGTATTGAAGCATATTTAAGTGAATGGGCTGCTCTATGCTTGACAAGCAAAACCACTCCAAAACGCCCAAAACAATGCATGCAGGAATGTGAGTTCCCGCTACACAGAGATGTGAACGGGGCCTGACAACTGAGTGTCTCCATCCACTCCCTTCTATGTGCTTGTATAAAGATGGCCATTAGGGATGAGCTTGATGTTCGGGTCGAACATGAGTTGGACTCGAACATCGAATATCGAACAATATGGGGCATTCGCAGGAAATTAGAGTGCCCGCGGAACACCCCATAATGCACTGCAAGTTTGCGGTGCATTGCTGTATGATGATTGGCCAAAGTATGCACCTGACCTGCATGCTTTGGCCAATCTCAGCTCCCTCTGCTAAGAGAGCCATAATTGGCCAAAGGCTGGGTGCCTTTGGCCAATCATGGCTCAGGGGGACTAAGTCCATGCCCCACACTATATAAAGCTGCCTACACGGCGGCCCTGTGTAGTGTTGTTGGCGTGGACAAAGAGAGAGTGTGATTTAGATTAAGCAGGCAGGTTATTCGGTTAGTGGCAGTTTATTAGATAAATATATAAATATATATATATATACTCTGCAGCATCCAGTCAGTGTAGCCTAGAGATCTACATTCTACAGTGCATTCTGTCGTGTACTATTCCTAATCTACTTCAGGCGGTGTATTTGATATATATATATATATATATATATATATATACAGACAGTCTAGTATATATACTATGCAGCATCTTGTGTAGCCTATATATACAGTGCATTCCGTGGTGTACTGTTTCTACTACTTTTCTGGTGCTGTACACAGTACACAATACAGTGTAGTGTGGTCATAGTCAGCATTTTTCTTCCTCCAAACACGCAAGCCAAGTTAATGCCAAAGAGCTCAATTTTGGTCTCATCTGACCACAGAACTTTCTCCCAATCCTTCTCTGAATCATTTAGATGTTCATTGGCTTGACTGGACATGTGCCTTCTTGAGGACAGGGACTCACCATGTTTGGAGGAAGAAAAATGCTGACTATGACCCTGAGAACACCATCCCTACAGTCAAGCACAGAGGTGTAAACATTATGCTTTGGGGCTGTTTCTCTGCTAAAGGTACAGGCTGACATTGCCATATTGAGGGGTCAAAAGATGGGGCCATGTATTGTAAAATCTTGTATGAGAACCTTCTTCCCTCAACCAGGACACTGAAGATGGGTCATGGATGGGTCTTCCAGCATGACAATGACCCAAAATATACCACCAAGGCAACAAAGGAGTGGCTCAAGAAGCAGCACATTAAGGTCATGGAGTGGCCTAGCCAGTCTCCAGACCTTAATCCTATAGAAAATTTATGGAGGGAGCTGAAACTTCGAGTTGCCAAGCGACAGCCAAAAAAAGTAAGGATTTAGAGAGGATCTGTAAAGAAGAGTGGACCAAAATCCTTCCTGAGATGTGTGCAAACCTGATCACCACCTACAAGAAATGTCTGACCTCTGTGGTTACCAACAAGGGTTTCTCCACCAACTACGAAGTCATGTTTTACTTGGGGATCAAATACTTATTTTATTCACTGAATTGCAACTTAATTAATAGTATTTGTTTTAATGCGTTTTTTTTCTGGATTTTTGGTTGATATTCTGTCTCATCACTTAAAATAGACCTACGGTAAAAATTAGAGACCCTTCATTTCTTTGTAAGTGGGCAAACTTACAAAATCTACAGGGGATCAAATAATTATTTTCCCCACTGTAGGAGGGAGTGGATGGAGACACTCAGCTGTCAGGCCCCGTTCACATCTCTGTGTAGTGGGAACTCACATTCCTCATGCGTTTTTTTGGGGTGTTTTGGAGTGTTTTCGCTCATCATGCATAGGGCAGCCTATTCACTTGAATAGGCTGCCCTGTGTGCAACAATCACCCCAAAGAAGCCCAGAACATTTTTTTGGGTGGAACATGGTGCTTTTTTTACCATCCTTTTCAGTGCGTTTGCAGAGTGTTTCTGAAATGCAAGGAAAAGCGCACATTTTCTGTGTGGTTTGCCATGCGTTCAGGAATGCACAGATGTGAATGAAGCCTCACTGTTCTTTTTTTTTATATCAGACAGATTTCAATGCAACACTTTTAGAAAAGATAATAATATTCAGACAATGGCACATTATCATAATTACAGTGGCACAGAGCATAAATTATTTTGCATATTAATACGGTTGTTGTGAAACCTTTAGCTTGACTTAAATGTTGTAATACTTTAACAGAACAAGCCAGCAAGGAAAAATTTATTATTTCATTTCAATAAGTTTTTATTGATCTTTGAAAGAACAAGTTTACAGAGAAAAGATTGTACTGTAAGGCCCATTTCACACGAGGCGGATTCGCTTTCACGGAGTCCGCCTCCGTCCATCGGCTCAGCGGGAGATCTCTCCGTTGATCTCTGCTGAGCCGGCGGATGACAGGTCCCTCTCTGCTCACTGAGCAGGGAGGGGCTTGTCGAGCGCCGCTGCTGCCTATGGAGAGATCGGACGAAAACGTTTTTATCAAATCTCACCCGATCTGATCCGCCAGCGACGGATCCGAACGTAGAGGCATCCGTCTGCTTTTAGCGGATCGGATCGGGTCGGATGTCAGCGGACATGTCTCCGCTGACATCCATCGCTCCATAGGCTAGCATGGAGCGCCCGTTCAGGTCCGCCGTCAAAACTGATAGGCGGACCTGAACGGTCTGGCTGTGTGAAAGGGGCCTAATACTCTCGATGTAAGTAAGTCAGAACATAACAGAGACCAGCAACATAATAGGTAACAACCTAATGGATAACAAAACAGGAGATAATACATTCGTACTATCCAGTCCGTGAAAAAGGAATATATGGATCAAGGGCGGAGGTTCATGTGATGAGAATGCTAGGCTCTTATCAGCAATTTGAAGTGTGTAAATTATTTAAGGGTGTCATTAGTGTACAGGGATGAGCTTTGAGTTCAAGTCGAACTCATGTTCGACTCAAAGATCGGCTGTTCGCCAGTTCGCCGAACAGCGAACAATTTGGGGTGTTTGTGGCAAATTCGAAAGCCGCGGAACACCCTTTAAAAGTCTATGGGAAAAATCAAAAGTGCTCATTTTAAAGGCTTATATGCATGGTATTGTCATAAAAAGTGTTTGAGGACCCGGTTCCTGCCCCAGGGAACATGGGCTGTTTTTTCGGGAGCAGTGATTTTAATGATGCTTAAAGTGAAACAATAAAAGTGTAATATTCCTTTAAATTTCGTACCTGGGGGGTGTCTATAGTATGCCTGTAAAGGGGCGCATGTTTCCCGTGTTTAGAACAGTCTGACAGCAAAATGACATTTCAAAGGAAAAAAAGTCATTTAAAACTACTCGCAGCTATTAATGAATTGTCGGTCCGACAATACACATACAGTAAAAGTTCATTGATAAAAACGGCATGGGAATTCCCCACAGGGGAACCCCGAACCAAATTTTAAAAAAAAATGGCGTGGGAGTCCCCCCAAAAATTCATACTAGACCCTTATCCGAGCACACAACCTGGCAGGCCACAGGAAAAGAGGGGGGGATGAGAGAGCTCCCCCCTCCTGAACCGGACCAGGCCACATGCCCTCAACATTAGGAGGGTGCTTTGGGGTAGCCCCCCAAAGCACCTTGTCCCCATGTTGATGAGGACAAGGGCCTCATCCCAACTACCCTTGCCCAGTGGTTGTGGGGGTCTGCGGGCGGGGGCTTATCTGAATCTGGAAGCCCCCTTTAACAAGGGGACCCCCAGATCCCGCCCCTCCTGTGTGAAATGGTAAGGGGGTACAAAAGTTTCCCCCTACCCCTACCATTTCACAAAAAAACTGTCAAAAATGTTAAAAATGACAAGAGACAGTTTTTGACAATTCCTTTATTTAAAGTCTTCTTCTTTTCCATCTTCTTTCTTCTTTCTTCTATGTTCCTTCGGTTACTTCCTCCATCTTCTTCTTCCTCTTGTACGTAACGGGTGACCCTGCCCCCCCTCTGACATCACAGGGAATTCCACAGGGAAGTCCCCGTCAAGTCGCTGTGCATCGGAGGGGGCGGGGTCACCGGGTGGCCCCGCCCTCCATTATTTAAGAAGTGTCAGAAGACGAGAAGCATCACACAGTGGGAGCCTCCCATTATGGATGCGGAGCGGCCCGAGAATGAAGAAGGGAAGAAGACGCCACGGAGGAAGATGCCAGACGAGAACACCGGAGCAAGAAGCAGAGGATTGGAGGAAGAAGAAGATGGAGGACGAAACCAAAGGAAGATAGAAGAAAGAAGATAGAAGAAAGAAGATGGAAAGAAGAAGACTTTAAATAAAGGAATTGTCAAAAACTGTCTCTTGTCATTTTTAACATTTTTGACAGTTTTTTTGTGAAATGGTAGGGGTACTTTTGTACCCCCTTACCATTTAACACGGGGGGGGCTGGGATCTGGGGGTCCCCTTGTTAAAGGGGGCTTCCTGATTCCAATAAGCCCCCCGCCTGCAGTAGAAGCTCATAGGAGTAGTGGGTGTGGGTCATGTCAACCACATCATGGGCCTTTGGTTTCCATAGCCTTGTCACTGAGAGCCTTGCTGCTAAGAGTATGTGTGTCACCACCTTGCGTGACATATGTGGTATTCGCTCTATGTTTAGGTTTAGAATAGCTAGTGCCATTATTATAATGTATGTGGCAGGTTGTGCACTAGTGGGTGTGTTTTGGATTGTTTTGGTTTTGGTGGGAGGGGGGTGGAGGGGGAGGAACAACATTAAAACACGACAACACATAATAGAGGGGTGGTATGAGTGGGAGGAATGGGGAGTAGAGTGGGAAATGGTCACGTATGCAACCCCAGGGGTTAGCCTAGGTAGGCAAGCACAAGTGGGGTGGGAGGGTGTACTGAGAGTGAGATGGGAGGGGTGGAGATGGGTAGGTGGAGGTGAGGGGGTGGAGGGGAGGGGTCGAGGTAGGGGAGGTGGGCGGGGGGGAGGTACATTACTATTTACACTAAAAGGTATACACTGAATGGGGTCAAGGATATAAAGAATAAGCACAAAGACAAAAGGAAGGTATGCTGTGTGATTACACAAAATGATTTAAGCACAACAATATACAATGGGGCAAAAAAGTACTTAGTCAGTCACCAATTGTGCAAGTTCTCCCACTTAAAAATATGCGAGAGGCCTGTAATTGTCATCATAGGTATACCTCAACTACAAGAGACAAAATGTGGAAACAAATCCAGACAATCACATTGTCTGATTTGGAAAGAGTTTATTTGCAAATTATGGTGGAAAATAAGTATTTTGTCAATATCAAAAGTTCATCTCAATACATTGTTATATATCCTTTGTTGGCAATGACAGAGGTCAAACGTTTTCTGTAAGTCTTCACAAGGTTGTCACACACTGTTGCTGGTATGTTGGCCCATTCCTCCATGCAGATCTCCTCTAGAGCAGTGATGTTTAGGGGCTGTCGCTGGGCAACACGGACTTTCAATGGAGTTGAGATCTGGAAACTGGCTAGGCCACTCCAGGACCTTGAAATGCTTCTTACGAAGCCACTCCTTCATTGCCCGGGCAGTGTGTTTGGAATCATTGTCATGCTGAAGGACCCAGCCACGTTTCATCTTCAATGCCCTTGCTGATAGGAGGAGGTTTGCACTAAAAATCTCACGATACATGGTCCCATTCATTCTTTCATGTACACGGATCAGTCGTCCTGTTCCCTTTGCAGAGAAACAGCCCCAAAGCATGATGTTGCCACCCCCATGCTTCACATTAGGTATGGTGTTCTTTGGTTGCAACTCAGCATTCTCTCTCCTCCAAACACGACGAGTTGTGTTTCTACCAAACAGTTCCTCTTCTGGATCATCATCAATGTTCTCTAGCAAACCTCAGACGGGCCCGGACATGTACCGGCTTAAGCAGGGGGACACGTCTGGCACTGCAGGATCTGAGTCCCTGGTGGCGTAGTGTGTTACTGATGGTAGCCTTTGTTACGTCCCAGCTCTCTGCAGGTCATTCACTAGGTCCCCCCATGTGGTTCTGGGATTTTTGCTCACCGTTCTTGTGATCATTTTGACCCCACGGGGTGAGATCTTGCGTGTAGCCCCAGATCGAGGGAGATTGTCAGTGGTCTTGTATGTCTTCCATTTTCTAATTATTGCACCCACAGTTGATTTCTTCACACCAAGCTGCTTGCCTATTGCAGATTCAGTCTTTCCAGCCTTGTGCAGGTCTACAATTTTGTTTCTGGTGTCCTTAGACAGCTCTTTGGTCTTCACCATAGTGGAGTTTGGAGTGTGACTGTTTGAGGTTTCATACTGATCTGGTCTTTTATACTGATAACAAGTTCAAACAGGTGCCATTATTACAGGTAATGAGTGGAGGACAGAGGAGCCTCTTAAAGAAGAAGATACAGGTCTGTGAGAGCCAGAAATCTTGCTTGTTTCTTTCAAAAATCAGACAATGTGATTGTTTGGATTTGTTTCCACATTTTGTCTCTCATAGGTGAGGTATACCTATGATGACAATTACAGGCCTCTCTCATCTTTTTAAGTGGGAGAACTTGCACAATTGGTGGCTGACTAAATACTTTTTTTGCCCCACTGTACTTTTTCAAGGTAGACGCACGGGTAAATGACAATTATGTATGTATAGAAAATGGTTAAATGTTAATATTTTGGTGTGCTCTTTTTTTGAGGAAGGGGTATAACGTAAATGCCTTTTTCCCACGCCCCCTACCACTCCAGGAATATTATAGAGACCCCCGTGATGCAATCTAGTACTCTTAGTATAGCCTCCTGGAATGCTAGGGGGCTTGGGAACCCGGTTAAAAGGATGGCGGTTTTCTCCACACTTGAGAAGGGTCGGATAGATTTGGGTTGCCTACAGGAGACACACTAAGGCCCCATTCACACTAGCGCGTTTTTTGATGCATTTTGCATTTTGCAGAAATGCACGGGAATTTTTTAACATGGGTTCCTATGGAACATGTTCACATCAATGCTTTTTTGTATCTCAGCGTTTTTGGAAAGGGTCGGGGACTTTTTCTCATGCAAAATGCAGCGTTTTGCATGTAATGGTTTTCAATGGACAAGCATCAAAAACGCAAGTGCACCTTTTTTGCAGCGTTTTTGATGCGTTTTTGGTGCGTTTTTGGTGCGTTTTTGCCGTTTTTTTTTTTTTTTTTTTTTGTAATTTTTTTTTTTTGTAATTTTTTTGTAAGACTGTAAAAAAAAATGAAAAAAAAAAAAAAAAAACGCAAAACGCAAATCGCGGCAAAAACGCGGCAAAAACGCCGCTAAAACGCGGCTCAAAAACGCGGCAAGCATGAAAAAAAAACCTCCAAAAACGCTCGAAAGCAACATGCACAGGTGTGAATCGAGCCTTAACGAGAGACACGATTGCAGGCCTGTATGGTGGGAAATTTCGGTTTCAATACCATTCAGTGCATACCTCTTATTCTAGGGGTGTAAGTAAAATAATAAGATCTGGTGTGTGTTTCTCCTGCAGGGAAGCCAAGATAGATACAGAGGGACAATATGTGTTTCTGAACTGCCAGATAGAGAACAAACCATATATTGTGTCCAATCTTTATATTCCGCCTCCTTTTAAGATGGAGGTTCTATATAAATTGGCAGAGTTTCTCGAAGATAAAGAGGACATACCGGTTATAGTGGTGGGGGACTTTAACAAAGTTATTGATAAGAGCAAAGATCGATTCCCCCCGGGGAAACAATCTGACAGAGTTTCTGATGGACGGTTGGTCCAATTTATGGAAGAGCTGGAATTGTGTGATGTCTGCAGAACCCGAAACCCAATGAGGCAGCAATACTCATGTCTCTCTAGTTCATATGCAACATTGTCAAGAATAGACATGGCTTTTGGAAACGGGGGATATGGTACAGTTGGTAAAAAGCATAGTATAGGCTGCTAGGGGAGTGTCTGGCCATTCACCATTAATAATGACGATTCAGTTGGAAGGTCAGAACCCCCGAGAGCGTGGAGTATAAGTCCATTTTGGTTGGCGTTAATGAGGGAACCAACAGAGGTAGCACTAAAATTAAAGGAATTTGTAACATTGAATAAGGGCTCTGCAAGTGCCGGGATAGTGTGGGATACTTTGAAGGCTTTCCTCAGAGGGTTTATAATACAACAGGTTGCGAAGATCAAAAGGAGGTCCAGGGAGTGGGAGGAAGTTACTGGGAGGGAAGCTGTGGAGTCTGAAAATCAGTATGTGGTAGATCCAACCCCGGAAAAAAAAGAGAGGTGGCTTAAAAGTCAACAAAAATACCATAACATCATTACTAGAAAGGCAGAAAATAAGTGTCTTTTTCAATCCCAACGTACCTTTGCTGTGGGGGAGTGTGCAGGCCGTTTTTTGGCTCGGTTGGTGAAGACCAACAACTCCCCATCAGTAACCACAGCCATTAGGATGCCAGGGGGAGAAATTACTTTTCGGACCCCTAAAATACTTGATGAACTTAGACAGTACTACGCAAACCTATACAAATCCAGGAGGGGAGAAGTGGCAAGAGATATGGATCGCTTCTTTAGGGGGATTGAGGTACCAGCTAGAAGCTCGAATAACGTTGGAGGAATTGCCAAGTGTAGTGGCTGAGATGGCTAACCCCGGCCCAGATGGTCTTCCCACTGAAATTTATAAGTGGTACTGTGAGGTGATGCTTCCAGAGCTATTAAGGATGCTGGGGGAGGTGGCCGCCGGGGGGGGATGCCCTCTTAAATGGCTGAGGCTACTAGTGGTTATCCCAAAAGAAGGGAAAGACCAAATGGATAGTTCGTCCTATAGGCCAATATCCCTACTGTGACCAGACACAAAAATACTGGCAAAAGTGCTGGGCGCTAGGGTGAATAAATATATACAAAAGCTTAAACACCCAGATCAATCTGGGTTTATTCCCAATAGATCTACTAACATTAATGTAAGGCGAGTATACCTAAACCTTCAGATCCCGACAATAAATGGGGGGTTCACGAGCGGTCGTCTCTTTGGATGCTGCCAAAGCTTTCGATAGCTTGGAGTGGGACTATTTGTGGCGGGCTCTGGAGGGGTTTGGGTTTGGACCCACTTTTATAGGCTGGGTGAAAGCACTTTATAAGACACCAAGCGCTAAGATAAGAATGAATAATACATACTCTGATCCAATCCAGCTGGAGAGGGGAACACAGCAGGGATGTCCCCTGTCACCTCTATTGTTTGCTTTAGCAATAGAACCATTAGGAATTGCGATTAGATCTGCAAGGGGGATACAAGGGTTTAAAAGAGAGATGGGAGAAGAAAGGATTGCATTATATGCAGATGACATCTTGTTCTTCCTCGGAGATACAGACACATCCCTGGCGGGGGGTTATGAAGGAGGAGTTTGGGAAGCTCTCAGGTCTGGTAATTAACTGGGAGAAATCAGCCCTGATGCCTGTAGACACAATAGATCTTTTCCCATCCTGGGCAACTAAAGGTGGTAGACAAGATGAAGTATTTAGGAGTATGATTAACAAGGGACCCAGGTCAGTATATTGAGGATAATCTTGCTTTCCTTCTGCTTAGATTTCAGCGGAAGTGTGATATCTGGAGTCATCTTTCTCTGTCAGCAGCTGGAAGAATTAACCTCATTAAAATGATCTGGATGCCCCAACTCTTGTATCAGTACATGATAATAACAAAAGTATGGCAGGCGGCCAGGGTAGTAATGGGATACAGGGGGTTAACAGAATATATCCCAATTTGGGACAACAAGCAATTTCCAGATTTGATCCCCTTGGGTAAAATAAATGAGTGGGAGGTTTGTGGTATCAGAAAACTCACACAACTATATGATAGGAGTACGGTGAAATCATTTGAGGAGTTGAGGGGTGAGTATGGTATCCCAAACCAATCATTCTACCGGTATCTTCAAATTAGACATGAACTGAATGCTCATTTTAAAACACAAAGGGTGGAATGGTGTAAAGTACCTCTTATACGAAAAATAGCTATGACAGGATCCTCCAAAGGCTTAATATCAGATATATATGAACAGATATGTAGTAAAACCATTAATGGGGAAAGACTGGCTAAAAATAAGAAGGGATGGGACCTGGGGGAAAAAATAACAGGAGAACAGTGGAGAAGGATATTGGACTTGAGCTCTCAGGTGTCAGTCTCCCCTTCACAGAAAATATTGCAGCTATTTTTGCTACATAGAGTTTACCACACTCCAAAGAAGCTTTTTCGGTACGGATACAGCGACAAATGCCCAAGGTGTCAAGGAATAGGGGATTTGATTCATATGATATGGAGGTGCCCAAAACTATTCAGGTACTGGACAGAGATAATGGAGGATATTAATAGTACCTTTGGGCTTAAGTTAGACCTGAATGGTGCTATATGTATGTTGGGGAAAATAGAGGAAAATACTGTGCCCAAAAATAGTAAAAATTGCAGTAATAAGATGTTTTTTCCAAGCTCGAAAGATAATAGCTCAGAACTGGCAATCAGTGAGACCCCCGACATCAGAAGAATGGACTAAAGTAATGGACGCCACAGTATGGAGGGAAAAAGTGGTATTTGTTAGACGGAGGAAATTGGACAAATTCTTAATGATGTGGAAGCCCTGGTTAGATAAAATGGGATGTCCCCTTTAAAGGGAATAACTAGGGAGAGGAGATCATATTAAAAGACTAGGAGGATATTATTGGGAAAATAAGGGGGAGTGGAGAGGAGGAAGGGAAGTGGCAAATAAGAGTGAGAAGAGAGAAATAAGAATACATAATATATCTGTTATTTAAATAGACACGGTGTATGGAAGGGACAGTTGCACTTTATTAAAAAAGATTAGGGAGAGAGGAGAGGGGAGGGAGGGGTTATAAAATGATAGAGGGATCATAAAAGGTTAGAGAACCACAGAGGAGAGGGAGCTGAGGTATTGGTAGTAGTTGTGTGTCTTCTAAATGTTCCTTTTTTTTCCCCCTTTTAAAGGAAGTAAATATGAACTGGGTATATTAATGTATTGAAGGTTATTTGAGTGTGAATTTATACACGACATTGTAAAGATATTATAATATTATGTATACGAGGTGCCTCTCGATCAGTTGTATATGTTTTTGTAAAAATTTATAAAAATCAATGACTTAAAATAAATAAATAAATAATTAAATAAAAAAATAAAAAAAATAGCTAGTGCGGGGGACGGAAGTATGGAGTAACCAACAACCTCACTTATATAAAATATGCATTTCCAGAAGTGGAATATTTGGGGGCATTCCCATAGTATGTGAAAGATTGTTCCCGCTCTGCCACAGGTTCTCCAGCATTGTGAAAAGGTGTGCCTGTTAAACTTAACTAGAGTTGATGGAGTTAAATAATAACACTGGGCAATCTTTTGGGACAATTCCCAGAGGGTGGTACAGGAGGTAGCTTTATAGATGGTGGAAAAAGCTGCCTTCCACTGTCGGTCTGAGCATTGGTGTTGCAAATCTCTTTCCCATTTGTAGAATGGAGGTAGTTTTGAGAAGATTGTTTTTTCCCCCAGAAGGGAGTAAAATAGAAATATGCCCTTTTTCCCCGGTGTGTTGTTGAAGAGTTAAGCTTTCACTTGTAGTAATTTGGAGATATTGGAAGTGATCTGATGCATTGAGGTTTAATTCTAGCTGGTTGAATGATTTAATGGTATTTCTATCGTATAGTTTGGATATCATTACAGGACCCCTGTTGGTCCAGTTGGTTAGGTGTAAGTGTGGTATAAGATATTTTAATATGGTAATAGGCTGTGGGATTTCAGATAAAGGGGTTATGTTCCAGGTGAAAGAACACAGCTTCCACCAAGCTAATAGAGAAGCTTTGATGGTTGGGGTAGTGGTAGCTTTGATGGGGGGGGGGGGTAGTGGTACCAGGGCGCAAGCTATATAACCAAGGTTGCAAATTAAAAAAAGGTATTGCGGCCCTTTCAGCTTCACCCCATAAGGTTTCAGGCTTTGGTCTGAACCATTCTTTAAGTTGTGATAGGTTGGTGACATTGTAATAGTCAGCAATGTTTGTGAGATTGAAGCCCCCAGCAAATCTATGTTTGATGAGGTTGCTGAGTGCACCTTGCAACTTTTTAGCTTGCAAGATGTACCTATTTAAGATACATTGTAAGGATTTGAGAATTTGGGGAGTAGGATAGGTAGAGTTCTGAATAGATATAACAGTTTTGGTAGTGCCAGCATTTTGAAAGCTGCCAGACAGCCTGCCCATGAAACATCATATTTGGAGAGGGATTCTAATTCTTGTGATTAGGGATGAGCCGAACACCCCCCGGTTCGGTTCGCACCAGAACCTGCGAACGGACCGAAAGTTCGCACGAACGTTAGAACCCCATTGACGTCTATGGGACTCGAACGTTCGAAATCAAAAGTGCTCATTTTAAAAACTAATTTGCATGGTATTGTCCTAAAAAGGGTTTGGGGACCCGGGTCCTACCCCAGGGGACATGTATCAATGCAAAAAAACTTTTAAAAACGGACGTTTTTTCGGGAGCAGTGATTTTAATAATGCTTAAAGTAAAAAAAAAAAAAAGTGAAATATTCCTTTAAATATCGTACCTGAGGGGTGTCTATAGTATGCCTGTAAAGTGACGCGTGTTTCCCGTGTTTAGAACAGTCCCTGCACCAAATGTCATTTTTAAAGGAAAAAATCTCATTTAAAACTGCTTGCGGGTTTAATGTAATGTCGGGTCCTGGCAATATGGATCAAAATCAGTGAGACAAACGGCATGGGTACCCCCCAGTCCATTACCAGGCCCTTTGGGTCTTGTATGGATATTAAGAGGAACCCCACACCCAAATTAAAATAAGGAAAGGTGTGGGGCCACCAGGCCCTACATACTCTGAACAGCAGTATACAGGCGGTGCAAACAAGACAGGGACAGTAGGTTTGTTGTTAAGTAGAATCTCTTTGTAATTTTGAACGGGTACATTTTTAATGTGTTTAGCTCCAGCCAAAAAAATCTTTTTTAAGCTTTTTGGAAAACATAGGGAAGGGTTATCACCCCTGTGACATTTGTTTTGCTGTCTTTCCTCCTCTTCAGAAGATTTCACCTCACTTTTTGTCCCAATGGATTGGAAAGCATCAGTGGAAAGGAGAAATGTTTTTCCCATATTAACTCTTACAGGAGAGAATTTCCCTTCCTAGGGGTAGATTTCATCTCACTTCCTGTTGTCTCCTTCCGTTTGCAAGTAGGAGTCGTTTGTAAGTTAGTTGTTTGAAAGTAGGGTCCTGCCCTATATACTCAGCAGAAATTTGGGCCTTAGGTGTTGCTGTGGCCACAACACTGTAAGCCCTCACAGGGCCCTGCTGTGAAATAATAGATCAAGAATTGTAATTACATGCCCCTGTTGAACAGGAGCTGAAAAATTAGGCCTTAGGCACTGGTGCTGGTGCCACAACACTGCAACCCCTCACAGACACTCTAGTTGGAATGCAGGAACGAGCCCTGCTGCAAAGTATTACATCAAAAATTGTAATTACACACCCCTGTTAAACAGGGGCTGAAAAATTGTGACTTAGGCACTGGTGGTGGCGCCCAGAACCAAAAATGTTCTTACAAGCTATCAGCGTGATGATTGAGGAGGAAGAGGATAATTACTCAGGGATAGTCACTCAGCATCAGCATAGGCAGTCTTTGAAGGGATCTGAGATTTCAAAAAAAATTATTCGGTTACATCAGCATCAGGTGCTTGGTAGCTGGTGGTGATCCAAGACTGATTCATTTTTATGAAGGTCAGTCGATCGACCGAGTCAGTGGACAGACGCACCCTGTGATCGGTTACCACGCCTCCAGCAGCACTGAATGTGCGTTCCGAAAGAACGCTGGATGCAGGACAGGCCAGTAGCTCAATTGCATACTGTGCAAGCTCTGGCCAGTGATCCATCCTCAAGACCCAGTAACCCAGAGGATTTTCGGTGGGAAAGGTGTCCAAGTCTGATCTTGCCCCTAGGTATTCCTGCACCATGTAAAACAGACGTTCGCGATGGTTGCTGGAACCGATCATACCTTGGGGCTGCGGACCAAAAAATTGTCTGAACGCATCGGTCAGATGGCCACCTTCTCCACCGCTCCTTCTTTGACTGACCGAAGCCTCAGCAACACGTTGTCCAGAAACAGGAGTTTGTAACCTCCCAGTCTCTGGAAACGCGTTGCACAGACCTTTCTGCAAGGCCTCCCGAAGATGTTTCATCCTCTGCTCCCTCTGCGATGGCAAGATAAGGTCTGCAACCTTACCCTTGTAACGTGGATCAAGGAGGGTTGCCAGCCAGTATTGGTCCTTCTCCTTGATACCACGAATACGAGGATCCTTACGCAGGCTTTGCAGGATCAGGGAGGCCATGCAGCGTAGATTTGCTGAGGCATTCGGTCCGGAGTCCTCTGGGTCACTAAGGACAACATGGTCCGCAGCCACCTCCTCCCAGCCACGTACAAGTCCATGTGTTTCTTGGGACTGATCCCTTAAAGACTGCTGCTGATGCTGAGTGCCAGGCTCCACCTCCATACTGACACAATCTTCCTCCTCCTCCTCCTCCTCCTCGTCCTCTTCCTGTGTGATCGGCGGGCACGCAGGAACACTGTCTGGATAAAGGGGGCCTTGAAAGCTAAGGAAGTCCTCCTCTTCCTGCCTCTGTTCTGCCTCAAGTGCCCTGTCCATTATTCCACGCAGCGTGTGCTCCAACAGGTGGACAAGGGGGACAGTGTCACTGATGCATGCACTGTCACTGCTCACCATCCTCGTGGCCTCCTCAAATGGTGACAGGACAGTGCATGCATCCCTGATCATGGCCCACTGGCGTGGGGAAAAAAAAACAAGCTCCCCTGACCCTGTCCTGGTGCCATAGTCGCACAGGTACTCATTGATGGCCCTCTGCTGCGTGTGCAGCCGCTGCAGCATGGCCAACGTTGAGTTCCACCTGGTGGGCATGTCACAGATTAGGCGGTTCTTGGGCAGGTTAAACTCCTTTTGGAGGTCCGTCAGCCGAGCACTGGCATTATATGACCGGCGGAAATGCACACAGACTTTCCTGGCCTGCCTCAGGACATCCTGTAAGCCCGGGTACCTGCCCAAGAACCGCTGCACCACCAAGTTAAGGACGTGAGCCAAACAGGGCACATGGGTCAATTGTCCCTGTCGGAGGGCAGAGAGGAGGTTTGGTGCCATTGTCGCAAACCACCATTCCTGCCCTAAGTTGGCGTGGCGTCAACCACCTCTGAACCTGCCCCTGCAGAGCTGACAGAACCTCTGCCCCAGTGTGGCTCCTGTCCCCCAAGCACACCAGCTCAAGCACCGCATGGCATCTTTTGGCCTGCGTTCTTGCGTAGCCCCTTGAACGACTACGGAGCACCGCTGGTTCCGAGGAAGAGGCCATGGAGGAAGAAGAAGAGGAGGGGGTGGAGGAGAGAGGTGTGTCACAATCATTAGCATTTTGGAGGCGTGGTGGTGGAACAACTTCCAACACTACTGCACCTTGTCCTGCATCCTTCCCAGCTGCCAGCAGAGTCACCCAATGCGCCGTGAAACTTAGGTAACATCCCTGTCCATGCCTGCTGGACCATGAGTCAGCGGTAATATGCACCTTACCGCTGACCGCCCTGTCCAGCGAGGCATGGACATTGCCTTCCACATGCCGGTAGAGAGCCGGAATCGCCTTCCGTGAGAAAAAGTGGCGTTTGGGTACCTGCCACTGAGGAACCGCACATTCCACAAACTCACAGAAGGGGGCAGAGTCTACCAACTGAAAAGGCAGCAGTTGAAGTGCTAGCAATTTTGCCAAGCTAGCATTCAACCGCTGGGCATGTGGATGGCTGGGAGCAAACTTCTTTCGGCGGTGCAGCAGCTGGGGCAGGGAAATTTGCCTGGTACAATCTAACGTCGGTGTACCAAAATCAGATTGCCCACAAGTACTTGGCTGTGACACACCTAATTCTACACCTTCATTCCTCTCAGTGCAGGTCTCAGAGAGGACTGAAGGTCTAGTGGGGTTGGAAATCTCAGCTGATGAGGAGCAAGGAGAGGTCCTCTTTGTTCTTTGGTGTGGGTCTTTTAGATACGCTTGCCAACGAACTGCATGGCAGGTCAACATATGTCTGGTCAAGCATGTGGTACCCAAGCGGGAGATGTTTTGGCCACGTGAGATACGCTTGAGACATATGTTGCAAATAGCAGCGGTGCGATCTGATGCACTCGTCTCAAAAAAGGCCCACACCCAAGAACTTTTTGAATAACGCGCAGAGACTGCAGCGCCCTGCACATGTGGAGCTTTGGGGTGTGATGCAGTCAATGTGCTGCCCTTAGGCTGGCCCCTGGAGGGCATCCTGCCTCGTTGGTGATGTGCCGCCTCCTCCTCCTCTCTCCTATCAGGCACCCACGTTGAGTCAGTGACCTCATCATCCCCTCCCTCCTCATCACTGGAGCAAACCTGGCAGTATGCTGCAGCAGGGAGAGCATGACTGCCAGATTGCTGTCCTTCTTGGGCACCCCCTCTGTCCGTGCTCATGTTACTGCCTTCATCGAGCTCAGTATCATCATCAGAGCCTTCCAAAAGCTGGGCATCCTCCTGGAGCATGTACCCAACACTGTGGTCAAACAGTTCGAGGGACTCCTCAGGAGGACATGGTGGGGCTAGGGAAGGAGTCACTGATGACATTGAGCCGAGGGAAGAGGCCGCTGCTTTGCCAGACAAAGTACCCTGGGCATGGGTGAGAGAGGATGAGGAGGATGAGGATGGCTTGGTCATCCACTCGACCAAGTCTTCCGCATGTTGCGGCTCAACATGGCCAGCTGCCGAAAAAAAGGCCAAGCTTGTGACTGTCTGCCTCTCCTTCTTGGCCTTCCAGACATACTAATGGCCTGTAGCTGCACTAAGCTGGGATATATATATATATATATATATATATATATATATATATATATATATATATACTGATACTGCAGCTAGCAAAATCAACTGCCTGCCTGTAGTATGAGAACACCACCAACCTTCTACAGGTAGCTTTAGCTGAACACTGTGAGGTGGACGCACCCCACTAAATTGTAGGTTTAGCTGAACACTGTGAGCAGGACGCACTGCACTAACTGTAAATAGTCTAGTTGCCTGACTGTGGTACTAATAGGATCAAAAGAACACCAGCAATTTTCTTCAGGTAGCTGTATTTACTGTAACAAGACAAGCCTGCCTGTCAGTAAGAAGATAACAGAAATGGATCTAGCTGAACACTGTGAGCAGGACGCACCCCACTAGCTTGTAGGTTTAGCTGAACACTGTGAGGTGGACGCACCCCACTAACTTGTAGGTTTAGCTGAACACTGTGAGCAGGACGCACTGCACTAACTGTAAATAGTCTAGCTGCCTGACTGTGGTACTAATAGGATCAAAAGAACACCAGCAATTTTCTTCAGGTAGCTGTATTTACTGTAACAAGACAAGCCTGCCTGTCAGTAAGAAGATAACAGAAACGGATCTAGCTGAACACTGTGAGCAGGACGCACCCCACTAGCTTGTAGGTTTAGCTGAACACTGTGAGGTGGACGCACCCCACTAACTTGTAGGTTTAGCTGAACACTGTGAGCAGGACGCACCCCACTAACTCTTAGGTTTAGCAGAACACTGTGAGCAGGACGCACTGCACTAACTGTAAATAGTCTAGCTGCCTGACTGTGGTACTAATAGGATCAAAAGAACACCAGCAATTTTCTTCAGGTAGCTGTATTTACTGTAACAAGACAAGCCTGCCTGTCAGTAAGAAGATAACAGAAACGGATCTAGCTGAACACTGTGAGCAGGACGCACCCCACTAACTTGTAGGTTTAGCAGAACACTGTGAGCAGGACGCACTGCACTAAATGTAAATAGTCTAGCTGCCTGACTGTGGTACTAATAGGATCAAAAGAAC
Source organism: Lithobates clamitans (assembly GCA_037952925.1). Taxonomy (NCBI): domain Eukaryota; kingdom Metazoa; phylum Chordata; class Amphibia; order Anura; family Ranidae; genus Lithobates; species Lithobates clamitans. Next base: position 549,642 of record JBBGZY010001996.1, on the reverse strand, counting down.
ACCAGAAATTTTCTTCAGGTAGCTGTATTTACTGTAACAAGTCAAGCCTGCCTGTCAGTAAGAAGATAACAGGAACGGATCTAGCTGAACACTGTGAGCAGGACGCACTGCACTAAATGTAAATAGTCTAGAAGATAACAGGAACGGATCTAGCTAAACTGAATACAGTGTATATATATATATATATATATATATATATATATATGCAACACCTGGAATGCATATATATAGACAATACACTTTAAGTGCAGCTAACTGACTGACTGTCCTGCCTAATCTAGCTAACTCAAATGAAATGACACTGTCTCTCTCTCTCTCTATTTCTCAGCACACCGGAACACACTGCACAGGGCCGCCGTGTAGGCGGCCTTATATAGTGTGGGGCGTGTACTAAATCCCCTGAGCCATAATTGGCCAAAGCCTCCTTGGCTTTGGCCAATTATGGCTCTCTGTTAAGGCGGCGCTGTGATTGGCCAAGCATGCGGGTCATAGTGCATGCTTGGCCAATCATCAGCAAGCAATGCACTGCGATGCCGCAGTGAATTATGGGCCGTGACGCGCCACACGAATTTGGCGCGAACGGCCCATATTGTTCGCAATTCGCCGAACGGGTGAACAGACAATGTTCGAGTCGAACATGGGTTCGACTCGAACATGAAGCTCATCCCTACTTGTGATAGTTGTTGCCTAAAGGGAAGGTAATTACTATTGAATAGCTGTTTTTAGTAAGCGTTATCCCTAGGTTATTAATCCCAGAATTTTCCAGGGGTAGGGATCTCTGCATCCAAGGAGAGAAGCAGTGAAGGCGTTTGAGTTTGTTCTGCAAAGTGGATAATGTTAATCAGTTGTCCCTTAGCTGCCTCTCCTTTGTAAATTCTGCTTGATCTCTGTTGATAACAAAGGGAAGAATATTTAATAACTGTGTTGCAATGATTTTAGCGTATAATTTAAGGTCACTGTTTAGGAGGGAGATTGGCCTAAAATTTTTGGGGGTGGTGGGATCTTTACCAGATTTAGGTAGGGTAATTATCAATGCATTTAACATCTCTTTTGGGAAGGCAGAGGAAGAGGCAGTGTTGTTGAATAAATCACAAAGGTGGGGGGCTAGGATGTCTTTGAATTGTCTGTAATATTCTCCTGGAAGGTCATCAGGGCCAGGAGATTTGTTGCTTGGGAGTGAGGTAATCGCAGAGGTAATTTCCGTGGTGGTGAACAGGGCATTTAGCTCTTGTAGATGTTTGGGAGAGAGGGTGGGGAGTTTGATTTCTTGCAGGAACGTATCAATAGCAGTGGGTGTGGGCTGAGGGGTAGCAATATCATTGTGAATGTTGTATAGAGTGTTGTAATAGTCACTGAATGTGTTAGCAATATCTTGCGGGTTGGAAAGCCTGCCCTTTGTGATTGGGTGCAGGAGATAGGGAATCCTGGTTTTAATGCGGTGGCCTCAAATAAATAGGGCCATCAATTTTCCCGCTTTGTTGCTAGTGGCATAGTGTTTGGCTTTAAACCTGAAAATATTTTTGTTGAAGGAATCTAGTAGGAGGTCTTTAAGTTCATGACAAAGGGCTAGAAGCTTACGCAATAAAACTTGGCTAGGGTTTGATTCAAGGAGTCAAATGGGACAATTTGTTGTAAAAGGTGATATAAATGCTGCATATTTCTCTTTTTGGCCTGTGAGCTCAGTTGTATAGGGATTCCTCTGATAAAGTCCTTGTGGGCCAACAGAAGTGTAGCGGAGTCTGACACAGAACCCATGTTGGTGTTGAAAAATTCTATCAACCACTTCTGCAATATGTCTGTATAGGGTGATGATTTCATGACAGAGGAGATTGTTCTCCACACCTTATAAGGTGGGGATGATGTTGGGTTTGACAAGACAAGAAGGTGTACCCCCATTCATCAGGGTGGTGGCAGCGCCAGATGTCATAGAGGGCATTACTGTAGATACATTTTGCCAGGTTAGGGTCTTGTCTGGCTCTTGGGTTTGAGGTGTCTATGGTTGAGTCTGATACAACATTAAAGTCACCACATAAGATTAAATAGCCTTTTTGTAGGCGCCGGATCTTAGTCATTACTCTGTTTAGGAAGTGAACCTGACGAGTGTTTGTAGCATATATATTGTTTCCAGAGTAAGTAACACACCATTAATGGTACACACCAGTTGTCACGTCTACACCAGCGCAGGTGGTCAGACACTATAGTATAGCTGGCTACTGTGTTCTTCACCTATAGCAGCCCCCTATCCCATAAGGCAAGCAGGTCTACCGATACTCGGTTGCCTCCCGGTCTTATACGCAATGCTATAGTGCTTGGCTATCATGGCAGGGCAGGTGCGAACTGAGCAAAGCAAACAGCTAATTGCAGTTTTGCAGACAGGCAGCGTGTTTCTATGATAGTCTAGATAAAAAGGCAGGCTAAGTTCAGGGAATAGTCCAATAATCCGGTCATAGGTCATACACAGGGAAATTCAACAAGCAGAGCAAGGCAGACAGGGGGCTTCATCAGGAAACACACACGTATCACTCTCTATAACAAGCACACGAGTGAGGGTTTGGCTGGCTTACAACAGGCTTGGTTTCACCCAGAGACTGATCACATTAATTAACTTGCAGGTGGACAGAGAGACAAGGAGAGTGCCATAGTCAAAACCCCAGATGCTGTAATGAGGAGCAGGAGCACTAGATGCTCCTGACATTACCCCCCCCCCCCCCCGAGGAGGGGCCCCCGGACCCTTAAAGATGAGCTGGACATCCAGCATGGGACCATCAGACTGGACAGAGGTCAGGGGATTCGCAAGTCAGGTTGGTTAGCAGGTGACATGTCACAGGAGTCAAGCCGGATAGCTGAAACACAAGCAGAATGCAGAAAGGCTTGAAAAAAAGGTTGAAAGCCCCATCTGGCCAAATGAGGCAGTCTATCCAAAGGATGGATTGAACTTCTTAGACAGGTTTGAATGGATGTAGCAGTAGTAGAGGGCGGCCAGGTTACAGAAAGTCCCGAATAAGAAAAAGCAGGAGACTCAATGGGTATGTGCTGGAGCGGGATAACTGGTGCAGAGGCCGACTGGACCACATCGCCAGTTGTAGCGACTGACTGGATTACATTGACAGGTGTAGCAACAGCAGACCTTGAGGACAAGTTAGCCTGGATGTGCGTCCAAGAGATTGAAAAAAGGGGAGGGGATATTGGGACTTGGGACACACAGCTGGGAATGAACCAACCAATGATTATATGGTAATGCATTTAATATTGCATAGGAGTACACATAACACATAGGACAGAAAAATTATATATAATAAATCTCAGTAAACATTATCTATACAGTTCATATATATTACATATTATTATTAAGGCAAACAGAATATTGGCATGTATTAAAAGGGGGATCAACTCCAGAGATAAAACGATAATTCTCCCACTCTATAAGACTCTGGTCCGGCCACACCTGGAGTATGCTGTCCAGTTCTGGGCACCAGTCCTCAGGAAGGATGTACTGGAAATGGAGCGAGTACAAAGAAGGGCAACAAAGCTAATAAAGGGTCTGGAGGATCTTAGTTATGAGGAAAGGTTGCGAGCGTTGAACTTATTCTCTCTGGAGAAGAGACGCTTGAGAGGGGATATGATTTCAATTTACAAATACTGTACTGGTGACCCCACAATAGGGATAAAACTTTTTCGCAGAAGAGAGTTTAATAAGACTCGGGGCCACTCATTACAATTAGAAGAAAAGAGGTTTAACCTTAAACTACGTAGAGGGTTCTTTACTGTAAGAGCAATAAGGATGTGGAATTCCCTTCCACAGGCGGTGGTCTCAGCGGGGAGCATTGATAGCTTCAAGAAACTATTAGATAATCACCTGAATGACCGCAACATACAGGGATATGTAAGGTAATACTGACACATAATCACACACATAGGTTGGACTTGATGGACGTGTGTCTTTTTTCAACCTCACCTACTATGTAACTATGTAACTATGTAATTACACAAGTATTCCAACATGATAACATAGAAATGAGCCTAGACCAGTGATGGAGAACTTTGCCACCCCAGATGTTTTGGAACTACATTCCCCATGATGCTCATGCACTCTGCAGTGTAGTTGAGCATCATGGGAAATGTTGTTTCAAAACATCTGGGGTGCCAAGGTTCGCCATCACTGGCCTAGGGTATGTGTACCCAAAGTCAATAGGCATGTTAGCATATATACATGATAATTGATGGGAACGGATCATTATAACAAAAGGTATTGAATAAAACATGACTACTGTGACACAGCATCGAAGGAAAGCTCGACACGTTTCGTGGACAACTTGCCACTCATCAGGAGCAGATGCAGATAGGACATATCTATAATAAAATAAATGCCAAAATAGTAAGATGGCAATTGAAAAAAGGAAAGGAGAAAGATGGGGGGAACAACAAGGGATCCCAAACCACTCTTACCTATTCGTAATATAAAAATATGGATATTGATAACAATGCTGGAGGCACTATGGGAAACGTCATCCCCGGGAGCTGAGGTGGCAATAACTGTGGCAAATTGGCGGCACCAACAACAGTGAGCGAATATTAGAAAATTATCCCCAATTATCAGCTGTATTGTATAAATGGTGCTATATAAATTTCCAAAGAATGTCTTTGAAAATAATAAATCATTACGGTGATTGCACAACTGATAAACTGAGGATAGAAAGAGAAGAAATTGTAACCCAAACAGCCATATAGCAGATATGTCTCAACGAGATTGAGTGATGAGAGGAAAAATAGCAGTAGAGATTGGTAAAGGAGATAAGCCACATAATACCTTGAATGTAAAATAGAGGAATTCTCCAGAGCAGTGCAACAGTGTCCTAGGAATGAAACAGCCAAGGGACACTATGCAAGGGAGTTTAGCGACAGGCAAAGGTAGGGGTAATTTAGGGGGCTTGACTTCTGAGGACTTAGAGGACGTTTCCAAACAGGGCTCAAGGCTGCGAGACAGCGGGTAAGTTTGGCTTCTAGGAGGAAAAGATTCAGGCTGTGGCAATTGGCAGGAGAGGTGGCCTGTAGAGAATTCCATAAACTTGTCAGCGTGTTTTGCTTTAACAGTCATATAAAGGCACATGGTTATGCAAACTGGAGTCACGCTTGGAAAAATTGTCATGATCAGGATCCGAACAGGACTGTAATAAAGGCACATGACTGGTACTGGCCACACAAGAGTTATAAATGGGCAACTAGTCAGCAGTTTTAATGCAGTTCTGGATGCAGGTCTGGGACCAGGACCTAATTTCTTCTGTAGCCCAATCTATGTGCGGTTTATGAAATTTAAGCCAGGGATACCCAGAAATAAGGGGATAAGCAGTAGATGAGATCAAGTAGAAGCTGATTGTCTTCCTATGAAATTCCCCAATGGTCAGAGTAATAGGTACCGTGCACAAGGTGACCAGGCCCATGGACAAGGGAGAGTTATCAACAGCTAAGGCTGAAAAGGGTCTGTGCACCTTAGTCACCGGAATATGTAGACGGTGTTCTAGGTCCCTATCAATGAATTGCTAGCAGCACCAGGATCTATGAAAGCTGAGAGGTGATGAGAAAACGTGGTAGAACTAAGTTGTGCAGGAACAAATAGTTTATCTCCGAGGGAAACTGACACAGTATAGTCTATAGAAGCAAACCTCACCCACACTAGACTCTTGGAATTTCTCGGCTTATTAGGGCAGCTGGCGACAAAGTGGCCGTGGTTGCCATAGTATAAGCAGAGACCCTGAGATCTTCTTCTAGACTTTTCCTCAGAGGATAAATGGGTAGCTCCAATTTGCAAGGGCTCATCCTGCAGAAGAGGTTGAGAGAGCTCAGGAAGGGTTGATGAAGAAGAAGAAGGCGGCGTACTGGGGGGGCAAAGAAACAAACCTCTCTGTACGCCTTTATCGTAAACGCCTAGCTTTACCGATGGGTACTTGCAAGGCTTCATTCAATGACTTTGGTTCAGGGTAGGGTACTAAGGAGTCTTTGATGGAGTCTGATAAGTCTAACCTGAACTGGCTTCTTAGAGCTAGGTCATTCCACCCTGAGTCAGGTGCCCATCGGTGGAAATCAGAACAGTATTGTTCAGCAGAGCATTTATCCGGAATGAGGAGCAGGAGCACTAGATGCTCCTGACACCAGTATGAGATACTGTACCTCCCAGAGGATCAGAGAGGCTGTTGTGAAGTTGGAATGACACTCCCTTATGTATTGCAATCAGGGCTCCACTAGATTTTTTTGGACCCAAGGCTGTAAAGATGTGTGTGAAGACTCTATGAGTACACAGTAGGGTTGCAAAGGCCTTGAAGTGTTTCCTGCACACACAAAATAGAGCAGGACTGCTTCTTAGCCATCTGCCATATGGTAGCTCATTTGGCTGGGTGATTTTTTCTGTTGGTGTTTAGGGTCACTATTTTACGAGCCATGGGTCATTGTGTACAAGGTGGCTGAGACAGTGCTCACGGATATGATGACGGTCAGTCATATAGTAGTTGTGGAGGAAGCTGACCATGCTGGATGAGATCTGAGGGCTGGGTTTGCCTGCTGCCCGAGGTGCATGAGAAGATTGGTATACGAAACAGAGGACTGGATGGATGAGCACACTGGAAGAGAAAATAACATAAGCATAAAAAAAAGAAAAGACAAACAGTTTGAACCTGAACGTTGCAGCTGAAACAGGTATGGCGATGCTGCAAAGAGGCAACAGGGGTAAAAGTTCTAGGGTCAATGCAGATCATCTGGTGGCCTATAGCAGGGGCACGCTGATGAGGAGAGTGGCAGGAAGATGAGAACTAAAAGCCTTCATCTTGAACGATGATGCGGTCTGGCACTGGAAGAGTTCCAGGGCGGTACAAATTTTCCATGGTGTCTGGTGGTGTCGTCCTGAGGAGGTGGATCTGGGATGATATCCCATTAATATAGCAGGGTGAGGCCTTCTTCAATGGAGGTGATGATCTGTGGTGATGGTGTTGAGCTGCCTCCTGAAGTCCAATGTATGTTTGGACAGGTCTGCGTTTACCTGGATGGATCCGTAAGTGTCTGGTAGTTTCCCCAATGCGTGGGTTTTACCTAAGATCTGCTCCTTTACATGATGGAAGTGGATTCTCATGGGGAACCCTGTTAGGAAGGTAAGACGGTTTGGGCACTCTATCAATACAGTCGATGGTGAATTCCAGGGGTGGTTCTCCTAGTAGTAGGACTGAGAATAGGTCAGTGGCTTATTTTCTTAATTCTACACTTTGCACCATATCAAAAACCCCTCTAAGATTGAGGTTGTTGCGCTGCAAGTGATCTCGCGAGTTTAGCCTTAATCCATTTGCGCCCCCCCAAACCTTTATCTTAGGAATTTATCGTGGGCATCCACTAAGAAATTTATTATAGTGGTCATGTGTCACAGTGCATTTTTAACATTATGTACTCTGTAACCCAGTGAGTGCATTTCAGTTGTAAACGGCCTTGCAATGTTCGTGAATTCAGATTGGAGGGAGTTATGGAGAGACAGAAGCATGTCTTTGAGAAGTGTGTCGATTACAGGCTGGTTGGAGGCTGGCAAGAAGGCAATAGGAGACTGTGTGGCTGTGATGGATGCTAGACTGTGTTCCCCCTGGCTTATCTCAAGTTCAGGCAGGCTGTGATCAAGGTGCATTTAAGCTTTAGCTTTGCTCCCATATGAAGGACTTGCTGGATGCGAGAAAAAGCTTGACAGAGGAGCCACAAGTATCCCTTCAGCCATGCCTGGATCATCCAGTAGATCTGAGTAGTGGCTGTGCTGTGAGGTGGCAGGGGCCTTTCCGCCGGCTCCATCTTTTCTCCCTCTCCTTGCAGGTTGGAGGAAAAAAGCGGTCTGTTTTTTGGGCTCCCTAACATCCTTTCTCTTCAGGGACATGGTCACCGGTGTGGGGGGAGATGTACCCAGTAGGTAACGGAGGAATCGCTGCTCTGTTGCTCCAAATGTCGCTGCAATCCCCTGCTTAATAGTGGAGCTCACAGCTCAGCCGTCCATGTGGATCACGCACTGGCTACGCCCCCTAGAGCCTCACTCTTCTTGTGTAAATTTACCAATGTCACTTTTAAGCCCCATTTACATCTAGAGCACATGTATTTTGGTGCATTTTTCCTTTAACATGCAAAGGACAGCCTGTAGATTTCAATGGGCTATGCTACATGAGTCAAAGTAGCTCATGGGATATTTTGGTGAGTTGTGGGTTGCATGTTTTTACTGTGTGTTTTGCTGGGCTTTTCACTTGTTTTTTCACATGGCAAAATGTGTGTTTGCTTCAGGCCCCTTGAATGCTAAGGGGGCACTGGTGGTCCATTGGACAATCCAGCAGAAGAGGGCATGGAAGAGGAGGAGGAGGAGGAGGGGTGGAGCTGACATATCTTGCATCATCACCCCCAGCTGTATGGAGATGTGGAGGCAAAACAAGCTACAGCTCTGAGCCCTGTCCTGCATCCTTCCTAGTTGCAGCAGAGTTACCCAGTGTGCTGTGAATGAAATATATTGTCCCGGACCATGCTTGCTGGACCACATGTCAGCAGTAATGTGGACCTTGCGGCTGACTGCCTTGCCCAACAATGCCAAAACATTGCCTTCCATATGATGGTACAGAGCTAGAATGGCCTTGCGTGCAAAGAAATAGCGACTGGGAACCTGCCATTGTGGTACAGAACATTCTACAAATACATGGAAGGGCACAGAATACATCCGATGGGAAGGCAGGAGTTGTAAAGCCAGCAATTTGGACAAGATTGCATTTAGATGCTGGGCATGGGGGATGGCAGGGAGTGTCTTTTTTTTTTTTTTTGCCGCAAGCAGATGGGGCAGAGAAATTTGCCTGCTATATTCTACAGCTGGTGGTGTGCTGCTGGCAGACATGTTGCAAGGACCTGGGACACCCTGTGCTATACCATCATCCCTGTCAGTGGAGGCTGCTGAGAGGCCATGAGGTATAGTAGGGGTAGACATGAAAGGTGAGGAGTGAGAAGAATTGTGTCTCTTGTATGAGGCTTTCAGATGATCTTGCCAACAGACTGAGTGGTGGGAGTTTAAATGCCTTGTCAAGTATGTGGGGGCAGGCAGGGGACAAAAAAAAGACAAAAAAAAAAACAGCAACCAAAAAAAAAAGGAATACAGCACTGTATAGAGCACTAAATCTTATGTAATGCTATGTTAAACACTGGACTACACTAGGGATGGGCAAACAGTTCGGGCCGAGCATGAGTTTAGGGCAAATATTTGCCCGTTCGGCCGTTCACCAAACACCCAAATTCACAGAGTGTTCGCCGGGTGTTTGCATCCCCAGACACCCTGCAATGCACTGAGTGCTGCACAGTGTATTCTGTGCCCTGATTGGGCAAAGCTGATTGGGCAAACAACCAATGAGTCATCATTTGTCAATAGGTTCCCCCCGCTGACAGCTGAATAATAACAAAAAAGTGCCGGTTAAAAAATAAAGCAAAAAAAAACGGCGTGGGGGTCCTCCCTAGTCCATATCAGTCCCTTATCTGGGCATGCAGCCTGGCAGGTAAGGTAAAGGGGCATATAATGCATTAAGATAAAAAAACCTTCTGTCTTTACAACTTCATTTATTAAAAAATAAAAAAATAGTGCTCCTTGATGTAACTCCATCAATCATGCCGCCTGCTCATGCCAGCCTGCTAGAGGGGGGCTGCCCCTGTCCACTCTTTTCTCCGGTGCTCATCCAGCATATTCAAAGGGGGCCGCCCTGCTCGCTTTTCCCGGTGTGCACACCGGGCATCATGGGGGGGGGCGCCCGCCCATCCACCCACTTCTTCTTCCGGGCTCACGTCGGCATCATCGGGCCCTGGGCCACCGACCCAAGGTGGGTCGGTCCAAGCGTGTTTCATCACAGAGGTTCTGTCATAGCAAGTCCATCATAGTAGTTCTGTCATAGCGTGTGCTGTCACAACGGGTGCTTTCATAGCTAGTTCTGTGATAGCGGGTGCTGTCACAGCGTGTTCAGTCACCGCAAGTGCAGTCATAGTGTGTTTAGTCATAGCGAGTTCAGTCAGAGCGGTTCTGCCATAGCGTGTTTAGTCAGAGCGGTGCTGTCATAACGGTTCTGTCACAGTGGTTCTGTCAGCATGTTCTGTCATAGCGGATCAGTCACAGCGGTCCGTTTTAGCATGTTCTGTCTCAGCAATTTCTGTCATAGTGAGTTTCTGCCATAGCGTGTTTCTGCCATAACGTTTTTTCTGTCATAGCGTTTTCTGTCATAGGGTGTTTCTGTCGTAGCGTGTTTCTGTCATAACATGTTTGTGTCATAGCGGTCATGTCATAGCATGTTCTGTCGTAGCAGGACGGTGCCATGCAGTTTGGCATACACCAACAGCTGTTTCATCTTCGTTTGTTTTCATGTCTCATCGTACCTTTCGTTCATGTTTCTTTGTTTACCTGGATTTAGTTAGCTAGTGCTCCCATCTCAGGATCTGTCATGTCTACAGATCCATATGGGCTGAGGTTTCATTTTTAAATGACTGTTGAACACTAGTGATGAGCTGAACACCCCCGTTTCGGTTCGCACTAGAACCTGGGAACGGACCAAAAGTTCGCACGAACGTTAGAACCCCATTGACGTCTATGGGACTCGAACGTTCGAAATCAAAAGTGCTCATTTTAAAGACTAATTTGCATGGTATTGTCCTAAAAAGGGTTTGGGGACCCGGGTCCTACCCCAGGGGACATGTATCAATGCAAAAAAAACTTTTAAAAACGGCCGTTTTTTCGGGAGCAGTGATTTTAATGATGCTTAAAGTAAAAAAAAAAAAAAGTGAAATATTCCTTTAAATATCGTACCTGGGGTGTCTATAGTATGCCTGTAAAAGTGACGCGTGTTTCCCGTGTTTAGAACAGTCCCTGCACCAAATGTCATTTTTGAAGGAAAAAATCTCATTTAAAACTGCTTGCGGGTTTAATGTAATGTCGGGTCCTGGCAATATGGATGAAAATCGGTGAGACAAACGGCATGGGTACCCCCCAGTCCATTACCAGGCCCTTTGGGTCTTGTATGGATATTAAGGGGAACCCCGCACCCAAATTAAAATAAGGAAAGGTGTGGGGCCACCAGGCCCTATATACTCTGAACAGCAGTATACAGGCGGTGCAAACAAGACAGGGACTGTAGGTTTGTTGTTAAGTAGAATCTCTTTGTAATTTTGAACGGGTACATTTTTAACGTGTTTAGCTCCAGCCAAAAAATCTTTTTTAAGCTTTTTGGAAAACATAGGGAAGGGTTATCACCCCTGTGACATTTGTTTTGCTGTCTTTCCTCCTCTTCAGAAGATTTCACCTCACTTTTTGTCCCAATGAAAAATGTTTTTTGAAAATTTGGGTTTTTTTGTGGAACAAGGATTGGAAAGCATCAGTGGAAAGGAGAAATGTTTTTCCCATATTAACTCTTACAGGAGAGAATTTCCCTTCCTAGGGGTAGATTTCATCTCACTTCCTGTTGTCTCCTTCCGTTTGCAAGTAGGAGTCATTTGTAAGTTAGATGTTTGAAAGTAGGGTCCTGCCCTATATACTCAGCAGAAATTTGGGCCTTAGGTGTTGCTGTGGCCACAACACTGTAAGCCCTCACAGGGCCCTGCTGTGAAATATTAGATCAAGAATTGTAATTACATGCCCCTGTTGAACAGGAGCTGAAAAATTAGGCCTTAGGCACTGGTGCTGGTGCCACAACACTGCAACCCCTCACAGACACTCTAGTTGGAACGCAGGAATGAGCCCTGCTGCAAAGTATTGCATCAAAAATTGTAATTTCACGCCCCTGTTAAACAGGGGCAGAAAAAATGGGCCTTAGGCACTGGTGCTGGTGCCACAACACTGCAACCCCTCACAGACACTCTAGTTGGAACGCAGGAACGAGCCCTGCTGCAAAGTATTGCATCAAAAATTGTAATTTCACGCCCCTGTTAAACAGGGGCAGAAAAATTGGGCCTTACGCACTGGTGCTGGTGCCACAACACTGCAACCCCTCACAGACACTCTAGTTGGAACGCAGGAACGAGCCCTGCTGCAAAGTATTGCATTCAAAAATTGTAATTACACGCCCCTGTTAAACAGGGGCAGAAAAAATGGGCCTTAGGCACTGGTGCTTTTGCCACAACACTGCAACCCCTCACAGACACTCTAGTTGGAACGCAGGAACGAGCCCTGCTGCAAAGTATTGCATCAAAAATTGTAATTACACGCCCCTGTTAAACAGGGGCAGAAAAAATGGGCCTTAGGCACTGGTGCTGGTGCCACAACACTGCAACCCCTCACAGACACTCTAGTTGGAACGCAGGAACGAGCCCTCCTGCAAAGTATTGCATCAAAAATTGTAATTTCACGCCCCTGTTAAACAGGGGCAGAAAAATTGTGCCTTAGGCACTGGTGGTGGCGCCCAGAACCAAAAATGTTCTTACAAGCTATCAGCGTGATGATTGAGGAGGAAGAGGATAATTACTCAGGGATAGTCACTCAGCATCAGCATAGGCAGTCTTTGAAGGGATCTGAGATTTCAAAAAAAATTATTCGGTTACATCAGCATCAGGTGCTTGGTAGCTGGTGGTGATCCAAGACTAATTCATTTTTATGAAGGTCAGTCGATCGACAGAGTCGGCGGACAGACGCACCCTGTGATCGGTTACCACGCCTCCAGCAGCACTGAATGTGCGTTCCGAAAGAACGCTGGATGCAGGACAGGCCAGTAGCTCAATTGCATACTGTGCAAGCTCTGGCCAGTGATCCATCCTCAAGACCCAGTAACCCAGAGGATTTTTGGTGGGAAAGGTGTCCAAGTCTGATCTTGCCCCTAGGTATTCCTGCACCATGTAAAACAGACGCTGGCGATGGTTGCTGGAACCGATCATACCTTGGGGCTGCGGACTAAAAAATTGTCTGAACGCATCGGTCAGATGGCCACCTTCTCCACCGCTCCTTCTTTGACTGACCGAAGCCTCAGCAACACGTTGTCCAGAAAGAGGAGTTTGTAACCTCCCAGTCTCTGGGAACGCGTTGCACAGACCTTTCTGCAAGGCCTCCCGAAGATGTTTCATCCTCTGCTCCCTCTGCGATGGCAAGATAAGGTCCGCAACCTTACCCTTGTAACGTGGATCAAGGAGGGTTGCCAGCCAGTATTGGTCCTTCTCCTTGATACCACGAATACGAGGATCCTTACGCAGGCTTTGCAGGATCAGGGAGGCCATGCAGCATAGGTTTTCTGAGGCATTCGGTCCGGAGTTCTCTGGGTCACTAAGGACGACATGGTCCGCAGCCACCTCCTCCCAGCCACGTACAAGTCCATGTGTTTCTTGGGACTGATCCCTTAAAGACTGCTGCTGATGCTGAGTGCTAGGCTCCACCTCCATACTGACACAATCTTCCTCCTCCTCCTCCTCCTCGTCCTCTTCCTGTGTGATCGGCGGGCACGCAGGAACACTGTCTGGATAAAGGGGGCCTTGAGAGCTAAGGAAGTCCTCCTCTTCCTGCCTCTGTTCGGCCTCAAGTGCCCTGTCCATTATTCCACGCAGCGTGTGCTCCAACAGGTGGACAAGGGGGACAGTGTCACTGATGCATGCACTGTCACTGCTCACCATCCTCGTGGCCTCCTCAAATGGTGACAGGACAGTGCATGCATCCCTGATCATGGCCCACTGGCGTGGGGAAAAAAAAACAAGCTCCCCTGACCCTGTCCTGGTGCCATAGTCGCACAGGTACTCATTGATGGCCCTCTGCTGCATGTGCAGCCGCTGCAGCATGGCCAACGTTGAGTTCCACCTGGTGGGCATGTCACAGATTAGGCGGTTCTTGGGCAGGTTAAACTCCTTTTGGAGGTCCGTCAGCCGAGCACTGGCATTTAAATGCACACAGACTTTCCTGGCCTGCCTCAGGACATCCTGTAAGCCCAGGTACCTGCCCAAGAACCGCTGCACCACCAAGTTAAGGATGCGAGCCAAACAGGGCACATGGGTCATTTGTCCCTGCCGGAGGGCAGAGAGGAGGTTGGTGCCATTGTCACAAACCACCATTCCTGCCTTAAGTTGGCGTGGCATCAACCACCTCTGAACCTGCCCCTGCAGAGCTGACAGAACCTCTGCCCCAGTGTGGCTCCTGTCCCCCAAGCACACCAGCTCAAGCACCGCATGGCATCTTTTGGCCTGCGTACTTGCGTAGCCCCTTGAACGACTACGGAGCACCGCTGGTTCCGAGGAAGAGGCCATGGAGGAAGAAGAAGAGGAGGGGGTGGAGGAGAGAGGTGTGTCACAATCATTAGCATTTTGGAGGCGTGGTGGCGGAACAACCTCCAACACTACTGCACCTTGTCCTGCATCCTTCCCAGCTGCCAGCAGAGTCACCCAATGCGCCGTGAAACTTAGGTAACGTCCCTGTCCATGCCTGCTGGACCATGAGTCAGCGGTAATATGCACCTTACCGCTGACCGCCCTGTCCAGCGAGGCATGGACATTGCCTTCCACATGCCGATAGAGAGCCGGAATCGCCTTCCGTGAGAAAAAGTACCTGCCACTGAGGAACCGCACATTCCACAAACTCACGGAAAGGGGCAGAGTCTACCAACTGAAAAGGCAGCAGTTGAAGTGCTAGCAATTTTGCCAAGCTAGCATTCAACCGCTGGGCATGTGGATGGCTGGGAGCAAACTTCTTTCGGCGGTGCAGCAGCTGGGGCAGGGAAATTCGCCTGGTACAATCTGACGTCGGTGTACCAAAAGCAGATTGCTCACAAGTACTTGGCTGTGACACACCTAATTCTACACCTTCATTCCTCTCAGTGCAGGTCTCAGAGAGGACTGTAGGTCTAGTGGGGTTGGAAATCTCAGCTGATGAGGAGCAAGGAGAGGTCCTCTTTGTTCTTTGGTGTGGGTCTTTTAGATACGCTTGCCAACGAACTGCATGGCAGGTCAACATATGTCTGGTCAAGCATGTGGTACCCAAGCGGGAGATGTTTTGGCCACGTGAGATACGCTTGAGACATATGTTGCAAATAGCAGCGGTGCGATCTGATGCACTCGTCTCAAAAAAGGCCCACACCCAAGAACTTTTTGAATAACGCGCAGAGATTGCAGCGCCCTGCACATGTGGAGCTTTGGGGTGTGATGCAGTCAATGTGCTGCCCTTAGGCTGGCCCCTGGAGGGCATCCTGCCTCGTTGGTGATGTGCCGCCTCCTCCTCCTCCTCCTCCTCCTCTCTCCTATCAGGCACCCGCATTGAGTCAGTGACCTCATCATCCCCTCCCTCCTCATCACTGGAGCAAACCTGGCAGTATGCTGCAGCAGGGGGAGCATGACTACCAGATTACTGTCCTTCTTGGGCACCCCCTCTGTCCGTGCTCATGTTACTGCCTTCATCGAGCTCAGTATCATCATCAGAGCCTTCCAAACGCTGGGCATCCTCCTGGAGCATGTACCCAACACTGTGGTCAAACAGTTCGAGGGACTCCTCAGGAGGACATGGTGGGGCTAGGGAAGGAGTCACTGATGACATTGAGCCGAGGGAAGAGGCCGCTGCTTTGCCAGACAAAGTACCCTGGGCATGGGTGAGAGAGGATGAGGAGGATGAGGACAGCTTGGTCATCCACTCGACCAAGTCTTCCGCATGTTGCGGCTCAACACGGCCAGCTGCCAAAAAAAAGGCCAAGCGTGTCCCATGGCCACGTGCTGATGAGGATGCACCGTCTCCACGACCAGCACTAGACACAGAGCCTGCTTGCCCTCTCTTATTGGCTTGTGACTGTCTGCCTCTCCTTCTTGGCCTTCCAGACATACTAATGGCCTGTAGCTGCACTAAGTTGGGATATATATATATATATATATATATATATATATATATATATATATATATATATGTACTGATACTGCAGCTAGCAAAATCAACTGCCTGCCTGTAGTATGAGAACACCACCAACCTTCTACAGCAGGTAGCTTTAGCTGAACACTGTGAGGTGGACGCACCCCACTAACTTGTAGGTTTAGCTGAACACTGTGAGCAGGACGCACTGCACTAACTGTAAATAGTCTAGCTGCCTGACTGTGGTACTAATAGGATCAAAAGAACACCAGTAATTTTCTTCAGGTAGCTGTAAATACTGTAACAAGACAAGCCTGCCTGTCAGTAGGAAGATAACAGGAACGGATCTAGCTAAACTGAATACAGTGTATATATATATATATATATATATATATATATATATACAATACCTGGGATGCATATATATACACAATACACTTTAAGTGCAGCTAACTGACTGACTGTCCTGCCTAATCTAACTAACTCAAATGAAATGACACTGTCTCTCTCTCTCTCTATCTCTCAGCACACCGGAACACACTGCACAGGGCCGCCGTGCAGGCGGCCTTATATAGTGTGGGGCGTGTACTAAATCCCCTGAGCCATAATTGGCCAAAGCCTCCTTGGCTTTGGCCAATTACGGCTCTTTGTTCAGGCGGCGCTGTGATTGGCCAAGCATGCTTGACCAATCATCAGCAAGCAATGCATTATGGGCCGTGACGCACCACACGAATTTGGCACGAACGGCCCATATCGTTCGCAATTCGGTGAACGACCAAACAGCCGATGTTCGAGTCGAACATGGGTTCGACTCGAACACGAAGCTCATCCCTATTGAACACAATCTTCTTGCCCATATAACACACGTCATATGATGCACGTTTTCATTTCATTACACCTGTATGACTACCCACCATGGTCTGTGGGTACATTAGCTCTGAGTGTTCAGTTTCAATTACCTGTCTCTGCGTTGCAGGTTACTCGGGCTCCCTTGCTTCACTCACTTGGGGGGGTGGGGCATCAGTGTGATTCACGCGCTGTGGTCTGGTCATAACTGCTCACATCCTTATACTCGGGTAGGGACAGAGGGGTGGTGTTCTCATGTCTGGTTGTCTGTTGTCAGTTTTCTCTAGGTTGCGTTTCCTTGGGGTTGGGTATGCCGCACGTTTCAGAAGCAACTCATTCAGGTTCATCTGTTCAAACCCACGTGGGGGTTCAGAGCATGGTAGCACTCCGTCATCAAGGAGCTGGTCCATACTTCAGCACATAGCGGAGTTTGTCACTGGGGTTTTTCTTTCCCGGCCACAGCCGAGACGGCGGCACGCTTCTGATTGTTTCCAATTCTGTCCCAACTACTCTTATCTGCCAGTGTGGAACATGTTCTGGGCATTATTCTTTAACGTAGATTCATGTGGGCTAATATGCTCTACACGACCTGTTACGGTTGCAAGACAGGGTGGAGGTGATCGATGCTCGCTCGGTCAGAGGTGGGGTGTCAGCGCACCCCAAGCTCCTTCTCTTCCTACATTCCTGCAGGCAAGTCAGCATCCCCTTAGTTCACTGGTCTTATCAAGCCTTCTGGTTCAATATGTCTGAGCCAAGTAATGTTCCTTGTCAAGGGCTGTGTGGGAATCTACCTTCCGGTCTTCAGACAGCCCTGCTGGAAGAATTTTCAGGCCTGCACGTTGTCCTGATTAGGGATGAGCTGAACACCCCCCTGTTCAGTTCGCACCAGAACATGCGAACAGGAAAAAAGTTCGCTCGAACATGCGAACACCGTTAAAGTCTATGGGACACGAACATGAATAATCAAAAGTGCTAATTTTAAAGGCTTATATGCAAGTTATTGTCAGAAAAAGTGTTTGGGGACCTGGGTCCTGCCCCATGGGACATGGATCAATGCAAAAAAAAGTTTTTAAAACGGCCATTTTTTCAGGAGCAGTGATTTTAATAATGCTTAAAGTCAAACAATAAAAGTGTAATATCCCTTTAAATTTCGTACCTGGGGGGTGTCTATAGTATGCCTGTAAAGGGGCGCATGTTTCCCGTGTTTAGAACAGTCTGACAGCAAAATGACATTTCGAACTACCCGCGTCTATTGCATTGCCGACAATACACATAGAAGTTCATTGATAAAAATGGCATGGGAATTCCCCACAGGGAAACCCCAAACCAAAATTAAAAAAAAAAAAATGATGTGGGAGTCCCCCTAAATTCCATACCAGACCCTTCAGGTCTGGTATGGATTTTAAGGGGAACCCCGCGCCAAAAAAAAAAAAAAACGGCGCGGGGTCCCCCCAAGAATCCATACCAGACCCTTATCCGAGCACGCAACCTGGCAGGCCGCAGGAAAAGAGGGGGGGACGAGAGTGCGCCCCCCCCCCCTCCTGAACCGTACCCGGCCACATGCCCTCAACATTGGGAGGGTGCTTTGGGGTAGCCCCCCAAAATACCTTGTCCCCATGTTGATGAGGACAAGGGCCTCATCCCCACAACCCTGGCCGGTGGTTGTGGGGGTCTGCGGGCGGAGGGCTTATCGGAATCTGGAAGCCCCCTTTAACCAGGGGACCCCCAGATCCCGCCCCCCCCTGTGTGAAATGGTAAGGGGGTACTTACCCCTACCATTTCACTAAAAAACTGTCAAAAATGTTAAAAATGACAAGAGACAGTTTTTGACAATTCCTTTATTTAAATGCTTCTTCTTTCTTCCTTCATCTTCTTCTTCTTCTGGCTCTTCTGGTTCTTCCTCCGGCGTTCTCGTTTAGCATCTCCTCCGCGGCGTCTTCTATCTTCTTCTCCTCGGGCCGCTCCGCACCCATGGCATGGGGGGAGGCTCCCGCTCTTCTCTTCATCTTCTTCTTCATCCTCTTCTCTTCTTCCTTCTTCTCTTCTTCATTTTCTTCTCCGGGCCACTCCGCATCCATGCTGGCATGGAGGGAGGCTCCCGCTGTGTGACGGCGTCTCCTCGTCTGACGGTTCCTAAACAACGGGGGGCAGGGCCACCCGGTGACTCCGCCCCCCTCTAACGCACGGTGACTTGACGGGACTTCCCTGGGACATCACAGGGAAAGCCACAGGGAAGTCCCGTCATGTCCCGTGCGTCAGAGGGGGCGGGGTCACTGGGTGGCCCCACCCCCCGTTATTTAAGAACCGTCAGACGAGGAGACGCCGTCACACAGCGGGAGCCTCCCTCCATGCCAGCATGGATGCGGAGCGGCCCGGAGAAGAAAATGAAGAAGAGAAGAAGGAAGAAGAGAAGAGGATGAAGAAGAAGATGAAGAGAAGAGCAGGAGCCTCCTACCATGCCATGGGTGCGGAGCGGCCCGAGGAGAAGAAGATAGAAGACGCCGCGGAGGAGATGCTGGACGAGAACGCCGGAGGAAGAACCAGAAGAACCAGAAGAAGATGAAGGAAGATAGAAGAAAGTAGAAGCATTTAAATAAAGGAATTGTCAAAAACTGTCTCTTGTCATTTTTAACATTTTTGACAGTTTTTTAGTGAAATGGTAGGGGTAAGTACCCCCTTACCATTTCACACAGGGGGGGGCTTGGATCTGGGGGTCCCCTTGTTAAAGGGGGCTTCCAGATTCCGATAAGCCCCCCGCCCCCAGACCCCTACAACCACCGGCCAGGGTTGTGGGGATGAGGCCCTTGTCCTCATCAACATGGGGACAAGGTGTTTTGGGGGCTACCCCAAAGCACCCTCCCAATGTTGAGGGCATGTGGCCTGGTACGGTTCAGGAGGGGGGGGCGCACTCTCGTCCCCCCCTCTTTTCCTGCGGCCTGCCAGGTTGCGTGCTCGGATAAGGGTCTGGTATGGATTTTTGGGGGGGACCCCACGCCTTTTTTTTTTTTTTTGGCACGGGGTTCCCCTTAAAATCCATACCAGACCTGAAGGGTCTGGTATGGAATTTAGGGGGAACCCCACGTCATTTTTTTTTTTTTAATTTTGGCCGGGGTTCCCCTTAATATCCATACCAGACCTGAAGGGCCTGGTATTAAATTTAGGGGGACTCCCATGTCATTTTTTTTTTTTAAATTTTGGTTCGGGGTTCCCCTGTGGGGAATTCCCATGCCGTTTTTATCAATGAACTTCTATGTGTATTGTCGGCAATGCAATAGCCGCGGGTAGTTTTAAATGGAATTTTTCCTTCGAAATGTCATTTTGCTGTCAGACTGTTCTAAACACGGGAAACATGCGCCCCTTTACAGGCATACTATAGACACCCCCAGCTACGAAATTTAAAGGGATATTACACTTTTATTGTTTGACTTTAAGCATTATTAAAATCACTACTCCTGAAAAAACGTCCGTTTTAAAAACTTTTTTTTGCATTGATCCATGTCCCCTGGGGCAGGACCCGGGTCCCCAAACACTTTTTATGACAATAACTTGCATATAAGCCTTTAAAATGAGCACTTTTGATTTCTCCCATAGACTTTTAAAGAGTGTTCTGCGGCATTCGAATTTGCCGCGAACACCCCAAATTGTTCGCTGTTCGGCGAACTTGCGAACAGCCAATGTTCGAGTCGAACATGAGTTCGACTCGAACTCGAAGCTCATCCCTAGTCCTGATCACTATCTCATCGGAGTCTTTCGTGTGTAGTATCTTGATTTCAGCAGACAGTCATACTTTAATTGCCAATCAAGTTACTGGAGGCAGCCATTTCCAAGGGGGGCTTGGTCTGGTTCTTCACCTTCGTTCTGTAGGTGGTGGGTCGGCTCACCGGGGTGTCCAATGGCAAGTTTCCAATATCGTTTGTTATTTTTTGCTGCCTTCTTTCCTGCAGAAACATTTTCATCGAAGTACTCACCCAGGGATTTCACGATTCAGCACTTACTACAGTTGGGGGGGGGGGGGTGGTTGGCTATCCAAGCTGATATCACCAATGCTTGAAGCTTCTTCCATCAGACCTGTCTGATCCCCAGCCTGTTATAAAAACACATTACAGTCACTTTGGGTATGCTGAATCATGCCACGAGACTTATTCGCCAGGATGGAGTCTGGCCCTCCTTCCCCTGTTCAGGACTCCGACTCGGATAAAATCATGTGGGACCAGTTTTCTGTGTGACTGGTATGGTTTCTCCATGTTTAACAATGCATGTTGCCATAGCGCATTGGCCTTATCCTCCAACTCCATCAAACACATCCAAACACATCTATCGGGTATCCAGACCCCTGCAACTCCTGCCAGTTCATCTATTTTTGCGGCTCACCCTCTCACTTCCCCATACCAAGTATAGATAGACCAGGGGTTTGTGGGAACTTCACAGGACTACTTAACTGATGTCAATTTTTAAAGTATTCGATCTTCTCGGCCATTATTTCGCTCCTCGGGTCAGCCCTTGCTGAAAACCTCATGTCTGGGTTTTCTGGGGCATCAGGCATAATCCAATCATTCACAGAACGTTTATTTGGGTTCTGGGCAGCTTCGCAGGTTTCAATAGGGGGTCCCTTCAATAGGGGGTCATAGCAAATACATACCGTATACATATATTATAGCCATCCGGGCACGCGCTACTATACTAGACGGTTTGTTACCTACCCTTCATCAAGCTTTCTTATCACACCTAAATTTGTATCTTTTTGCTCTCTTTTCAGGCATACTGACCAGCTAGGCCAAGGCACACCTCAGGCCTTGATAGTTAGGGCATCGCATTTCCAAGTGAAGACTGACTACAAACAAAAGTTATGCCTCCCAGATGAAGTTCTCCTGTGGTTAGATGTTTTTGTCTGAAAATGCATTTGGCCACATTTAGAGGTTCTAACAGGACCCTGGATGCACAGTTATATATTTTTTTTAAATGCATGCAACTTGAATTATAGAATTGGAGCTTAAATTTAGTTATTTTTTTGTAGAATCAGCACAAGAAACACTGCTTATTATGATTGAGATGTGTTCCTTGTGCTGGTGGCTGCTCTCTTCATTCAAAGCTTCCATTTGTTGTCCCCACCATACTCCCACAGAAGTAATCTTAAGAGCCAATGGAATTTCCCACCCCCTTCCTCCATTGCTTCCAGCAATTAATAGTGCTCTATGAATAGAGGAGGTAGACCTTTCATTCATCCACCCATGCTCTATTTCTAGAGTATGGCTTCTGTGAATGGAGGAGGGGGTGTAAGGACAGACATAACTGGCACTATGATGGGTACGGCAGCTTTTATTAACCCCTGCAGCACTGGAGGATTACCTCTACAGGGGTATGGGGGTAGAAGAGGGAAGATTTAAATTAAGAAAGCAACCACCAGCACAATGGACACTTCTCAATCAATGAAAGTATCATGTCTTCTGCTGTTCAAAAAAATAAATAAATAAATAAATAAACTTAGGCTGTAAAACCATTATATGCTTTCCTGTGTGTTTATAAATGCCATATGAATGCATATAAACATGTACAGTATAATTGTTTAGCAATACCAGTGTGTATGAGGTCATAGAAACACCCTGAACAGCAATGGGGTTGATTTACTAAAACTGGAGCACTAAGAATCTGGTGCAGCTGTGCATAGTAACCAATCAGCTTCTAACTTCAGCTTGTTCAATTAACTGCTTGCCAACCAGCCGCCGCACATATACTGTGGCAGGTCGGCTCTCCTGCGTAAACCAAGGTACCCGTACATGTGAGATTGTGGGCAGGCGTGCGCACCGCGGGAACGCTCACGCAGGTCCAGCGGACTTGATGTCCGTCAGCCGCCAGGGATCGTTGTACACAGAGGCAGAACGAGAATCTGCCCTTGTAAACAAGGTGAATCCCCGTTCTGACAGGAGACATCTCAGAGATCTGCTGTTCCTAGTGATGGGAAACAGCGATCTCTGTCATGTGCCTGGCAGCCCATCCCCCTACAGTTAGAACACGCTGGGGGAACACAGTTAACCCCTTTATCGCCCCCTAGTGTTAATCCCTTCCCTGCCAGTGACATTTATACATTGATCAGTGCATTTTTATAGCACTGATCAATGTAATAATGTCACTGGTCCCCAAAAAGTGTCATTTGGGGTCAGATTTGTCTGCCGCAATATTGCAGTCCCGCTATAAATTGCAGATCACCGCCATTACCAGTAAAAAAAACTGAAAAAATTAAAGTCCATAGATTTATCCTGTAGTTTGTAGACGCTATAACTTTTGCGCAAACCAATCAATATATGCCTATTGTGATTTTTTTACCAAAAAAAATGTAGAAGAATACATATCGGCCTAAACTGATGAATAAATTTGTTTTTTTATATTTTTGGGGGATATTTATTATAACAGAAAGTAAAAATAATGTTTTTTTTTTCAAAATTGGTGCTCTTTTTTTTGTTTATAGCGCAAAAAATAAAAACCACAGAGGTGATCAAATACCACCAAAAGAAAGCTCTATTTGTGGGGGAAAAAGGACGTCAACTTTGTTTGGCTACAGCATCGCACGACTGTGCAATTGTCAGTTAAAGCGACGCAGTGCCGAATAACTAAAAAATGGCCCGATCATTAAGGGGGTAAATCCTTTCAGGGCTGAAGTGGTTAAAGGGTTTGTGAACCCAATTGTAAAAGTCTATGCCAGTCCCTCTATTAGACAGCTAAGGGAGATCACGTGGCTGCTCGGCTCCACCCGCAGAAGCCCTGTCTCAGCTGTAAAGCGGCCACGAGTCACGTGACCGGCCTGAAGTCAGCTGAAAATCGGTATTTACACGGCTCATTTTAAAAATGCTTTACACAGTGTGGTATGCCAGCCTCTAATAGAGGGGCTGGCAGTGACAATTATAGTTTTTTTTTCTCAATAATAGCGGCAGGGGATGGGGCGGAGCTGAGCGGAGACAGATAGAGAGGGGGGTGACAGGGAGGAAGGAGGGGGTGAGGGGGGAGAGAGGAGAACAGAGGGGACAGCAACCTATCACAGAAGGAGGCACTTTGACCACGGTGATTAGGGCGGAGCAGTCCTGGTTATCATGGTCTGTTTAGAGAGGGGCATACAGGAAGTGGCAGATTTTAGAGGGGGGCAGATTACACAGCACAAGCTCTGTGATATATAATCTTCTTTAACCACTCCCCCCTGGCCCATAGCAGATGACGGCCTGGCGGTGGTTCAGTTATCCTGACTGGGCATCATATGACGTCCAGCAGGATAACATACCACCG
The DNA here is from genome assembly GCA_037952925.1 of Lithobates clamitans. Classification (NCBI taxonomy): domain Eukaryota; kingdom Metazoa; phylum Chordata; class Amphibia; order Anura; family Ranidae; genus Lithobates; species Lithobates clamitans. The sequence continues at coordinate 525,710 of JBBGZY010001996.1, read as the reverse complement.
TGCGCCCGTGGGGGGCGCACATCGTGGCGATCGGTGGAGCGGTGTGTCAGCCTGACACAGCGCTACACCGTTCTTGGTAAAGAGCTCCGGCCGGAGGCTCTTTACCACGTGATCAGCCGTGTCCAATCACGGCTTATCACGATGTCAATAGGAAGAGCCATTGATCGGCTTTTCCTCACTTGTGTCTGACAGACGCGAGTAGTGTAGAGCTGTTTGGCGGCTCTCCTGACAGGGGGGGTCTGCGCTGATTGTTTATCAGCACAGCCCCCCTCAGATGACCACACTGGACCACCAGGGATCGCCACTAGGACCACCAGGGAAGGGGCAACATGTGGATGGCCAGGTATGTACCCCATGGCCATCTACATGTGCCCAATGTGCCCAATCTGTGCCAATCAGTGCCCACAAATGGGCACTGATTGGCACCATTACATTTCAGTTCTGCCAAGCAATGCCACCAATCAGTGTAATCAGTGCCCACCTATCAGTGTCCATCAGTGCCACCTATCAGTGCCACCCATAAGTACCCATCAGTGCCACCCATAAGTACCAATCAATGCTACCTACGAGTGCCCATAAGTGCCGCCTATGAGTGCCCATCGGTTCCACCTATGAGTGCCCATCAATGTCGCATACCAGTGCCACCTATCAGTGCCCATCAGTGCCGCCTATCAGTGCCCATCATCAGTGCCGCCTATCAGTGCCACCTCATTGGTGCCACCTCATCGGTGCCCATCAGTGCTGCCATATCAGTGCCCGTCATTGAAGAAGAAAACATACTTATTTACAAAAAATGTTAACAGAAACAAAGAAAAACTTGTTTTCTTTTTCAAAATTTTATTTGTTGCGCAAAAAATAAAAACCGCAGAGGTGATCAAATACCACAAAAAGAAAGCTCTATTTGTGGGAACAAAATGATAAAAAATGTGTTTGGGTACAGTGTTGTATGACCGCGCAATTGTCATTCAAATTGTGACAGAGCTGAAAGCTGAAAATTTGGCAGGAAGGTATCTAAGTGCCTGGTATTGAAGTGGTTAAGGGACCAGAATATATTTTTTTTTTTTTGGGTTAACAAACGCTTTCAGCTTTGACAATAACAAAAAAAAGCTGATTTGCTACCATGCAGAGCTGCAGCACATTTTGCGATCTCCAATTTTAGTAAATCAACCCCTTTATATTTAGTGCTTCCTGCAGATCCTGGAAAACAACTTTTCTTTATCGTACATCACGGGACACAGAGCACCATAATAATGACTATGTGTGTTATACACTTACCTTTAGGTGATTGGACACTGGCAACCAATAGTAAGACGGTTCCTCCCATATAACCCCTCCCACACCGGAAGGACCTCAGTTTTTTCGCCAGTGTCTTGAAGGTGATGATCACGGATATTGAAGCTCTTCAGTTTCTTCAAAGAATGTCCCACTGAGGATGTTATAATCGGATCCATTCGGATGGCTTACTAAAGCTAAAGTGGATGGTACCCGAACCTCGGCTCAAGAACGAGGTGTTGCTTGTAATGTGTACTATTTAGGCGCTGGACCCTTGTTAAAAGTTGGTATTCCTGGTCTACTTTGCCCAAGGAAACCACAAAGGGTGCTTTACAGGGTGTGGACCCCAATATATGGGGGACCCGGTCCCTGAAGGTCCTTAGAGGCGCTACCCGCCGTGATGGGGGAAGATTGGGCCTGGCAAGACAGGCCCTGCTGCATGGGATGGTGAGTACTCCCCTTTGGGTTTCTTATATATATACAGATATGTATTTCCCCCTTTTGTTTTAAAAAAAAAAATATATATATTTTTTTTTGTGCCAGAGTAGCCTTTATCCAGTGTCCAGGGTTACAGAGGCCGGTTGGCGCACATTTTTCTAAACTGGCATGTTAGTGCGCGTGTGCCGCGTGTCCATTGCGCGTGTGCCACCGGCGTGTGAATGCGCCGCTGGTGTGTGCGTGCGCCGCTGCGGTCCACGTCACGGCGCCATGTGCGTCAGGACGGCGCAGGCGCCGTGCGGTGGGCGGGTCGCCGGCCACTGATCCACACGCTCACTCCTCCTGGAGTGCGCGTAGAGGAGGCTGAGCGAATGGTGGGCACGTGAGTCTGGTGGTCTTGGACACAACGGTGACAGGATAAAGACTGGTTGTAATTTGTGGGGAGTACTCCTTGGTTATTTCTCGTGTGTAAGCTATGTTTTCCAAAAAACAAGGAACAGGGAACAAGGCAAGCCCAGGGGTAAGAGTCCCTCCACAAAAAGCAGGAGACCTCCCCATATTGATGCAGCCTCAGTTTCTACTGAAGGACCTGTGGTTTCTGACCTGCTTGAGCCATTGCACTTGTCAGGCATAGTAGCCACTACCAATGTACCTGCCTCGGCTTATGTTACAAAGGATGATTTGGCATCTGCTTTAGCGGGTCTTGAAGGCAAAATAGCTGGCATGATTGCCTCTGTAACACATAGGGGAAGGAAGCGTAATAGATCTCCTTCCCCCGAGCCTGGGCCAAGTGGTGAGTCACTAGAGCCCCAGGACTCTTATAGCCAGATGGGTCCAGGTAACCTGGAACCAGAATGGGAAGAGGATCCAGAGGAGGTGGTCATGAAAGACCAGGAGGTAGGAGAGGCTGAAGATTCCTCGGCTAAGGACTCTGGCTCTGAAGAGCCAATTCCAGCCTCCCATTGCCAGAAATTGTTTATCCAATCTCTAATGGAGATGGTACGAATTGGGTTTAAATTACCCCCGGTTCAGGAGTCTGCACTCTCCTGTTCCACTCTGGAATCTTTGTGGCATAAACAAATTTCCCAAGCCTTTCCCTTGCCTCTGTTACTGGAGCAGGTGATTTATGCGGATTGGGAGCATCCTGACAGAATATACTTACCTTCCAAAAGGTTTTCTATTTTATACCCTATGGAGGAAAAGTTCAGGAAGAAATGGAGAACACCTTTGGTAGACGCTGCCATATCTTCTGTGAATAAAAATTTAACCTGTCCAGTGGATAATGCCCAGGTTTTCAAGGATCCGGCTGATAAGAAGCTAGAGTCCTTATTAAAGGCCTCCTTCTCGGTTGCCAGTGCAGCAGTTCAGCCTGCTGTTGCAGCCATTGGGATTTGTCAATCCCTAAAGGATCACTTTAAGAGGTTAGTGAAGAACATACCTTGCCAGGAGGAATCTGCTGAGGAACTATCAGAGATCCCTCATGCCTTGTGTTTTGCGGTTGACGCTGCAGCCTCCCTGGCGGTTTTCCCGAGTGTGGCTCGGGGTTAAAATTCAGTACCATTAGCGGTAACCCCGAGCCACACTCGGGATCGCATTGCAGGATCCTGGGGCGGCGTTACTTACCTTGTCCCCGGGATCCTGCGATGTCCCCCGCAGTGTCTGAGGGCTCCGTCCTCCTCCGAAGCCTCTCAGTGCCAGGCTCCGTTCCCTGCGAGCGGCGCGACGCACGGGGGCGGAGCCTGGCGGCAAATTAAAAAAAAGTAAAAATCATAACACATACAGTACTGTAATCTTACAGATTACAGTACTGTATGAAATGATTTCACATCCCTTTTGTCCCCAGTGCTTTGGCCCATGCCCTGCATGCAGTTTTACATGATATACACTGTTCTTTCTGCCTGGAAACTGGAGATTGTCCATAGCAACCAAAAAGTGTCCCTTTACGTCAAAAGTGGCTTTAGACCAGCTAGAAAACAGCGATAGTAAATTAGAACACTTGCAAAATTGAGCGATAGTGAATTGTGGGGAAATTTATTTTATTACTATTTTTTTTTTTTTTTTAATTATTTATTTTTATTTATTATATTATAATTTATGTTTTTGTGTTTCAAACTTTATCATACCCGGGATATCTACTAGACTCTGGTCTGGACAGATTTAAGTGTGTTATTGTTAAGATTTACAGACCTACAATATAAAACGCCAAATTTCCATGCAAAATAATGGTACTGCTTTCAGCACCTAAAATCCGAAATAATCATACCGCCAGGGAGGTTAAAGGACTCAATCGAACAAATGTCTCATTTTGCGTTACTATCAGTTCATATGCTCAGAGTATTGTGGCTAAAGAACTGGTCTGCTGAGACACCATGTAAAAGGCTACTTGCTGTGTTTCCATTTCATGGAGAGCGCCTGTTTGGGGAAGATCTGGATAAATATATCCTGAAGATCTCTGGAGGAAAGAGCACTCTGCTTCCTATTAAAAAGAAGGGGAAGCAGCCTTCTTACAAAATTCCTAATCCCCCAGGGCCTGGTGCCTCTTCCCCTAAGCGGTATCGACGGCCTCAGCCGTCTGGGTTTAAAAGACCTCAGGGTCAGAAAAAACCCTGGACCCAAAAGCCATCCAAGCCCAACTCCAAGTCTACCTTGTGAAGGGGCGCCCCCCGCTCTCACGGGTGGAGGGCAGGCTTCGGCTGTTTGGGGAGGCCTGGGAAGAACTGGTTCAAGACAGATGGGTCATTTCCACTGTAAAATACGGTTACAAAATAGAGTTGCGGGATATTCACCCGAACTGCTTTCTACACTCAAGGGTTCCGGCAGATCCAGACCTCCGATCCTTTCGTATGGAATCGGTTCGTTCAGTAATAAGGTCCCTGAGAAAGGGGGACTATCTGGCGTCCATAGATATCAAGGACGCGTACCTTCATGTGCCGATCTTCGGTCCTCACCAAAGGTTCTTACGCTTCGCTGTAGAGGGCAGTCATTTCCAGTTTGTGGCATTGCCCTTCATTCTTGCCACGGCTCCCAGGGTCTTCACAAAGATTCTGGCCCCAGTGTTGGCTTCCCTAAGATCTCTAGGGGTTTCCATAATAGAATATCTGGACAATCTACTTCTAAGGGAATGCTCTCGCCCTATGCTAGTTCTAAACCTATCAAGAACAGTACAGGTTTTACAACGCCTAGGTTGGGTACTGAATTTGGGCAAGTCAGTTCTTTGTCCGACCCAAGCCTTGGTATATCTGGGTCTGTTCTTGGACACTGCTCAAGAAAGAGTGTTTCTTCCGCCCTTAAAGGTCGCCTCCATAGTGGAGCTTGTACAGAAGGTGAAGAAGGATCCAACACCTTCTGTTCGGCTGTGCATGAGGTTATTGTGCAAGATGGTGTCGGCTTTCAGTACAGTGCCATATGCACAGTTCCACTCCAGAATGTTTCAGAACAGTATCCTGAAGGCGTGGGACAATTCTGCTCGAACCTTGGATCAGCCTATGGTTCTATCTCCACAGGTTCTATGGAGCCTATCTTGGTGGTTAAGAACCAGCAACTTAAGAAAAGGGAGGTCTTTCCCACCAGTGGCCTGGAAAGTGGTGACCATGGATGCCAGTCTTCTCGGCTAGGGAGCAGTCCTAGAGGAAGCATCCGTTCAGGAAGTATGGTCCCAGACAGAGAGGACTCTGCCCATCAATCTCTTGAAGATCCGGGCAGCTCGTCTGGCCCTGCGATTCCGGATGTCCAGGTTGCGGGGTTTTCCTGTCAGGATTCAATCCGACAACTCCACAGTAGTGGCATATATCAACCACGAGGGAGGTACAAGGAGTAGGGCAGCCCAAATAGAAGTAAATCATATAGTGACCTGGACAGAAGAACATGTGCCGTTTCTGTCAGCAGTATTTATCCTGGGGGTGGACAATTGGCAGGCGGATTTCCTAAGTCACCAGAAATTGTTACCAGGGGAATGGTCCCTGCATCCCAAGGTTTTTCTACAGATTTGCCAATACTGGGGGACCCCAGATGTGGATCTGCTGGCATCCAGATTCAATGCCAAACTAGACAGGTTTGTATCCAGGACCAAGGATCCGCTTGCTGTCGGGACAGACGCGTTAGTGGTTCCTTGGGATCAGTATTCCCTGATATATGCCTTCCCTCCGATCCAGATTCTGCCGCACTTACTGCACAGGATACGGGAGGAACGGAAGCCGGTGATCTTAGCGGCCCCAGCGTGGCCCAGGAGGTCGTGGTACTCGGAGATTGTGAAATTGGCAGTAGGGGACCCGTTAGTCCTTCCTTGCCGCCCAGACCTGTTGTCTCAAGGGCCCATATTCCATCCTTCTTTATGGTTGCTGAATTTGATGGCCTGGCTATTGAGATCAGACTATTGAAAGACCGTGGTATTATGGGTTCAGTCTTGTCCACTTTGATAAATGCTAGAAAGTCAGTTTCTAGAGCTATCTATTACAGAGTATGAAAGTCATACATTTCTTGGTGTGAGAAAAGGAAATGGAACCCTCATAGGTATACGATTGGAAGAGTTCTCGCTTTTCTTCAAACAGGAGTAGACTTGCAGCTGGCTTTAGGGACAATTAAGGGACAGATTTCGGCCTTATCGTTTTTTTTCCAGAGACCAATTGCATCCCATTCTTTGGTGTGAACCTTTGTGAAGGGAGTAACGCACCTGAGGCCACCGCTTAAACCACCTTTATGTCCTTGGGACCTAAATTTGGTGCTTTCAGCCTTACAGAGTCAGCCCTTTGAACCTATTAGGCATATTCCTTTTTGTCCTATTGACCAGGAAGTTAGTTTTCTTAATAGCTATACCATCGGCTAGAAGGGTGTCAGAATTGGCCGCCCTTTCTTGCAAGGAACCTTTCATGGTTCTTCATCAGGACAGGGTGGTCATGCGTCCTCGTCCAGATTTTCTACCAAAGGTAGTTTCCAAATTTCATTTGAATCAGGATATCATTTTACCTTCCTTTTTTCCTAACCCTAAGACTAGGGAGGAAAGATCACTTCACTCACTGGACGTGGTGAGAGCGATAAAGGTTTACTTGGAAATGTCAGCTCCCTTTCGGAAAACTGACTGTTTTTTTGTCTTGCCTGAGGGTCCTAAAAGAGGACAGCCGGCAACAAGTTCATCTATATCCAGGTGGATTCGCCAGACTATTGTCCAGGCGTATGGATTAAAGCGCAGGGTTCCACCCCGGGATTTAAGAGCACACTCCACTAAAGGGGTTAGTGCATCATGGGCAGTACGCCAGCAGGTGTTTATGGCTCAGGTTTGCAAAGCAGCCGTTTGGTCTCCAGTTCATATGTTCACCAGGTTTTACCAGGTGGATGTGGGATCTCAAAACGAGACTGGTTTTGGCCATAGCCTGTTGCAGGCCGCTTTATAATCTCAGATCCGTTGGTTCTAGGGATGATGTGTCCCCCCCCCCCCTCAGATGCATTGCTTTAGGACATCCCACATAGTCATTATTATGGTGCTCTGTGTCCTGTGATGTACGATAAAGAAAAATGGATTTTTAAAACAGCTTACCTGTAAAATCCTTTTCTTGGAGTACATCATGGGACACAGAGGTCCCTCCCCTCTTTCTGGGATTGCTTGCTACAAAACTGAGGTCCTTCCGGTGTGGGAGGGGTTATATGGGAGGAACCATCTTACTATTGGTTGTCAGTGTCCAATCACCTAAAGGTAAGTGTATAACCCACATAGTCATTATTATGGTGCTCTGTGTCCCGTGATGTACTCCAAGAAAAGGATTTTACAGGTAAGCTGTTTTAAAAATCCATTTTTTAAATTTATATTATGTTTCTGAAGCAAACTATAATATAATGGTTGCTCCATTTTATAATTATTATATTATTATTTGCAGTGTATGTAAAAGACATTTTTTTTTAATTATTATTCATCGGTATTTCACATAAGTATAAGGATATGGTAATGATTTTTAATATAATGATAATATTATGCTACCAGATAAAGAGAACTAATATGTCAGCTTCCTATTTATGTCCATACTAGGGGTTTAATAAATAAATAATAACCGCAATGAGGTTGATTTACTAAAGGATTAAAGCAAGTTAACAAAGTCAATGTTCACTTGTGTGTGACTTATCCCTTGAAATTCTTTTACTTTAGGTAAAGAGAAGGTCCTGGTGGTGTTGGATGATATGGAGGATACCAGTGAGGAGAAGAGACAAAGAATCCTGAAGTCTCAGCCCAGCCTGACCCAACTGTCCTCCCATCTCATTCTTATTCCTAAAACCGGAAAGAAAAGATCTGCGGCTGTATACAGCGAACTCTTCAGGTTTCTTGATCCAAGTACGAACATCTTTAAAAAAAGAATCTGGCTCAACAGAAATATAGTTCCACTCATCAACACACTGGCTACTATTTTATTTTTAGGCCTTGTGCACACAGGACATTTTTACAGCTGCTCCTAGAGAGCGTCAGGCTTTTTTTCTGCCTCTAAATGCCCCTGCATGTTGGCCTGTGTCCATGCATACATAAGCTTTTAGTAGCGTTTAGTGGCAGGAAAAAGAAAAACACTGCCAGTGCGTCCAGGAGCAGGAAAGTTTAGGCAGAAAAAACATTTGATGCTGCAAAACGTGCCTAAAAGCTAGCACTTGATCAATAATTAGATTCATTGGCCAGAATAAGTGATTTATTCTGGCCAATGAATCAAATGAATGCCCAAGAGCATGACGCCTGTAAAAGCTCCTAAAAGCTTGTAAAAGCTTTAGACACATTTACAGGCGTCATGCATTTTATTCTGCACAAACACTGCTGGCTTCTAGAAGAGTTAGGCCTCATGCACACAAGATGCTGTTAAACGCGTGTTCAGAGGCAGTTGGACACTTTTTTCATCTACCCCTGAACTCATTCAATGTTATTCTATGTGTCCATGTACACAGTCTCGTTTTTTGGCGTTTTTTGGACAGTTTCGTTTAACCTCCTTTTTCCAGAAGCAAAAAAATGGGTTCAGACGCAAAAGTTTTCCACGTTTCAGGCGCCAAACGCGGCTAAACTCGGCTAAACGCCGGTACCACGTTTAGCTGCATTTGCGTTTATAAGTATTTTTAAAGGAACCCTATTTTTTGGACCGGAAAACCCAGAAAAATGATGGTAAACTGCAGCAGAGAATGACATTTTACAACCCGACTTTGGGGCCCAATATCTCGGGGCCACTTGGTGCTAGGAACCCCACCCCATTTGGTGTGCTAACACAGTGGGACTAACACTATAACATATCCAAATTTGGGGTTCCTAGCACCAAGTGGCCCCAAGATATGGGGCCCCAAAGTCAGGTCAGAAAATGTCATTCTCTGCTGCAGAAGTGCTTGACATTTTGCGACCCGACTTTGGGGCCCCATATCTTGGGGCCACTTGGTGCTAGGAACCAAGGAAATTTGGATATGTTGTAGTACCAGTTCCACTGTGTTAGCACATCAAATTTGGGGTTCCTAACACCAAGTGGCCCCGAGATACGGGGCCCCAAATTTGGGTCGCAAAATGTCATTCTCTGCTCTGCAGACGCTTCTAGACGCAAACGCGGTAAAACGCGGCTAAACGCGGCTAAACGCGGCTAAACGCGGCTAAACGCAACATGCAAACGCGGCAAAATGGGCGTTTCTAAACGCCGGTTTCAGCTTTTAAAAACACAGGTTTTCAGCAGAGTTTGCACCGGCGTCTCGTGTGCATGAGGCCTTAAATAAATGTGCATGAGGTCTTAAAGTGGTTGTAAACCTTCATTTTTTTTTTTTAAATAACAAACATGTCATACTTACGTCCACTGTGAAGCTCGTTTTGCACAGAGTGGCCCCGAACATCCTCTTCTGGGGTCCCCCGGCGGCACTCGTGGCTCCTCCCCGCATCAGATAACCCCCTGGGAGAAGCGCTCTCCCGGGGGGTTACCTTGCGGGAATGCTCCCGAGTCCAGCAATGGAGTAAGTGCGGGGCTGGCAGGGGGCCTAGCGGGCGACAGGTGAGGGATGCAGCGATCGAGCAACGGGGGAGAAATGGTGATTAATCGAGCAAGCGATTTTATATACTATATTAGTAAGTAGTAGTAGTATATAATATACTTAGTATAAGTGTATTTACAAAATTTTCTAAAAGAAACTAAGAAAAACTTTTTTTTTTTTCAAAATGTTTGGTATTTTTTCATTTTTTAGCAAAAAATAAAAAACCCAGCGGTGATTAAATAACACCAAATTAAAGTTCTATTTGTGTGAAGAAACCTTTGGGTACAGAACTTTGGGTACAGTGTAGCATGACCACACAATTGTCATTCAAAGTGTGACAGCGCTGAAAGCTGAAAAATGGCCTGGGCAGGAAGGGGGTGAAAGTCAAAGCCAATTTAGAGTAGTCTCTGCCTTTTTGGATCAGTTCTCTCACAACTTCACAAGTAATGCATAGAAATCTGGACATATTTACTTAAAGTATAACTAGAGGCACACCCCCCCTCCTTCAGTATAGACCCCCTATATTCACAAAGTATAGACCCCCCTTCCTCAGTACAGACCCCCCTCTCAACTAAGTATAGACCCTCCTGCAGTAAGCATAGACCCCCCTAAGTATAGACCCCCCTCCCTCAGTACAGACCCCCTCTCCACTAAGTATAGACCCCCCTGCAGTAAGCATATACCCCCTAAATATAGACCCCTCTCCCTCAGTACAGATCCCCTCTACACTAAGTATAGACCCCCTCCGTCAGTATACAGATCCACCTCTCCACTAAGTATAACCCCCCTTAGTACAGACCCCCCTCCTTCAGTAGAATCCCCCTCTCCACAAAGTATAGACCCCCTTGCTCAGTACAGACCCCCTTTTCCAACCAAGTAGAGACCCCTCTCCCTTAGTACAATCCCCCTCTCCACTAAGCACAAACCCCCTCACTTACTATAGACCCCCCTCTCCACTAAGTATAAACCCCCTCCCTTTGTATAGACCCCGCTCCCTCAGTACAAACCCCACTCTCCACTAAGAATACACCCCCTGGCTCAGTACAGACCCCTCTCTCCAGTATAGACCCCACTGCAGTAAGTATAGACCCCCCTTAGTATAGACCCCTCTAGCTCAGAACAGATCCCCTCTCCACTAAGTATAGACCCCCCTCCATCAGTATACAGATCCACCTCTCCACCAAGTATAAACCCCTCCCTTTGTATAGACCCCCTCCCTCAACTCGGACCACTCCTCCACAAATTATAGATCCCCTTGGTCAGTACAGACCCCCCTCCAACTAAGTATAGAACCCCCTCCCTCAATACAGACGTCCTTGCTCAGTACAGCCTCCCTTCTATAGTATAGACCCCCCTCCTTCAGTACAGACTCCCTCTCCACTAAGTACAGACCGCCCTCCCTCAGTACAACCCCCCTCTCCACTAAGCATAACCCCCCTTACCACTTACTATAGACCCCCTCCCTCAGTACAGACCCACGCCCCTTAGTATAGACCCCCCTCCTTCAGTACAGAACCCTCTCTCCATTAAGCACAGACCCCCCTTGCTCAGTACAGACCCTCCTGCCAGCCCATATCCTCAGTATAGACCCTCTTCCCTTTTTAGTACAGACATCCCTTCCTTGCCCCCCCCCCCCACACACACACACACACACACACATTAGCACATCCTCAACTCCCTTGCAGCCCCCTTCCCCAGAATAGAACTGGGAGATCTCCAGTCTCCCTTGACTGTGAGGACACTGTGAGACAGCTGGAGGCTGTGCTGCGGCGCACATTCAATAGGCATTTGCAGCACAGTGCAACACACACACGGTCGCTAAATAATCAGAAGCCATCTGACATTCCAGCCCTGTAGCAACCCCAAGTACCAGCACCCTGTGCAAATAGCGTCGCTAGCAACCCAGGTGGCCCGCTAAACTGTCATACCTCTTGACCAGAAGAGTATATAGTGAAATGAACCACCGAAGGTCAACTGTATTGCCTTCAAAATGTTGCCAACATCCCAGATCAGTACATAGGATAAGACCCTTGAGTCAGGGAACTTATATACCCCCCAGTATAATGGGACTTTATAGGCGAACCATACGATTAAATTAGATAAAAAATGTTTTATTTATTTAGAAAAGCATAAAAACAGAATACATTGGACATAAATCTCAACAAAAGTACTTATGCGATAGAATTTGCTTTCATATAATTATTGTATACTTCCATTTGTAAACAAGATATTTTCTCTAGAAGCCTGACATGTTTCAGGACGATGTCCCTTCTTCAGAGGTGTATTGCAGAGAGAAAAATCATATATGTAGAAGATACATTCAGTAAAAGGTTTTCAGGAATGAAAAGTACATGCATAAGATATGCACAGGCATCCAGTTTTGGATGAGGCGGCAAATTACATATTTTGGATAAAAACGCACTGGCTGTCGGTTGACCAACCAGTGTGAAGTAATGGTTATCCCTCGGCTTCAGAAATGACTCCGCAAAGGCCCCCAAATGAAAGGACGACCCTGCTGGGTCCCCAAAAAGACTTGTTAGATACAAAGATAATGCACGGGCAGCTGGAGCATAGAGAGCCTTGATGGTGAAATAACACCTTGACCAGAAGAGGTGCAGCATAATCCTCCATAGAGGCTGTGGGCAGAACTAAGTAGTGGACTGGGTGGCAGCATCAGGGGTCACAGAGGTCACAATTGAAACCCCCTCCTATTCTCGTACGGCCTCCTTGTGATATTAACCTACCCCTAACTCAACAAAATCCTGAAGTCCTGCTTGGAGCCAGTATTAATGCTTGGCTTCCACACCCCTCTGCTCTCATTGGCTCATTCTCGCCATTCAGCTACTTAGATTTGCCCACAGCCACTATGGAGAATTATACTGCACCTCTTCTGGTCAAGAGGTATAACAGTTTAACGGGCCAATTAGGTTGCTAGGGGCGCTATCTACACAGGTTCTGGCACTTGGTAGGTGCTGTGGAACTTCTTGCAAGAAATGTTTGTACTGAGGTATGGGGGTAAATACTAAGGGAGGAGTGGCTGTACTAAGCAGGGGGGGTTCATACTAAATGAGGGGGTCTATACTTAGTAGAGAAGGGTCTGTGCTGAGCAAAGGGGGTCTATACTAAGGGAAAGGGCCTATACTTAGTTGGAGGGGGGTCTGTACTTAGCAAGGGGGTCTATAATATGGGATGGTGGGTCTATACTTGGTGAGGGGGTCTGTATTGAAGGAGGGGGGTCTATACTAAGGGGGTCTGTTTTGAGCAAGGGGGGTCTATACTTTGTGAAAAGAGGGAGTCTGTACTGAGGGAGGGGGGTCTATACTTAGTGTAGAGGGGGATGTCTGTACTAAGTAAGGGGGGTTCATACCAAGGGAGGGGGTCTATACTTAGTTGGAGGGGGGTCTGCACTCAGCAAGGTGGTCTATACTAAGGGATGGTGGGTCTATACTTAGGGGCGAGGGTTTCTGTATTGAGGGAGGGGGGTCTATACTAAGGCGGGTCTATTTTGAGCAAGGGGGGTCTATACTTATTATAGAGGGGGATTTCTGTACTGAGCGGGGGGGTTGGAGCATGGGAGGGGTTGTCAATTGCAACCCCTGCAGCCCTTGATGCTATGCCCTTGTGATGGCCACTGTACTAGTTCCAGTGTCTCTAGATCAGTGTAAGCCAGCAGTGTTGCCAATCTCCTCCACACCAGTATAATGTCATGAGGCCATTGTAAGCCAGCAAAGGTGTTCCTGATCACCACCACACCAGTCCCAGGGTCACTAGACCAGTACAACCAGCAACAACATCACTGATCACGTCGACACTAGTCCCAGTGTCACCAGACCAATGTAAGACAGCAACAGTGCTCCTGATCACCACCACACAAGTCCCTATATCACCAGACCAGTGTGAGCCTGTAACAGTGTTCCTGATCACCACCACACAAGTCCCAATATCACCAGACCAGTGTAAGGCAGCTACAGTGTTCCTGATCGCTGCCAAATCAACCTCAGTGTCATTAGACCAATGTAAGACATCAACGGTGTTCCGGATCACTGTTGCACCAGTCCCGGCATCACAAGACCAGTGCAGCCAGCAACAGTGCCCCTGATAACTGCCACATCAGTTCCAGTGTAAGCAGACCAATGCATGCCATGAACAGTATTCCTGATCACTGGGGATTGTGTGTGTATATATATATATATATATACAGTATATATATAAATATATAAATAATATATATATATACCGACCATCAGACCAGGTCACACTTCAGGTCCATTTTCATGTTGTAAGTCTTATGGTAAGTCTATTTGTTCTATTTGTTCATATCCGTATCGGCCATAGGGCTTCGACTATATATATATATATTTATATATATTTATAGTCAAAGCCCTATGGCCAATACGGATATGAACAAATAGAACAAATAGACTTACCATAAGACTTACAACATGAAATGGACCTGAATTATGCCCTGGTCTGATGGTCGGTATGCCAAAATAAGGGGGCAAAAACATTCAGGTAGGGGTGTAGTTTTATTAGTTTTAGCTTTATTTATTGAGCAAGTTTGGTGAATGCTTGTGCCATTTCCACCTGAGGATTGGGGATGTACCGGGCGAGGTAGGCAGAGTTCCACCTGCTATGTCTCTTAATGACGTGATCTGGGACCCATGCCGAGATGCTGCCAAGGCTGCCCCAATATGAAAGAGTGACTGGAGTGCTGACTGGGGTCGAGGTGTAGGCTGCGTAGAAGAACCCCCAGGTGTTTGATGAACTGGCAGGCACTCAAGGGTTTGCCCGAAAAGGTAATAGGGGACTAGAGTTTGAGTGTTCCAGTAGGAGTGACAGTAGGCGGTTGAGTATGGTTACTGGACACCGGACGTTGTTTATTTTATAGAGATGGATGTCTATCCTGGAGCCTGATTGCTAGGTTTTAGACACTGCAAGGTGGAGGATGAAATGATGTTGGTAGCGAGCCAACTACACAGAACTTGGCCTGCGGGATTGCTGCGGGTGAACTCGCTGGGCCGCCAGAACCCGTAGTAGGCTAAGTAAATGGCTGCTTGTATGAGCAGACTGGGGAGAAGGCCAAATGGCGAACTAGTAAAGATAGTAGACATGTCCCGGAAGATGGCAGCCTGGAATGAACATACAGTGGACAATAAACTGGTGCTGCCAAGATAATTGCACCAGCCTGCGCAGGAAGGACATAACAGAGCGATGCGGACCTGGCTTCATCTAGAAGATCGGCCTCGGACTAGTTGTCGGTGGTGAAAGCTACGGCCTGTCCTGTCCAGATATGACCCTAGAGTTGAGCGGCAGCCATGACCATGTATAGCTTGAAGAGGGAGGAAGTCCGGGTAAACCCGGGGTTTAGGAGTATCTCTGGAGGCCATGTTCCTGTAAACCAATGGTGGCCAAAAATTGCAGCGAAGCCTGTGGAGGCTGCAGCATCTGTCACTACATGGGGTGATAGGGGTGACATAGATGGTATAAACATTGATATACCGATCCATGTAGTATGGAACCTTCCGACATTGATAGGTCCGCTACCGCCGTGGTGTCTAAATTAAGGGTCTGAAAGGGGTCCTGTGTCTGGGAGAGGAAGACCAGGAAGCATGACACAGAAGATTGACCCTGGGGAATGAAGCTGCTTCTTAGTACATTCCCATGTATGGGTGAAGTCTTGGGGAACTGGCCTGATGCTGGTCAGCTTGTCAAGGGGGAGGCTGGCCTGCGTGGAGTTGTTAGTTCATAAGAGATTATTGTAGACCTCGGTTCCGGATTGTTGAGTTTTGGGGACCGCAAGCTGAAGGACGTAATGGTTTTATCAGCGAGTCAAGTGGTGTCTACATAGTACCTGGCTGCCAGTGCCACTAAAAGTGAATTTGTTAGGCAGTAGAAAACTGTAGAGGGCCAGGTAGATGGCTGCTTGGATGACTAGACTGGGGAACGTGTGAGGATTTTTGACATGTCCCTAAAGATGGCAGTTGTGATGGGCAAGCGTTTGCCGTTAGCTATGGGCTGATGCTTCTGGATGCCACTTAGAAGGGATCTTACTGTATGGGCCGTAAACACAGATGGCTCTCTGGGGTCCTGTAAGGACAGGAAATGCTGGATGCTGGCTAGGTATAGCCTGATAGTGTTATGAGAAGGAGCCAGCTGTGTGTGGCAATATGATACCTGGTGCGGGATGGAACCTGAACTTAACTGACCTAAGTGAGAAATGATACAGAAAATGGTGAGTGGCTCGTATGAAGATGCCACTGGAGACAATTGGCCGATTAAGTGCCACTGAAGAATGATGCGTGGCTGATTGTGTGCCACTGGGAATGTGTTTGCAATGATTGCAAGAAGTCATGCTAAGATTGCAAAAATTGTGCTTAAATACATGCTTGCAATGATTGCAAGGGAGTTTATGTCAATGGAGATGTATTTGCAGTGACTGTGAGAAGTCCGTATTACTGCATGTGCTTGCAAGGGCTGCAAGGAGTTATGCTTGGATGCGTGTTTGCAACGATTGCAAGAAGTTATGCTTGGATGAGTGTCTTGTAATGATTGTAAGAGTTGTGCTTAAATGTGTGCTTGCAACGATTGCAAGATAGTTTATGTCGCTGGAGATGTGTTTGTAGTGACTGTGAGAAGTTCGTATTACTGCATGTGCTGGCAAAGACTGCAAAAGTTATGCTTGGATGTGTGCTTCCAACGATTGCCAGAAGTTATGCTTGAATGAATGCCTGCAATGTTTGCAAGAAGTTTATGATTGGATGCGTGTTTGCAATGATTGCAAGAAATTGTGCTTAGGTGTGCTTGCAACGATTGCAAGAAGTTATGTTTGGATGCGTGCTTGCAAGGATTGCAAGAAGCTGTGATTCGATGCGTGTCTGCAATGATTGCAAGAAGTTGTGCTTGAATGTGTATGAAATTTAATCCGATATGAATCGGTTGTAAAGTGTATGAAATGAATCCTATACGAATCGGTTGTATGAAATTAATCTGATACGAACCGATTGTAGAGTGTATGAAAATGAATCCAATATAAAATCGGACTGTGGAGAGTATGAATATGGATCCGATATGAATCGCTGTGCCACTGATGCGACTAGATTTGAATTGAACTGTAGCATGTATGAAATTAAACCGATACGAATCATTCTTATGTTGTATACAATGAATTCTGATACGAATCGGTTTGTAAAGTGTATAAAATGAAACCAATATGAATTGGACTGTGCGACTATAAGGGGGAATAGTAGTGAGGCGAAGGTTTTAACGAATGAATTGGGACCATGACTGAACTTCGAAGGAAGACGGGGTGTGGCTTTTTTTTTTTTTAACTTGACTGACCTGGAAGAAAATGACAGATGACAACCGGTGAAGGGTTTGACTACCTGACTTGAAAAAGTGACTTGTAATGTGTTTAAGCGACAGGTGCTTGAATTAAATAAGATGAGTGAAATGTCTATGCCATGACAGAGGCACGAATCGGTGTGCCATGACTGCGCCAATGAGGCCAAGCCAACTGGGGCCTGTCGGGATGAATCGATGCCTAACGGATGCCCTGGACTTGAATCGAGGCGCGGCATGTGACAACGAAATGAATAAAATGTTTGCCTTAGAGTGAAATAAATGAAAATGTTTCGCCATGACAGAGGCATGAATCGGTCGTGCCGCAGCTGCGACTAACAGTGAACCAGACTCTGGAGCATGTACTGAAATGAGGCAAAAGGAAAAACACTAATGCACACCGGAACAAATCATTGCATGACGGATGCGACTGGATTTGAATCGGAGCGTGGTACGTAACAGTGAAATTAATGAAATGTTTGCCCTGACAGAGGCACGAATCGGTCGTGCAGCGACTGCGACTGACAGTTAACCAAGCTCTGGTGCAGGTGCTGGATGAGGCCGAAACTTTTACTGTGGAGCACAGAATGAAATGAGGCCAAGACAACTGGGGCTCGCCGGGACGAATCGGTGCAACACGAATGCGACTGGATTCGAATCGGAACGTGATACGTGACAGTGAAATGATTTCCCATGACAGAGGCACCAATCAGTGAGCCGCAAACTGCGACTGACAGTGACCGGACTCTGGAGTAGGGATGAGCTTCGAGTTCGAGTCGAACTCATGTTCGACTCGAACATTAGCTGTTCGCAAGTTCGCCGAACAGCGAACAATTTGGGGTGTTTGCGGCAAATTCGAATGCCGCGGAACACCCTTTAAAAGTCTATGGGAGAAATCAAAAGTGCTAATTTTAAAGGCTTATATGCAAATTATTGTCATAAAAAGTGTTTGGGGACCCGGGTCCTGCCCCAGGGGACATGTATCAATGCAAAAAAAAGTTTTAAAAACGGACGTTTTTTCAGGAGCAGTGATTTTAATAATGCTTAAAGTCAAACAATAAAAGTGTAATATCCCTTTAAATTTCGTACCTGGGGGGGTGTCTATAGTATGCCTGTAAAGGGGCGCATGTTTCCTGTGTTTAGAACAGTCTGACAGCAAAATGACATTTGGAAGGAAAAAACACATTTAAAACTACCCGCGGCTATTGCATTGCCGACAATACACATAAAAGTTCATTGATAAAAACGGCATGGGAATTCCCCCCAGGGAAACCCCGAACCAAAATTAAAAAAAAAAAAAATGACGTGGGGGGGTCCCCCTAAATTCCATACCAGGCCCTTCAGGTCTGATATGGATATTAAGGGGAACCCCGGCCAAAATTAAAAAAAAAAATGACGTGGGGTTCCCCCTAAATTCCATACCAGACCCTTCAGGTCTGGTATGGATTTTAAGGGGAACCCCGCGCCAAAAAAAAAAAAAAAAAACGGCGTGGGGTTCCCCCAAAAATCCATACCAGACCCTTATCCGAGCACGCAACCTGGCAGGCCGCAGGAAAAGAGGGGGGGACGAGAGTGCGCCCCCCCCCCTCCTGAACCGTACCAGGCCACATGCCCTCAACATTGGGAGGGTGCTTTGGGGTAGCCCCCCAAAACACCTTGTCCCCATGTTGATGAGGACAAGGGCCTCATCCCCACAACCGTGGCCGGTGGTTGTGGGGGTCTGCGGGCGGGGGGCTTATCGGAATCTGGAAGCCCCCTTTAACAAGGGGACCCCCAGATTCCGGCCCCCCCCCGTGTGAAATGGTAAGGGGGTACTTACCCCTACCATTTCACTAAAAAACTGTCAAAATAGTTAAAAATGACAAGAGACAGTTTTTGACAATTCCTTTATTTAAATGCTTCTTCTATCTTCCTTCATCTTCTTCTGGTTCTTCTGGCTCTTCTGGTTCTTCCTCCGGCGTTCTCGTCCAGCATCTTCTCCGCGGCGTCTTCTATCTTCTTCTCCTCGGGCCGCTCCGCACCCATGGCATGAGGGGAGGCTCCCGCTCTTCTCTTCATCTTCTTCTTCATCCTCTTCTCTTCTTCATCTTCTTCATCTTCATCCTCTCTTCTTTTCTTCTGCGGGCCGCTCCGCATCCATGCATGGAGGGAGGCTCCCGCTGTGTGACGGCGTCTCCTCGTCTGACGGTTCTTAAATAACGGGGGGCGGGGCCACCCGGTGACCCCGCCCCCCTCTCACGCACGGGACATGACGGGACTTCCCTGTGGCATTCCCCGTGACGTCACAGGGAAGTCCCGTCAAGTCACCGTGCGTCAGAGGGGGGCGGGGTCACCGGGTGGCCCCGCCCCCCGTTATTTAAGAACCGTCAGATGAGGAGACGCCGTCACACAGCGGGAGCCTCCCTCCATGCATGGATGGGGAGCGGCCCGCAGAAGAAAAGAAGAGAAGATGAAGATGAAGAAGATGAAGAAGAGAAGAGGATGAAGAAGAAGATGAAGAGAAGAGCGGGAGCCTCCCCTCATGCCATGGGTGCGGAGCGGCCCGAGGAGAAGAAGATAGAAGACGCCGCGGAGAAGATGCTGGACGAGAACGCCGGAGGAAGAACCAGAAGAGTCAGAAGAACCAGAAGAAGAAGAAGATGAAGGAAGATAGAAGAAGCATTTAAATAAAGGAATTGTCAAAAACTGTCTCTTGTCATTTTTAACTATTTTGACAATTTTTTAGTGAAATGGTAGGGGTAAGTACCCCCTTACCATTTCACACAGGGGGGGGGCCGGGATCTGGGGGTCCCCTTGTTAAAGGGGGCTTCCAGATTCCGATAAGCCCCCCGCCCGCAGACCCCCACAACCACCGGCCACGGTTGTGGGGATGAGGCCCTTGTCCTCATCAACATGGGGACAAGGTGTTTTGGGGGGCTACCCCAAAGCACCCTCCCAATGTTGAGGGCATGTGGCCTGGTACGGTTCAGGAGGGGGGGGGGCCGCACTCTCGTCCCCCCCTCTTTTCCTGCGGCCTGCCAGGTTGCGTGCTCGGATAAGGGTCTGGTATGGATTTTTGGGGGAACCCCACGCCGTTTTTTTTTTTTTTTTTGGCGCGGGGTTCCCCTTAAAATCCATACCAGACCTGAAGGGTCTGGTATGGAATTTAGGGGGAACCCCACGTCATTTTTTTTTAAATTTTGGCCGGGGTTCCCCTTAATATCCATACCAGACCTGAAGGGCCTGGTATGATGGAATTTAGGGGGACCCCCCCACGTCATTTTTTTTTTTTTTAATTTTGGTTCGGGGTTTCCCTGGGGGGAATTCCCATGCCATTTTTATCAATGAACTTCTATGTGTATTGTCGGCAATGCAATAGCCGCGGGTAGTTTTAAATGAGTTTTTTCCTTCCAAATGTCATTTTGCTGTCAGACTGTTCTAAACACAGGAAACATGCGCCCCTTTACAGGCATACTATAGACACCCCCCAGGTACAAAATTTAAAGGGATATTACACTTTTATTTTTTGACTTTAAGCATTATTAAAATCACTGCTGCTGAAAAAACGGCCGTTTTTAAAACTTTTTTTTGCATTGATCCATGTCCCCTGGGGCAGGACCCGGGTCCCCAAACACTTTTTATGACAATAACTTGCATATAAGCCTTTAAAATTAGCACTTTTGATTATTCATGTTCGTGTCCCATAGACTTTAACGGTGTTCGCGTGTTCGAGCGAACTTTTTTCCTGTTCGCATGTTCTGGTGCGAACCGAACAGGGGGGTGTTCGGCTCATCCCTACTCTGGAGCATGTATTGAAATGAGGCCAAATGACAACTGGGGCACACCGAACGAATCGGTGCATCACGGATGTGACTAGATTCGAATCGGAGCGTGGTACATGACGGTGAAATGAGTGAAATGATAAGCCATGACAGAGGCACGAATCTGTGTGCCGTAATTGCGACTGATAACGAACCGGACTGTGGAGCATGGTATAAAACATGAGACAAGAACAACTGAGACACTGCTGGACAAACAGGTGCGAAGCGGACGCAACTGGATTAGAATCAGAGTGAGGTACGTTAAAATGAATTAAAAATGTTTTAGAAATGATAGAGGCACGAATCGGTGGCTGAGTGCTACGGCTACGTGCAGGGTTTCTTAACAAATGACTCGTAAGTTCCGTATCAGGGTTTGAGCGACACACGGTATCTAGCAAATGGTGATACATGAAATGAAGAAAAGTCAACGAAACCCTACCTGCGACAGCTGAGCCAGACACGTTTGTATGAAAAACTACGAATGGGAACTGAAGCCTCTCAGAAACTGCGAACGGGAACCGAAAGCCGCTGAAATTTAGAATGCGCAACTCACGAACGCCAACGAGTTGGAGAAGTCGGCCTAGTGATGTAATGTGCCGTGCACAGGAAACCGACAAAGACCACAGGCAAGCGGGCTGGTTAAATACACCCCGGGCTCCTCCCATAAATTCTGGCCACCATACTGGCCTTCCTACCTATATATATACAGATGCAATAAAAAGTATGTGAACCCTTTTGGAATGATATGGATTTCTGCACAAATTGGTCATAAAATGTGATCTGATCTTCATCTAAGTCACAACAGTAGACAATCACAGTCTGCTTAAACTAATAAAACACAAAGAATTAAATGTTACCATGTTTTTATTGAACACACCATGTAAACATCACATCACAGTGCAAGTGGAAAAAGTATGTGAACCCTTGGATTTAATAACTGGTTGAACCTCCTTTGGCAGCAATAACTTCAACCAAACGTTTCCTGTAGTTGCAGATCAGACGTGCACAACGGTCAGGAGTAATTCTTGACCATTCCTCTTTACAGAACTGATTCAGTTCAGCAATATTCTTGGGATGTCTGGTGTGAATCGCTTTCTTGAGGTCATACCACAGCATCTCAATCGGGTTGAGGTCAGGACTCTGACTGGGCCACTCCAGAAGGCGTATTTTGTTCTGTTTAAGCCATTCTGTTGTTGATTTACTTCTATTCTTTGGGTCGTTGTCCTGTTGCAACATCCATCTTCTGTTGAGCTTCAGCTGGTGGACAGATGGCCTTAAGTTCTCCTGCAAAATGTCTTGATAAACTTGGGAATTCATTTTTCCTTTGATGATAGCAATCCGTCCAGGCCCTAATGCAGCAAAGCAGCCCCAAACCATGATACCCCCACCACCATACTTCACAGTTGGGATGAGGTTTTGATGTTGGTGTGCTGTGCCTCTTTTTCTCCACACATAGTGTTGTGTGTTTCTTCCAAACAACTCAACTTTGGTTTCATCTGTCCACAGAATATTTTGTCAGTACTGCTGTGGAACATCCAGGTGCTCTTGTGCAAACTGTAAATGTGCAGCAATGTTTTTTTGGACAGCAGTGGCTTCCTCTGTGGTATCCTCCCATGATATCCATTCTTGTTTGCGCTGTGCTCTTGCAGTCACCTTTACAGGACGCCCACTCCTTGGGAGAGTATCAGCAGTGCTGAACTTTCTCCATTTATAGACAATTTGTCTTACCATAGACTGATGAACAGCAAGGCTTTTGGAGATACTTTTATAACCCTTTCCAGCTTTATGCAAGTCAACAATTCTTAATCGTAGGTCTTCTGAGAGCTCTTTTGTGGGAGGCATCATTCACATCAGGCAATGCTTCTTTTGAAAAGCAAACCCAGAACTGGTGTGTGTTTTTTATAGGGCAGGGCAGCTGTAACCAACACCTCCAATCTCAGCTCATTGATTGGACTCTAGTTGGCTGACACCTCACTCCAATTAGCTCTTGGAGATCTCATTAGTCTAGGGGTTCACATACTTTTTCCACCTGCACTGTGAATGTTTACATGGTGTGTTCAATAAAAACATGGTAACATTTAATTCTTTGTGTTTTTAGTTTAAGCAGACTGTGACTGTGATTGTCTATTGTTGTGACTTAGATGAAGATCAGATCACATTTGATGACCAATTTGTGCAGAAATCCATATCATTCCAAAAGGGTTCACATACTTTTTATTGCAACTGTCTATCTATCTATCTATCTATCTATCTATCTATCTATCTATCTATCTATCTATCTATCTATCTATCTATCTATCTATCTATCTATCTATCTATCTATCTATCTATCTATCTATCTATCTATCTATCTATCTATCTATCTATCTATCTATCTATCTATCTAGATATAGATTAATACATGTAGTGTATATTTTTGTCTTTCTCGTCTTATTTTTATTTTATTTCTTCAAAAATGTTTTTTTTTTATTCTTACATACTTCCTCATATTTTTTTTACACATTTTTTCACACCAAACACACACTATACTTCTTTCTTCTCATTTTCACCATACAGTGTCCTTTATCATTTCACTTATCATTTATTCTATTATTGTATTCACTATATTACATTTCTCAAATGATCACTATTCAAGTCTCCTTTTTTATCCTTATTAAAAAAAAATACCTTTCACTTTGCATTATTTCTCAGTATTATTTTTCACATCCCTTAATATTCATTTACTTCCTTACTTACCTTTATCTCACATACTGTCAGTTTAATTTTAGTTTTAAACTCTATTTTCTCATTTCTCATTCATTCACTTTATCACCTTAATCACTTGCACAGGTTTCATCTACACGGCCAGTGATGCATACATTCTTCAATCCTGTCTCTGCCCTTTACCTCTAATAGGGCGTACACACGGTCGGACTTTGTTCGGACATTCCGACAACAAAATCCTAGGATTTTTTCCGACGGATGTTGGCTCAAACTTGTTTTGCCTACACACGGTCGCACAAAGTTGTCGGAATTTCCGATCGACAACAACGCGGTGACATACACCACGTACGACGAGACTAGAAAAGGCCGGTTCAGAACCAAGCGCGGCACCCTTTGGGCTCCTTTTGCTAATCTCGTGTTAGTAAAAGTTTGGTGAGAGACGATTTGCGCTTTTTCAGACTCGTGGCTTTCAGATCGTTTTCTGCCATTCAGTTTGTGCTTGTGGGTTTGTATCTGCTCTTCAGTGCGTGCAAGCAAGTTTTGCATGACTTTAAGTAGTCATTGTATTCTTGTTCGTTCGTTACTGGTTTTCAGGTCGCTCTTCACAGGCCTTGCTGTTCTTCAGTGCGTTCTGTTACTTCGTTCTGAGCAGCCGACTGTTTTCTAGCCATGTTTCGTATGCGTACTCCTCGTAGAGTTCGTGCTGTGCGGGGGCTTGGTGTTGGGGTCCTGACCTTGACACAAGTCCAGTCCATGAACAGGGTGGGGAGGAGTTCATGGACCAAGAATTGGTTGCTTCAGCGTGACCAGTTCTGTCATATGCCTTTGCTCCGTGAGATCCGTGAGAATAATCCTGATGATTTCAGGAAATTTCTCAGGATGACGGACCCCGTGTTTCACCGTCTGTTGGCTTCGCTGACCCCCTATATCAGCAGGCAGGATACCTGCATGAGGCAAGCCATCACTGCGGAGCAGAGGTTGGTCGCTACCTTGCGGTATTTGGCCACAGGGAGAAGCCTGCAGGACCTCAAGTTCTCGACAGGCATCTCCCCCCAGGCTCTGGGAAACATTATCCCAGAGACATGTTCTGCCATCATCCAGGTCCTGCAGAAGGAGTATATGAAGGTAAGATTTGTATCCTTTAATATCACATTTTATTGTATTTAATGATTGATAATATATTGGATTCCTTTCCTCATTCCCAAATTACCATGATTGTAATATGCTGTGAATGTCCCCTTTGTCCTCATGCATGCTTGAATTTTATGTAATTATTTTTTTAGTCCTTCATACAGATTGGCCTTCAATAACCTCCCCAGCATGTTCTCTCCTGGCCCTATATTCACCTCATGTAGTCACTTAACAATGTATTTTATCAGCTCCATAGTAGTGCTTTACCCCAAACACCCCCTAAAATGTTTTCAAATGTTATTTTTTATTTAAATTCAGGCAGAGTGCCAGAGGGTTTTTTTTGTGGTGTCCCCAAATTTTTTTTAACCCTCCCTCCCCCAACTGCTAAGTCAGCTGATCCCAATTCTCTATCTATCCTCAATCATCTATCTGCTGACTTTGACAAACCCATACACACTATACCCACCTCTTTACTGGTCAGATTTATGGATGAATTCCCCAAAGCATGTAGTGCAAGGGCCTGCCTGTATACTTTCCAATGGTACTGTTTAAAGTTTTTGTATCCTATTATTATCTTGATAGGTAATAGCAGAATGTTCAAATGTGCTCAAATGTGTACAGTGTGTATTTATATCTTTGTATTATGACACTTCTTACCTGTCCAGTGGTCTGCCAATAGTGCAACTAAGGAGGGGCTGTTCCAAGTAATACCCATTATTTAGGCATTCATCTCTCAATGAAGTGAAGAGGGTTACCTGTCCAAGAGTTCCCCCCCTATAATGTTAGAAATGGCCCATGGGGGGAGGGGGGGGAATATGATAGGTGTACCTTATACTTTATTTGCGCTGCGCTTGATATCAAAAAATTAAATAAAGTGGTATCAAAGATCCCTAGTGTATAAATATCAAATACGACTTACAAATTTCTATATGTGGTGTGTATCTTAACCTCTATATTATGCTTACATATCAAACACTAAGAGTGCAATGTGCATGTACACTCACGCCAAAGCAAACATAATCAAGTGATATATCAGATAACATGCAATATCTCACATCTAGTGTAGCATGCACAAAATCAAATCACATGAACATAAAATAACATAAAAGTGCTTGGTGCTTTTTAAACGCAATCAAAATAATTTGAGCTTGGTGATCTCTTTATAATAAAGTGTCCATAAAATGTCCAAATTAAAAGTGCATCTGTGTTCAGCGAAATCCAACACATCAGGTGCAAATAAATCCAAGTGCTGCAATCAACTGTGATGAATCCTGGAAACCCCCCAAAGTGATTGCGCTCACCTCAAAGCGTGTGACACAGTGGCTAACTATGTCAAATCACGCTTGGTAGCCCCTCTATGGGCTCTGCAAGGTCATATAGATCCGATCTCCACTCACTTTAGGTTGACAAGGCTCCATAGACATCCATATATAGAATGAAGAGAGACTACATAGTGTAATACTATCAACCACTATTTTATTAAAATATAAAAAAATCGCTTCCCCCAAAAGGGGTACTCACATTCTCCTGGTGCTGCTGTGCACCAGACAATAAAGCGCCGTGTAAAATCGCTAGTTAATGTGCCACAGGGAATGTTTTTCCTCCTAGCTCAGCTGTATGCTTCTCGTCCGTCCTGGCCCCTCGCAAGATTTCCCTCTTTTTGTACCTTATACTTTGTTGTTGTTAAATTCCCCTTATTAAATGCTATCTGGAGGTTGCCCCATAATGTTTGTGTCTAATCTGCTTGCCATGTTTCTGTGAAAAAATAGTAATGTTTATTGTTTTTTCCTCAACAGTCTCCTTCAACGCCACAGGAATGGCAGACTGTGGCCTCCCACTTTGCCCAGCGGTGGGACTTTCCTAACTGCGGAGGGGCAATTGATGGGAAACACGTCCACATCATCCCACCACCCAACTCGGGGTCGTACTATTATAATTAGAAGGGGTTTAATAGTATAGTGATGTTGGCGGTGGTGTCGGCTAATTACGAGTTCTTGTATATGGACGTGGGGAAGAATGGCCTGATGTCCGATGGTGGAGTGATCGCCCAGACAGAGTTCTACAGGCATCTCCAGAATGGCAGCTTGGACTTGCCACCTCCAGAGGACAATGTTGAAGGTCTCCCATTTGTGTTCGTTGCTGATGAAGCATTTGCGCTGGGGGACCACCTGATGCGGCCATTCCCGATGAGGACCCTCACCCCGGAACAGAGGGTTTTTAATTACTGGCTGGCCAGAGCCCAAAGAGTGGTGGAGAACACATTTGGAATCCTGGCCAGCCGGTTCCGATTATTTCTGACACCCATCCATATGGCGGAGTATAAACTGAACCATATAATACTTGCCTGCTGTGTTCTCCATAATTTTTAAGAAAACATTCAGCCAACTATGCTGGCTCAGTTGGGCCTGAGGCCGGAATCCCAAATCCATCAACACTGACGGCGCTTGAAAGTGGCCGTCCTGGCTTGCCCTCCCTGAGTGCCCGTGATGTCCGGTTACGCTACCTGGAGTTCTTTGCGGGTAGGGGGGGCTATCAATATGCCAGACAATCTGTGAAACCTTTTTCAAATAAAAAACAACCAAAAGAAATTCTTTGTGGACATTTTCTGCTTGTGTTTGTTTTAGCTGACCCTGACAGAAATGTGTTGAGTGCAGAAAACGTCGTGATTGGGTAACCTTATAAAAAACAGTGTTGGCTGGTACTTCCTAAATGCAAAAATACATTTCACTACAAGTGCACTTGCAACTGCACTGAACCTGCACTTGTAGTGCAAAGTGTATTTGCCCTTAGGAAATAACCCCCATTTTTGCATAAAACAGCAATCACATCACCCCAAAAGTGTTGTAGTGTTGAGACAATAATCCACACATTCTTGAGTAACCAACTTTTTTATACCTGCACAATCACATGTGCATTTACGAAAGGTTTTTAAAACAAACCAACATGTTTGTTGTATAACAATTTTTGCAGTAGCATTATCAAAAATCGAAATATCCATTTCAGATAAAACAGGCCTGTGTAAAACCAACAAGAAAGCCAAAAAACTTGAACTTACAAAGTTCACATTAGGTAAAACCTGAAGGCTATATCAGACATCAGTATTTAGGAACTGGGTTTGATATAGCGTTCAGATGGGGGGAAATCACCCCTGGAAAAGCCAAATTTGGAAGATGCACACCAATTTACGAATGTCAACATGTGCTATCTGCCATCAGGGGGGATCAAGGGACGTGTTTTGGGGGAGAAAGCCCTTCCTCAACGCGACTTTATAATTGAGGAAGGGGTTGCACCCCCAAAACGCGTCCATTGATCTCCCGTGATGGCAGATAGCACATGTTGGCACACTGTGTGCATCCTCCAAATTTGGCTTTTCTAAACATTGAAAACATTTTTGGAAGATTGGACCACAATAATAAAACAGGTGATTTTGTGGGGTTTAAATTCGCCCCAAAACATCAATGATGTTATTATTTTTTTTAATAACATCATTGATTTTTTGCTTGATGTTTTGCAGTTCGGCATTACACCCCATGATCTCCCCGATCAGTATCTGGGCACTTTCAGATGTGAAACGTTCTCTCTCCCTCACATCACGATCACCTAAAAAGAGATAAAGAACAAAAAAAAAGGTCTAAAAAATCTGCCACCATCCATCTCTTTTACCTGAGCCTGTGGTCGCAGACACTCACCTGTTGTGGTGCCAACTCCACCACGTCTTCTTCTTCCTCCTGCTCAGCATCTTGTGTTTGTGGGATTTCCCCTTCTTCTAGAGGTGGGGGGTCTGTGTTCTCCTGGGATGAGGGGTGTCCTCCGAGTCTTTTCTCCCTTATGTAAAACAAAAATGGTCTACTTAGCACACAGATATTTGATGGCAGAACTAGAAATAGGAAACATTGCTTGGAAGTGGGGTACTTGTCTATTGTCTATTTTAGCCGAGTTCCAAGATGTATATTTTTTAGTGTCCTTTGTCAAGCTGCAATACTTTACCTGTTTGGTCCAAGCTCCACAGATGTAGCCCCCCCTATAGTATACACTGGAGCACCTGTGTGCCCCCCTAATAAAAATGGTGTTCTTGTGTCCCACACTAGTGCTCCAGTGTCCAGATGTGAAAACAGCTGCTCAGTGTCCTCTCCTTACACACAATCTAGTTTGCATTTCATTCTAGTAACAGACCCATCTACACAAACAAATATTTGGTCCAAGTAGGCCCCAAAAAATGTGTGAAAATGCATATGGCCTAAACAATGGTGTTCTAGCGGCCGAAAGAAAAATGTTTGATACGAATGAATAATGGGCCCATGAACATTAAAGTTGCCCTTTTAAACGTTACAATTAATAAAAGCATATGGAGCAGAACGAACGGAATAAAGACAGAAAGAATAGGAACACAGCACAACTACTTACTTTTTTGCAGCACTCTCCGGATCTTTCGGTACTGCTCTGGCTCTCTCAACTTCAGGTCCAACCACCGCTTCCTGAGCTGATCTTTCGATCTTCGTACCCCGAAATTCCTCTCAAGACTCCTGACCACTTTCGCCATGATCTTGGCCTTTCTGATGTTGGGGTTGGGGTAAGGCCCATATTTTCCGTCATAGTCGGACTTCCTCATGATGTCGACCATCTCCAACATCTCCCCAAACGACAAATTTGTGGCCTTAAAACGTCTCCTTCTGGATCGGGACGTGCCTGGATCCGGCCTTTCCTCCTCCTCCTCCTCGTTGCTAGAATTAGCACGCACCTGCTGTAACTCCGTCATGTGCTCTTCACCCACTGCGCCGAACGAAAAGGGGCGGGGAATAGACTAGAAAGAACGTCAGGGGCGGGCAGAGTTACACGCATGCGCAGTGTGTATAAAGCATAACACGCGTGCGTATTACGTACGATCTGTGAGCGGAGGAAGGAGCATTGGACGCGCCGATCGTAAGAACGAAGGTAAGAGACAAACTTGTGCCTATACTGCTTCTAGATTGAGGCCTATATTGTAACAAGAGTTTTGTCTGACATTAGGCTTTGTCTTGTGTTGTGTCTTGCAGTGAACATGGATATCTTAATGAAAGACAATGACTTCATGTCAGTATTCGTAGAAATGCTAAGTGAGCTGCCCTGTCTGTGGGAGATTACCCACCCCCATTTCAAGAACCAAGCAAAGAGGAAGGCAGCACTGGAGCAATTGTGTGAAATTGTGAAGCAGGTGATCCCCACGGCAGACATCACTTATTTAAAGATTTTCATTGGTGGCCTGAGGAGCACATATCTGAGGGAGTGCATGAAAGTCCTGGATTCACAGAGATCCGGAGCAGCAGATGACATCTATGTCCCCAGGATGTTGTACTATGACAGGCTGCACTTTCTGGCAGGCCAGACTGAACCCAGGCCATCCCTCTCCAGTCTTCCTTCCACGCTTCCTTCCTCCCCGGCTGAGGCTTCTGACGCCCAATCTGGGCCTTCCAGGTCACATGTGGAGGAGCCCAGATTGAGCCAGGTATAGCATTCCTCGAAATATTTCTGCTTGTCCAATCAATGATGTTAACTAGATGTTAGTTGGGAGTACTAATTTAGGATTGTGATTGATGATGCAAAACATTACAACCATGTCCCTTTTTCATACACAGGGAAGTCTCAGCCAGGAGGTGGCCGGGCCGAGCCGGCTGGCTGATCTGCAGGTCCCTCCACCCCCCTGAAAAGAGAAAGTGGCAGTAGGAGGAGTACCCTAGAGGAGGCTGCTATAGCATTCTTTTGGAGGGCTACAGGGGTCCTGGGAGCACCCCACACCATGGAGGAGAACATTGCTGCCTTCATAGCCTATAAAATGCAGAGGATGGAGGAGGGCCAAAAAGTCTTGTGTGAGGCCCTCATATCGGAGGCTCTGGAGAAAGGTATGAGGGGCCAAATTACACCTCACACACATCTTGGGGATGGTCCTCCTCCTCCTCCTGCAGGTCCTCCTCCTCCTCCTCCCTCTCCTCCAGGTCCTCCCAGTCCTCCTCCAGGTCCCCCCAGTCCTCCTCCTCCTCCAGGTCCTACTCCTCCTCCTGCCACATCTCCAACTGCACAGCCACAGCCCGGAAGGAAGCGTGGAAGGAAGACCAGACAGTGATTGCCCTGGGTTCAGTCTGGTCGGCCAAAAAATGCAGCCTCTTGTGGTACCACAGCCTGGGGACACAGATGTCATCTGCTGCTATCCGGATCTCTGCGAATTGTGGACCAGACTGCCCTCCCTTACATATGGACTCCTCAGGCCACCAATTTTGATGTTGAAGAATTGATGTCTGCCGTGGGGGTCCCAGGCTTCGCTAATTTCTCCTGTTGATCCAGTGTTGCCTTCCTCTTTGTTTGGTTCTGATCCCTTAATAAAGGATTTTTGTTTTGAATTATACTCTCCTATGTGTTTTACTTCAAAAAGGACAGTTGGTTTGTGAGGATTCAGGTACATTTCAAATATACAATGTGAAATGAACAAGGGACACCA
Organism: Lithobates clamitans; assembly: GCA_037952925.1. Taxonomy (NCBI): domain Eukaryota; kingdom Metazoa; phylum Chordata; class Amphibia; order Anura; family Ranidae; genus Lithobates; species Lithobates clamitans. The sequence continues at coordinate 494,600 of JBBGZY010001996.1, read as the reverse complement.
ACACCAAACCATCTCCTTGAGATTAAACAATAAAATATATCAATGGTGTTGGGGTAACTTGACACACAAAACACACACAAAAATATTCGGGAGTAAAAATAAAAATAACATTGAACAAAGATCAGCCTTGGAAAAAATCCAAACATTAAAGAAAAAAAAAGGCTGAAAATCCAAAAAATAAAAAATAAAAAAAATATAAAACTGTCAGATGTGACAACTAATAACAATATATTCAGGGAATCCCACTAAAAAAACACAAATAAAAGTTTGTGAGAAGTGTGTGTGAATATGAGCAGCAAAACGACTTAATTCTTGTCACATTATAAAGAAGAAGAGAGTGCGCTGTATTAAACCATTTTGAACATTGCAGCGTGACGAAAGTGCTGTATCCATTGCGAACGCTAAGTTTACCAGAACGAGCTGTCCCGTGTCGGAATTTCTTCTGAGCATGCGTGGCACTTTGTGCGTCGGAACAGGCCACACACGGTCGGAATTGACGCGATCGGATTTTGTTGTCGGAAAACTTTATCTCCTGCTCTCCAACTTTGTGTGTCGGAAAATCCGATGGAAAATGTCCGATGGAGCCCGCACACGGTCGGAATTTCCGACAACACGCTCCGATCGGACATTGTCCATCGGAAAATCCGACCGTGTGTATGGGGCATATGATTAAGCCCCGGTGGGCAGGGCAAAAATATGTCAGATGGTATGGCTAGTGAAGTGGTGCAAGGCTGAGGTAATCTCACACATATAACCTCACAGACAAGTATACTATACACTACTGGATGGTGATATTTTCAGCCGGCACCCCATTCTTGAGTACCAGAGGGATGTTACACATTTCCCTTTTTTTGCTTAGAGTGGCACTACAAGTATTAGCAGGTCATGCTGTGTGAGAAATATCCTTTTTAATTGATAGCTGTGTGTAATAAAATATATTTTCATTTTCCAAAATATGGCAGCAAAAATATGATCTTAAAAAGACTCATTATGCCTCTAATTAAATACATTAGAGGGTCTGCTTTGCAAAATGTGGGCACTTGTTTGGGTGTTTCTCCTGTCCCAGTACTTCAGGACCTCAAATGTGATCGGCAGTTAGGAAATCTAATACATCATGTATGCCCCTTGAAAGCCCAAAGGTGCTCCTTTCATTTTGGGCCTCTCTATGTGTCTACGCAGCAAAAAAGCCTCACACATGTGATATTCCCATAGTCAAGAGTTGAAGCAAAATGTGTTTTTGGGGTGTAATTGTAAATATTATCATGCTATGTGTGAGAAATTACTAAAATGAAAGCTTTATAGAAAAATGGTGTAACAATAAGATGTTTACTTATGGTACCTTCGTCCCGTCAATATATAGAAATAGAGGAGAAGAGGCTAATTTGGACTTTAATGGTACCGTATATTAACTGATACTAGACAGTCAAGAGTAAAATATTCAACAAGATTTATTACAAAAATACACGTAATGACAGATTGACATATTTAAAACAAATAGTGACAGTCACAATACGTTTCTAAAGCCGCACCAACACGTGACAACTAGAACATGGATATCATCTGTAAATTGGTTGCTCTACATGTTTTGCGGGTTTACATAAGCCGCTTCTTCAGGAGATGTTTACAGTTAGATGGAGATTGACTATCACATAACTATAAAGGTAAAGAAAGGCATATTAGCTATAAAGTCATATAGACAGATACATATCATAACAGTTTTAGTATGTATAGCCTCTGCTGTGAATTCCCCAAGGTTCAAAATGTCTTACCAGGAGAGCGTAGAACTGTTGGGGGCCCAAGAAAGGATGACCCCCCCGGAGGGCACAGAAGCCCACTAAAGGCACAGGACATTAATCTGATCACTAAAAGGAATTACAGTCAGATGTGTTCAGACACCATCCAAGGCAGTGTATGTAGAGGAAACTAAAATAGTATTCTCTACACAAATATGACAGTAATACGATTGCATACCTAGAGGGGTTATGTCTGGCTAAGACAGGCTACTTGGGTGTCAAAGAGATCCCAGATTAAAGAAAGTGTATCTATTAAATAGGGACAGAGATATTGGCTTTATAGATGTTAACTTGGTAGCTGTTAGATGTATAGTGCAAAAAATTGCAAAAAACACATTCAAATTTGCTTATATACACCATGCATACGCATCCATGGATATGTAACAAAACACATACCCAAAGCTTTAAGCATGCTTGAAATTTCAGGTAGATAATTGTACAATGATAAAAAATGCAGCGCTAAATATATGTGTGTGGGTAAAATCTATGTAAAGAAATTTACACAAAATGGACAATTGAAATACTCATAAATGTCAAAACGTGAGACAATATACTGAATCAAAATTTAAAACAGTGATGAATAATAAAACTGCACAACTTGAATCGTGTATAACCAGTGTCCAAATTAAGAGGATAATAAATCCAAAAATGGTTAGTCTATTCAAAAAGCAAATGATTGCTTCAGTGCTTTCAAGTGAAAAAGATTCAAGTGAAAAAATGGATTGCTAGCAACACCACCACCCTTAGGAGTGAGGCTTACCGGAACTCACAGACCTGAAGAGGCTTATAATCGAGTCAACAACATGAATAGACACGATTTACTTTTCACCCACAAAAAAGATAACACCACATCCCATGACTATACTCGCATTATCACCACGCACTCAAATGAACACTGTAAAGTTAAACAAATTTTTCAGAAATACTGGCATGTATTGGCCTCCGAGCCTAGGATAGGACCCTATGTTCCTCCAACCCCCCAGGTCTCTTATAGGCGTGCTTGTTCTGTTGTTCTGTTGGGGACCTACTAGTCAAAAGTGAGTTCAAGTGTTCCATGTAGGGACGAGCTTCGAGTTTGAGTCGAACTCATGTTCGACTCGAACATTGGCTTTTCGCCAGTTCGCCGAACAGCGAACAATTTGGGGTGTTCGCGGCAAATTCGAAAGCCATGGAACACCCTTTAAAAGTCTACAGGAGAAATCAAAAGTGCTAATTTTAAAGGCTTATATGCATGGTATTGTCATAAAAAGTATTTAGGGACCCAGGACATGGATCAATGCAAAAAAAAGTTTTAAAAACGTCCGGTTTTCGGGAGCAGTGATTTTAATAATGCTTGAACTGAAACAATAAAAGTTTAATATCCCTTTAAATTTCGTACCTGGGGGGTGTCTATAGTATGCCTGTACAGGGGCGCATGTTTCCCGTGTTTAGAACAGTCTGACAGCAAAATGACATTTCAAAGGAAAAAAGTCATTTAAAACTACTCGTGACTATTAATGAATTGCCGGTCCGACAATACACATAAAAGTTCATTGATAAAAACGGCATGGGAATTCCCCACAGGGGAACCCCAAACTAAAATTAGAAAAAAAAACTTGTGTGGGGGTCCCCTTAAAGCCCTTCAGGTCTGGTGTGGATTTTAAGGGGAACCCTGGCCAACATTTTTTAAAAAATTGGCATGGGGTCCCCCCAAAAATCCATACCAGACCCTTATCTGAGCACACAACCTGGCAGGCTGCAGGAAAAGAGGGGGGATAAGAGAGCGCCCCCCCTCCTGAACCGTACCAGGCCACATGCCCTCAACATTGGGAGGGTGCTTTGGGGTCCCCCCTAAAGCACCTTGTCCCCATGTTGATGAGGACAAGGGCCTCATCCCCACAACCCTTGGCCGGTGGTTTTGGGGGTCTGTGGGCGAGGGGCTTATTGGAATCTGGAAGCCCCCTTTAACAAGGGGACCCCCAGATCCCGGCCCTCCCCCCTGTGTGAAATGGTAAGGGAGTACAAAAGTACCCCTACCATTTCACAAAAAAAACCTGTCAAAAATGTTAAAAATGACAAGAGACAGTTTTTGACAATTCCTTTATTTAAATGCTTCTTCTTTCCATCTTCTTTCTTCTAACTTCTTTCTTCTATCTTCCTTCGGTTTCTTCCTCCATCTTCTTCTTCTGGTTCTTCTGGTTCTTCCTCCGGTGTTCTCGTCCAGCATCTTCCTCTGCGGCGTCTCCTTCTCTTCATCTTCCTTTCTTCATCTTCTTCTCATCATCTTCTTTTCTGGCCGCTCCACGTGATGGGAGGCTCCCGCTGTGTGACACTTCTCATCTTCTGACGGTTCCTAAATAACAGAGGGCGGGGCCACCCGGTGACCCTGCCCCCCTCTGACGCATGGGGACTTCCCTGTGGCATTCCCTGTGACGTCAGAGGGGGACGGGGTCACTCATTACGTAATGGGTGACCCCCCTGACGTCACGGGAATGCCACGGGGAAGTCCCCGTGTGTCAGAGGGGGGCGGCGTCACCGATTAATTAAGAACCGTCAGAAGACGAGAAGCGTTACACAGCGGGAGCCTCCCATCACGCGGAACGGCCCGAAAAGAAGATGAAGAGAAGAAGATGAAAAGGAGATGCCGCGGAGGAAGATGCTGGACGAGAACACCGGAGGAAGAACCATAAGAAGAAGATGGAGGAAGAAACCGAAGGAAGATAGAAGTTAGAAGAAAGAAGATGGAAAGAAGAAGCATTTAAATAAAGGAATTGTCAAAAACTGTCTTTTGTCATTTTTAACATTTTTGACACTTTTTTGTGAAATGGTAGGGGTACTTTTGTACCCCCTTACCATTTCACACGGGGGGGCGGGATCTGGGGGTCCCCTTGTTAAAGGGGGCTTCCAGATTCCGATAAGCCCCCCACCCGCAAACCCCCACAACCACCGGCCAAGGGTTGTGGGGATGAGGCCCTTGTCCTCATCAACATGGGGACAAGGTGCTTTAGGGGGGACCCCAAAGCACCCTCCCAATGTTGAGGGCATGTGGCCTGGTATGGTTCAGGAGGGGGGCGCTCGCTCGCCCCCCCTCTTTTCCTGTGGCCTGCCAGGTTGCGTGCTTGGATAAGGGTCTGGTATGGATTTTTGGGGGGACCTCACGCCAATTTTTTTTTAATTTTGGAGTGGGGTTCTCCTTAAAATCTTCAGGTCTGGTATGAATTTTGAGGGGGACCCCTACATCATTTTTTGAATTTTGAGGGGGACCCCTACATCATTTTTTTTTAAATTTTTGCACGGGGTTCCCCTAATATCCATACGAGACCTGAAGGGCCTGGTATTGAATTTCGGGGTACCCCCACGCTAGTTTTTTTTTCTAATTTTGGTTCGGGGTTCCCCTGTGGGGAATTCCCATGCTGTTAGACTTCAATGGGGTTCTAACGTTCGTGCAAAGTTTTGGTCTGTTCGCAAGTGCTGGTGCGAACCGAACCGGGGGGTGTTCGGTTCATCCTTAGTTCCATGCATGGCGATCCTTGCAAACTTCTGGGAGTTTTCCCTTGTGGTGCTTGCAATCATTGCCACTTCATGGACACTCGCAAAAACATACGTCTGCCTAATGGGTGGACGTTTACCCCAAGACATTTCGCCAACTGCTAGACCACATTAATAGTATACATGCTATCTTGTGACTGTGGTTGCTATTACATAGGAAAGACTATCAAAAACTTGTGGAAAAGAGTTTACCATCATGTCTTAGCAATGACATAATCAGTGTTGAGGGCATTGCCGGGCAGGAGCCACTTCATGCACACAAGCACATAAATAGTGATGGTGATAGCACCACCACTTCATGTCTCCTGGGGATGTGAGGACGATACAGGCTATTTGGTAGGTCCCTTTTTCTGAGTGTCCATGGGTGTATATTATACATACTATACACTTTTAAGCTATGACTGAGGATTACCATTTTTTGAGTATCATGTTTTGTTTTACTCTTAGGATGCTTTATCCACCTGTGGCTTTTTTTGGGGTGGATCTCTATATAGAGTTCAAGCTTTGATCCCCACATACTATATACTGATGTCAACAACAACCATTATTGTAAGGTGAGATAGCTATGTGCATTTTTGTGCACGCACCATATTACCTGCATGTATACTGATGTATATACACCCCATGGTTGCATGTATTGATTTTCTTATTTTTTATATTATTATCTTTCTATAGGTGCTAGCTGCGGAGTGCTTCTATTATCACCCCCAATATAGCATTATTTGCAACTACAGAGCAGCTATACATGCTGTCATTGTACAATTATCTACCTGAAATTTCAAGCATGCTTAAAGCTTTGGGTATGTGTTTTGTTACATATCCATGGATGCGCATGCATGGTGTATATATGCAACTTTGAATGTTTTTTGCATTTTTTTGCACTTTACACCTAACAGCTACCAAGTTAACATCTATAAAGCCAATATCTCTGTCCCTATTTAATAGATACACTTTCTTTAATCTGGGATCTCTTTGACACCCAAGTAGCCTGTCTTAGCCAGACATAACCCCTCTAGGTATGCAATCGTATTACTGTCATATTTGTGTAGAGAATACTATTTTAGTTTCCTCTACATACACTGCCTTGGATGGTGTCTGAACACATCTGACTGTAATTCCTTTTAGTGATCAGATTAATGTCCTGTGCCTTTAGTGGGCTTCTGTGCCCTCCGGGGGGGGGGGGGTCATCCTTTCTTGGGCCCCTGACAGTTCTACGCTCTCCTGGTAAGACATTTTGAACCTTGGGGAATTCACAGCAGAGGCTATACATACTTAAACTGTTATGATATGTATCTGTCTATATGACTTTATAGCTAATATGTCTTGCTTTACCCTTATAGTTATGTGATAGTCAATCTCCATCTAACTGTAAACATCTCCTGAAGAAGCAGCTTATGTAAACCCGCAAAACATGTAGAGCAACCAATTTACAGATGATATCCATGTTCTAGTTGTCACGTGTTGGTGCGGCTTTAGAAACGTATTGTGACTGTCACTATTTGCTTTAAATATGTCAATCTGTCATTACGTGTATTTTTGTAATAAATCTTTTTGAATATTTTACTCTTGACTGTCTAGTATCAGTTAATATACGGTACCATTAAAGTCCAAATTAGCCTCTTCTCCTCTATTTCTATAAAATGAAAGCTTTGTGAAATTTTAAATTTAAATTTTATTTATTTTCTTAATTTTCCCAAAAAGTGTAGACAAAATTACAACCTCAAAACAATTCACTCCCTAGGGGTAGAGGAGGGATTGGGGTCCCAGACCCAATAAGATATCAGGAAGCTTCATCTAGTCAGAGTAGTGGAGTGATGTGGGCTGAGCAAGGAGAAACCTTGGATACTAATGGAACAGGCGACGATAGATATCCCCTTGGAGGGTTTGGTATGGATACCCGAAGCGGAGATATCAATGGAAGTAAGAAAACATCCGACAATAGGTGCCAGCTTAAAAACAACTAAAAAGATGTTAAAAAAATGAATATCTCAGCCCACCCCAGTCCGATGACCCCGATCCTTGGTACACCCGCATTTCAGCCGGGTCTCACAGACCCCAGATCTGGAGCAATACGTCGAAGAGGCATTAGTAGGATTATTCACTTTTCAATAGACAACCACTTAAAGTGGGGGTTCACAAAAAAATTGAACCTCTGCTTTTCGGAACCCTCCCCCCCTCCGGTGTCACATTTGGCACCTTTCAGGGGGGTGCAGATACCCGTCTAAGTCAGGTATTTGCACCTACTTCTGGGCATAGACTCCCACGGGAGTCTATGCCTCTTCCTGTCCCGCCGTGCTGTCTGCTGGGACACACACGGATCCCAGAGACAGCACGGACCATTCAGATTGCGCTGTGCGACTCGCGCATGCGCAATAGGGAACCGGGAAGTGAAGCCGCAAGGCTTCATTTCCTGATTCCCATATCGAAGATGGCGGCGCCAGCATCCGAGGACCGAGGGACGGTTTGGCCTCGGGTGCCGTCATCGCTGGACCCTGTGACAGGTAAGTGTCCATATTTTAAAAGTCAGCAGCTGCAGTATTTGTAGCTGCTGACTTTTAAAAAAAAAATTTTCGTGGGACTCCCTCTTTAATGACTAAAAGAGATATTGAACGAGAGCTAGCACCAGAATTAGACTTCTTCAGGAAGATACAACTAGATGCCTTTATTACATCCAAGTTAAATACGTATACAGAAGTTAGAGCACCAACAGGGTTTGAGCAGATATGTCTGAAGGGGGAGTCTATGAAACATTCATTGTCATATTTTTATGCTACATTACCCGGATTAGAAACCCTGCAGGAACTAACCTTCCTTCGGGCGTGGGAGAGGGACCTGGGAGTAACATTCTCCCAGGAGCAGAGGAACAGGATCCTACTATTCAAAAAGCATCAGTGGCGAGTAGATGCCAGGAAGGGGGATAAAAAATCCTCACTAGATGGTACAGAACACCGACGGTATTACATTGGATATACCCCCAAATATCAGATATTTGTTGGAGATGTCAGGAAGCAGAAGGTACTATATTACTTTTTACTTTTTGGGAATGCGTCAAAATTAAAGAATTTTGGAGAATGGTCGCTGAAACTATTGAAAAAATAACAGGGGTGTTGCTGGGAGATAATCTGGCAACATATCTGTTATTTGATATTCCTTTTTCAGCAGAGAAATATAAAAACTCTCTGGTGAGACATCTTCTTGTAGCAGCGAGGGCGTGTATCCCTGTCTTGTGAAAGAAGGATAGCCCTCCATCGAGAGCACAGTGGTTTGCTAGAATAGCAGAAATTCAACAAATGGAAAATCTCACTTTGGCAATGAAAGATCAAGATGGGAGGTACCGAAAGACATGGGCCCCGTACTTGGTGTACAGGGAGGAGACAGCAGTAGAGGGGTAAAGGAGCTGGCTGTTCGGCTGGGGTGGGGGAGGAGGAGTGAGGCACGGAGGAGGAGGGGTTTTCATTTTCTTTTTTCTTTGGGAGGGATGGTATTGAGGTGGGGGGGGGGGAGGGTAAAAGGAAAAGAGGAATTCACATTAAGATAAGTATTAATCCAGGAAGCAACAGAACATACACAACCAGGAGAATGTAATATAAATGTCATATTAAGATTAGGTATGACAATATGGAATTGTAGTGTGAATGTCTATGAAAATAAAGAATTTATAAAAAAGAAAAAAAAAATTACCATGCCTCTTATTAAATACTTTGGTATGTCTACTGTGGACTTTACCCAAATTTTTATTTTATTTCTCAGAGAATGAGGCAAGAATATCTCACTCACTGGACATGTCAAGACAAAATGCTGATAAAGGAGGTATTTTTCTTAATTTTCCCCCACATTTTAGAAAAAAAATACAACCTCAAAAAAAGTCACCATGCTACCTAATAAATACTTCGGAATGTCTACTTTCTCTAAATTGGTCATTTTGGGGCTGTTTTATTGTTTCGGCATTAAGAGCATTAAGAAACGAGAATCAGAACATGAGTGTTAATTAGTTTCAAATATATATACCTTCGTTTTTACACTCTATAACTTTCAACAATAATAAATTATATATTTACATAATACATTTACATACACTGAGCAAAATTATAAATGCAACACTTTTGTGTTTGCCCCTATTTATCATGAGCTGAACTCAAAGATCTACGACTTTTTCTATGTATACAAAAGGCCTATTTTCTCACAAATCTGTCTAAATCTGTGTTAGTGAGCACTTCTCCTTTGCCGAGATAATCCATTCACCTCACAGGTGTGGCATATCAAGATGCTAATTAGACAGCATGATTATTGCACAGGTGTGCCTTATGCCGCGTACACACGGTCGGACTTTTCACCTGCAAAAGTCCGACGGACGCCGCCGGACCAAGTCCGGCGGACAATCCGACCGTGTGTGGTCTCCATCGGACTTCCGACGGACCGTTTCGGGCGGAAATCTGACGTACTTTAGATTTGAAGCCTGCTTCAAATCTTTACGTCGTACCTCCGCCGGACTCAGTTCCTGACGGAAAGCCCGTTTGTCTGTATGCTAGTCCGAAGGACCAGATACGAAGGAGGAGCAGGTTACTGCATCTCGCGCTCGCTGCAATAGGAAAAACTAATTTTCCCATTGCGGCGAGCGCGGGGGGCATCCCAGGCCCTTAGGTCTGGTATGGAACTTTAAGGAGAACCCCCTACGCCGAAAAACCGGCGTGGGGGTCCCCCCAAAATCCATACCAGACCCCGATCCGAGCACGCAGCCCGGCCGGTCAGGAAAGGGGGTGGGGACGAACGAGCGCCCCCCCCCTCCTGAACCGTACCAGGCCGCATGCCCTCAACATGGGGGGGTGCTTTGGGGGAGGGGGCGCCTTGCGGTGCCCCCCCACCACAAAGCACCTTGTCCCCATGTTGATGAGGACAAGGGCCTCTTCCCGACAACCCTGGCCGTTGGTTGTCGGGGTCTGCGGGCAGGGGGCTTATCGGAATCCGGGAGCCCCCTATAATAAGAGGGCCCCCAGATCCCGGCCCCCCCACCCTATGTGAATGAGTATGGGGTACATGGTACCCCTACCCATTCACCTAGGTAAAAAGTGTCAATAATAAAACACAACACAGGTTTTTAAAATAATTTATTAAACAGCTCCGGGGGGGGTCTTCTTCCGTCTTCGGGGGTCCCTCTGGTTCATCTTCTCCCGGCGTCCGGTTGGTTCTTCTCCGCTCTCCGGCCTCTTCTCCCGGTGTCCCAGGTCTTCGGCCGGCCCCTCCGCTGTCTTCAGGTAGCTCTATTGCCAGCGGAGGTCCGGACTTCTGGGCTTCTTGGCTTCTTGGCTTCTTGTGTTCTCTCCTCTTCTCTTCCCCCAGATGTTGACACGACGCTCTCTCCGGCTGGACTGGTCTCTGAGGGCTGCGTTGTGACTTATATAGGCGGAGACCCCGCCCCCATATGATGTCACAGTCCCTGGGCATGCTGGGACTGTGACGTTTTAGGGGGCATGGTCGACCACGCCCCCTAAAACGTCACAGTCCCAGCATGCCCAGGGACTGTGACATCATATGGGGGCGGGGTCTCCGCCTATATAAGTCACAACGCAGCCCTCAGAGACCAGTCCAGCCGGAGAGAGCGTCGTGTCAACATCTGGGGGAAGAGAAGAGAAGAGAACACAAGAAGCCAAGAAGCCCAGAAGTCCGGACCTCCGCTGGCAATAGAGCTACCTGAAGACAGCGGAGGGGCCGGCCGAAGACCTGGGACACCGGGAGAAGAGGCCGGAGAGCGGAGAAGAACCAACCGGACGCCGGGAGAAGATGAACCAGAGGGACCCCCGAAGACGGAAGAAGACCCCCCCGGAGCTGTTTAATAAATTATTTTAAAAACCTGTGTTGTGTTTTATTATTGACACTTTTTACCTAGGTGAATGGGTAGGGGTACCATGTACCCCATACTCATTCACATAGGGTGGGGGGGCCGGGATCTGGGGGCCCTCTTATTATAGGGGGCTCCCGGATTCCGATAAGCCCCCCGCCCGCAGACCCCGACAACCAACGGCCAGGGTTGTCGGGAAGAGGCCCTTGTCCTCATCAACATAGGGACAAGGTGCTTTGTGGTGGGGGGGCACCGCAAGGCGCCCCCTCCCCCAAAGCACCCCCCCATGTTGAGGGCATGCGGCCTGGTATGGTTCAGGAGGGGGGGGGGCGCTCGTTCGTCCCCACCCCCTTTCCTGACCGGCCGGGCTGCGTGCTCGGATCGGGGTCTGGTATGGATTTTGGGGGGACCCCCACGCCGGTTTTTCGGCGTAGGGGGTTCTCCTTAAAGTTCCATACCAGACCTAAGGGCCTGCGACGGGGCTCGCAAGGTTTCAATCTCGCCAAAAAAAGCGGCGAGATTGAATTCCTTTTCTAGTCCCGTCGTACCCAAGTCACGTTCAAAATGAACGGACTTGTCCGTGTGTGGGAAAGTCCGTTCATTCTGAAAGTCCGGCGGAAGTCCGTCGGGAAGACCGGATTCCGGAAAGTCCGGCCGTGTGTAGGCAAGTCCGGCCGTTCAGAAAGTCCGGCGGTAGTCCGCCGGAAGTCTGGCGGCAAGTACGTCGGACCTAGCTTTCTAGAAAGTCCGACCGTGTGTATGCAGCATAAGGCTGACCACAATAAAAGGCCACTCTGAAATGTGCAGTTTTACTATATTGGGTGGGTCCAGAGGGTCAGAAAACCAGTCAGTATCTGTTATGACCACTATTTGCCTCACACAGTGCAGCACATCTCATTGGCATAGAGCTGATCAGGTTGTTGATTGTGGCCTGTGGAATGTTGGTCCATTCCTCTTCAATGGCTGTGCGAAGTTACTGGATATTGGCATGAACTGGAACACGTTGTCGTATACGCCGATCCAAAGCATCCCAAACATGCTCAATGGGTGACGTGTCTGGGGAGTATGCTGGCCATGTAAGAACTGGGATGTTTTCAGCTTCCAGGAATTGTGTACAGATTCTTGCACCATGGGGCCATGCATTATCATGCTGTGACAGGTGATGGTCATGGATGAATGGCACAACAATGGGCCTCAGGATCTCGTCACGCTATCTCTGTGCATTCAAAATGCCATTAACAAAATTTGCCTGTGTTTGTTGTCCATAGCATATGCCTGCCCATACCATAACCCCACTGCCACCATGGGCCACTCCATCCACAACGTTAACATCAGCAAACCTCTCACCCACACAACGCCGTACATAGTGTCTGCCATCTGCCCTGTACAGTGAAAACCAAAATTCATCTGTGAAGAGAACACCTCTCCAAAGTGCCAGACGCCATAGAATGTGAGCACTTGCCCACTCAAGTTGGTTACGACGATGAACTGCAGTCAAGTTGAGACTAAGGTGAGGACGATGAGCATGCAGATGAGTTTCCCTGAGACGGTTTCTGACAGTTTGTACAGAAATTCTTTGGTTATGGAAACCGATTGTTGCAGAAGATGTCCAGGTGGCTGGTCTCAGATGATCTTGGAGGTGAAGATGCTGGATGTGGAGGTCCTGGGCTGGTGTGGTTACACGTGGTCTGCGGTTGTGAGGCTGCTTGGATGTACTGCCACATTCTCTGAAACGCCTTTGGAGACGACTTATGGTAGAGAAATTAACATTCAATTCAAGGGCAACAGCTCGGGTGGACATTCTTTATGCCAATTGCACGCTCCCTCTAAACTTGCGACATCTGTGGCATTGTGCTGTGTGATACAACTGCACGTTTCAGAGTGGCCTTTTATTGTGGCCAGCCTAAGGCACACCTGTGCAATAATCATCCTGTCTAATCAGCATCTTGATATGCCACACCTGTGAGGTGAATGGATTATCTCGGCAAAGGAGAAGTGCTCACTAACACAGATTTGTGAAAAATATTTGAGAGAAATAGGCCTTTTGTCTACATAGAAAAAGTTGTAGAGCTTTGAGTTCAGCTCATGATAAATAGGGGCAAACACAAAAGTGTTGCGTTTATCATTTTGCTCAGTGTATTTGCATGACTGAGTATGTGTCAGTCAAAAAATCACAATACTAAAAAACTGAAAAATGCCATGGACAAAAAAGGGGTTTAACATGCTGGTCTTCAAGTAGTTAATATACAGTATATTCTATGGTCCATTGGACCTTTTATTTCAGTATATTGTTGAATAGGTGGCCACATTTAATATGTGCTTTCAAAGTTTCAGTTTATCTCCATCGATATGAAGTTACCCATGATTTAAAATCATCTCATTGTAATATACTGTAGCTCCTACTTCTAAAGCTGAATAGCATTGTATTTGAATACTGAATAACTGTGGATTTTTTTTTAATTTCTCAAGGGGATGAGGTGAAGATTAGGGAAGGGCCGAACACCCCTCGGTTCGGTTCGCAGCAGAACATGCAAACAGGCAAAAAATTAGTTTGAACACGCGAACACCGTTAAAGTCTATGGGACACGAACGTGAAAAATCAAAAGTGCTCATTTTAAGGGTTAATATGCAAGTTATTGTCATAAAAAGTGTTTGGGGACCCGGGTCCTGCCCCAGGGGACATGGATCAATGCAAAAAAAAGTTTTAAAAACGTTTTTTTTTTCGGGATCAGTGATTTTAATAATGCTTAAAGTGAAACAATAAAAATGAAATATTCCTTTACATTTCGTACCTGGGGGGTGTCTATAGTATGCCTGTAAAGGGGCGCATGTTTCCTGCGTTTACAACAGTCCGAGAGCAAAACTACATTTCTAAAGGAAAAAAAAAGTCATTTAAAAGTACTAGCGGTAGTGCCGGCAGCTATAATGAATTGTCAGGTCTCTGCAATACCCATAAAAGTCATTGAAAAAAACGGCCTGGGATTCCCCCACAGTGCATTACCAAGCCCTTTGGGTCTGGTATGAATATTAAGGGGAACCCTAAACCAAAATTAAAAAAAAAATGCATGCCGCATACCCCCACAACCACCGGGCAAGGGTTGTGGGGATGAGGCCCTTGTCCCCATCAACATGGGGACATCCTCCCCATGTCGAGGGCATGTGGCCTGGTACGGTTCAGGAGGGGGGGCGCTCCTGAACCTGCGGCCTGCCAGGTTGCGTGCTCAGATAAGGGTCTGGTATGGATTTTTTTTTAATTTTGGAGCGGGGTTCCCCTTAAAATCCATACCAGACCTGAAGGGCCTGGCATGGATTTTGAGGGGGACCCCCACTCATTTTTTTTTATTTTGGTTCGGGGTTCCCCTTAATATTCATACCAGACCCAAAGGGCCTGGTAATGGACTGTGGGGGAACCCCAGGCGGTTTTTTTCAGTATTGCAGAGACCCGACAATTCATTATAGCTGCCGGCGCTACCGCTAGTACTTTTAAATGAATTTTTTTCCTTTAGAAATGTCATTTTGCTCTCGGACTGTTCTAAACACGGGAAACATGTGTTACTTTACAGGCATACTATAGACACCCCCCAGGTACAAAATTTAAATGAATATTTCACTTTTATTGTTTCACTTTAAGCATTATTAAAATCACTGCTTCCAAAAAAACGGCCGTTTTTAAAACTTTTTATGACAATACCATGCATATAAGCCTTTAAAATTAGCACTTTTGATTTCTCCCATAGACTTTTAAAGGGTGTTCCGCGGCTTTCGAATTTGCTGTAAACACCCCAAATTGTTCGCTATTCGGCGAACTGGCGAACAGCCGATGTTCGAGTCGAACTCATGTTCGACACGAACAGATAGCCCATCCCTAGTGAAGACATTTTACTCACCAGAAATACCAAAACAAAATACTGATAAAAGTGAGGTATTTTTCTTCATTTTCCAAACATTTCCAAACGATTGTGGAAAAAAATTACAACCTCCAAAAATATTACCATACATTTTAATAAATACTTCGGAATGTCTACTTTCTAAAAAATTGGTCATTTTGGGGGTGTGTTACTGTTTCGGCATTAAGGGCCTTAAGAAACGAGAGTCAGAACATGAGGGGTTGATATGTTTTAAATATATATATCTTAGTTTTTACACTCTATAACTTTCAAAAAGAATAGATTATATATTTACATATTTTCATGACTGCGTAATTGTCAGTCAAAGTATCACAGTAATAAAAACTGAAAAATGCTATGGACAGAAAAGGGGTTTAAGATACTCTATGGTCCATTGGACCTTTTATTTCAGTATATTGTTGGATAGGTGGCCACATTTAATATGTGCTTTCAAAGTTTGATTTTGTCTTTATCAATGTGAAGTTACTCATGATTGTATATCATTTCATTGTAATATACTGTAGCTCCTACTTCTAAATCTGAACAGCATAACAACTGTGGAATTTACCCAAATTAAAATTTTATTTCTCAGAGAATGAGGCATTTTACTCACCGGAAATACCAAAACGAAATACTTATAAAAACGAGGTATGTAAAAATGTACAGTATTACTATGTCTTTACTTTCAATGCTCCTATAGTGGTTTATATTTTCAAATTGGGAGGAGCTTGGGTTTGTCTTGGGTTTGGGCTAAACCCATATTCAGCTGAACCTGGAATGAAACTGTCAGTGTCAGGCCAATAAGGCAGTTGCATTTCCTGTCTGCATCTGCATCCTTACAAAGGGACAATAAAGCTTGTGACATTACTCACACAGATTGGGAGGGGGGCTGGTTGCTCAGGTACAACTGGAATCCATTTCTGATTTAAGTACATTTCTATTTTAAAGTGGTTCTAAAGGCAAGAGGGTAAAAAACAAACAAAAAAACTTTGGCATGTGGCTCCCCCCCAGCCCCCCTTGTACTTACCTGAGCCCGATCTTGATCCAGTGATGTGCATGAGAGCAGAGGCTGTCTCGGCTCTCTCTTTCCTCATTGGCTCAGACACAGCAGGGGGAGCCATTGGCCCCTGCTGTCAATCACAGCCAGTGAGCAGGAGGATGAGCTGCGATCTGTGTGTCTTATGGACACACAGAGCAAGCGCACACAAGTGCTCCCACAGATAGAAAGCAGCTTACTATAAGGGCACTCTGTGGGGGGAGAAGCCAGAAATGCCGGCAGGTGACCTGAAAAGAGGAGAATCGGGGCTGATTTGTGAAATCATTGCACAGAGCAGGTAAGTATAACTTGTTTGTTGTTTTTAAAAAATGAAAAAATTAAGCCTTTGGAATCACTTTAAGTATGGGTCGCTTAAAGTGAGTTATTGTCCGAACATCATCATCTTCCCTACTGCTCTCTGCTTTTCCACAGGTTAATGTTGCCTTTGTTCTGCTGTATGTCTTCTGAATTTGCAATCTTGCAAAAGCACTCACTTTGGTAAATGTTGTCTAAAGCTAGCCATACATTAACGGAAATGTGTCTGGTCCAGCAGGGACTGACTGCATTTTGAACAGTGTTGCCATCTGCCCAATAGAAGTCAGTTATTTTATTAACTTCTGTCAAATGAAAACAAATTCTGGATCAGTTGCTGCAGACAATTGTTTACAGAGACTGATTGGTGTATTCTTAGCTGTTCTTATAGAGGAGGCACAGACTGAGACACAAATAAAAATCTATCTCTGCTTTAGCTACATCTCTGCAATAAGTACAGGAAACTTAAAGAGGTTGTAAACCTCCGAAAAAAAACAAAAAAAAAAAAAAAACAAACCTGCAAGGCAAAGGCATAATGAACTACACACACTAGCTAATTATGAAATACCTTAGAAAGATGCTCTGCAGTGCCGCCCGCACACCACTCCCATCGCCGACATCTTTCCTGGAATTACTGCTGGGTTTGCCGGCTCCGGTGCTGTGATTGGTGTCACTTCCATGCATGCGCGTGGGCGCGTGAGTGGTCACGGCACGGGCCCTGAAGAGATGGCATGAGCATGCTGTTACTTCCATGCGCATGCGTCGATGACGTATATAGTAAATATCTCCTAAACGGTGCAAATGTAGGAGATATTTACAGTACCTACAGGTAAGCCTTATTATTGGCTTACCTATAGGTACAATTAGAAAGGGTTATAGATTTGACGTATATGCTCACAGGGTGACTTACTATGGATATACAGATAACAGTGTATCAATGTCACGATAATGGATGTACAGTAGGTGACCGCGATATTGTGTCAATCTTGCCGCCGTTATCGGCGGGATTTGACACCTGCAAGCCTCGTCGCGGGAGCCAGCGCCGAGATGGCTCACTTATCGGGAAAGGAAAACTTTTTTTTTCCTTTTGTGATGAGCAACAGGCAGTGCTGACAGCTGTCTGGTATGAATCCTGAGGGGGAACGCCGCGCCAAATTTAAAATGAAAAAACTGGCGAGGGTTCCCCCCCAGGGGCATACCAGGTCCTTAGGTCTGGTATGGATTGTAAGGGGAACCCCCTACGCTGAAAAATCGGCATGGGGGTCCCCCCAAAATCCATGCCAGACCCTTATCCGAGCACGCAGGCTGGCCGGTCAGAATAGGGGGTGGGGACGAGCGAGCAGACTCCCGCTCCTGAACCGTACCAGACCGCATTCACTCAACATGGGGGGGTGGGTGCTTTGGGGGAGGGGGGCACTCTGCGGCCCCCGCCCCCCCAAAGCACCTTGCCCCCATGTTGATGAGGCAAGGGCCTCTTCCCAACAACCCTGGCCGTTGGTTGTCGGGGTCTGCGGGCGGGGGGCTTATCGGAATCAGCAGACCGCAGACCGGCCCCCCGATAGCAAGAGAGCTGGAAGAAGATAGTGGGGGAGTCCGGCAGAAGATATGGGAGAAGAACCGGACAGCGGCAGCAGACCGCTCCCCCGCTAGCAAAAGAGCTGGAAGAAGATAGTGGAGGGGCCCGGGAGAAGAGGCGGAACATTGGGAGAGGAGGCCGAACACCGGGAGAAGAAGCCGAACACCGGGAGAAGAGAGCAGAGAAGTCGAAAGAAGACCCCGAAGAGCTGCCTAATAAATTACTTTTAAAACATGTGTAGTGTGTTTTTTTTTATTGACACTTTTTTTCCTAGGTGAATGGGTAGGGGTACCATGTACCCCATACTCATTCACCTCCGTTTTTTTCATTTAAAATTTGGCGCAGCGTTCCCCTTCATGATTCATACCAGACAGCTGTCAGCACTGCCTGTCGCTCATCGCGAAAGGAAAAAAAAGTTTTCCTTTCCCGATGAGTGAGCCAGCGCGACATGCACAGCATCTTGTCGCCGAGAACCAGCGCGATGGGATAGCACTGGAAACACAATCTCGCGGTGAGGTACTGTATAGAGACTAGAAAGACGGACTTTAAAGGCACACGGGTAAACCATATAAAAGTAATTAAGGTTATTTACTTGTAGAAAAATATTAAAAAAGATTATTGGTACATAACGTTCATAAAACTGTTATTGTATGACTCACACATAGATACTTCCAACATAAACAAATTATACTGATACACCCAATGGTACAGTATTTGAAGTCCCAGTGATGGTAACCAATTGAGGATGTAGGCGTGGAGTGGTTAGAGTCAGAATGTGAATCCAATTACAAAATATTCGCTCTACATGTTGCGCGTAAGAGTACGCTTCTTCAGGAGAACATAGATAGAGTATTGTATGTAAACAAGTTTCCTGATGGACTTAAGGAAGGTAGGTAAGTAACCAACCAGTCCAGGATGAAGAGTCACAAAATCAGCCGCAGAGGTTTGGCGTTTGTAGTTTGCTGGTAAGCAAATATATCTATATGGATCTACCCAGGGAGAAATTGTAAACACCCAGCTAGAAAGACACAAATGCTGGTAGTGTGGTCTGCTTAAGGAGACCACAATTGGATCCCAGGAGACACACACACTACACAGGACGCTTTTGAACCTTGAGGTACCATCCTCTTTTGTCAGCCCAAAGATACCTTTTTGGACAGCCCTGTTACTCTGATAACTGTGAAAAAAATATATAATCTAAATATATAAACTCGTGCTGATGTTGATAAAAATTGGG
The DNA here is from genome assembly GCA_037952925.1 of Lithobates clamitans. NCBI lineage: Eukaryota > Metazoa > Chordata > Amphibia > Anura > Ranidae > Lithobates > Lithobates clamitans. The sequence goes on along the minus strand of JBBGZY010001996.1, from coordinate 475,395 downwards.
TAATAAAGGTGGATGAAGCTGCTATACACAAAGTGCTAGACGCTTGACCATAGTAACAATATATAAATACAGCGCTCACAAACATAGACCCATCATACGTGAAAACAAGAGCATAAACATGTGATAGAGCACAATCCATAGGAGAAACTAGACTGCCATATTACTGCTTATTACAGTCTGTACTGCCCCCCAGACTGAAAAGCTGGGTGTCATTGTGATCTGGTGAGTGGGGACACATGTGGGGGTGTTGATACGCCTGAAAAAAAAAATTTCTCTGCACTTTTTGCACATCAGATGTGAAGCATTTTCTCAGTTTTTTATGGACTTTATGCTCTTGTTTTCACGTATGATGAGTCTATGTTTGTGAGTGCTGTATTTATATATTGTTACTGTTACTCTGATATACACAGGATGGTCTACACTACCAGCATTTGTGTCTTTTTAGCTGGGTGTTTACAATTTCTCCCTGGATAGATCCATATATATATATATATTTGCTTACCAGCAAACTACAAACGCCAAACCTCTGCGGCTGATTTTATGACTCTTCATCCTGGACTGGTTGGTTACTTACCTACCTTCCTTAAGTCCATCAGGAAACTTGTTTACATACAATACTCTATCTATTTATGTTCTCCTGAAGAAGCGTACTCTTGCGTGCAACATGTAGAGCGAATATTTTGTAATTGGATTCACATTCTGACTCTAACCACTCCACGCCTACATCCTCAATTGGTTACCATCACTGGGACTTCAAATACTGTACCATTGGGTGTATCAGTATAATTTGTTTATGTTGGAAGTATCTATGTGTGAGTCATACAATAACAGTTTTATGAACGTTATGTACCAATAATCTTTTTTAATATTTTTCTACAAGTAAATAACCTTAATTACTTTTATATGGTTTACCTGTGTGCCTTTAAAGTCCGTGTTTCTAGTTTCTAGTTTCTATAGGTACAACTAAACTCCCTGACGGTTTTCCAGAGTGTGGCTCGGGGTTAAATTTCAGTCCCATTAGCGGTAACCCCCGAGCCACACTCAGGATTGCATTGCTGGATCCTGTTGTGGTGTTACTTACCTTGTCCCCAGGATTTTGTGATGTCCCCTCGCTGTGTCTGCGGGCTCTGTCCTCCTCCCGAAGCCTCTGTGTGCGGGGCTCCATTCCCTGCGAGCGTCGCAACCCATTGGGGCGGTGCCTGGCGGCAAATTAAAAAAATTGAAAATTCATAACACATACAGTACACTGTAATCTTACAGATTACAGTACTGTATGAAATCATTTCACATCTCTTTTGTCCCCAGTGCTTTGTCCAATGCACTGCATGCAGTTTTATATTATATATACTGTTCTTTCTGCATGGAGATTGTCCGTAGCAACCAAAAAGTGTCCCTTTACGTCAAAAGTGGTTTTAGACCAGCTTGAAACAGTGATAATAAATTAGAACATTTGCAGAATTGAGCGATAGTGAATCGTGGGGAAATTAATTTTATTATTATTATATTATTATTTTTTTATAACTATTTATAGTTATTTATTATATTATAATTTATGATTTCGTGTTTCAAACTTTATCATACCCGGGATATCTACTAGACTCTTGTGTGGGCAGATTTAAGTGAGTTATTGCTGAGAATTACATACCTACAATATAAAACGCCAAATTTCTATGCAAAACAATGTACCGCTTTGAGACACAAAAATCTGACATAATCATACCACCAGGGAGGCTACAGAGGAAGACTTAACTTCCTCTTTAAAAAAAAGAACTTTAGGTAAGGCAGAACCAATTACATACAGACTGCACATAAACCTGGCTCTCTCCAGTTAGTTCTTTTTAAGTCTGCTTCCTATTCTTTCAGCCTTCAAACATTCTTTCTCCCTTCTCTTCTCACTATAATGTCCTCTTTCCTTAAACTCTTTTTCCTTCACCCCCTCCTCTCCACCCCAGAACCATTATATATCAAACAAAATAAGATTGATCTTATTTGTGACAAGAGCTTCGCTGTCCAGATATCTCTCCCATAAAAAATATCATGTCTATTTCTGCACTTAACACTTTCCTCATTTGATCTAAAGATGGGCAAAGAGTCTGCTCGTTCGGCGAACATCCAAATTTGCATGTAGCTCAGCAGGATTTCCGCCCGAAAAAGCACCCCACAATGCACTGCACATCGTGCTTTCTAGGGCCCTATTTGGGTGAAGTCTTGCATCTGACACTGTCTAACACCAGATAGCACCAGATAGCACTGTCAAAGCCCCGACTGGACAAAGTGATGATTATTTTCTCCAATCATAGCTCAGTGCTCATAGTCCCACCCCACACTATAAAAAAATAACTTACCATAGAAATCTTTTGTAGTGTGTTGGTGTGGAGATAGATAGAGCAGAGCTCAGTTTGCTACTAGCAGTTATTGTGTTCACTCATTGTGACTGAGTGTAGAGTGTTAGTATAGTGTTATACCCCGTACACACGGTCGGACTTTCCGATGGAATATGTGCAATCAGAGCTTGTTGTCGGAAATTCCGACCGTGTGTGGGTTCTATCGGACTTTTCCATCGGAATTTCGGACACACAAAGTTTGAGAGCAGGCTATAAAATTTTTCGACAACAAAATCCATTCGCATAAATTCCGATCGTGTGTACACAAATCTGACGCACAAAGTGCCACGCATGCTCAGAATAATTGAAGAGTCTAAAGCTATTGGCAAGTGCCCTGTTTATAGTCCCGATGTACGTGTTTTACGTCACCGCGTTCAGAATGACCGGATTTTCCGACAACTTTGTGTGACCGTGTGTACGCAAGACAAGTTTGAGCCAACATCCGTCTGAAAAAATCTGATGGATTTTGTTGTCGGAATGTCCAGAGCATAAGTATGGTGTGTGAGTCTCGTGTAGTGTGTTAGTGTAGTGCAGAGTTTAACACAGCATTACATAACATTTAGTGCTTTACCCTTTTTTTTGGTTGCTGAGTTTGGTTTTTTTTGTGTTTTTTTTGGCCCCTGCCTGCCCCTTTTTTTTTTAAATTTTCAGCCACGGGTTTTCTGACTTCAACACTGGTGTTGTCCCTTTTTTATTTTATTTTTTTTTTAACAGTTTTTACATTTCTGTAAGTGTAAGTCCTCAATTTAACGTGCAACAAACACCACTTTTCATTGAATAAAGTGCATCCAATCACATTTCCCAGTATCTATAAAATTTGAGTAACAAGCCCCCATCATATCCAGGAGGCCAACAAGGAGAGGCAGATGTTCCCTTGCCACTATGGGGGGGGGGGGGGGCAGCGGCATCTGTGTCCACAGGCAAAGGTGGAAGTGGTCTGTCCTCAGGCAGGCCACATCTGTCTCTGTTTAGTAGGGATGAGCTGAACACCCCCCCGGTTCGGTTCGCACCAGAACTTGCGAACGGACCAAAACTTTGCACGAATGTTAGAACCCCATTGAAGTCTAGGGGCCTCGAACGTTTGAAATCAAAAGTGCTAATTTTAAAGGCTAATTTGCATGGTATTGTCCTAAAAAGGGTTTGGGGACCTGGGTCCTGCCCCAGGGGACATGTATCAATGCAAAAAAAGTTTTAAAAACTGCATTTTTTTCGGGAGCAGTGATTTTAATAATGCTTAAAGTGGAACAATAAAAGTGAAATATTCCTTTAAATTTCGTACCTGCGGGGTACCTGAAGGGTCTGGTATGAATTTCGAGGGGGACCCCCGCACCATTTTTTTTTTTTTTTTTGGCGCAGGGTTCCCCTTAATATCCATACCAGATCTGAAGGGCCTTGTATGGAATTTAGGGGAACCCCCACGCCATTTTTTTTTTTAATTTTGGTTCGGGGTTCCCCTGTGGGGAAATCCCATGCCATTTTTATCAATGAACTTTTATGTGTATTGTCGGACCGGCAATTCATTAATAGCCACGAGTAGTTTTAAATGACTTTTTTCCTTTGAAATGTAATTTTGCTGTCAGACTGTTCTAAACAGGGGAAACATGCGCCCCTTTACAGGCATACTATAGACACCCCCCAGGTACGATATTTAAAGGAATATTACACTTTTATTGTTTGAGTTTAAGCATTATTAAAATCACTGCTCCCGAAAAAATGTCAGTTTTTAAAACTTTTTTTGCATTGATCCATGTCCCCTGGGGCAGGACCCGGGTCCCCAAACACTTTTTATGACAATACCTTGCATATAAGCCTTTAAATTAGCACTTTTGATTTCTCCCATAGACTTTTAAAGGGTGTTCTGCGGCTTTTGAATTTGCCGTGAACACCCCAAATTGTTCGCTGTTCGGAGAACTGGCGAACAGTCGATGTTCGAGTCGAACATGAGTTTGACTCAAACTCGAAGCTCATCCCTACTGTTTAGTGATGTTGCCCATGCTATCCTGCCACAGCATGCAGAGGAGGTGGTGGATTGGCTTAATAAACCATCTTCATCCGCCTAGGATGCAATCCACTGAGCAGAGTTCGTATAACGCCTTTCCAGACTCTGGTAGGTTACAGTTTCATGGTAAAGCTAGTTTTTAGGCTTCTGTTGGTCAAAGGAGATGTGGTGGAGAAGGGGGACACCTCAGTGATGCATTTCAACATTTTTTAGTCCTCGGCGCCCAGGGCTGTTAGCTTCAACATCCTATCGGCAGCGTCTGCATGAAATAGTGGAGAATTATTTAGGGATGAAAACAGATATGGAGAGCTTTCCAGTTGATGTTCAACCGGGTTAGTGGCACATGAGAATAGACCACTGGCCAGAACTTGCACAGTATACAACTGAGCTGCTGGTCTGCCCTGGATCCAGCGTGCTTTCTGAATGGGCATTCAGTGCTGCCAGAGGTTTTGTGACAGATAAAAAAGCGCGCTTGTCCACAGACTCTGTTAACTGGCTGACATTTGTAAAAATGAATCAATCCTGGATTAGCAGCAGTTATCAAGCCCCTGATGTCATTGTCACTGATTAAGTGTTATTGGGATCTTGAATCTCTGCAAGCCTGAAAAGGCTGCCTAGCTTTGTGGGTGTTGATTTTATCTTGAAGTAACTTTTGGTATAGGTTTCATGGGCAATAAACACCCAAGGACCAATTTTTCCACACCTGTTTGGCAGGGGCATCAAATTATTTTTTTTTACAGAAAGGCCAATTCATACTTTCATCAAGAGTACCTATAGAAGGTTATGGGGTAAGGGCACCACCGACACCCAAAGACCAATTTTTTCACAACTGTGTGACATGGGCGTCAAATTTCACTTTTTTACAGCAAGGCCAATTCTTGCTTTCACTAAGAGTACCTCTAGAAAGTTACAGGTTGAAGGCACCAACAACACCCAAAGACCAATTTTTCCATAACAGTTTGACAGGGGCATCAAATTTCTATTTTTTTCAGCAAGGCCAATTCTTGCTTTCATCAAGAGTACCTCTAGAAGGTTATGGGGTGAAGGCACCACCAACACCCAAAGACCAATTTTTCTGCAACTCTTTGACAGGGGCATTACATTTCAATTTTTGACACACAGGCCAATTCTTGCTTTCATCAAAGGTACCTCTATAGGGTTATAGTGTGAAGGCACCACCAACACCCAGCTACAGCTCCGGCCCCTACACAGACCGGACGGCATAACCTGTTGCTCCCCCTCATCTTCCTTAGGCACTACAACGTTTAAGCCTGTGCTCTCCTTCATATGGACATTTGACGCTACAGTTTTTGGAGAGGTTCCAGGTTATGACCGATTGCTGTTTACAATCTGATTTAAACTTTCTACATTTATGATCAAATTGTGGTGAGTTATATATGGTTACCACTGGCTGATTTGGGCAATCTTACCATATCCAATTGAGTCTCTAGCTCCCGAGGAAGCGTTCTGCGAAACGCGAAACATGTAGAGCAACTAGAGAATACCCCACCGTGGATCACCAAACCTGCTGTATTTTCTCTGCTATAGCTATATGCTTGCCTACTGTTTGATTTTCAGGGGAAGTATTTCTCCCGTACTTGGTTTAAGCATCACATGTATTTGTCTATAGCCTTTTCTATGTTATACAAATTGGCAGGATAGGACCCATATGGTGTATTATCATTAGTATCTACATTGAATTTGTAGTGTTTTTAAACAATTTATGTGTGTTTAATGTTTTTTATATTTTTCTAATAAAATATCTCTACTAAATATATAGTTTGTAGTTGAATACTATTGTGCCCTCAAAGTCCCATATTTAAAAGTTTTTTCTATCTATAGTCCATCTCTAATTTGATCATGTTACGACAGGGGAGGTTGCTATACTTCTGTCTGACACCCACCTGCCCCTGAATCCCGTTCTTTCACAACTACTCTACTTATGCCGTGCACACATGGGCGCACTTTTTGACCGGACTGGTCCGACAGGACGAATTCGTCGGACAATCCGACTGTGTGCGGGCTTCATCGGACCTGCAGCAGACTTATTCTGTCAAAAATCAGACGGACTTTAGATTTGGAACATGTTTCAAATCTTTCCGATGGACTCGAGTCCGGTCGAAAAATCTGCTCGTCTGTATGCTAGTCCGACGGACGAAAACCGACGCTAGGGCAGCTATTGGCTACTGGCTATCAACTTCCTTATTTTAGTCTGGTCGTACGTCATCACGTACGAATCCGTTGGACTTTGGTGTGATTGTGTGTAGGCAAGTCCGTTCGTTCGAAAGTCCGTCGGAAGTCTGTCAAAAGTCCGTCGAAAGTCCGTTGGAAAGACCGTCAGACCTTTGATGCCGAAAAGTCCGCCCGTGTGTACACGGCATTACTCTCTTGCTATATTCTACACTTTCTAACTCCATATTTTCAATCTCTCCTTCTCTACTGGCTTCTTCCTCATTCCTTTAAAACATGCACTGCTCACCTGCATACTAAAAAACCCTTGCTTAACCTCCTCTGTCCAGACAGCTAAAGACCCATCTCTCTGCTCCTGTTTAACTCCAAACTTCTAGAACACCTTGACTACAACAGTATGATCCATCACCCCACTATTAACAGTCTTCTGGACCTCTTTTAACCTGGCTTTCATTTGGAACACTTCACAGAATCTTCCCTCCTAAAACTGACCAATAACTTATTAACTACCAAAACCAATAGTCACTACTCTGTACTCATACTCTTAGATATTGCTTGGATACAGTAGACCACCCTCAAACAACTAAAAAAATCTCAAAGTCCTCAGCCTTCAAGACTCTGCTCTTTCCTGCTTTTTCCCCTACCTATCTCAGTGCACCTTCAGTGCCATCTACATTCCACCTCTCTTCTTGATCTTTTTTGTAGGAGTCCCCCTAAGCTCTGCCCTCTAACCCCTAAGTCAGTTGATAACCTCCCACAGGTTCCCATACCATCTCTATGCTGATGACAGACATCTATTTATCCTACTCTTCTGCTCACCTCTTCACTCTCCTCACACATCACTAACTTACTAACTGATATATCATTATGGATGTCACACCACTTCCTCAAACACAATATTTCCAAAACTGAGCTTATAATAACCCCCCCAAACATCTCTCTCCCCCAACATCTCCATCAAAATCAACAGCACATCAACAGCGCAGCATCACACCACTCTCTTAATGAAGGACAGGGAGCGTATCTTCCTTTACATACACAAGGGAGACAGTCAATGTCTTGGCACAAGAAAACGGATTCAAAATTCTTTTACAGTGGTATAGAACCCCTGCCCGACTACTAGACATGTGCACACTGAAATATTTTGTTTCAGAATTTCGTTTTCGTCCGAAAAATACATTTATTTAGTTACTCCTGAAATTCGTTTTTATTTATTTCGTTTTTCGTTAAAAATTGCATTTGTCCGAAAATCCAAATTAAGGTTGAATATGTCATTCAAGGCTTATGGTGTCTGTCGAATGTTCAAAGAAGATTCGACGGAGCAGCTAAACTGTACAATGCCGTATAGTTTACCTGCTCCGTCGAATCTTCTTAGAACTTTCAACAGACACCATAAGCCAAAGTACGTGTGTACTTAGTTCTAGCTATTTTACTGCTCCTCCTCTTTGGTTACAATCAGCCAATAACATTCATCATCATCATTAGTTTTATTTATCTTTTCTCCCCTACGTCGAATCTTTTCTCCCCTACGTTGAATCTTTTCTCTCTATGTCGAATCTTTTCTCTCTATGTAGAATAATCTTGGACTAATAGAGTTAAGGTTAGGCACATTCGACCACAGGTTTGATGGACACAGATTGTTATTGTCATCATCATGTCGAATCTCCTATCTATATCGAACTGTTGTAGCAACGAAAACGAAAATAAAGCATTTGTTTATGTTGGATCTTTCGTTTTTCGGATTCTGCAGTTTCCTTATCGTTTGTTAAAACAATAACAAAAATACCTGAAATTCGGACGAAAATGCATTTGGACGAAAACAAATGCACATGTCTACCGACTACATAGAATTTTGCTCGCCATCCCACCTACATGCTGGAAATGTAACAATGACATAGGTTCTCTTCTGCATATATGGTGGTTCTGCCTGGAACTCCAAACCTACTGGAAGGAGGTTCATTGCCTCATTGCTCATATCACAACTTATACTCTGGATTTCTCTCCAGCCCAATTTCTGCTCCACCACACCTCACTCCCACACACTACCTACCATCGGTCTTTGGCCATACACACCTGTACCATGGCATACAAATGCTCCCCCAACAGTATCAGACTGACTCCGATGCCTGGGAAAAATCACAGGAATGGAGGAAATTGTCCATCAGGCACGGGAGACACCTACAAAAACATGGGTGTGTTGGCTCCATTTTGTGGCAACCACAGATTACTTGTGAATCTTTTACTATTAAATGATTTAGCAGAGAGCACTTAGAACGTGTCCCCTTGTTTTTTCACACTTGCCCTGGATGTTCCGGTTCCACTGCTGTGCTGGCGAATACCATCATCCCATTGTGGATACAAGCATGTTTGACCTTCTGTTAATTCAGGGGTCCACCTTTTCTGGTAAGAGCATTTGTTTGCCAGTGGAGGGCTTGTAACCTAGAATTACCAGTGGATTGGAATTTCCATCTCCTCACAAGGTGTCTCATCTTCCGCTTTGGGACTTGTAGTTCCTTTACATTTATGGATGGACTTTTCTTTGTTTATATTGCGCTGCACTAATTTTTATACTGTACATAGTATTTATAGTCATGCCAAAAAAAATTCATCAGTACTGTCTGAAGCAAAAAGAGTTTATGGATGTCTTTGTATGCAGAAGTTGTCAATCACATTTTTGTTATATCTGTGATATACAGTTGCAATAAAAATATGTGAACCCTTTTGGAATGATATGGATTTCTGCACAAATTGGTCATAAAATGTGATCTGATCTTCATCTAAGTCACAACATTAGACAATCACAGTCTGCTTAAACTAATAACACACAAAGAATTAAATGTCACCATGTTTTTATTGAACACACCATGTAAACATTCACAGTGCAGGTGGAAAAAGTATGTGAACCCTTGGATTTAATAACGAGTTGAACCTCCTTTGGCAGCAATCAATTCAACCAAACGTTTCCTGTAGTTGCAGATCAGACGTGCACAACGGTCAGGAGTAATTCTTGACCATTCTTCTTTACAGAACTGTTTCAGTTCAGCAATATTCTTGGGATGTCTGGTGTAAATCGCTTTCTTGAGGTCATGCCACAGCATCTCAATCGGGTTGAGGTCAGAACTCTGACTGGGCCACTCCAGAAGGCGTATTTTCTTCTGTTTAAGCCATTCTGTTGTTGATTTACTTCTATGCTTTGGGTCGTTGTCCTGTTGCAACATTCATCTTCTGTTGAGCTTCAGCTGGTGGACAGATGGCCTTAAGTTCTCTTGCAAAATGTCTTGATAAACTTGGGAATTCATTTTTCCTTCGATGATAGGAATCCGTCCAGGCCCTGACACAGCAAAGCAGCCCCAATCCATGATGCCCCCACCAGCATACTTCACAGTTGGGATGAGGTTTTGATGTTGGTGTGCTGTGCCTCTTTTTCTCCACATATAGTGTTGTGTGTTTCTTCCAAACAACTCAACTTTGGTTTCATCTGTCCACAGAATATTTTGTCAGTACTGCTGTGGACCATCCAGGTGCTCTTGTGCAAACTGTAAACGTGCAGCAATGTTTTTTTTGGACAGCAGTGGCTTCCTCTGTGGTATCCTCCCATTAAATCCATTCTTGTTTAGTGTTTTACATATCGTAGATTCGCTAACAGGGATTTTAGCATATGCCAGAGACTTTTGTAAGTCTTTAGCTGACACTCTAGGATTCTTCTTCACCTCATTGAGCAGTCTGCGCTGTGCTCTTGCAGTCATCTTTACAGGATGCCCACTCCTAGGGAGAGTAGCAGCAGTGCTGAACTTTCTCCATTTATAGACAATTTGTCTTACCGTGGACTGATGAACAGCAAGGCTTTTGGAGATACTTTTATAACCCTTTCCAGCTTTATGCAAGTCAACAATTCTTAATCGTAGGTCTTCTGAGAGCTCTTTTGTGTGAGGCATCATTCACATCAGGCAATGCTTCTTGTGAAAAGCAAACCCAGAACTGGTGTGTGTTTTTGTATAGGGCAGGACAGCTTTAACCAACACCTCCAATCTCATCTCATTGATTGGACTCCAGTTGGCTGACACCTCACTCCAATTAGCTCTTGGAGATCTCATTAGTCTAGGGGTTCACATACTTTTTCCACCTGCACTGTGAATGTTAACATGGTGTGTTCAATACAAACATGGGAACATGTTTTTATTATTTTTTTCTGTGATTGTCTATTGTTGTGACTTAGATGCAGAGCAGATCACATTTTATGACCAATTTGTGCAGAAATCCATATCATTCCAAAAGGGTTCACATACTTTTATTGCAACTGTGTATATATATATATATATATATAATATATATATATATATATATATATACAGGGCTTCTTTCCTCAGAAAAAAGGTGCAGGAACTCACCCTCTGTCCAATTCTCCGCCCCAACCACGCCCAAACTCTGCCCCAACCACACCCCCAGCCACACCTTCCTTAGAGGAGAGAATTACAGCGGCGCCAAAAAATTGTAATGAGTTAAGGCTTAGAACTGTGTATCTCATAAGGCAAATTCTCCAAAATCCCCCCCAGCTCTCTTCATTACAAATCCCCTCCTCTCATCACAAATCCCCCCAGCTCTCCTCTCTGCTGACCTCCCCCTTCTCCACATACATACTTTCTCAGCAACCTTCTCATCACAAATTCCCCAAGGCTCTCCTCTGTGTACAATGCTCTTCCCTCTACTAAACACACACAAACTTTACCTCTCTCCACATATTCCCCCTCCCCCACACACTTTCACAGTGCACTCCACATATTCCCCCTCCCCCACACACTTTCACAGTGCACTCCTCTGTGAATGAACTCAGTCTCTGCAAAGCTGTCCCTCATTGTGACATGTCCCTCACTTCTTCTGCCATCACTGCTTTCCATGGTATGTGCAGTTTTATTTCTGCACAGTGCAGTGGACCGGAGAGCTCCCTTACTGTAGCACAGAGCTGAGGAGGTGTTTTAGGGCTCCTCAGCTCAGTACTACAAAGGCTGAGTAGTGGCAGCAGGCAGGGATGGAAGCTTCCTCCCGAATCACTGCAGGAGATGAAGGTTGGGACCCGACCAGTGATCGAGGGCAGCAGCTCTGATTGTGCAGCGCTAGCACAGAGAAGACAGTAGAGGAAGTGAGCTCTGCAGAAAACTTCCTCTACTGAATTCAGTATTAAATGAGGCTGGAGAGGAGAGGGCTGCCAAACCAGACATCCCAACATGACAATACTCATTTCAGGGAGGTGGCAAACTAATTTCAGGGAAGTGGCGCGGCACTTCGCGACGCCCCCCCCCCCCCAATTTAACACATCTAGAGGATGATCGAATGAAATAGAATCAGTATACACAGGTTTACTTCTTCTGAGAGATATTAAAGGAACACTTTAACCACAATGACCACTTCAGTGATTTGAAGTGGTCAAGGTGGTAGGAGTCAGTATGTGGGATGGCATGAATATACTAAGGTGGTCTAATGATTGGCTTCTGTCTACATGGAGGGCTACACAGAGACCAATATTTGGCCGTTCCCTGCTAAACTGAATTTTAATGTGTTTACTCAAGTTTACCAAATTCCTTGCTGGTTCCCCACAGTGCCTGTGTATGTCTTACTGATTATGGGCATACCCCATAGTCAGAAAGAATAGAGTCTTTCACTTAGGCCGGTTTCACACTGGGGCAGTGGGTACGTCGGCGGTAAAACGCCACTATTTTTAGCGGCACTTTACCGTTGTTTTGGCGCTATTCGGCCGCTAGTGGGCGGTTTTACTCCCGCTAGTGGCCGAAAAAGGGTTAAAAGCGCCGCTATGCCGGCGGTATAGCCGCGCTGCCACATTGATTTCAATGGCCAGGAGAGGTGTATACACCGCTCCAAAGATGCTGCTAGCAGGACTTTTTTTTGGCGTCCTGCCAGAGCACCGCTCCAGTGTGAAAGCCCTCAGGCTTTCACATTGGAGACAGAACAGCGGCTGTTTCATGTCAGTTTGCAGGTGCTATTTTTAGCGCAATAGCGTCTGCAAAACAACCCAGTGTGAAAGGGGTCTTACCTGTTCCTGAAAACGCACAGACACCAAGATTGGATTTTTATTTTTTTTAAACCTGGAGTTGGGCTGTATTATGGAACCACATCCTTTGCTGTTATTGCTCAAATTCCTGAATATGTTAGGAATACACTGGGACTTTTCAGGTGCTACAGAGATATTCTACATACACATATATTAAACAGAATGATTTTGTGAAATGCATCCACCTGAAAAGTCCCAGTATATTCCTAACACATTCAGGAATTTTACTTTCACTTTCACGAGACCTGTCCTGCTGAGGTACAGGACAAGTTTTCAGCACAGATTTATAAAATGTGGAAGGCACAAAAATAGGGACTCACAGGAGAAGAATGTCATCTGTTATCCAGCCTGTTATCTTACCTTGGGGAAAGCTCTGATGACTGTGTTCTTCTGTTTGCTCTGTCCTCCCTGAGGAGGAGGGGGGGGGGTGCTGACAGGAACACTAGACAGGCAGAAATCAGCTTCTCCTTTCTGGACATTACTCTGCAATGCTCTCAAGCCGCACCTCCTTATCCATGGACTCGAGGGGATGGGGTTTTGTTATCTGAACAGTGGCATGTCCAGGCTGTGGTGTAACACTCCCCTCCTCCCTCCCTCGCTCAGCTGTGTGACAGCACTAGTTGTCAGTGCTGTGCTGACTTTTCACATCCTCGGCTCCTCTCCTCTCTCCGCGCCGAAAATTCAGAGCTTCTCCAGAGCCAACGAGAGAGGAGAGGTGTGGATTGAAGGCAGGGGAACCAACCAGGATCGGAAGATTATACTACAGCAGACAGCCTGACACCGCCCCCATCCTGTAATCTCACTGAGGATCGGCCCTGCCGGGAGATCACAGAGCACTCATGAGAAGTTAAACCCTGCCAAAGGTTCCGGAACGCAGTTCCGGTGAGTTCCGGCTGAAAAAAAGCCCTGTATATAGACTATATATAGACTGTGAGCAACAATTAACCAGTTTCAGTGTTTTTATGAAAAATAAAAAAAATCAACAGCACTCCCCTCAGTTCAAAATGCTAGGTGTTATCCTGGACTCTGATCTCGCTTTTCAGCCACATTAAATCCTGTCCAAATTATGCCACCTACTTCATCACATTTTCAAAATTCACCTGTTCTTAAGAAATCATGTTGCTAACTGTTCACCCAATGGATAACATGTTGGCTCCACTGTTACCTGCACTGGCTCCTGTTCTCCCAACAGATAACATGCAAAATACTGCCAACAACCTACAAATCCATCCACAACTCTGCCCCCAGCTACATCACAAGCCATTTCTCAAAATATCACTTGAACTGTCCTCTTTGCTCCTCCAAAGACCACCTGCTCTCTAGCTCCCTCATCACCTCCTTCCATGCTCATCTCCAGGATTTCTGCAGCATCTCTACCTTCCTCAGGACCTCCCTATCACAGTCCATCCAACTATCCTCTGTCCACCTTCAGAACATCTTTGAAAACATCTCTTTAGGGATATATATCCCACTTCTATGTACAACTTATTTTACTTTCTTCATCAACTCAAAAGCCCACAATTATCATTTCATAAGCAGGGTCAAGCAGGGTCTGCATAAGCTTCTTTTTAATAAACTGTATTGTAACTTTCTGCTTTAATCTGTAAAGCACAGTGAATATTGTTGGTGCCATATAAATCCTGTATAGAAATAATAATTAAATCAATATGGTCATATATTAGGTCATCAACATGGGGACAAGGTGCTTTTGGATGGGGGGCAGAGTCCCCCCTGCCCCAAAGCACCCTTCCATGTTGAGGGCATGTGGCCTGGTATGGTTCAGGAAGGGGTGTTTGCTTATCCCCTCCCTTTCCTGGCCTAGCAGGCTGCATGCTCTGATAAGGGTCTGGTATGGATTTTTGGGGGAACCCACGCCATTGTTTTTTACATTTTGGTGTGGGGTTCCCTTCAAAATCCAGACCAGACCTAAAGGGCTGGTATGGATTGGGGGGAGGGACCCCACACCATTTTCTTTTGGATTTTTTTATTGCTGGCAATTCTTTTTTGTTACATTCAGCTGTCAGCAGGGAACCCATTGTTAAGGATACAGCGGTCAGTATTCTGGCCCGCTCCTTAACAACTAGCTATACACAGTTTGTTATGGAGAAAAAAATGCAAAGCGCATGTAAAAATGCATCAAAAACGCAACACTGGCTTTTTGGTGCAGGTCCGTTAAATCGTATTATATGCAAAATGCAATCTGCTGTGGGAAAAAAGTCCCTGACCATTTCCAAAAATGTACCGGCTGAAAAATGCATAGATGTGAACCTGTACCACAGGAAACCATGTTAAATTGACTGTAGTGCATTTCTGCAAACTGTAAAAAAACTCACAGGCTGAATTTAGAACATTCCCTGTTTGGCTATTTGGGCGAATCCCAAACTTTTGGGAACTTTAGTGGGAATTGCTCTGGAAAATGTCCCATAAGGCATTGCCAACACCTTCATTAATCAAAGTCCTGTACCTGACTTCTGGTCAGGTGCAAAACTTTGGCCAATGATGCTTTTGACCTAAGCTCACATACTATAAAACGGAAAAATGAATACTTACCTTTCTGTAATTTTCCTTTCCTGGTGCCTATCCATGGCAGCTAGGGATGAGCCGAACACTCCCCGGTTCGGTTCGCATCAGAACATTCGAACAGACCAAAAGTTTGCGCAAACTTTCGAACCCCGTTAAAGTCTATGGGACTCAAACGTGAGAAATCAAAAGTGCGAATTTTAAAGGCTAATATGCAAGTTATTATCCTTAATAGGGTTTGGGGACCCGGGTCCTGCCCCAGGGGACATGTATCAATGCAAAAAAAAGTTTTAAAAACTGCCGTTTTTTTCGGGAGCAGTGATTTTAATGATGGGTAAAGTGAAAAAAATAAAAGTGAAATATTCCTTTAAATATCGTACCTGGGGGGTGTCTATAGTATGCCTGTAAAGTGGCGCATGTTTCCCGTGCTTAGAACAGTCCCTGCACAAAATGACATTTCTAAAGAAAAAAAAGTCATTTAAAACTGCTTGCGGGTTTAATGTAATGTCGGGTCCCGGCAATATGGATTAAAATCATTGAGACAAACGGCATGGGTACCCCCCCCAGCCCATTACCAGGCCCTTTGGGTCTTGTATGAATATTAAGGGGAACCCCGCACCCAAATTAAAAAAGGAAAGGCGTGGGGCCCCCAGGCCCTATATACTCTGAACAGCAGGATACAGGTGGTGCAAACAAGACAGGGACTGTAGGTTTGTTGTTAAGTAGAATCTGTTTGTAATTTTGAACTGGTACATTTTTAACGTGTTTAGCTCCAGCCAAAAAATCTATTTTTAAGCTTTTTGGAAAACATAGGGAAGGGTTATCACCCCTGTGACATTTGTTTTGCTGTCTGTGCTCCTCTTCAGAAGATTTCACCTCACTTTCTGTCCCAATGACAATTGGATTTAGAAAATTTGGGGTTTTTAGGGAAACAAGGATTGGTGATAAAGCATCAGTGGAAAGGAGAAAAGTTTTTCCCATATTAACTCTTACAGGAGAGAATTTCCCTTCCTAGGGGTAGATTTCATCTCACTTCCTGTTGTCTCCTTCCGTTTGTAAGTAGGAGTCATTTGTAAGTTGGATGTTTGAAAGCAGGGGCCTGCCCTATATAATCTGCAGAAATTTGAATACTTGTATAGATCCACCAATAGGGCGCCAATCCCGAGATTAGTATGAATGAACAGATACCCCCCAGGTGAATATTAGGGACTTTTTAGGCAACAGGGAAAAAGATATAAACAAAAATTATATAAATGATATTTATTTATTAAAGAAGATATAAAATTATTCGGGTGCAAACATCACCAAAAGTATAACGAATAAAAACAGCAAGTTACAAAAAGTAAATCATTAGTGTGTGGTAATCTTGTGGATATTCTGCCCGACGTGTTTTAGGACATTTTTGGGGTCCTTTCATCAGGGGCGTTCAAGGCAAGGTGAAACTACCATAGCACATTCTAAAAACAAGACAAAAAAATAATAGTAATAGTAGAAAACAAACAGACAAATGTAAAAAGCAACAAGGAAAGCCCATCATGGACAAGGGTCAAGAGAAGAGGAGCATCATTGAGACCGAGATTGGGAGATCACCTACCGATTAGATGAACTTGAAATTGCATACACCTCCAAATGATATGCCAACTGATGTAATTCGGCCGTACAGCACAGCAGATGCCGTGGGGCAGTGTGAGATGAAGATGACCAGTTAATTGTGACTGACCAAGAGGTTTACGTGGTTAAGTACAAGATGGTACAGCACCTTGATAGAGCAAATGGCCACACTCTTGGCAGCAAAATGTCTGCAAGAAAAAAAGTGTATAGAGGAATAATATCTTTGAATATCGAGCTTATGGAAAAAAGCCATTGTTATTCACCATGATATTATCATTAATATGAAATATATTTATTTATTGAGGGACCCCCGCCAAGTCATTCATTAATAGGCGCAGGTGTTCCTCATAACAATAAGGGTTAGAGATAGAAGATAAACAGTTTTAACATTGGTCGTTGTTAAATATCAAAAGAGGAGGGGCTTAAAAATAGAGTCAATTATATAAATGAGCCCTTTGGCTAGTAATAAGCAAGTAATATCCAAAATCGTTCAATAACAAGCCTCAAAATGATTTGGAACAGACGGGCAATTTATATAATTGGATGTTATAGCACTCAGCCAGTCTATAAGTACTGAGCCAGGCGTTCTATAGACGATAGAAAATACTACCCACCGTCATTAAGATCACATGATAGAGATTGCATCCCAAAACTGGGTACTTAACTAATCTTGTAGTGGATATTAGTACAGAGCTATCCCAAGCACATGCATCGCGTCCATCCTGGAGTAAGTGGAGGAGGCTGATGCCTGTGCTTGAGCTTCAGCTTATGTAGTGAGGGAGAGGACGCTGGTGCGTGCGCAGTGTCCTGCACTGCGCGCGCTGTGTAGTGTAAGGTAATGGGGGCGTAATGTGGGCAGGGTCTAAAGTCAGTGCCAGCCTATGGTACACGCCCATCATGTTGTGACGTCTATGGGTGGAGGTGGAGGGCAAGAAACGCCTCACGTCCATCTCCTCCATGTCTTCATTCATTGAAAGAGATGCAGGGGGCAGAGCTGAAAATCAGAGCAACTCAATGGGCCTGTATTGTTGTTTATTCATGTTGAGGCTTCCCCTCACAGTAGCAGAGGAAAAGAAACAAATGGCTGCCAATCAGGGGGGAGAGGGCAGTCACATATCATAGCCCCAAGCAGAACCAGATCCAAAAATAATGAGGATACTGGTTACTCTGGAGGTGAAAAAAAAAAAAAGAGGCAGCACCGATAGCATATGGGTCATGCATATTAGTTGCACAGAGATATATATGCAGTCATGTAAATGCAAATAATATTGCCATTTTAATAGATACCCAGTGGGCATTTGGTACTGGTCCTCTACATATGCACTGAGGAACAGAACCCGACCCAGAACTTACAATAGCCACAAACACTAGGCCAGTTCACACAGGCCGTGGTCAACCTAATAGGAGGAGAAATCCTCCTTAGTCCTGCATGAACCTGGCACACACAAGGAAAACGGTAGCGACTCCCAATCACGGACTCAAGGGATTATAAGGTCTAGCACATAGAACCAAGAAGCGAAGGATGTGAGGTACATATTGAAAACAGTTCAACAAAAACAGTAGTAAAGCATGCGTGTTTAGTTATCTATACTTTTTACTGGTGCATAAGATTGTATATACTGCACATATATAACATATTGTAGAGAACATCCTCACATTTATCTCTATAATGGAAGTTGTTGCTAAACAAAGTTTATCAGCCATTCAATAGATTCAAAGGCCACTAGAGATCTTTCTCACACACCCCTGACTCAAAACCCTCCAAAAAAGGCCTAAAGCTAAGCTGGGTGTTCAGGCCTGGGAAGAGAGTGGCGTTCAACTCCACTATCCATAGTGTTTCTTGCTGTAGGAGGAGTTTAATCCAGTCTCCTCCCCTGGTGTTTGGATGGATTTGATCCAAGATTAGAAAATTGAATTTGGGGCATATTCCCCCATGGTGGTCGGCCACATGCCTACCCATGGGCAAATCTGGATTTGCTGTCAGCATACTGGTGATGTGTCGCCTTGCTCATATACGAAACTCAAGTTTGGTTTTCCCTATGTAGAAACACACTGGGAAACCAATAAGTATACTACCCCGGGAGTTTTGCAACTGGCATAGTGTCGTGGTTTAAACACTATGCCATTAGGTAGTACTATATTTTTTTGGCTATTCATGTATCGGCATGTAGTACATACACCACAGGTGAAAGTGCCCGTACTTTTACAGGAATCTGATCTCAATTTCCCAACAAATTCGCTCTTTAAAAAGTTGATCTTTTATTGATTTTGTTCTACGGTATGTAATCACTGGGTATGATGGTACGTGTGGTCTTAAAGTTGGATCAATGGTGAGTAAGTGCCAATATTTTTTTTCGAACGTTTTCTTAATTATTTTGTGCTGGCTGTTGTATCTCATAATAATGCGGGTTGTCTGCGGTTTGATGTTTGCAGAAGTTTGGGCTTCTGGGAAAAGGAGGCTAGTCTTTGATTGATCCCTCGCACGTTTGAAGGCTCTCTTGAGGCATATGCGTGAATAGCTTCGGTCTAGGAGTCTCGTCCTAAGATGTTCAGCTTTTATAAGAAAAGACTCCTCAGTCGAGCAATTCCTCCTCAGCCTGAGGTATTGGCTGTAGGGGATGGATTGGATGAGCGATCTAGGGTGTGCACTGGAGGCATAGAGGACGGTGTTTCCCACAGTGGGCTTCCTATACAAGCCACTGGAGAGGGTGCCATCCTCATTCCTGGAAATGGTGACATCCAGGAATTTAATTATGTCCTTGCTGAAAGACATAGTAAAGAACAAATTTAAATTGTTTTTATTGATGGCCAGCAAAAATGTGTTGAGTAACTCCACTGATCCCTCCCAGATGATGAGGACATCATCGATGTACCTATACCACGAAGTAATATGGCACATCAATGTAGCTAAATCCTCATCATCTAGGAGGGACTGTTCCCACTCCCCCAGGTACAGGTTGGCATAGGATGGGACACAGCAAGTCCCTATCGCTACTCCCTGCACCTGGAGGAAGTGGGAACCATTGAAAGAAAAATAGTTGTGTGGCAAGATAAATTCCAAAGAGGCAGTAATGAACTGCCAGGTTTTCCAATCGTCCTTGTAGGACTGTGAGATGGTGGGGAAACGAGCTGTAGAGCGCCTCAACATCTATAGCCACTAGTAGAGTATCCGGGGTGAGTTGGATGCCTTCTAGATTTTTTAAAAGGTGTATCATATCTTTTATATATGATGGAATATTTTGTACATAGGGTCCAAGTTGGGCATCTAAAAATGTACTTAGATTTTCAGTAATACTTCCGATTCCTGAAATGATTGGTCTGCCCGGTGGAGTCTGTATATCCTTGCGTACCTTTGGCAGGCTATAAAAAGTGGGGATCCTAGACTGTTTTGTGCGTACGTATTCCCAGGTCTCCCTGCTAATTGCCCCATTGGCGAACCCCTCATCTACTAGGGAATAGAAGTCTTTGTTGTATTTATCAATCGTACTTCTTGAGATCTTCCTGTACCATATGTTATTTTGGAGAATCTTATTGCACATTTCCTGGTATTGGTCATTTGTCATCACAACAATATTCCCCCCCTTGTCCGCTGGTTTGATCGTTAAATCGTGTTTGTCTCTTAATGATTGCAGTGCGATTTTATCTTCTTTGGTTAAGTTTCCAATTGGTTTAGATTAATTTTTCTTGATCTTTTTAAGATCCGCACTTACAAGGTTTTGCAAATGCTGCCAGATTTATATTCTCGGATAGGTGGGGGAATTTGATTTCTTTTTGAAAGCGGAAGAGACTGGTATGAGTTAGATTTTTTTTTTGTCAGCATGTTGTTGCAGCACGCCAATTGTGTCAGTATTGTCGGATAGATCACTTGGATCGGATTCCTCCAATAAACTGACTAGAATCTCTAATGCTTCATCTGTTTCAACGTTTTTAGTTCTTTCTTCTTCATTTGTTTCTACATTTTTATTAGTCTCAGTTGTAGTTTTTTTAGAATATAGACTTTTAAAAAGTAGCCGTCTTGCGAATAATTGGACATCTTTGATAGTGTCAAAGGTGTCCATGTCCGAATCTGGACAAAAATTGAGACCCTTACAAAGGACTGATACTTCTGCTTTAGATAGTATATAATTGGTAAGGTTAATAATATTCAAGGTATCAGAACTGTCTACAACTGAGGTGGTTTGTTCTATTGTCTGTTCGTGTCAGAATTTATCCTCCCGTATTGTGGTATCAAATGTTGTGTCATGTAGGGAGGGTGTTCCCGTGTGAGTAAGAACAGATAGCCCATCACCTGTAGGCCCTGCCGTGCGGGATCCTGCTACACCACATGCGTTACCTCTGCCCACGCTAGGAGTGTTTCCAGATAGGGAAGGTGTGGAGTGTTGTTGAGATAATGGTGGGTCAACCATACGTTTCTTGGGTATGGTGTCATCACCAGAGCGCGAGCGTTTTGTCTTTTGACTTTTTCTGTCCATTCTTTGTGATTTCTGTGAGAAAGAAGAAGATACTGATGAGTTTAGGGTGGAGTCAAGGTCTTTTTCATAAGGATATTTTTGTCTGTCTATAATTAGGAGGATTTGATTTATTATTTTGCTGCCATCTGTATGCCTTCTCTTCTTGGAAGGCTCTTTGATCCCGCCAGAACTTCTTCTCCTTTGTAGCTAGCGCTTCTCTAGTAAATGCCTCCAAATGGTTTTTCACCTTTTCCTCTAGCTCCCTAAATATAGACAATTTTTTAAAGGGTTGTGATTTATTATAGATTAACTCAATATCTTTGTCCATGGCAGCGATGCGTTTCTGGTACTCCTCGATGAGGAGTTGCATCATTACCATGGTACAATTTTGCAGATTTTTCTCCCACTTTAGTTTAAAAGATGTATCAATATCTTCTAAAGTGGGGAAGATCTGAACTCTCAAGCCGAAGTGGTTAATGTTTTCTCTTAGAGATCTTGAAAAACTCTCAATGTGCCAGAAGCACGCCGCTTTCTTTTCTACCACCTTTTTTAATTGAGTAAAGATGGACAGTACCTCAGTATGGGAAGATTGCCTCTCATCATGGCCCTTGTAATAGCCTGCCATCAGGGCTTCCCACTCCTGTCCCCGGAACATAATGAAAAAGGAAAAAGAAGTGAAAACAGATAACAGTAAAAAAAAAAAAAAAACACAACTGCTAGGTAGCAAACAGCCAAGCAAGAATAGTGAATAATCAACACAAAGATGTATATATTGAATTATGAGATATACACTAGTCTATGATCATAAAAATCAAAACAGATTATCAATCAAAAAAGAATTGATGAGTGAATAATTCCATATATTCAAAAGGTTCCGGATATATTTCGGGAACAAAATGGTATATATAAGGCTTCCTTGGGTGGAAGGAGGGGGGGTGGGTATCTTTTACCCTGAATTAAACATTTGAATACTTGTATAGATCCACCAATAGGGGTTAGTAGTTGCCAATCCCAAGATTAGTATGAATGAACAGATACCCCCCAGGTGAGTATTAGGGACTTTTTAGGCAACAAGGAAAAGGATATAAACAAAAATTATATAAATTATATTTATTTATTAAAGAAGATATAAAATTATTTGGGTGCAAACATCACCAAAAGTATAATGAAAAAAAAACAGCAAGTTACAAAAGTAAATCGTTAGTGCGTTGTAATCTTGTGGTTATTCTGCCCGACGTGTTTCAGGACATTTTTTGGGGTCCTTTCATCAGGGATGTTCAAGGCAAGGTGAAACTACCATAGCACATTCTAAAATCGAGACAAAAAAAATAGTAAATGGTAGAAAACAAACAGACAAAAGTAAAAAGCAACAAGGAAAGCCCATCATGGACAAGGCTCAAGAGAAGAGGAGCATCGTTGAGACCGAGATTGGGAGATCACCTGCCGATTAGATGAACTTGAAATTGCATACACCTCCAAATGATATGCCAACTGATGTAATTCGGCCGTACAGCACAGCAGATGCCGTGGGGCAGTGTGAGATGAAGATGACTAGTAAATTGTGACTGACCAAGAGATTTACGTGGTTAAGTACAAGATGGTACAGCACCTTGATAGAGCAAATGGCCACACTCTTGGCAGCAAAATGTCTGCAAGAAAAAAAGTGTATAGAGGAATAATATCTTTGAATATCGAGCTTATAGAAAAAAGCCATTGTTATTCACCATGATATTATCATTAATATGAAATATATTTATTTATTGAGGGACCCCCGCCAAGTCATTCATTAATAGGCGCAGGTGTTCCTCATAACAATAAGGGTTAGAGATAGAAGATAAACAGTTTTAATATTGGTCATTGATTAATATCAAAAGAGGAGGGGCTTAAAAATAGAGTCAATTATATAAATGAGTCCTTATGCTAGTAATAAGCAAGTAATATCCAAAATCGTTCAATAATAAGCCTCAAAATGATTTGTAACAGACGGGCAATTTATATAATTGGATGTTATAGCACTCAGCCAGTCTATAAGTACTGAGCCAGGCGTTCTATAGACGATAGAAAATACTACCCACCGTCATTAAGGTAACATGATAGAGACTGCATCCCAGAGCTGGGTACTTAACTAATCTTGTAGTGGATATTAGTACAGAGCTATCCCAAGCACATGCATCGCGTCCATCCTGGAGTAAGTGGAGGAGGCTGATGCCTGTGCTTGAGCTTCAGCTTATGTAGTGAGGGAGAGGACGCTGGTGCGTGCGCAGTGTCCTGCACTGCGCACGCTGTGTAGTGTAAGGTGATGGGGGCGTAATGTGGCAGCCTGTATGGTACACGCCCATCATGTTGTGACGTCTATGGGCAGACGTGGAGGGCAGACGTAGCAGCGTCAACATCTCCTCCATGTCTTCATTAACTGAACGAGATACAGGGGGCAGAGCTGAAACACCGAGCAACTCAATGGGCCTGTATTGTTGTTTATTCATGTTGAGGCTTCCCCTCGAAGTAGCAGAGGAAAATAATCAAACGGCTGCCAATCAGGGGGGAGAGGGCAGTCACATATCATAGCCCCAAGCAGAACCAGATCCTAAAATAAATGAGGATACTGGTTACTCTGGAGGTGAACAAAAAAAAAAAAAAGAGGCAGCACCGATAGCATATGGGTCACGCATGTTAGTTGTACAGAGATGTATATGCAGTCATGTAAATGCAAATAATATTGCCATTTTAATAGATATTCAGTGGGCATCTGGTACTGGTCCTCTACATAATCTTGGTATTCAAAGATATTATTCCTCTATACACTTATTTTCTTGCAGACATTTTGCTGCCAAGAGTGTGGCCATTTGCTCTATCAAGGTGCTGTACCATCTTGTACTTAACCACGTAAATCTCTTGGTCAGTCACAATTTACTGGTCATCTTCATCTCACACTGCCCCACGGTATCTGCTGTGCTGTACGGCTGTATTACATCAGTTGGCATATCATTTGGAGGTGTATGCAATTTCAAGTTTATCTAATCGGTAGGTGATCTCCCAATCTCGGTCTCAACGATGCTCCTCTTCTCTTGACCCTTGTCCATGATGGGCTTTCCTTGTTGCTTTTTACATTTGTCTGTTTGTTTTCTACCATTTCTATTATTTTTTTGTCTTGTTTTTAGAATGTGCTATAGTAGTTTCACCTTGCCTTGAATGCCCCTGATGAAAGGACCCCAAAAATGTCCTAAAACACGTTGGGCAGAATATCCACAAGATTACCACGCACTAAAGATTTACTTTTTGTAACTTGCTGTTTTTATTCATTATACTTTTGGTGATGTTTGCAATGAATAATTTTATATCTTCTTTAATAAATAAATATCATTTATATAATTTTTGTTTATATCCTTTTCCCTGTTGCCTAAAAGTCCCTAATACTCACCTGGGGGGTATCTGTTCATTCATACTAATCTCAGGATTAGCAACTACTAACCCCTATTGGTGGATCTATACAAGTATTCACATGTTTAATTCATGTTAGAAATTACCCACCCCCCCTCCTTCCACCCAAGGAGGCCTTATATATACCATTTTGTTCCCGAAATATATCCGGAACCTTTTGAATATTTGGAATTATTCACTCATCAATTCTTTTTTGATTGATAATCTGTTTTGATTTTTATGATCATAGACTAGAGTATAACTCATAATTCAATATATAAATCTTTGTGCTGATTATTCACTATTTTGCTTGGCTGTTTGCTACCTAGCAGTTGTGTTTTTTTTTTCTTTTTTATTGTTATCTGTTTTTGCTTCTTTTTCCTTTTTCATCATATTCCGGGGACAAGAGTGGGAGGCCCTGATGGCAGGCTATTACAAGGGCCATGATGAGAGGCAATCTTCCCATACTGAGGTACTGTCCATCTTTACTCAATTAAAAAAGGTGGTAGAAAAGAAAGCGGCGTGCTTTTGGTACATTGAGAGTTTTTCAAGATCTCTAAGAGAAAACATTAACCGCTTCGGCTTGAGAGTTCAGATCTTCCCCACTTTAGAAGATATTGATACATCTTTTAAACTAAAGTGGGAGAAAAATCTGCAAAATTGTACCATGGTAATGATGCAACTCCTCATCGAGGAGTACCAGAAACGCATCGCTGCCATGGACAAAGATATTGAGTTAATCTATAATAAATTACAACCTTTTAAAAAATTAGCTATATTTAGGGAGCAAGAGGAAAAGGTGAAAAACCATTTGGAGGCATTTACTAGAGAAGCGCTAGCTACAAAGGAGAAGAAGTTCTGGCGGGATCAAAGAGCCTTCCAAGAAGAGAAGGCATACAGATGGCAGCAAAATAATAAATCAAATCCTCCTAATTATAGACAGAAAAAATATCCTTATGAAAAAGACCTTGACTCCACCCTAAACTCATCAGTATCTTCTTCTTTCTCACAGAAATCACAAAGAATGGACAGAAAAAGTCAAAAGACAAAACGCTCGCGCTCTGGTGATGACACCATACCCAAGAAACGTATGGTTGACCCACCATCTTCTCAACAACACTCCACACCTTCCCTATCTGGAAACACTCCTAGCGTGGGCAGAGGTAACGCATGTGGTGTAGCAGGATCCCACACGGTAGGGCCTACAGGTGACGGGCTATCTGTTCTTACTCACACGGGAACACCCTCCCTACATGACACAACATTTGATACCACAATACGGGAGGATAAATTCTGACACGAACAGACAATAGAACAAACCGCCTCAGTTGTAGACAGTTCTGATACCTTAAATATTATTAACCTTACCAATTATATACTATCTAAAGCAGAAGTATCAGTCCTTTGTAAGGGTCTCAATTTTTGTCCGGATTCGGACATGGACACCTTTGACACTACCAAAGACGTCAAATTATTCGCAAGACGGCTACTTTTTAAAAGTTTATATTCTAAAAAAACTACAACTGAGACAAATAAAAACGTCAAAACAGATGAAGCATTAGAGATTTCAGTCAGTTTTTTGGAGGAATCCGATCCAAGTGATCTATCCAACAATACTGACACAAAAAAAAAAAATCAAACTCATACCAGTCCCTTCCGCTTTCAGAAAGAAATCAAATTCCCCCACCTATCCGAGAATATAAATCTGGCAGCATTTTTAAATCCTGTAAGTGCGGATCTTAAAAGATCAAGAAAAATAAATCTAAACCAATTGGAAACTTAACCAAAGAAGAAAAAATTGCACTGCAATCATTAAGAGACAAACACGATTTAATGATCAAACCAGCGGACAAGGGGGGGAATATTGTCGTGATGACAAATGACCAATACCAGGAAATGTGCAATAAGATTCTCCAAAATAACACATGGTACAGGAAGATCTCAAGAAGTACGATTGATAAATACAACAAAGACTTCTATTCCATAGTAGATGAGGGGTTCGCCAATGGGGCAATTAGCAGGGAGACCTGGGAAT
Organism: Lithobates clamitans; assembly: GCA_037952925.1. NCBI lineage: Eukaryota > Metazoa > Chordata > Amphibia > Anura > Ranidae > Lithobates > Lithobates clamitans. The sequence goes on along the minus strand of JBBGZY010001996.1, from coordinate 448,724 downwards.
ACGTACGCACGAAACAACCTAGGATCCCCACTTTTTATAGCCTGCCAAGGATACACAAGAATATACAGACTCCACCTGGCAGACCAATCATTTCAGGAATCGGAAGTATTACTGAAAATCTAAGTAAATTTGTAGATGCCCCACTTAGACCCTATGTACAAAATATTCCATCATACAGTGGGGACGGAAAGTTTTCAGACCCCCTTAAATTTTTCACTCTTTGTTATATTGCAGCCATTTGCTAAAATCATTTCAGTTCATTTTTTTCCTCATTAATGTACACACAGCCCCCCATATTGACAGAAAAACACAGAATTGTTGACATTTTTGCAGATTTATCAAAAAAGAAAAACTTAAATATCAAATGGTCCTAAGTATTCAGACTCTTTGCTGTGACACTCATATATTTAACTCAGGTGCTGTCCATTTCTTCTGATCATCCTTGAGATGGTTCTACACCTTCATTTGAGTCCAGCTGTGTTTGATTATACTGATTGGACTTGATTAGGAAAGCCACACACCTGTCTATATAAGACCTTACAGCTAACAGTGCATGTCAGAGCAAATGAGAATAATGAGGTCCAAGGAACTGCCTGAAGAGCTCAGAGACAGAATTGTGGCAAGGCACAGATCTGGCCAAGGTTACTAAAAAATTCTGCTGCACTTAAGGTTCCGAAGAGCACAGTGGCCTCCATAATCCATAAATGGAAGACGTTTGGGACGACCAGAACCCTTCCTAGAGCTGGCCGTCCAGCCTAGCTCAGCTATCGGGGGAGAAGAGCCTTGGTGATAGAGGTAAAGAAGAACCCAAAGATCACTGTGGCTGAGCTCCAGAGATGCAGTCGGGAGATGGGAGAAAGTTGTAGAAAATCAACCATCGCTGCAGCCCTCCACCAGTCGGGGCTGTATGGCAGAGTGGCCCGACGGAAGCCTCTCCTCAGTGCAAGAGACATGAAAGCCCGCATGGAGTTTGCCAACACCTGAAGGACTCCAAGATGGTGAGAAATAAGATTCTCTGGTCTGATGAGACCAAGATAGAACTTTTTGGCCTTAATTCTAAGCAGTATGTGTGGAGAAAAACAGGCACTGCTCATCACCTGTCCAATACAGTCCCAACAGTGAAGCATGGTGGTGACAGCATCATGCTGTGGGGGTGTTCTTCAGCTGCAGGGACAGGACAACTGGTTGCAATCGAGGGAAAGAGGAATGCAGCCAAGTACAGGGATATCCTGAACGAAAACCTTCTCCAGAGTACTCAGGACCTCAGACTGGGCCGAAGGTTTACCTTCCAACAAGACAATGACCCTAAGCACACAGCTAAAATAACGAAGGAGTGGCTTCACAACAACCCCGTGACTGTTCTTGAATGGCCCAGCCAGAGCCTTGACTTAAACCAAATTGAGCATCTCTGGAGAGACCTAAAAATGGCTGTCCACCAACGTTTACCATCCAACCTGACAGAACTGGAGAGGATCTGCAATGAGGAATGGCAGAGGATCCCCAAATCCAGGTGTGAAAAACTTGTTGCATCTTTCCCAAAAAGACTCATAGCTGTATTAGATCAAAAGGGTGCTTCTACTAAATACTGAGCAAAGGATCTGAATACTTAGGACCATGTGATATATCAGTTTTTCTTTTTTAATAAATCTACAAAAATGTCAACAATTCTGTGTTTTTCTGTCAATATGGGGTGCTGTGTATACATTAATGAGGAAAAAAAATGAACTTAAATGATTTTAGCAAATGGCTGCTATATAACAAAGAGTGAAAAATTTAAGGGGGTCTGAATACTTTCCGTCCCCACTGTATATGAAAGATACGATACACCTTTTAAAAAATCTAGAAGGCATCCAACTCACCCTGGATACTCTACTAGTGGCTATAGATGTTGAGGCGCTCTACAGCTCGATTCCCCACCATCTCACAGTCCCACAAGGACGATTGGAAAACCTGGCAGTTCATTACTGCCTCTTTGGAATTTATCTTGTCACACAACTATTTTTCTTTCAACGGTTCCCACTTCCTCCAGGTGCAGGGAGTAGCGATGGGGACTTACTGTGCCCCATCCTACGCCAACCTGTTCCTGGGGGAGTGGGAACGGTCCCTCCTAGATGATGAGGATTTAGCTACATTGATGTGCCATATCACTTTGTGGTATAGGTACATCGATGATGTCCTCATCATCTGGGAGGGATCAGTGGAGTTACTCAACACATTTTTGCTGGCCATCAATAAAAACAATTTAAATTTGTTCTTTACTATGTCCTTCAGCAAGGACATAATTAAATTCCTGGATGTCACCATTTCCAGGAATGAGGATGGCACCCTCTCCAGTGGCTTGTATAGGAAGCCCACTGTGGGAAACACCGTCCTCTATGCCTCCAGTGCACACCCTAGATCGCTCATCCAGTCCATCCCCTACAGCCAATACCTCAGGCTGAGGAGGAATTGCTCGACTGAGGAGTCTTTTCTTATAGAAGCTGACCATCTTAGGACTAGACTCCTAGACCAAGGCTATTCGCGCAAATGCCTCAAGAGAGCCTTCAAACGTGCGAGGGATCAATCAAGGACTAGCCTCCTTTTCCCGGAAGCCCAAACCTCTGCAAACATCAAACCGCAGACAACCTGCATTAATATGAGATACAACAGCCAGCACAAAATAATTAAGAAAACGTTTGAAAAATATTGGCACTTACTCACCATTGATCCAACTTTAAGACCACACGTACCATCATACCCAGTGATTACATACCGTAGAACCAAATCAATAAAAGATCAACTTTTTAAAGAGCGAATTTGTTGGGAAATTCAGATCAGATCCCTGTAAAAATACGGGCACTTTCATCTGTGGTGGATGTACTACATGCCGATACATGAATACCCAAAAAAATATAGTACTACCTAATGGCATAGTGTTTAAACCATGACACTATGCCAATTGCAAAACTCCCGGGGTAGTATACTTATTGGTTTGCCAGTGTAAGTGTTTCTATGTAGGGAAAACCAAACTTGAGTTTTGTATACGAGCAAGGCGACACATCACCAGTATGCTGACAGCAAATCCAGATTTGCCCATGGGTAGGCATGTGGCCGACCACCATGGGAGAATATGCCCCAAATTCAACTTTCTAATCTTGGATCGAATCCATCCAAACACCAGTAGAGGAGACTGCAATAAACTCCTACAGCAAGAAACTCTATGGATAGTGGAGTTGAATGCCACTCTCTTCCCAGGCCTGAACATCCAGCTTAGCTTTAGGCCTTTTTTGGAGGGTTTTGAGTCAGGGATGTGTGAGAAAGATCTCTAGTGGTCTTTGAATCTATTGAATGGCTGGTAAACTTTGTTTAGCAACAACATCAATTATAGAGATAAACAGGGCTTTTTTTCTCAGAAAATAGGTACAGGAACTCTAAAGCCGCGTAAACACGGGCGGACTTTTCGACCGGACTGGTCCGACGGACTTTCCGGCGGACTTTTGGCGGACTTTTGACGGACTTCCGACTGACTTTTTCATGAACGGGCTTGCCTACACACAATCACACCAAAGTCCGACGGATTCGTACGTGATGACGTACACCGGACTAAAATAAGGAAGTTGATAGCCAATACCCAATAGCTGCCCTAGCATTGTTTTTTGTCCTTCGGACTAGCATACAGATGAGTGGATTTCTGGGTCCGGCGGAGTTACGACGTTACGAAGATTTGAAGCATGTTCCAAATCTAAAGTCTGTCAGATTTTCGACTGGAAAAGTCAGCCAAAGGTCCGATGAAGCCCACACATGATCGTATTGTCCGCCGGACTCGGTCTGTTGGACCTGTCAGGTCGAAAAGTCCACTCGTGTGTACACAGCATAACACGACCCCCTCAAAAGACCCCTCCCCCACACCCTCCAAACCCAAATAGTGGGTGTGGTCAAATGCCACTAATAGTGGGAGGGTCTTAAAGGAGTGCATTACATACAGAGGAACAGGAAGAGGGGGTGACAAACAGAGTGCAGTGTTCAGGGGTGCACTGCATACAGAGTGCAGAGTTCAGCCTTTTTCCACAGTTGCTTACCTCTGCACCCCCCATCCACATCTAACTTTCACCCCTTTTCAACTCTGACCTCTGCATGCAATAACCCCCCCCACGACTCTGCCCCCATCTTCTCCCTACCTCTTTAAAAGCTCCACCATCTTCCACATGTCTTAACTTTTGTTTCTGTATTAGGCTGAAGCACCCTGTAGGCTTTAGTACCTCCCCACACACTGTAGTTGGCTCCACCTCTCTTACTTGCGGGGAGATTATCCAGTGGGGGTGTCGGCATCCGCACTGCACATGGGCACCTGAATCTCCCTTGTCCCCATCCTGCATTCAGTGGGTCCACTCAGGAGATCAGATCTGTGAGAGCCATTGGGAGACAAGCTGTCACTTGTAAACACAGAAGCTGGACTTCTGTGTTTACATGTGATAGTGGTGAGCATGGAGAAGAGGGCCTGAGCCAGAGGTGGTGGAACTGAGTTCCACCAAGTTCCAGCTGAAAAAAAAGCCCTGAAGATAAATGTGAGGATGTTCTCTACAATATGTTATATATGTGCAGTATATACAATCTTATGCACCAGTAAAAAGTATATATAACTATACACGCATGCTTTACTACTGTTTTTGTTGAACTGTTTTCAATATGTACCTCACATCCTTCGCTTCTTGGTTCTATGTGCTAGACCTTATAATCCCTTGAGTCCGTGATTGGGAGTCGCTACCGTTTTCCTTGTGTGCGCCAGGTTCATGCAGGACTAAGGAGGATTTCTCCTCCTATTAGGTTGACCACGGCCTGTGTGAACTGGCCTAGTGTTTGTGGCTATTGTCAATTCTGGGTCGGGTTCTGTTCCTCAGTGAATATGTAGAGGACCAGTACCAAATGCCCACTGGGTATCTATTAAAATGGCAATATTATTTGCATTTACATGACTGCATATATATCTCTGTGCAACTAATATGCATGACCCATATGCTATCGGTGCTGCCTCTTTTTGTTCACCTTCAGAGTAACCAGTATCCTCATTATTTTTGGATCTGGTTCTGCTTGGGGCTATGATATGTGACTGCCCTCTCCCCCCTGATTGGCAGCTGTTTGTTTCTTTTCCTCTGCTACTGCGAGGGGAAGCCTCAACATGAATAAACAACAATACAGGCCCATTGAGTTGCTCTGTGTTTCAGCTCCGCCCCCTGCATCTCTGCACCGGCGTCCTCTTCCTCACTACATAACTTAAAGCTCAAGCACAGGCATCAGCCTCCTCCACTTACTCCAGGATGGACGCGATGCATGTGCTTGGGATAGCTCTGTACTAATATCCACTACAAGATTAGTTAAGTACCCAGCTCTGGGATGCAGTCTCTATCATGTGACCTTAATGACGGTGGGTAGTATTTTCTATCATCTATAGAACACCTGGCTCAGTACTTATGGACTGGCTGAGTGCTATAACATCCAATTATATAAATTGCCCGTCTGTTCCAAATCATTTTGAGGCTTGTTATTGAACGATTTTGGATATTACTTGCTTATTACTAGCATAAGGACTCATTTATAAAATTGACTCTATTTTTAAGCCCCTCCTCTTTTGATATATATCAACGACCAATATTAAAACTGTTTATCTTCTATCTCTAACCCTTATTGTTATGAGGAACACCTGCGCCTATTAATGAATGACTTGGCGGGGGTCCCTCAATAAATAAATATATTTCATATTAATGATAATATCATGGTGGATAACAATGGCTTTTTTCTATAAGCTCGATATTCAAAGATATTATTCCTCTATACACTTATTTTCTTGCAGACATTTTGCTGCCAAGAGTGTGGCCATTTGCTCTATCAAGGTGCTGTACCATCTTGTACTTAACCACGTAAATCTCTTGGTCAGTCACAATTTACTAGTCATCTTCATCTCACACTGCCCCACGGCATCTGCTGTGCTGTACGGCCGTATTACATCAGTTGGCATATCATTTGGAGGTGTATGCAATTTCAAGTTCATCTAATCGGCAGGTGATCTCCCAATCTCGGTCTCAACGATGCTCCTCTTCTCTTGAGCCTTGTCCATGATGGGCTTTCCTTGTTGCGTTTTACCTTTGTCTGTTTGTTTTCTACCATTACTATTATTTTTTTGTCTTGTTTTTATAATGTGCTATGGTAGTTTCACCTTGCCTTGAACGCCCCTTATAAAGGACCCCAAAAATGTCCTGAAACGCGTCAGGAAGAATATCCACAAGATTACCACGCACTAACGATTTACTTTTTGTAACTTGCTGTTTTTATTCATTATACTTTTGGTGATGTTTGCAACGAATAATTTTATATCTTCTTAAATAAATATTATTTATATAATTTTTGTTTATATCCTTTTCCTTGTTGCCTAAAAAGTCCCTAATACTCACCTGGGGGGTATCTGTTCATTCACTCTGCAGAAATTTGGGCCTTAGGTGTTGGTGTTGCCACAACACTGTAAGCCCTCACATTTCCTCTTGGTGGGCGCAGGAACAGGCCCTGCTGTGAAATATTAGATAAAGAATAGTAATTACATGCCCCTGTTAAACAGGGGCTGAAAAATTGTGCCTAAGGCACTGGTGCCACAACACTGCAACCCCTCACAGATACTCTATTTGGAGCACAGGAATGAGCCCTGCTGCAAAGTAGTGCATCAAAAATTGTAATTACACACCCTAGTTAAACAGGGGCAGAAAAATTGGGCCTTAGCCACTGGTGTCGGTGCCCAGAGCCAAAAATTTTCTTACAAGCTATCAGCATGAACATTGAGGAGGAAGAGGATAGTCACTCAGCATAACAGGATAGTCATTCGGCATCAGCATAGGCAGTCTTGAAGGGATCTCACATTAAAAAAAATAAATATTTGGTTACATCAGCATCAGGTGCTTGGTAGCTGGTGATCCAGGACTGATTCATTTTTATGAAGGTCAGCTGATCGACCGATTCGGTGGACAGGTGCACCCTGTGATCGGTTACAAAGCCTCCAGCAGCACTGAATGTGCGTTCCGAAAGAACGCTGGATGCAGGACAGGCCAGTAGCTCAATTGCATACTGTGCAAGCTCTGGCCAGTGATCCATCCTCAAGACCCAGTAACCCAGAGGATTTTCGGTGGGAAAGGTGTCCAAGTCTGATCTTGCCCCTAGGTATTCCTGCACCATGTGAATCAGGCGCTGGCGATGGTTGCTGGAACCGATCATACCTTGGGGCTAAAAAATTGTCTGAACGCATCGATCAGACAGCCACCTTCTCCACCGCTCCTTCTGTGACTGACCGAAGCCTCAGCAAAACTTTGTCCGGGAGGACCAGGAAATTGTAACCTCCCAGGCTCTGGAAACGCGTTGCACAAACCTTTCTGCAAGGCCTCTCGAAGATGTTTCATCCTCTCCTCTCTGCGACGGCAAGATAAGTTCCGCAACCTTACCCTTGTAACGTGCATCAAGGAGGGTTGCCAGCCAGTAATGATCCCTCTCTTTGATACCATGAATACGAGGATCCTTCCGCAGGCTTTGCAGGATCAGGGAGGCCATGCAGTGTAGGTTTGCTGAGGCATTCGGTCCAGAGTCCTCTGGGTCACTATGGACGACATGATCCGCAGCCACCTCCTCCCAGCCATGTACAAGTCCATGGGTTTCTTCGGTCTGTAAATGATCCCTTGAAGACTGCTGCTGATGCTGAGTGCTAGGCTCCACCTCCACGCTGACACAATCCTTCCCCCCGTCCTCTTCCTGTGTGATCGGCGGGCATGCAAGAACACTGTCTGGATAAAGGGGGCCTTGAGAGCTAAGGAAGTCCTCCTCTTCCTGCCTCTGTTCTGCCTCAAGTGCCTTGTCCATTATTCCACGCAGCGTGTGCTCCAACATGTGGACAAGAGGGACAGTGTCACTGATGCATGCACTGTCACTGCTCACCATCCTCGTGGCCTCCTCAAATGGTGACAGGACAGTGCATGCATCCCTGATCATGGCCCACTGGCGTGGGGGAAAACAAACATGCTCCCCTGACCCTGTCCTGGTGCCATAGTCACACAGGTACTCATTGATGGCCCTCTGCTGCGTGTGCAGCTGCTGCAGCATGGCCAACATTGAGTTCCACCTGGTGGGCATGTCACAGATTAGGCGGTTCTTGGGCAGATTAAATTCCTTTTGGAGGTCAGCCAGCCGAGCACTGGCATTATATGACCGGCAGGAAATACACACAGACTTTTCTGGCCTGCCTCAGGACATCCTGTAAGCCCAGCTACCTGCCCAAGAAACGCTGCACCACCAATTTAAGGAAGTGAGCCAAACAGGGCACATGGGTCAATTGTCCCTGTCAGAGGGTGGAGAGGAGGTTGGTGCCATTGTTGCAAACCACCATTCCTGGCTTAATCTGGCGTGGCTTCAACCACCTCTGAGCCTGCCCCTGCAGAGCTGACAGAATCTCTGCCCCAGTGTGGCTCCTGTCCCAAAAGCACACCAGCTGAAGCACCGCATGGCATCTTTTTGCCTGCGTGCTTGCATAGCCCCTAGAATACCTACGGAGCACCGCTGGTTCCGAGGACAGATCAGCACAGGAAGAGGCCATGGAGGGGGTGAAGGAGAGAGGTGTGGCAGAATCACCACTAGTAGAGGCGTGGTGGCAGAACAACCTCCAAAACTACTGCACCCTGTCCTGCATCCTTCCCAGCTGCCAGTAGAGTCACCCAGTGCGTGGTGAAAGATAGGTAACGTCCCTGTCAATGCCTGCTGGTCCATGAGTCAGTGGTAATATGCACCTTACTGCTGACCGCCCTGTCCAGCGAGGCATGGACATTGCCTTCCACATGCCGGTAGAGAGCCGGAATCGCCTTCCGTGGAAAAAAGTGGCATTTGGGAACCTGCCACTGAGGTACCACACATTCCACAAACTCACGGAAGGGGCAGAGTCTACCAACTGAAAAGGCAGCAGTTGAAGTGCTAGCAATTTAGCCAAGCTAGCATTCAACCGCTGGGCATGTGGATGGCTGGGAGCGAACTTCTTTCGCCGGTGGAGCAAATGGGGTAGTGAAATCTGCCTGCTAGAATCGGACGTTGGTGTACCGATAGCAGATTTCCCGCAAGTACTTGGCAGTGGCACACCTAATTCTACACCTTCATTCCTCTCAGTGCAGGTTTCTATGAGGACTGAAGGTATAGTGGGGTTGGAGATCCCAGCTGATGAGGAGGAAGGAGAGGTCCGCCTTGTTCTTTGGTGTGGGTCTTTTAGGTAGTGTTGCCAACGGGCTGCATGGGAGCTCGACATACAGTTGTGCTTATAGGTTTACATACCCTGGCAGAATTAATGATTTCTTGCCCATTTTTCATAGAATATGAATGATAACACAAAAACTTTTCTTTCACTCATGGTTAGTGTTTGGCTGAGGCCATTTATTATCAATCAACTGCGTTTACTCTTTTTAATTCATAATGGCAACAGAAACTACACAAATGACCCTGATCAAAAGTTTACATACCCTGGTGATTTTGGCCTGATAACATGCACACAAGTTGACACAAAGGGGTTTGAATGGCTCTTAAAGGTAACCATCCTCACCTGTGATCTGTTTGATTGTAATTAGTGTGTGTGTATAAAAGGTCAATGAGTTTGTGGAATCCTTATAGACCCTTGCATCTTTCATCCAGTGCTGCACTGACGTTTCTGGATTCTTAGTCATGGGGAAAGCAAAAGAATTGTCAAAGGATCTGTGGGTAAAGGTAGTTGAACTGTATAAAACAGGAAAGGGATATAAAAATATATCCAAGGAATTGAGAATGCCAATCAGCAGTGTTCAAACTCTAATCAAGAAGTGGAAAATGAGGGGTTCTGTTGAAACTAAACCACGGTCAGGTAGAACAACTTAAATTTCAGCCACAACTGCCAGGAAAATTGTTTGGGATGCAAAGAAAAACCCACAAATAACTTCAGGTGAAATACAGGACTCACTGAAAACATGTGGTGTGGCTGTTTCAAGATGCACAATAAGGAGGCACTTGAAGAAAGATGGGCTGCATGGTCGGGTCACCAGAAGAAAGCCATTTCTACACAAATGCCACAATATATCCTGCTTACAATACGCCAAACAGCACAGAGACAAGCCTCAAACCTTCTGGCACAAAGTCATTTGGAGTAACGAGACCAAAATTTAGCTTTTTGGGCAAAACCATAAATGCTATATTTGTAGAGGAGTCATCAAGGTACACCATTCCTACTGTGAAACATGGAGGTGGATAGGTGATGTTTTGTGGATGTGTAAGCTACAAAGGCACAGGAAATTTAGTCAAAATTGATGGCAAGATGAATGCAGTATGTTATCAAAAAATACTGGAGCAACATTGGCATTAATCAACCAGGAAGCTGTGCATGGGATGTACCTGGACATTCCAACATGACAATAATCCAAAACACAAGGCCAAGTAGACCTGTCATTGGCTACAGCAGAATAAAGTAAAGGTTCTGGAGTGGCCATCTCACTTTCCTGATCTCAATATCATTGAGCCACTCTGGGGAGATCTCAAACTTGCAGTTCATGCAAGACAGCCCAAGAATTTACAGGAACTGGAGGCTTTTTGCCAAGAGGAATGGGCAGCTTTACCATCTGAGAAGATAAAGAGCCTCATCCACAAATACCACAAAAGACTTCAAGCTGTCATTGATGTTAAAGGGGGCAATACACAGTATTAAGAACTGGGGTATGTAAACTTTTGATCAGGGTCATTTGTGTAGTTTCTGTTGTGATTATGATTTAAAAAGCGTAAACACAGTTGATTGATAATAAATGGCTTCAGCCAAACACTACCCATGAGTACAAGAAAAGTTTTTGTGTTATCATTAATATTCTCTGAAAAATGGCCAAGAAATTATAAATTCTGCCAGGGTATGTAAACTTATGAGCACAACTGTATATCTGGTTAAGCATGTGGTGCCCAAGCGCTTGCTGTCTAGTCCACGCTTGATACGCTTCAGACATATGTTGCAAATAGCAACGGTGCGATCTGCTGCACACGTCTCAAAAAAGGCCCACACCAAAGAACTTTTGGAATAACGCGTGGAGTCACCAGCGCTCTGCACTTGCGGAGCTCTGCGGTGTGATTCATTCGGTTGGCTACCCTTTAGCTGGCCCCTGCAGGGCATCCTGCCTCGTTGGAGATGTGCCTCCTCCACCTCCTCCTCCTCTCTTCTATCAGGCACCCACGTAGAGTCAGTGAGCTCATCATCCTCACCCTCCTCATCACTGGAGAAAACCTTGCAGTATGCTGCAGCTGGGGGAACATGACTGCCAGTTTGTTGTCCTTCTTGGGCAACCCATGTATCTAGGCTCACGTGACTGCTGTCCTCAAGCTGGGTACCATCATCGGAGCCTTCAAAACGCTGTGCATCCTCATGCAGCATGTACCTGACACTGTGGTCGAACAGTTCGGGGGACTCCTCTGGTGGGGCTAGGGAAGGAGTAACTGATGATGACCTCGAGTCCAAGGAATAGGCCGCTTTGGCACCTGCATTGGCAACCAAGGTAGCCTGGGTGGCTCAACACGGCCAGCTGCCGAGAAAAAGGACAAGCGTGCCCCATGGCCACGTGCTGATGAGGATGCACCGTGTCCATGACCAGCACTGTTGCCTCTAGACACAGAGCCTTCTTGCCCTCTTTTATTGGCCTGTAAATGTCTGCCTCTCCTTGTTGGCCTTGCAGACATACTGTCTTTGATGTATTGGAATAGGTACACAAGGAATGGCCTGTAGTGAGATGTAGCTGCACAAAGCTGGGATGTATATATATACTGATTATCCTGAAGCTAGCTAAATAATGCAGATATATATATATATATATATATATATATATATATATATATATATATATATATATATATATATATATATATATTTATATATATATATACACACACATATACATATACAACACCTGGGATGCATATATATACTAAATACACTGACTGCAGCTAACTAACGCAAATGAAATTACACTGTCTTTCTCTCTCTCTATCTTTCAGCACGCCGGAACACACTACACAAGGCCAACTTCCAGGCGGCCTTATATAGTTTGGGGCGTGTACTAAATCCCCTGAGACATAATTGGCCAAAGCCACCCTGCCTTTGGCCAATTATGGCTCTCTGTTCTTACCGCACTGTGATTGGCCAAAGCATGCGGGTCATAGTGCATGCTTGGCCAATCATCAGCCAGCAATGCACTGCGATGCCGCAGTGAATTATTGGCCGCAATGCGCCACTCGAATTTGGCGCGAACGGCCCATAATGTTCGTAATTCGACGAATGGTCGAACGGCCGATGTTCGAGTCAAACGTGAACTCAAAGCCCATCCCTAATGGCAGCATACACATGGTTGGTTACCCCGCCCCCAACCAACCCACAGGACCAATTTAGAGCTCCTTTTCCACTGGGAGAGGAATCCTCGCTGAAAAGTACGGAGGTGCCACCGGGCCCATTTCACTACGGGAATGCAAGAGGAAAATGTTTCCAGAAAACTCAGACAGTTTGCTGCTGACAATGTCTTGCTCGACATCACTCTCCCCACCTTGGCTATGATTAGTGGGATCTTTCCCGGAGGGAGTGACACTGCTCTCTTCGGGGTATTGAAAAATGCTCCCCGATATATCATTTCCTGAGCTGGAACAAACTGACTCTTCGGGTAGTTTATTAGCCAACCGTACCTTGTTAACGTGTCCACTACCTCTTGTAGGTGGGTTTGAAACGTCTCCTTGTGTTGAGACAGAATTAGGATATCGTCTAAGTAGTGTAAGATATGTATCCCCTTCTCCTGAAGAGGAGCTAGAATCACTACCAATACCTTTGTAAAGGTTCTGGGGCAGTCGATATGCCGAAAGGCAGACATTGAAACTGAAGATGGAGTTCCCTGACTTTGAACCGTAAGAAGGGCTGGAAATCGTGATGAATTGGAATATGAAGGTACGCGTCTCTGAGGTCTATAGAGACCATCCAATCCTCCAGCTGTACTGCTAGAATTACCGTATTGAGCGATTCCATCCTCCTGTTTCCTTGGGAACCAAAAAGATTGGGGAATAGAGCCCCAAAAAATTTTCAGACTCTGGAACCGATATTACCGCCTCCTGATGTATTAGTGTTTGAACATATTGAATGAGAATCTCCCACTTTTCTATGGAACTTGGGATCTTGGTGGGCAGAAATGAAGAATGAGGTGGGTGCCGCCTGAAGCTCCAGAAGTGGCCGTGGAGGACCGTGAATGTGACCCACTGATCTGTGCAAGATTCCACTCAAACTTGAGTGAAGGCCCTGAGGCGAGCCCTCACTAGACCGGTTTGGGCAGGCAGAGAGTCAAAAAGATTTTTGGTTTTCAGGCGTAGATGTAGATTTCTGTTTGCCCATCTTCAAGAAAGTTGCCTGGGAACCTCCCCAGCTTCTTCTATATTCTCTCCCTGGCCTATATGACCTGGTATCCTTGTTCCTCTGTTGAAAGGAAGGGCAAGGTGTATCAGGTGTATCAGGCCACTCTTTCCTCCTGTCACTTGGTTAATGACAATATCAAGTTTTTCGCCAAAAAGTGCTTTTTCATCATAAGGTATGTGGCACCATGTTTGTTTTGAAGAGGGGTCTGCTGACCATGGTGTTAACTAAAGAGCTCTTCTGGCAGTTACTGAATATAACATGACCCGCGCAGAACATCCTAATGTATCAATTGCCGCTTCCACCATAAAGTCTGAAGCCAACTTTAGTTCATCAAGGGCTTTGATAATCTCATCTGATTGGATACCCTGTCTCAAGGCTAACTCGATGTTATCTGTCCAAGATTTTGTCACTCTGGAAACCGAAGTTAGGGCCACAGCTGGCTTACAGGCCCCACCAGCCACTTGATAAGCTTTCTTAAAGGTCTGCGTCAATCTTGCGATCGAGCACGTCCTTAAAAGAAACTGAATCCTCTAAGGGCAGGGTGGTATTTCTTGCCAACCTTATAATAGAGGCGTCTTCTGAAGGTAAAGAATCAAATAGCTGAGTATCTGAGTCCGATAAGGGATATAACTTCTGAAAGCGGTTATAGGTGACTGGCCTTTTTTCAATCTTCCACCACTCCTCTGTAACTACTTCCCTTATCTCTTCCATAAGTGGGAAGGTTGGTGCCTTTTTCTTCAAATGAGGAAAGTTCTTCCTAGTTTTGGCAGGAGGTTCGGGGGCTTCCTCCCATCGGATCGCATCCTTCACTGCGACTACGAACGGCTCAATTAAACCAAAGTCAAAAGAGGAACAATGCTCTTTTGTTGCGTCTTTTTCTTCATCCGAACTGACATCAGTGCTTGTTTGCTGTACCGGGGCCTCCGCAGAAAACTCACTCGTTGACGGAGTTGCCAAATCCTGAGACGAAGCCAACTCTTGGATTGAGTCGTTTATTAATTTTTTCTAAACGTCTATGGACTCTTGTTTTTCCTTTTCTTTGTCTCCTGCTGCTTCCAGAAAACATGCCTTAAAGACCAGTTTCTCTGGAAGTGCTTCTCTACCGCAGACCCAGCAGGCCTTGTCTCTGGGGCGGGTGGAGTGATGAGGAGAGGAAGTTCCTCTCGCCACATGTCGAGGGGATCTGAGGCTATGAGGTCCATGGGTTGAAGAAGAGTGCTCTCTTCTAGAGGTACTGTGACCCTTGGACCTCCTATCTGACCAATTTCTGCGGGATGACTGACGTTGCAGCCCCTTACCTAATGGTATGTTGAGGATCTTTTTGTGATACTGGACTGCGGGAGGAGGCTGCCAAAGAGAAACCAAAAAAAAAAAGGAAACATTTCCTATATCCTGTACTATGCACAGCGCCCAACTGTCCCTGATTTGGAATAAAGTCCCTCTGTCCCTCTTTCCTCCTTATTTGTCCCTCATGTTGGTCTGATCTACTGTATATAGTTGTATATAAAATGCACTTTTTATCCTTTTAAAAGTATTTCCCAGTGCTAAACCTTTCATCCAAAATATAAATGCCTGGGGCCTTAAGCAAGAGGAACCTGCCCTCTTGGTCCTTGAGGAGATTGAGGAATTGCCAGGGAAGAGAATTTGATAATAAAATACTGGTTCTTTTGGATTTGAAGATGAAGATGGAATGTGGTAGACGATTGGAAAATGTTTGTTATAAAGTTTTGTAATCTTGTCTGCTCTAAAATTAGTCGCTTGGAGGAAGACGATGTGTGCTCTATGTCTCCAGAGCTCAGCTAGTTTGTTCAGTTTGTTCTCTTTTCTGGGGAATGTAAACCCTTAATATTCCAGGAGAGAACTTTGAGGGCCATGGCTGCACCGGTGACAGTAGACAAACTCTACTCCAGTGTTTCTCAACTCCACTCTTCAAGGTGCCCCAACAGGTCATGTTTTCAGGATTTCTCTCAGATGAAACGCTGTGGTAATTACTAAGGCAGTGAAACTGATCATATCACCTGTGCAAAAAAATGGAGAGCCCGAAAACATAACCTGTTGGGGCTCCTTGAGGACTGGAGTTGAGAAACACTGCTCTACTCCCTCAGGGTGACCGGTTGACAAAAAAAAAAAAGGAGGGGGTTAAGAAATAGAAGAGACAGAGGAAATAAGAAAAAGTCAGAATAATGGGAGAGTCTGAGGGATGAGAAGGAAGTGATAAGAAGAGAAGTTAGGGAGAAAAAAAGCAGAGTAGAATACCAAGGAAGAAACAGCCTAAGATAAGGTGTCCTTAGAGAAGTTCTACTGCCACCAGGCAGAGAAAGCCTAGTATTGGTTGTGGTAAGGCACTATTAGGCGCAGAGCACTGGCCATATGGGCTCCCACAGCTCAAATGTAACTCGTCTGAAATCTAGGCAAGGCTATAATATCAATAAGCATGTATCTGAGTAATTAGATGTCCACTTTATATCTGAAACACAATGAGTAAAATACAAGTAACATAATAACTCAAAAAGGGCATAGTACACGGGTGGCTAGAGCATAAATGTAAGTTGACCCTTAAAGAAGGCCAAGGGGAATATGGGTATGAGAGGAGTGGGAAGGGGGTGGGAAGGGGAAATGAAGAAGGATTGAGAAGACAAGCCAGCCATGTACATACCCTACATAAAATGAACCTAGTACTGGTATGGTCCAAGGCTCAGTTGAGGGATAAACACTGTGGTGCATCATAATGAACACCCACAGTAGACGGTACCTCCCCCACCAGCAGATCCATTCCCTGGAGCAAAAGCAATGCAAGGGAGGATCCACCAGGGCTGGGGCAACACCCCCACAAAGGGTGTGTATCCCTCACTGAAGAACTCAGCCAATATCCCACAGTGAAGGCCGCCAACCAGCAGTGAGGCGAGTTATGCAAAACAACATTTAGTAACTTAAAGTGAATCTGCAATCGCTAGACATGGAGACCCAGCCATAAGGCAATAAGTGGCAATACTTGGAGTTGAAACAATAAAGGGGAGACCCCTGCCCTGGGCTGAGCATTGTAAGGGACCCAAGTAGATATCAGGTCTACGGGTCCCTAGTTAATATGTCTCTAGACTAGTCAGAGTAATAACATATAGGTTTACAGCTAGAACCTGTATGTATCTAGGAATGTAGGGAAGAACTGAAGCTGTGGTCACGGAGGGACCGTACAAGATATTTCAACATGGGACAGCATCTTCAAGTTGCAGCACACTGAGAGTTACATCATCAACCTCTTCAAGAGTGTCGATTGGCTCATTCTATCTGAGGTCTGCCTCTCAGTGCTCCTGGGTGTGGATCTGGTGTGACAGCCACAGTCAGCCAGTTTGGCACATGTATTGGGTCCATTTCTGCTAAGGTAAAACGATCTGGTAGCTCAGAGGGGTGGCGTAAGGGGAAGGCAAGGTTTCCCTTCCTCACGATCACATGAAATGGAGGGTTTTATTTATAGGTTAGGCCCAATTCACTGAGTTGTTCAAGCAAGGGTTTAAGTGTCTTGTGCATTAACAAAGTCCTCCGTGAGACATCAGGCAGAAGATGGATGGCAGCCCTTCCAGGGTGCCCACATGCCAGGACTGTTGCAAAATTTCCTCCTTGAGAGTATAATGCCGCGTACACACGGTCGGACTTTTCGTTTACAAAAGTCCAACGGACACCAACAGACTAAAGCTGGCTGGTAATCCGACCGTGTGTGGTCTCCATCGGACTTCCAACGGACCGTTTCGGACGGAAATCGGTCGACACGCCCCCTAAAACGTCACAGTCCCAGCATGCCCAGGGACTGTGACATCATATGGGGGCGGGGTCTCCGCCTATATAAGTCACAACGGAGCCCTCAGAGACCAGTCCAGCCGGAGAGAGCGTCGTGTCAACATCTGGGGAAGAGAAGAGAAGCCCAGAAGCCCGGACCTCCGCTGGCTAAAGAGCTACCTGAAGACAGCGGAGGGGCCGGCCGAAGACCTGTGTGGGAAAGTCCGTTCATTCTGAAAGTCCGGCGGAAGTCCGTCGGGAAGACAGGATTCCGGAAAGTCCGGCCGTGTGTAGGCAAGTCTGGCCGTTCAGAAAGTCCGGCAGTAGTCCGCCGGAAGTCTGGCGGCAAGTACGTCGGACCTAGCTTTCCAGAAAGTCCGACCGTGTGTACGCGGCATAAGAGTGTAAACAACATAACACATCCCTGGGCCTGTCAGGTATAGGGGGCTGGGGATCAAGGGTCCGGTGCACTCTATTGATAACAATAGCCGTAGCTGGCCGATGGACTGGGCATCTGTTTAAAGTGGTTGTCACGGTCAAACGGAGTTCTCCCTGTGGTATTGTCTCTGGGATCCCTCAAAGCCGGACGTTTTGTTTCCAACAGCAATTTTCCAAGTCATAAAGTAGTAATTGAAGGGGAATGACTTGTTCTGAAAGATCTCTATGTGAAGACTGTAGGGTTTGGACAGCTTGGGATGTGGAACTGCTCTCTTTTTCCACTACAGACAATCAAGAGTCAAGTGCTGACACATCCTGTTTAAGTCCCTGTACCTCTCCTCTCAGGGCATTCTCTACTCTATTTGCCAGTACCTCAAAATCAGCTCTTGTGGGCAATTGCTGGAGAAAGAACCATCATTTCTGCTCTGTGGTTGAAAATGTCAAGGACCTGCATCAAAAATACAAGGCAGCAAGGTACTCACTGTGCCCTGTGGAGACAGCACTGGATCTATCCTGCCAGATGCAGAGGCACGAGTAAGGTGTATATCCCTCGTGGAGGTGAACATGGCTGGAGAGCCACAGAAATCCAGGCTGTGTGTGCAGCTCTCCCTATCAGGTGTTAGAGACAACGATCCAGGCAGGGGGAGAGATCGCTCGGCAGCGTGAATGGAGGCATCTGGTGGTTATCCTCCTTTCTCGGCGGGACACACCAGGCGAGCCAGCACCAGGGGTGTTTTGTTTTGCCTTAATTTTCTTATTTTGCCTTAAAGTGATTGTAATGTTTTGGTTTTTTTTCCAGTTAAAAATAACAAACATGTTATACTTACCTGCCCTGTGTAATGGTTTTGCACAGAGCAGCCCAGATCCTCCTCTTCTCAGGTCCCTCTTCAGTGCTCCAGCCCCCTCCCTCCTGTTGAGTGCCTGAGCTGAGCCACAGCTTCCTGTGTCCATTCAGACACAGAGCCGAGTCCCGGCCCCACCCCCTTTCTCTCCTCATTGTCTGACTGACTTTGATTGACAACAGTGGGAGCCAATGGCGCTGCTGTCTCAGCCAATAAATAGGAGAGTCCCGGGCAGCCAAGACATTCCTGCAACATCGCTGGAACTAGGTGGGCTCAGTTAAGTATTATTGGGGCTGAGGGGCTGTGGCACACAGAAGGCTTTTTATCTTAATGCATAGAATGCACCTTCTGCCTTTACAATCACTTTAAGCAAAATAAAAAAAATAAATAATTAAGCAAAAAAAGAAAGAAACACCTTTTATTTTGCTTGTAGTGTTTTCGAGTAGGTGTTTAGAGTTATTTCATGTTCTAATAGCTGAAAATAAAAGTAAGGAATCTTGACATTATCATTATCATGTCTGGCAGGCTTACAGGGAGAATGTACTGTACATAAACTAAAAAGCCTAATATGTAAAAAATATCAACTCGGTGGCAGCCCAACATTCAAAAAAAAAAAAATTAGAGTGCTCATCCCCATGCACCAAATAAGCCACAGGATTAAAACCTAACTTTTATTAGAGTTACTTAAAAAGGGAATTATCCAACAGAAACTGTGGGGTTGATTTACTAAAACTGGAGAATGCAAAATCTGGTGCAGATCTGCATAAAAATCAATCAACTTCCAAGTTTTTTGTCAAATCTTAGCCGGTTCAATACAGGGCATTTTCACCCCCTTCCTTCCCAGACCAATTTTTAGTTTTCAGTGCTTTCGCACTTTAAACGACAATTGTGCGGTCGTGCGACGTTGTACCTAAACAAAATTGACGTACTTTTTTTCCCACAAATAGAGCTTTCTTTTGGTGGTATTTGATCACCTCTGCGGTTTTTATTTTTTGCGCTATAAACAAAAGAAGAGCGACAATTTTGAAAAAAACACAATATTTTTTACTTTTTGCTATAATAAATATCCCAATTTAAAAAAAAAAAAAAAAATTTTTTCCTCAGTTTCAGCCGATACGTATTCTTCTACATATTTTTGGTAAAAAAAATCGCAATAAGCGTATATTGATTGGTTTGCGCAAAAGTTATAGCGTCTACAAAATACGGGATAGATTTATGGCATTTTTAAAAAAAATGTATTTATTTATTTTTTTTACTAGTAATGGCGGCGATCACGATTTTTTTTTTGTGACTGCGACATTATGACAAATCAGACACTTTTGACACATTTTTGGGACCATTCACATTTATACAGCGATCAATGCTATAAAATTGCATTGATTACTGTGTAAATGTGACAGGCAGGGAAGGGGTTAACCACTAGGGGGACCCAAGGGGTTAAATATGTTTCCTAGGTGAGTGTTTCTAACTGTAGGGGGTGGGGACATACAAGGGGAGGAGACCGATCGGTGTTCCTCTGTACTGGGAACACAGATCGGTCTCTTCTCACCTGACAGGACGTGGATCTGTGTCCGGCCCGGTTAACGGGCAATCGCGGGTGCCCGGCGGACATCGCGGCCGCCGGGCACACGCACCGGGTCCCGAGCAATGTGGCGGGAGCGCGCCCCCTAGATGGCCGGGAAGCCCAGGCGTCATATGACGTCCACCCAGGATGGGAGATCCCATCTGTGGACGTCATATGTCTATACGCGGGTATTGAAGTGGTTAATTGAACAAGCTGAAGTTAGAAGCTGATTGGTCTCTATGCAGAGCTGCACCAAATTGTGCACACTGCGGTGTTAGTAAATCAACCTCTGTGTGTGTCTAATACTTATAGGTGTAGGCTGGGCCTCTAACAAACTCTTTGAATGAATGATTGCAGGGAGAGATGGAAGTTCCTGTGCAACAATAAAAGGGCGAGAGGCCTCTGTGTCTACAGGCTAAATCAGTAGTCGTGGACAATGGTGCAACATCTGCAGGAACTGCAGTTTTTTTTTTTGTTGCATTTTTTGGGTGCTAAATAGCAAGAGGACACAGATGAGGTGGTGGAATGGCTAACCAAGCCTTCATTGTGCTCCCCCTCTGTCACCCAGGTGCAGACTAGCTTGCAGTCCACTGTAGCTATTAAAGCTCCCTGTGCTGTCCATTTATCCACATTCCACAGCTACTCCAGCCATTACTCTGCCAATTGCAAATGACTCTGTTAAATTATTGGAGCTTAGCAGGAGCCACGTGCTGCAAGAGGATGCTCAGCAATTAATGGGCTCTAAGATTGAGGAGGACAGTAGTGGGAGCCTAGAAGAAGGGGATACCAGGCAGGGAGAACCAATTGGCAGTAATTCCCCACAGCCGCAGCATACTGTCAAGTTGGCTCCAGTAATGGATAAGGAGGGGATAATGATGGGATCTCTGATTGTACCTGGGTTCCTGATAAAGCATAGCAGGAAATAGAGGGAGAAGCAAAACCTTAGCAAGGCAGGATGTCATCCACAGCTTGCTTGTTAAGACATGGAGGGAGAAGCCACCCTGTTCCACCAAATGGCAGAGCTTCATGACAGCAGGGTACTATTCTCCCCTAGTCCACTCCCCAGAGCTCACCTGTGTGGGCCTTTTTTAACACATGTGCAGCAGACTGCAACATTGTTATTTGCAGTGTCTGCCTCCAGCATATCAGGTATGGTAATATCATTGGTCATTTTTGTACCCCAGTTATGAAGGGACATGTGACCCCTCACTATGAAGCTCAATGGGAACAGCACCAAAATGTTATTAATCAGGAAAAGGGCCACAATCTCCCTCCTCCTTCCAGCTCCTCTGTTTCCACCTCTACACCCAGTATGCACAATTCCCTCTCAGCAACCTCCAGTAAGAGGGAAGACAGTATATCAAGAGGTATACCCTATGGCTCTTCCAATGGGCAAGAGCATCTGCATGGGGCTACACAGAGTTTGGGCAAGCATAGGCTGCAACCTTGCTCTGATTCTGCCAACCCTATCCCACCAGCTGTAACATTGAACAGAAATTTTGCTCCCCCAGCTACTAGAGCACAAAAATACACCCCCAGCCACCCCTATGCACAGCACCTAAATGCCAGCTTTGCCAAATTGCTGACTTTATAACCCTTGCCTTTCCAGCTGGTGGTTTCTTCTCCTTTTTGGAAATGTTTAGCCTGTACAGTGGCCGGTTCTCCGTTGTAATTTCTTGCCTGTAAGACCATGCCTGCCCTTCACCATTACATGAAAAGCAATGTTTTTATGTTGTTGGACCATGCTGTCGACAACAAAGTTCACGACCACAGAAATGTGGTCCAGTGAGTATGGACAGGGGCATTATATGTTGTTCACAATACACTGGGTGACTCTACTGGCAGTCAGGAAGGATGCTGGAGAGGGTACACTGCAGTGTACTAGAGGACGTGTCACTCATTTCCAGAGGCTGGCAAGATAAAGTCTGATGGACAAGGTGTTACAGAGCCTCCTGTCAGTGAAAGGAGGAGAAACAGCAGGGGTGTTGATTTTAGTGAAACATTTAAAAAGGGCTAACTGCTGCCTAGACCTATCAGCAGTGGCTGTTTCAGACAGTGGCAGATTATCTGGGGACAAGAGTGGATCCAAAGATCCTCCAAATGGTTGACCCCCGACTATTGGGTCACAAGGATGGAGCACTACCCAGATCTTGTATAGTATGCAATTAAACTGCTGGGCTGCCCTGAAGCCAGCATGATCTTTGAACATGCATTCAGTGCAGCGGGGGCTTTGTTACAGACAAAAGAGTGTGTCTGTCCATGAATACTGTTGACAAGCTGACATTCATGAAAATGATCCAGTCTTGGATCAGCACCAGCTACCAAGCCCCTGCTGCACATGTTTCTAATGAAATATTTGGGGGATCCTGTCACCCTCCAATTTGTTTTTGCTTCATCCAAAGCTGCTCCCTTCACTATTGCAGGCCACACAAAACATCTCACATGCTGCCAACACTACCATGTTATATATGAGTACACCCAGCCACCATTAGTTAATCCCAATACCTGCCATTGAAAACATTTCCTGCCGGGGGCGTGGCTGGCTGCAGAGAGGGATGGAAGTGTGAGAGCTAAGCTCCTCTTCTCACAGACAGACAGCAGCACACAGCAACTTTCCAGAGGGGGTTTTCACCCCAAAAACGGAGAGGTAGGCAAGATGGCGCCGGCCATACATTCACCCCTGCCTATAACACACACTAGACCCCAGCAAACTCTGCATCTATCAGAAAAAATAGTGGGTCCCCAGGCAGCCAGCAATCCTACCCCAATACCCCTCAGTGGGCAAGCCCAGCTAAAGCCAAATTCCGGATGGATGGCTCTGGATTCAGCCCCACAGCTAGTCCCTGCATTGATTCTGGGGAGGACACTAGAGAGCTGCCTGACAGCATTGAGGTGTTCCCAACAAATAATCAGCCAGTTATGGACACAGTACTAAAGGACATGTTACTGTCCCTAAGGAGCTCAATCCAAACTGACATGATGCCCTGCATGCAAAAGTTCAATAAGGAGATACAGGCTGTAGAATCCAGAGTGGGGCACATTGAAAACAATATGGGGGAGTCTGCAGCCATTGTAAACGATTTAGTAGATGCCCATGATGAAAAAGAAGAGGTAATAGAAGGGCTCAAATCTAAAATGGCTGACATGGAGGACAGAAATAGAAGGAATAACTTAAAAATCAGAGGGATCCCAGAGTCTATACAGCAAGGAGACCTGCGTGAGTACACCACTACTCTGTTTAAAGAAATCCTTCCTGAACTCATGGATCTAGATGTGATCATAGACAGGATCCATCGCCTGCCTAAACCTTCATACCTCCCTGATCAGACCCCTAGGGATGTAATACTACAGGTACATTTTTACCATGCAAAAGAAAAATTAATGTCTGTAATGCACACCAAGGAGCATATTCCCCCACAGTATCAAAATCTGCAATTTTTGCAGATTTATCGCAATACACCCTCCAGAAAAGAAGGAGCCTCACTACAATCACCAAAGCCCTCGGGAATCATAAGATCAACTATAGATGGAGCTTCCCCACAAAATTCACGATTACCAAAGAGGGCCATACCTTCACCATAGATTCACTGCAAAAAGGTCTATCTCTGCTCAAAGAATGGCAGATACTTCTAGAGCCTGTCAGCAGGCCTGACTCCCCTAGGAGTATTCCTCATGTGGATCCTGAATGGCAAAAGGTCACGGCTAAGAATGCTAAAAGACACTGACCACCTGGAAAGCAAATAAGTATTCTCTTCAGTTCTATGGGGAGAGTAGCCTCTCTCAGCTCACGAACTCACCTCCTTGAAACCACTTAAGCAGCTCACGAACTCACCTCCTTGAAACCACTTGAGCAGCAAAATGCTGCATTCGGGTATGAAATACCCATGCTTGGATCACAGTGTTCACTTGAAAAGCATTAAAATGTTATTCAAAGTTCAAGTTTTTATGTTCATAGTCAGTTTTGCTTTTCTTCTTACTATATTTTTCCAACACAGTCAGAACTTACAGATTCCTTTACAGCTCTCAGACGGAGCCACTACTGTTTCTCCCAGATCAACACCTCCAAAGAGACCTCGCCAGCATAGCCAGGATGATAATAGAACTGGAAAGATGCCTGCATTTCAAAATGTGAGTACAACACTTCTCTGGTCTGCACTAGCACTTAGCAAAACAACCTATACCAGTTTTGACCACTTGAGGGAGCTCTCCACTAACAAAAGTACTTATATGTACACAGAATGTTAAACAACTAAACCTTCTTTGTCCACATGGGGGTGACATTTCTTTCTATAAATACCAAAGGACTTAATCACCCTGTCAAGCGTAAGTCATTATGGATGGAAGTCCAGCAATTCAAAAGCGATGTCCTATGTGCACAGGGAACGCACTTCAATAGTTCATCCCCCCCAAAATGCACAAATAAGCAGTTCCCCCATATTTTTACTGCAAACACAGACTCAAAAAAAAGAGGAGTTCTTATTGCAATAAGGGACACTGTTTCATTCCATCAACATGAAGTGATTGCAGACCCACAAGGACGATTCATAATACTAATTTGCAATATTAACTCCTCAACGTACACTATTGTGAATCTTTACGCCCCAAACTCTAAACAAATACGCTTTTTTAACAAAACCTTTTGGAAGATACGGGCACACCAAAAAGGAGTTCTGGTGATATGTGGGGACTTCAACCTTATCCCAGACCCACACCTTGATTCCACCTCCACCCCCACCAGAACAACCCAAACGCTTCAAAATACTATACATCAGCAAAACGTATTCGACGCCTGGAGATGCCTTCATGTAGGGGAAAAAGAGTTCACCCTTTTTTCTTCACCACACAGGTCATACTCATGAATTGATCTCTTCCTAGTAGATCAATGGACCTTGACCAGAACTGTAGCAGTATCCAAAAATGATATTACGTGGTCAGATCACGCGTCTGTAGTGCTGACAATAAGTGACTCATTCTCCTTGAACCCTGTTCCAATCTGGAGAGCTAACGCGCTTCTTTTACAGGAAAAGCCTACCAAAACTATATTGGAACAACATTTATTGCAATATTTTAGCGAAAACGTAGATTCTGTGGATGATAAGTTTACACTGTGGAATGCCCATAAGGCGTTCATGAGGGGTATCTTTATTAAACTGGGGGCAAGGAGGAAGAGGCAGCACCAACAGCAATTACAGGATTTCACAAACAAAATTCACAACTTAGAAATCAGTAATAAACAAAAACCCACACCCTCAATCTCTAAACAATTATCCCAACTTCGATATGATCTTCGAATAATATTATTAGGAAATTTTGAAAAATATACTAAGCGTCTAAACATGAATTATCATGTAAATGGTAACAGGGTGGGGAAACTCCTAGCTAAGGGTGAGCTTCGAGTTCGAGTCGAACTCATGTTCGACTCGAACATTGGCTGTTCGCAAGTTTGCCGAACAGCGAACAATTTGAGGTGTTCGCGGCAAATTCGAATGCCGCGGAACACCCTTTAAAAGTCTATGGGAGAAATCAAAAGTGCTAATTTTAAAGGCTTATATGCAAGTTATTGTCATAAAAAGTGTTTGGGGACCCGAGTCCTGCCCCAGGGGACATGGATCGATGCAAAAAAAAGTTTTAAAAACGTCAGTTTTTTCAAACAATAAAAGTGTAATATCCCTTTAAATTTCGTGGCTATTGCATTGCCGGTCCGACAATACACATAGAAGTTCATTGATAAAAACGGCATGGGAATTCCCCACAGGGAAACCCCGAACCAAAATTTAAAAAAAAACATTACGTGGGGGTCCCCCTAAATTCCATACCAGGCCCTTCAGGTCTGGTATGGATATTAAGGGGAACCCCGGCCAAAATTAAAAAAAAAAATGATGTGGGGGTCCCCCTAAATTCCATACCAGACCCTTAAGGTCTGGTATGGATTTTAAGGGGAACCCCGCGCCAAAAAAAAAAAATAAAAAAAAAAAAACGGCGTGGGGTCCCCCCAAAAATCCATACCAGACTCTTATCCGAGCATGCAACCTGGCAGGCCACAGGAAAAGAGGGGGGGACGAGAGAGCGCCCCCCCCTCCTGAACCGTACCAGGCCACATGCCCTCAACATTGGGAGGGTGCTTGTCCCCATGTTGATGAGGACAAGGGCCTCATCCCCACAACCCTGGCCGGTGGTTGTGGGGGTCTGCGGGCGGGGGGCTTATCGGAATCTGGAAGCCCCCTTTAACAAGGGGACCCCCAGATCCCACTCCCCCTGTGTGAAATGGTAAGGGGGTACAAACGTACCCCTACCATTTCACTAAAAAACTGTCAAAAATGTTAAAAATGACAAGAGACAGTTTTTGACAATTCCTTTATTTAAATGCTTCTTCTTTCTTCTATCTTCCTTCATCATCTTCTTCTTCTGGTTCTTCTGGCTCTTCTGGTTCTTCCTCCGGCGTTCTCGTCCAACATCTCCTCTGCGGTGTCTTCTATCTTCTTCTCCTCGGGCCGCTCCGCACCCATGGCATGGGGGGAGGCTCCCGCTCTTTTCTTCATCTTCTTCTTCATCTTCTTCTTTTCTTCTCTTCTTTTCTTCATCTTCTTCTCCGGGCCGCTCCGCACCCATGCTGGCATGGAGGGAGGCTCCCGCTGTGTGATGGCGTCTCCTCTTCAGACGGTTCTTAAATAACGGGGGCGGGGCCACCCGGTGACCCTGCCCCCCCCTGACGCACGGGACATGACGGGACTTCTCTGTGGCATTCCCCGTGACATCACAGGGAAGTCCCGTCAAGTCACCGTGCGTCAGAGGGGGGCGGGGTCACCGGGTGGCCCCGCCCCCCCGTTATTTAAGAACCGTCAGATGAGGAGACGCCGTCACACAGCGGGAGCCTCCCACCATGCCAGCATGGGTGCGGAGCGGCCCGGAGAAGAAGATGAAGAAGAGAAGAAGATGAAGTAGAGAAGAAGATGAAGAGAAGAGCGGGAGCCTCCCTCCATGCCATGGGTGCGGAGCGGCCCGAGGAGAAGAAGATAGAAGACGCCGCGGAGGAGATGCTGGACGAGAACGCCGGAGGAAGAACCAGAAGAGCCAGAAGAACCAGAAGATGAAGGAAGATAGAAGAAAGAAGAAGCATTTAAATAAAGGAATTGTCAAAAACTGTCTCTTGTCATTTTTAACATTTTTGACAGTTTTTTAGTGAAATGGTAGGGGTACCCTTACCATTTCACACAGGGAGGGGCCCGGGATCTGGGGGTCCCCTTGTTAAAGGGGGCTTCCAGATTCCGATAAGCCCCCCGCCCGCACACCCCCACAACCACCGGGCAAGGGTTGTGGGGATGAGGCCCTTGTCCTCATCAACATGGGGACAAGGTGTTTTGGGGGGCTACCCCAAAGCACCCTCCCAATGTCGAGGGCATGTGGCCTGGTACGGTTCAGGAGGGGGGGCGCTCTCTTGTCCCCCCTCTTTTCCTGTGGCCTGCCAGGTTGCGTGCTCGGATAAGGGTCTGGTATGGATTTTTGGGGGAACCCCACGCCGTTTTTTTTTTTTTTTTTTTTTGGCGCAGGGTTCCCCTTAATATCCATACCAGACCTGAAGGGCCTGGTATGGAATTTAGGGGGACCCCCACGTCATTTTTTTTTAAATTTTGGTTCGGGGTTCCCCTGTGGGGAATTCCCATGCCGTTTTTATCAATTAACTTCTATGTGTATTGTCGGACCGGCAATGCAATAGCCGCGGGTAGTTTTAAATGGGTTTTTTCCTTTGAAATGTCATTTTGCTGTCAGACTGTTCTAAACACGGGAAACATGCACCCATTTACAGGCATACTATAGACACCCCCCAGCTACGAAATTTAAAGGGATATTACACTTTTATTGTTTGACTTTAAAGAGGGAGTCCACCTATACCCACCTAAAAAAAAAAAAATATTAAAAGCCAGCAGCTACAAATACTGCAGCTGCTGACTTTTAATAAATGGCCACTTACCTGTCCCAGGGTCCAGCGATGTCGGCAGCCGACGCCGATAACCCGCTCGATTCCCGGCAGCTGCCGCCGCCATCCTAGGTGAGGGAATCAGGAAGTGAAGCGTTGCGGCTTCACTTCCCGGTTCCCTACTGCGCATGTGTGAGTTGCGCTGCGCATCGTAACTGGTCCCTGCTATCTCCTGGGACCTGTGTGTATCCCAGGAGACAGCGTGGAGGGACAGGAAGAGGCATAGACTCCCGTGGGAGTCTATGCCGGAAGTGGATGCAAATACCTGTCTTAGACAGGTATCTGCACCCCCCTCCCCCCTGAAAGGTGCCAAATGTGACACCGGAGGGGGGGAGGGTTCTGAAAAGCGGAAGTTCCATTTTTGTGTGGAACTCCGCTTTAAGCATTATTAAAATCACTGCTCCTGAAAAAACGGCCCTTTTTAAAAGTTTTTTTGCATTGATCCATGTCCCCTGGGGCAGGACCCAGGTCCCCAAACACTTTTTATGATAATAACTTGCATATTAGCCTTTAAAATTAGCACTTTTGATTATTCATGTCCGTGTCCCATAGACTTTAACCACTTGCCGACCGCCTACCGCATATATACTGCGGCAGAGCGGCACGGGCAGGCAAAATCACGTACCCGTACGTGATCTGCCTCCCGCGGGCGGGGGGTCCGATCGGACCCCCCCCCGGTGCCATCGGCGGTCGGCATCTGACTGGGAGCGTCGGGAGGCGAGGGGGAGACCATCCGATCGTGGCCCCCCCCTCGCGATCGCTCCCAGCCAATGGGAATCCTCCTCTGCCTGTGTGTCGTTTCACACAGGCAGAGGATGTGATGTCATCTCTCCCCGGTCTGGCAGTTTCCGTTCCAGCGCCGAGGAGAGATGACAAGTGAGTGCACAACACACACACACACACAGTAGAACATGCCAGGCATACTTTACACCCCCGATCCCCCCCGATCGCCCCCCGATCCCCCCCAATCACCCCCCCCCCCTGTCACAAACTGACATTAGCAGTATTTTTTTTTTTTTTCTGATTACTGCATAGTGTCAGTTTGTGACAGTTAGTGTTAGGGCAGATAGTATTACCCCCCTTTAGGTCTAGGATACCCCCCTAACCCCCCCTAATAAAGTTTTAACCCCTTGATCACCCCCTGTCACCAGTGTCGCTAAGCGATCATTTTTCTGATCGCTGTATTAGTGTCGCTGGTGACGCTAGTTAGGAACGTAAATATTTAGGTTCGCCGTCAGCGTTTTATAGCGACAGGGACCCCCATATACTACCTAATAAATGTTTTAACCCCTTGATTGCCCCCTAGTTAACCCTTTCACCACTGATCACCGTATAACCGTTACGGGTGACGCTGGTTAGTTCGTTTATTTTTTATAGTGTCAGGGCACCCGCCGTTTATTACCGAATAAAGGTTTAGCCCCCTGATCGCCCGGCGGTGATATGCGTCGCCCCAGGCAGCGTCAGATTAGCGCCAGTACCGCGAACACCCACGCACGCAGCATATGCCTCCCTTAGTGGTATAGTATCTGATCGGATCAATATCTGATCCGATCAGATCTATACTAGCGTCCCCAGCAGTTTAGGGTTCCCGAAAACGCAGTGTTAGCGGGATCAGCCCAGATACCCGCTAGCACCTGCGTTTTGCCCCTCCGCCCAGCCCAGCCCAGCCCACCCAAGTGCAGTATCGATCGATCACTGTCACTTACAAAACACTAAACGCATAACTGCAGCGTTCGCAGAGTCAGGCCTGATCCCTGCGATCGCTAACAGTTTTTTTGGTAGCGTTTTGGTGAACTGGCAAGCACCAGCCCCAGGCAGCGTCAGGTTAGCGCCAGTACCGCTAACACCCACGCACGCACCGTATACCTCCCTTAGTGGTATAGTATCTGATCGGATCAATATCTGATCCGATCAAATCTATACTAGCGTCCCCAGCAGTTTAGGGTTCCCAAAAACGCAGTGTTAGCGGGATCAGCCCAGATACCCGCTAGCACCTGCGTTTTGCCCCTCCGCCCGGCCCAGCCCAGCCCACCCAAGTGCAGTATCGATCGATCACTGTCACTTACAAGGCACTAAACGCATAACTGCAGCGTTCGCAGAGTCAGGCCTGATCCCTGCGATCGCTAACAGTTTTTTTGGTAGCGTTTTGGTGAACTGGCAAGCACCAGCCCCAGGCAGCGTCAGATTAGCGCCAGTACCGCTAACACCCACGCACGCAGCATACGCCTCCCTTAGTGGTATAGTATCTGATCGGATCAATATCTGATCTGATCAGATCTATACTAGCGTCCCCAGCAGTTTAGGGTTCCCAAAAACGCAGTGTTAGCGGGATCAGCCCAGATACCTGCTAGCACCTGCGTTTTGCCCCTCCGCCCGGCCCGGCCCAGCCCACCCAAGTGCAGTATCGATCGATCACTGTCACTTACAAAACACTAAACGCATAACTGCAGCGTTCGCAGAGTCAGGCCTGATCCCTGCGATCGCTAACAGTTTTTTTTGTAGCGTTTTGGTGAACTGGCAAGCGCCAGCGGCCTAGTACACCCCGGTCGTAGTCAAACCAGCACTGCAGTAACACTTGGTGACGTGGCGAGTCCCATAAGTGCAGTTGAAGCTGGTGAGGTGGCAAGCACAAGTAGTGTCCCGCTGCCACCAAAAAGACAAACACAGGCCCGTCGTGCCCATAATGCCCTTCCTGCTGCATTCGCCAATCCTAATTGGGAACCCACCGCTTCTGCAGCACCCGTACTTCCCCCATTCACATCCCCAACCAAATGCAGTCGGCTGCATGAGAGGCATTTTTATGTCCTCCCGAGTACCCCTACCCAACGAACCCCCCCAAAAAAGATGTCGTGTCTGCAGAAAGCGCGGATATAGGCGTGACACCCGCTATTATTGTCCCTCCTGTCCTGATAATCCTGGTCTTTGCATTGGTGAATGTTTTGAACGCTACCATTCACTAGTTGAGTATAAGCGTAGGGTACAGCATTGCACAGACTAGGCACACTTTCACAGGGTCTCCCGAGATGCCATCGCATTTTGAGAGACCCGAACCTGGAACCGGTTACAGTTATAAAAGTTACAGTTATAAAAGTTAGTTACAAAAAAAAGTGTAAAAAAAAAAAAAAACACAAACAAAAATATAAAATAAAAATAGTTGTCGTTTTATTGTTCTCTCTCTCTCTATTCTCTCTCTATTGTTCTGCTCTTTTTTACTGTATTCTATTCTGCAATGTTTTATTGTTGTTATGTTTTATCACGTTTGCTTTTCAGGTATGTAATTATTTATACTTTACCGTTTACTGTGCTTTATTGTTAACCATTTTTTTGTCTTCAGGTATGCCATTCACGACTTTGAGTGGTTATACCAGAATGATGCCTGCAGGTTTAGGTATCATCTTGGTATCATTCTTTTCAGCCAGCGGTCGGCTTTCATGTAAAAGCAATCCTAGTGGCTAATTAGCCTCTAGACTGCTTTTACAAGCAGTGGGAGGGAATGCCCCCCCCCCCCAACATCTTCCGTGTTTTTCTCTGGCTCTCCTGTCTCAACAGGGAACCTGAAAATGCAGCCGGTGATTCAGCCAGCTGACCATAGAGCTGATCAGAGACCAGAGTGGCTCCAAACATCTCTATGACCTAAGAAACCGGAAGCTACGAGCATTTTATGACGTAGATTTCGCCGGATGTAAACAGCGCCATTGGGAAATTGGGAAAGCATTTTATCACACCGATCTTGGTGTGGTCAGATGCTTTGAGGGCAGAGGAGAGATCTAGGGTCTAATAGACCCCAATTTTTGCAAAAAAGAGTACCTGTCACTACCTATTGCTATCATAGGGGATATTTACATTCCCTGAGATAACAATAAAAATGATTTAAAAAAAAAAAAAATGAAAGGAACAGTTTAAAAATAAGATAAAAAAATAATAATAATAAAGAGAAAAAAAAAAAAAAAAAAAAAAGCACCCCTGTCCCCCCTGCTCTCGCGCTAAGGTGAACGCAAGCGTTGGTCTGGCGTCAAATGTAAACAGCAATTGCACCATGCATGTGAGGTATCGCCGCGAAGGTCAGATCGAGGGCAGTAAGTTTAGCAGTAGACCTCCTCTGTAAATCTAAAGTGGTAACCTGTAAAGGCTTTTAAAGGCTTTTAAAAATGTATTTAGTTTGTCGCCACTGCACGTTTGTGCGCAATTTTAAAGCATGTCATGTTTGGTATCCATGTACTCGGCCTAAGATCATCTTTTTTATTTCATCAAACATTTGGGCAATATAGTGTGTTTTAGTGCATTAAAATGTAAAAAAGTGTGTTTTTTCCCCAAAAAATGCGTTTGAAAAATCGCTGCGCAAATACTGTGTGAAAAAAAAAAATGAAACACCCACCATTTTAATCTGTAGGGCATTTGCTTTAAAAAAAATATATAATGTTTGGGGGTTCAAAGTAATTTTCTTGCAAAAAAAAATTATTTTTTTATGTAAACAATAAGTGTCAGAAAGGGCTATGTCTTCAAGTGCTTAGAAGAGTGGGTGATGTGTGACATAAGCTTCTAGATGTTGTGCATAAAATGCCAGGACAGTTCAAAACCCCCCCAAATGACCCCATTTTGGAAAGTAGACACCCCAAGCTATTTGCTGAGAGTCATGTTGAGTCCATGGAATAATTTATATTGTGACACAAGTTGCGGGAAAGAGACAATTTTTTATTTTTTTTATTTTTTTTTGCGCAAAGTTGTCACTAAATGATATATTGCTCAAACATGCCATGGGAATATGTGAAATTACACCCCAAAATACATTCTGTTGCTTCTCCTGAGTACGGGGATACCACATGTGTGGGACTTTTTGGGAGCCTAGCCGCGTACGGGACCCCGAAAACCAAGCACCGCCTTCAGGCTTTCTAAGGCCGTAAATTTTTGATTTCACTCTTCACTGCCTATCACAGTTTCGGAGGCCATGGAATGCCCAGGTGGCACAAAACCCCCCCAAATGACCCCATTTTGGAAAGTAGACACCCCAAGCTATTTGATGAGAGGTATAGTGAGTATTTTGCAGACCTCACTTTTTGTCACAAAGTTTTGAAAATTGAAAAAAGAAAAAAAAACATTTTTTTTCTCGTCTTTCTTTATTTTCAAAAACAAATGAGAGCTGCAAAATACTCACCATGCCTCTCAGCAAATAGCTTGGGGTGTCTACTTTCCAAAATGGGGTCATTTGGGGGGGGGGTTTGTGCCACCTGGGCATTCCATGGCCTCCGAAACTGTGATAGGCAGTGAGGAGTAAAATCAAAAATGTACGCCCTTAGAAATCCTGAAGGCGGTGCTTGGTTTTCGGGGTCCCGTACGCGGCTAGGCTCCTAAAAAGTCCCACACATGTGGTATCCCCGTACTCAGGAGAAGCAGCTAAATGTATTTTGGGGTGCAATTCCACATATGCCCATGGCCTGTGTGAGCAATATATCATTTAGTGACAACTTTGTGCAAAAAAAAAAAAAAATTTGTCACTTTCCCGCAACTTGTGTCAAAATGTAAAACATTCCATGGACTCAACATGCCTCAAAGCAAATAGCTTGGGGTGTCTACTTTCCAAAATGGGGTCATTTGGGGGGGTTTTATGTCATCTGGGCATTTTATGGCCTTCAAAACTGTGATAGGTAGTGAGGAGTAAAATCAAAAATGTACGCCCTTAGAAATCCTGAAGGCGTTGCTTGGTTTTCGGGGCCCCGTACGCGGCTAGGCTCCCAAAAAGTCCCACACATGTGGTATCCCCGTACTCAGGAGAAGCAGCTAAATGTATTTTGGGGTGCAATTCCACATATGCCCATGGCCTGTGTGAGCAATATATCATTTAGTGACAACTTTTTGTAATTTTTTTTTTTTTTTTTTGTCATTATTCAATCACTTGGGACAAAAAAAATGAATATTCAATGGGCTCAACATGCCTCTCAGCAAATTCCTTGGGGTGTCTACTTTCCAAAATGGGGTCATTTGTGGGGGTTTTGTACTGCCCTGCCATTTTAGCACCTCAAGAAACGACATAGGCAGTCATAAATTAAAGGCTGTGTAAATTCCAGAAAATGTACCCTAGTTTGTAGACGCTATAACTTTTGCGCAAACCAATAAATATACACTTATTGACATTTTTTTTACCAAAGACATGTGGCCGAATACATTTTGGCCTAAATGTATGACTAAAATTGAGTTTATTGGATTTTTTTTAGAACAAAAAGTAGAAAATATCATTTTTTTTCAAAATTTTCGGTCTTTTTCCGTGTATAGCGCAAAAAATAAAAACGGCAGAGGTGATCAAATACCATCAAAAGAAAGCTCTATTTGTGGGAAGAAAAGGACGCAAATTTCGTTTGGGTACAGCATTGCATGACCGCGCAATTAGCAGTTAAAGCGACGCAGTGCCGAATTGTAAAAAGTGCTCTGGTCAGGAAGGGGGTAAAACCTTCCGGGGCTGAAGTGGTTAACGGTGTTCGTGTGTTCGAACGAACTTTTTTCCTGTTCGCATGTTCTGGTGCGAACCGAACAGGGGGGTGTTCGGCTCATCCCTACTCCTAGCACAACGCTTACGGGGCTACAGGTACAAAACCAAGATACTGTACATCTTATACCCGCTCACTAAAGATAAACATCATCACTCACAAAACATAGCTGACACATTTAGCCATTATTATGGATCTCTGTACAACTTGGCAGATGATCCACATACCATTCAACCAACCCCCGAGGCAATAAATGGCTTTCTGAAGAAAGTGTCTCTTCCCCAACTAACCCCAACACAACTAATGCACCTTAACTCTCCCTTCACAATCCAGGAAGTGTCTCAAGCTATTGATACGCTACCACTAAACAAGTCCCCAGGTCCTGATGGATATATAGGAGAATACTATAAAACATTCAAGTACATCCTCTTACCCCACCTAACCACTATTTTCAATGCTGCAGCTGCCTCTTCCTTCTTCCCATCAGAAATGTTGAAAGCATTTGTAATCACCCTGCCCAAACCAGGGAAGGAACCATCTCTTCCACAGAATTTCAGGCCGATATCATTACTTAATAACAACCTGAAACTATATGCCAAACTGATTGCACTAAGGCTAATAGACATACTTCCACAGCTTATACATATGGACCAATCCGGATTTACAAAAGGACGTCGAACTACTGACGCCACTAGGCGCCTAATTAATATAATCCACCACGCAAATCTGAAGGGAACGCCTTCTCTGCTCCTAGCTTTGGATGCAGAGAAGGTGTTTGATCAGATACATTGGGGATAGCTTGCTAAGGTATTGGAGAAGTTTGTTTTCAGTGGCACTATATTTTCTGCAATTATGGCATTATACTCCAAGCCCTCTGCCCAGGTTTACACCTCAGGGGCACTTTCCACTCCATTTAATATCACAAATGGAACTCGCCAGGGGTGCCCACTTTCACCATTAATATTCAACCTTCTCATGGAACCTCTGGCGAATTACATACCACCCTCAAATTACAGGACATAGGTTTAGCAAATCAACACACACCATTAGTCTATTCGCTGACGATGTTATACTCATTATCACAGACGTGGAGACCTCATTAGCCTCGCTACATCAAACACTCAAAATGTTCAATGGTATATCCTATTATAAAGTAAACAACACTAAGTCATACATCCTTGGCATCAATATACCTTCTAAAACTAGGCGCAAAATGGAACAGTTATATCCATACTTAGGCATTACCTTAACAACCAAGACGGCAGAATTGTTAAAAGCAAATTACTCCACATTCATAGACAAACTACACTCCAGACTTAAAGATCTAGCAAAAACAGAACTATCCTGGTCTGGGAGACCAACAGCCTTTAAAATGGTACTACTACCACAACTTCTATATCTCTTTAGGACCATCCCTATTCCAGCAACTAATACCTTCTTTATTAAGGCCCAATCCATGATCAACCGATATCTTTGGCAAGGGAGGAGGGCGAGATGTGCATTTCTCAAACTAATCAACACTAGGAAGGCGGGAGGAGTGGGCTTAGTAATACTCAAAGATTACTACACTGCCTCAATATTGGCACGATTTAAAACATGATTCCCCCAAAGCCCCAATACTAGATGGATAGAAATGGAAAATATACAACTTAAAGGAGGCGATCTATATTACTTTCTTCTTACCAGCCAACAATACACCGCTAGATACGCATCACTTTCTCCCACCATCACAGCATCACTTCATGCATTGAGAGCCTTGTTAAACACTTCAGCCCCGGACCATTATGCTGCCTAAGGACCAGAGGACTTTTTCCAATTTGGCACTATGTTGCTTTAACTGCTAATTGCGCGGTCATGCAATGCTGAACCCAAACGAAATTTGCGTCCTTTTCTTCCCACAAATAGAGCTTTCTTTTGATGGTATTTGATCACCTCTGCCGTTTTTATTTTTTGTGCTATAAACAGAAAAAGACCGAAAATTTTGAAAAAAAATGATATTTTCTACTTTTTGTTATAAAAAAAATCCAATAAACTCAATTTTAGTCATACATTTAGGCCAAAATGTATTCGGCCACATGTCTTTAGTAAACAAAATGTCAATAAGCGTATATTTATTGGTTTGCGCAAAAGTTATAGCGTCTACAAACTAGGGTACATTTTCTGGAATTTACACAGCTTTTAGTTTATGACTGCCTATGTCATTTCTTGAGGTGCTAAAATGGCAGGGCGGTACAAAACTCCCCCAAATGACCCCATTTTGGAAAGTAGACACCCCAAGGAAATTGCTGAGAGACATGTTGAGCCCATTGAATATTCATTTTTTTGTCCCAAGTGATTGAATAATGACAAAAAAAAAAAAAAAATTACAAAAAGTTGTCACTAAATGATATATTGCTCACACAGGCCATGGGCATATGTGGAATTGCACCCCAAAATATATTCAGCTGCTTCTCCTGAGTACGGGGATACCACATGTGTGGGACTTTTTGGGAGCCAACCGCGTACAGGGTCCCGAAAACCAATCATCGCCTTCAGGATTTCTAAGGGCGTACATTTTTGATTTTACTCCTCACTACATATCACAGTTTTGAAGGCCATAAAATGCCCAGATGGCACAAAACCCCACAAATGACCACATTTTGGAAAGTAGACACCCCAAGCTATTTGCTTTGAGGCATGTTGAGTCCATGGAATATTTTATATTTTGACACAAGCTGCGGGAAAGTGACAATTTTTTTTTTCTTTTGCACAAAGTTGTCACTAAATGATATATTGCTCACACAGGCCATGGGCATATGTGGAATTGCACCCCAAAATATGTTTAGCTGCTTCTCCTGAGTATGGGGATACCACATTTGTGGGACTTTTTGGGAGCCTAGCCGCGTACGGGGCCCAGAAAACCAATCACCGCGTTCAGGATTTCTAAGGGTGTAAATTTTTGATTTCACTCTTCACTGCCTATCACAGTTTCGGAGGCCATGGAATGCCCAGATGGCACAAAACCCCCCCAAATGACCCCATTTTGGAAAGTAGACACCCCGAGCTATTTGCTGAGAGGCATGGTGAGTATTTTGCAGCTCTTATTTGTTTTTGAAAATGAAGAAAGACAAGAAAAAATTTTTTTTTCTTTTTTCAATTTTCAAAACTTTGTGACAAAAAGTGGGGTCTGCAAAATACTCACTATACCACTCAGCAAATAGCTTGGGGTGTCTACTTTCCAAAATGGGGTCATTTGGGGGGGGGGGTTGTGCCACCTGGGCATTCCATGGCCTCCGAAACTGTGATAGGCAGTGAAGAGTGAAATCAAAAATTTACACCCTTAGAAAGCCTGAAGGCGGTGCTTGGTTTTTGGGGTTCCGTACGCGGCTAGGTTCCCAAAAAGTCTCACACATGTGGTATCCCCGTACTCAGGAGAAGCAACAGAATGTATTTTGGGGTGTAATTTCACATATTCCCATGGCATGTGTGAGCAATATATCATTTAGTGACAACTTTGTGCAAAAAAATAAAATAAAAATTGTCTCTTTCCCGCAACTTGTGTCACAATATAAAATATTACATGGACTCGACATGCCTCTCAGCAAATAGCTTGGGGTGTCTACTTTCCAAAATGGGGTCATTTGGGGGGGTTTTGAACTGTCCTGGCATTTTATGCACAACATTTAGAAGCTTATGTCACACATCACCCACTCTTCTAACCACTTGAAGACAAAGCCCTTTCTGACACTTTTTGTTTACATGAAAAAATTATTTTTTTTGCAAGAAAATTACTTTGAACCCCCAAACATTATATATTTTTTTAAAGCAAAAGCCCTACAGATTAAAATGGTGGGTGTTTCATTTTTTTTTTTCACACAGTATTTGCGCAGCGATTTTTCAAATGCATTTTTTGGGGAATAAACACACTTTTTAAAATTTTAATGCACTAAAACACACTATATTGCCCAAATGTTTGATGAAATAAAAAAGATGATCTTAGGCCGAGTACATGGATACCAAACATGACATGCTTTAAAATTGCGCACAAACGTGCAGTGGCAACAACATAAATACATTTTTAAAAGCCTTTAAAAGCCTTTACAGGTTACCACTTTAGATTTACAGAGGAGGTCTACTGCTAAAGTTACTGCCCTCGATCTGACCTTCGCGGTGATACTTCACATGCATGGTGCAATTGCTGTTTAGATTTAACGACAGAACGAAGCTTGCGTTCGCCTTAGCGCGAGAGCAGCGGGGGACAGGGGTGCTTTTTTTTTTTTTCTTTTTCTTTATTATTTTTTTGATTTTTTTATCTTATTTTTAAACTGTTCCTTTCATTTTTTTTTTTTAATCATTTTTATTGTTATCTCAGGGAATGTAAATATCCCCTATGATAGCAATAGGTAGTGACAGGTACTCTTTTTTGAAAAAATTGGGGTCTATTAGATCCTAGATCTCTCCTCTTACCTCAAAGCATCTGACCACACCAAGATAGGTGTGATAAAATGCTTTCCCAATTTCCCAATGGCGCTGTTTACATCCGGTGAAATCTAAGTCATAAAATGCTCGTAGCTTCCGGTTTCTTAGGCCATAGAGATGTTTGGAGCCACTCTGGTCTCTGATCAGCTCTATGGTCAGCTGGCTGAATCACCGGCTACATTCTCAGGTTCCCTGTATAGACAGGAGAGCCAGAGAAAAACACGGAAGACGGTGGGGGCATTCCCTCCCACTGCTTGTAAAAGCAGTCTAGAGGCTAATTAGCCGCTAGGATTGCTTTTACATGAAAGCTGACCGCTGGCTGAAAAGAATGATACCAAGATGATACCTAAACCTGCAGGCATCATTCTGGTATAACCACTCAAAGTCGTGAATGGCGTAAATGAAGACAAAAAAATGGTTAACAATAAAGCACAGTAAACAGTAAAGCATAAAAAATTGCATACCTGAAAAGCAAACATGATAAAACATAATAAAAATAAAACATTGCAGAATAGAATACAGTAAAAAAGAGCAGAACAATAGAGAGAGAGAATAGAGAGAGAGAGAACAATAAAACGACAACTATTTTTTTTTTATTTTATATTTTTTTTTGTGTTTTTTTTTTTTTTTTTTACACTGTTTTTGTAACTGTAACTTTTATAATGGTAACCGGTTCCAGGTTCGGGTCTCTCAAAATGCGATGGCATCTTGGGAGACCCTGTGAAAGTGTGTCCTAGTCTGTGCAAGGGATGAGCTTCGTGTTCGAGTCGAACCCATGTTCGACTCGAACATCGGCTGTTCAGTCGTTCGCCGAATTGCGAACGATATGGGCCGTTCGCGCCAAATTCGTGTGGCGTGTCACGGCCCATAATTCACTGCGGCATCGCAGTGCATTGCTGGCTGATGATTGGCCAAGCATGCACTATGACCCGCATGCTTGGCCAATCACAGCGCCGTCGGTAGAGAGAGCTGTAATTGGCCAAAGCCAAGGAGGCTTTGGCCAATTATGGCTCAGGGGATTTAGTACACGCCCCACACTATATAAGGCCGCCTGCACGACGGCCCTGTGTAGTGTGTGTTCCGGCGTTCATTGAGAGACAGAGAGAGACAGACATTGACATTTGATTTGAGTTAGATAGATTAGGCAGAACAGTCAGTCAGTTTAGCTGCACTTACAGTGTATTGTGTATATATATGCATCCCAGGTGTTGCATATATATATATACACTGTATTCAGTTTAGCTAGATCCGTTCCTGTTATCTTCCTACTGACAGGCAGGCTTGTCTTGTTACAGTATTTACAGCTACCTGAAGAAAATTGCTGGTGTTCTTTGATACTATTAGTACCATAGTCAGGCAGCTAGACTATTTACAGTTAGTGCAGTGCGTCCTGCTCACAGTGTTTAGCTAAAATTATAAGTTAGTGCTGTGCGTCCTGATCACAGTGTTCAGCTAAAACTACAAGTTAGTGCTGTGCGTCCTGCTCACAGTGTTCAGCTAAACCTACAAGTTGGTGTAGTGAGACCTCTGCACAGTGTTCATCTCAAGCTACAAGTTAGTGCAGTGTGTTTTGCTCACAGTGTTCATCTCAAGCTGCAAGTTAGTGCAGTGCGTCCTGCTCACAGTGTTTAGCTAAAACTATAAGTTAGTATAGTGAGACCTCTGCACAGTGTTCATCTAAAGCTACAAGTTAGTGCAGTGCGTCCTGCTCACAGTG
The DNA here is from genome assembly GCA_037952925.1 of Lithobates clamitans. Lineage (NCBI taxonomy): Eukaryota > Metazoa > Chordata > Amphibia > Anura > Ranidae > Lithobates > Lithobates clamitans. Next base: position 408,048 of record JBBGZY010001996.1, on the reverse strand, counting down.
TTCAGCTAAAACTACAAGTTAGTGTAGTGAGACCTCTGCACAGTGTTCATCTAAAGCTACAAGTTAGTGCAGTGCGTCCTGCTCACAGTGTTCATCTAAAGCTACAAGTTAGTGCAGTGCGTCCTGCTCACAGTGTTCAGCTAAAACTACAAATTAATGCTGTGCGTCCTGCTCACAGTGTTCAGCTAAACCTACAAGTTGGTGTAGTGAGACCTCTGCACAGTGTTCATCTAAAGTTACAAGTTAGTGCTGTGCGTCCTGCTCACAGTGTTTAGCTAAAACTATAAGTTAGTGCAGTGCGTCCTGCTCACAGTGTTCAGCTAGATCCGTTCCTGTTATCTTCTTACTGACAGGCAGGCTTGTCTTGTTACAGTAAATACAGCTACCTGAATAAAATTGCTGGTGTTATTGTGATCCTATTAGTACCACAGTCAGGCAGCTAGACTATTTACAGTTAGTGCAGTGCGTCCTGCTCACAGTGTTCAGCTAAAACTTCAAGTTAGTGTGGTGCGTCCACCTCACAGTGTTCAGCTAAACCTAAAAGTTATTTTTTTGCGAGCTCTGCACAGTGTTCACCTAAAGCTACCTGTAGAAGGTTGGTGGTGTTTTCCTGATCCTATCACTACCGCAGGCAGCTAAAAAAGCTACAAGTTAGTTTTTTGCGAGCTCTGCACAGTGTTCAGCTAAAGCTACCTGTAGAAGGTTGGTGGTGTTCTCATACTACAGGCAGGCAGTTGATTTTGCTAGCTGCAGTATCAGTACATATATATACATATATATATATATATATATATATATATATATATATATATATATCCCAGCTTAGTGCAGCTACAGGCCATTAGTATGTCTGGAAGGCCAAGAAGGAGAGGCAGACAGTCACAAGCCAATAAGAGAGGGCAAGCAGGCTCTGTGTCTAGTGCTGGTCGTGGAGACGGTGCATCCTCAACAGCACGTGGCCGTGGGTCACGCTTAGCCTTTTTTTCGGCAGCTGGCCGTGTTGAGCCGAAACATGTGGAAGACTTGGTCGAGTGGATGACCAAGCTGTCCTCATCCTCCTCATCCTCTCTCACCCATGCCCAGGGTACTTTGTCTGGCAAAGCAGCAGCCTCTTCCCTCGGCTCAATGTCATCAGTGACTCCTTCCCTAGCCCCACCATGTCCTCCTGAGGAGTCCCTCGAACTGTTTGACCACAGTGTTGGGTACATGCTCCAGGAGGATGCCCAGCGTTAGGAAGGCTCTGATGATGATACTGAGCTCGATGAAGGCAGTAACATGAGCATGGACAGAGGGGGTGCCCAAGAAGGACAGCAATCTGGCAGTCATGCTCCCCCTGCTGCAGCATACTGCCAGGTTTGCTCCAGTGTTGAGGAGGGAGGGGATGATGAGGTCACTGACTCAACGTGGGTGCCTGATAGGAAAGAGGAGGAGGAGGAGGAGGCGGCACATCACCAACAAGCCAGGATGCCCTCCAGGGGCCAGCCTAAGGGCAGCACACTGACTGCATCACACCCCAAAGCTCCACATGTGCAGGGCGCTGCAGTCTCTGGGCGTTATTCAAAAAGTTCTTTGGTGTGGGCCTTTTTTGAGACGAGTGCATCAGATCGCACCGCTGCTATTTACAACATATGTCTCAAGCGTATCTCGCGTGGCCAAAACATCTCCCGCTTGGGTACCACATGCTTGACCAGACATATGTTGACCTGCCATGCAGTTCGTTGGCAAGCGTATCTAAAAGACCCACACCAAAGAACAAAGAGGACCTCTCCTTGCTCCTCATCAGCTGAGATCTCTAACCCCACTATACCTTCAGTCCTCTCTGAGACTGAGAGGAATGAAGGTGTAGAATTAGGTGTGTCACAGCCAAGTACTTGTGAGCAATCTGCTTTTGGTACACCGACGTCAGATTGTACCAGGCAAATTTCCCTGCCCCAGCTGCTGCACCGCCGAAAGAAGTTTGCTCCCAGCCATCCACATGCCCAGCGGTTGAATGCTAGCTTGGCAAAATTGCTAGCACTTCAACTGCTGCCTTTTCAGTTGGTAGACTCTGCCCCCTTCCGTGAGTTTGTGGAATGTGCAGTTCCTCAGTGGCAGGTACCCAAATGCCACTTTTTCTCATGGAAGGCAATTCCGGCTCTCTACCGGCATGTGGAAGGCAATGTCCATGCCTCGCTGGACAGGGCGGTCAGCGGTAAGGTGCATATTACCGCTGACTCATGGTCCAGCAGGCATGGACAGGGACGTTACCTAAGTTTCACGGCGCATTGGGTGACTCTGCTGGCAGCTGGGAAGGATGCAGGACAAGGTGCAGTAGTGTTGGAGGTTGTTCTGCCACCACGCCTCAAAATGCTAATGATTGTGACACACCTCTCTCCTCCACCCCCTCCTCTTCTTCTTCGTCCATGGCCTCTTCCTGTGCTTTGTCCTCGGAACCAGCGGTGCTCCGTAGCCGTTCAAGGGGCTACGCAAGTATGCAGGCCAAAAGATGCCATGCGTTGCTTGAGCTGGTGTGCTTGGGGGACAGGAGCCACACTGGGGCAGAGATTCTGTCAGCTCTGCAGGGGCAGATTCAGAGGTGGTTGACGCCACGCCAACATAAGGCAGGAATGGTGGTTTGCGACAATGGCACCAACCTCCTCTCTGCCCTCCCACAGGGACAAATGACCCATGTGCCCTGTTTGGCTCACGTCCTTAACTTGGTGGTGCAGCGGTTCTTGGACAGGTACCCGGGCTTACAGGATGTCCTGAGGCAGGCCAGGAAAGTCTGTGTGCATTTCCGCCGGTCATATAATGCCAGTGCTCGGCTGATGGACCTCCAAAAGGAGTTTAACCTGCCCAAGAACCGCCTAATCTGTGACATGCCCACCAGGTGGAACTCAACGTTGGCCATGCTGCAGCGGCTGCACACGCAGCAGAGGGCCATCAATGAGTACTTGTGCGACTATGGCACCAGGACAGGGTCAGGGGAGCTTATTTTTTTTCCCCACGCCAGTGGGCCATGATCAGGGATGCATGCACTGTCCTGTCACCATTTGAGGAGGCCACGAGGATGGTGAGCAGTGACAGTGCATGCATCAGTGACACTGTCCCCCTTGTCCACCTGTTGGAGCACACGCTGCGTGGAATAATGGACAGGGCACTTGAGGCCAAACAGAGGCAGGAAGAGGAGGACTTCCTTAGCTCTCAAGGCCCCCTTTATCCAGTGTTCCTGCGTACCCGCCGATCACACAGGAAGAGGACGAGGAGGAGGAGGAGGAAGATTGTGTCAGTATGGAGGTGGAGCCTGGCACTCAGCATCAGCAGCAGTCTTTAAGGGATCAGTCCCAAGAAACACATGGACTTGTACGTGGCTGGGAGGAGGTGGCTGCGGACCATGTCATCCTTAGTGACCCAGAGGACTCCGGACCGAATGCCTCAGCAAACCTACGCTGCATGGCCTCCCTGATCCTGCAAAGCCTGCGTAAGGATCCTCGTATTCGTGGTATCAAGGAGAAGGACCAATACTGGCTGGCAACCCTCCTTGATCCACGTTACAAAGGTAAGGTTGCGGACCTTATCTTGCCATCGCAGAGGGAGCAGAGGATGAAACATCTTCGGGAGGCCTTGCAGAAAGGTCTGTGCAACGCGTTCCCAGAGACTGGGAGGTTACAAACTCCTGTTTCTGGACAACGTGTTGCTGAGGCTTCGGTCAGTCAAAGAAGGAATGGTGGAGAAGGTGGCCGTCTGACCGACGCGTTCAGACAATTTTTTGGTCCGCAGCCCCAAGGTATGATCGGTTCCAGCAACCATCGTGAGCGTCTGTTTTACATGGTGCAGGAATACCTAGGGGCAAGATCAGACTTGGACACCTTTCCCACCAAAAATCCTCTGGGTTACTGGGTCTTGAGGATGGATCACTGGCCAGAGCTTGCACAGTATGCAATTGAGCTACTGGCCTGTCCTGCATCCAGCGTTCTTTCGGAACGCACATTCAGTGCTGCTGGAGGCGTGGTAACCGATCACAGGGTGCGTCTGTCCACCGACTCGGTCGATCGACTGACCTTCATAAAAATGAATCAGTCTTGGATCACCACCAGCTACCAAGCACCTGATGCTGATGTAACCGAATAATTTTTTTTGAAATTTCAGATCCCTTCAAAGACTGCCTATGCTGATGCTGAGTGACTATCCCTGAGTAATTATAATCTTCCTCCTCAATCATCACGCTGATAGCTTGTAAGAACATTTTTGGTTCTGGGCGCCACCACCAGTGCCTAAGGCACAATTTTTCTGCCCCTGTTTAACAGGGGCGTGTAATTACAATTTTTGATGCAATACTTTGCAGCAGGGCTCGCTCCTGCGTTCCAACTAGAGTGTCTGTGTGGGGTTGCAGTGTTGTGGCACCAGCACCAGTGCCTAAGGCCAAATTTTTCTGCCCCTGTTTAACAGGGGCGTGTAATTTACAATTTTTGATGCAATACTTTGCAGCAGGGCTCGTTCCTGCGTTCCAACTAGAGTGTCTGTGAGAGGCTGCAGTGTTGTGGCACCAGCACCAGTGCCTAAGGCCCAATTTTTCTGCCCCTGTTTAACAGGGGCGTGCAAATACAATTTTTGATGCAATACTTTGCAGCAGGGCTCGCTCCTGCGTTCCAACTAGAGTGTCTGTGAGGGGTTGCAGTGTTGTGGCACCAGCACCAGTGCCTAAGGCCTAATTTTTCTGCCCCTGTTTAACAGGGGCGTGTAATTACAATTTTTGAAGCAATGCTTTGCAGCAGGGCTCGTTCCTGCGTTCCAACTAGAGTGTCTGTAAGGGGTTGCAGTGTTGTGGCACCAGCACCACTACCACCACCACCACCAAAGGCCCAATTTTTCTGCCCCTGTTCAACAGGGGCATGTAATTACAACTCTTAATCTAATATTTCACAGCAGGGCCCATTTCTGCACCCACCAAGAGCGAGTGAGGACTTACAGTGTTGTGGCACCAGCACTACCACCACCAAAGGCCCAGTTTTTCTGCCCCTGTTCAGCAGGGGCATGTAATTACAATTCTTGATCTAATATTTCACAGCAGGGCCCTGTGAGGGCTTACGTTGTTGTGGCCACAACAACACCTAAGGCCCAAATTTCTGCTGAGTATATAGGGCAGGCCCCTACTTTCAAACATCTAACTTACAAACTACTCCTACTTGCAAACGGAAGAAGACAACAGGAAGTGAGATGAAATCTACCCCTAGGAAGGGAAATTCTCTCCTGTAAGAGTTAATATGGGAAAAACATTTCTCCTTTCCACTGATGCTTTCCAATCCTTGTTCCACAAAAAACCCCAAATTCTCAAAAAGCATTTGTCATTGGGACAAAAAGTGAGGTGAAATCTTCTAAAGAGGAGGAAAGACAGCAAAACAAATGTCACAGGGGTGATAACCCTTCCCTATGTTTTCCAAAAAGCTTAAAAAAGATTTTTTGGCTGGAGCTAAACACGTTAAAAATGTATACGTTCAAAATGACAAACAGATTCTACTTAACAACAAACCTACAGTCCTTGTCTTGTTTGCACCGCCTGTACGCTGCTGTTCAGAGTATATAGGGCCTGGGGGCCCCACACCTTTCCTTATTTTAATTTGGGTGCGGGGTTCCCCTTAATATCCATACAAGACCCAAAGGGCCTGGTAATGGACTGGGGGGTACCCATGCCGTTTGTCTCACTGATTTTCATCCATATTGCCAGGACCCGACATTACATTAAACCCGCAAGCAGTTTTAAATGAGATTTTTTTCCTTTAAAAATGACATTTTGTGCATGGACTATTCTAAGCACGGGAAACACGCGTCACTTTACAGGCATACTATAGACACCCCCCAGGTACGATATTTAAAGGAATATCTCATTTTTTTTTATTTACTTTAAGCATCATTAAAATCACTGCTCCCGAAAAAACGTCCATTTTTAAAAGTTTTTTTTGCATTGATACATGTCCCCTGGGGTAGGACCCGGGTCCCCAAACCCTTTTTAGGACAATACCATGCAAATTAGCCTTTAAAATGAGCACTTTTGATTTTGAACGTTCGAGTCCCATAGACGTCAATGGGGTTCTAACGTTCGTGTGAACTTTCGGTCTGTTCGCAGGTTCTGGTGCGAACCGAACCGGGGGGTGTTCGGCTCATCCCTACTGTGCAATGCTGTACCCTACGCTAATACTCAACTAGTGAATGGTAGCTTTCAAAACATTCACCAATGCAAAGACCAGGATTGTTAGGACAGGAGGGACAATAATAGCGGGTGTCACGCCTATATCCACGCTTGCTGCAGACACAACATCTTTTTTGGGGGGGTTCGTTGGGTAGGGGTACTCGGGAGGACATAAAGAAAATGCCTCTCATGCAGCCGACTGCATTTGGTTGGGGATGTGAATGGGGGAAGTACGGGCGCTGCAGAAGTGGTGGGTTCCCTATTAGGATTGGCGAATGCAGCAGGAAGGGCATTATGGGCATGGTCTTCTTCTTGGTGGCAGCGGGACACTACTTGTGCTTGCCACCTCACCAGCTTGAACTGCACTTATGGGACTCGCCATGTAACCAAGTGTTACTGCAGGCTGGTTTGACTAAGACTGGGGTGTGCTAGGTCACTGGTGCTTGCCAGTTCACCAAAACGCTACCAAAAAAACTGTTAGCGATCACAGGGATCAGGCCTGACTCTGCGAACGCTGCAGTTATGCGTTTAGTGTTTTGTAAGTGACAGTGATCGATCGATACTGCACTTGGCTGGGCTGGGCCGGGCCGGGCGGAGGGGCAAAACGCAGGTTCTAGCAGGTATCTGGGCTGATCCTGCTAACACTGCGTTTTTGGGAACCCTAAACTGCTGGGGACGCTAGTATAGATCTGATCGGATCAGATATTGATGCGTTCAGATACTATACCACTAAGGGAGGTGTACGGTGCGTGCGTGGGTGTTAGCGCTACTGGCGCTAACCTGACGCTGCCTGGGGCTGTTGCTTGCCAGTTCACCAAAATGCTACCAAAAAAACTGTTAGCGATCGCAGGGATCAGGCCTGACTCTGCGAACGCTGCAGTTATGTGTTTAGTGTTTTGTAAGTGACAGTGATCGATCGATACTGCACTTGGGTGGGCTGGGCTGGGACAGGCGGAGGGGCAAAACGCAGGTGCTAGCAGGTATCTGGGCTGATCCCGCTAACACTGCATTTTTGGGAATCCTAAACTGCTGGGGACGCTAGTACAGATCTGATCGGATCAGATATTGATCCGTACAGATACTATACCAGTAAGGGAGGCGTATGCTGCCTGCGTGGGTGTTAGCGGTACTGGCGCTAATCTGATGCTGCTTGGGGCGACGCATATCACCGCCGGCGATCAGGGGGCTAAACTTTTATTAGGTAATAAATGGCGGGTGCCCTGACACTATAAAAAATAAACGAACTAACCAGCGTCACCCGTAACGGTTATACGGTGATCATTGGTGAAAGGGTTAACTAGGGGGCAATCAAGGGGTTAAAACATTTATTAGATAGTATATGGGGGTCCCTGTCGCTATAAAATGCTGACGGCGAACCTAAATATTTACGTCCCTAACTAGCGTCACCAGCGACACTAATACAGCGATCAGAAAAATGATTGCTTAGCGACACTGGCGACAGGAGGTGATCAAGGGGTTAAAACTTTATTAGGGGGGGTTAGGGGGGTACCCTAGACCTAAAGGGGGCTAACAGTAACTGTCCTACCACACTAACTGTCACAAACTGACACCATGCAGTAATCAGAAAAAAAAAAAATTGCCGAGCCAAGGAGAGATGAATTTACATCCTCTGCCTGTGTGTACTACACACAGGCAGGGGAGGATTCTCATTGGCTGGGAGCGATCGTGAGGGGGGGGCCACGATCGGATGGCCTCCCCCTCATCACTGAACGGTCCCAGACCAACGGCGACCGCCTCAGGCACCGGGGGGGGTCCGATAGGACCCCCCGCCCGCGGGAAGGCAATCACGTACCAGGTACGTGATTTTGCCTGCCCGTGCCATTCTGCTGACGTATATCAGCGTGAGGCGGTCGTCAAGTGGTGAACACCACTCCCTCTCAGGAATCTATTACCTCCACACTATCAATGCCTACCTATAGCTTAGCACACATCATACCTGACTTAAACGTCTCAAGCTGGGTGGAAAAGGGGATAGAAATAATTGAAGATATAATGATTGGTCCAACTCCTAAAACCTTTAGAGCTATACAAATAGAATACAACTTAGCTAACTCAGAATATTACACATACCATATGATAACACATCTACTACGCTCCAACTTCGAAACAACTATTGAGATGCCATGGAGGGTACTCCAATACTACACAAACCCTACCACCAAGATTAAAGGTATATCGTTGTTCTATAACATACTGAAGAATAAGGATATACTTTTGAAAACAACTCATATGACTGCCTGGGAGAAGGACCTAGATACCTCTTGCTCCCTGGAACAATGGCGAAAGGCACTACACATCACGTACGCTGTGACAAAGAGTGTAAATCTATGGGAATAATCACTGAAAATCTTCTTCAGATGGTATCTGACACCCTATAGGATAGCTAAATTCTCCCCACAAAGTTCCAATACCTGTTGGAGAAACTGTGGTGCTGTGGGATTATTGTACCATATATTCTGGTCTTGCCCTAATATAATCCCCTTTTGGAAGGGAGTTTATGGTACAATTTCACAAGTACTGAATAGGGATGAGCTTCGAGTTCGAGTCGAACAGTTTGCCGAACAGCGACAATTATCCCAACTTCGATATGATCTTCGAATAATATTATTAGGAAATTTTGAAAAATATACTAAGCGTCTAAACATGAATTATCATGTAAATGGTAACAGGGCGGGGAAACTCCTAGCTAAGGGTGAGCTTCGAGTTTGAGTCGAACTCATGTTCGACTCGAACATTGGCTGTTGGCAAGTTTGCCGAACAGCGAACAATTTGAGGTGTTCGCGGCAAATTCGAATGCCGCGGAACACCCTTTAAAAGTCTATGGGAGAAATCAAAAGTGCTCATTTTAAAGGCTTATATGCATGGTATTGTCATAAAAAGTGTTTGGGGACGTGGGTCCTGCCCCAGGGGACATGGATCAATGCAAAGAAGTTTTAAAAATGGCCATTTTATCAAGAGCAGTGATTTTAATAATGCTTAAAGTGAAACAATAAAAGTGTAATATTCCTTTAAATTTCGTACCTGGGGGTGTCTATAGTATGCCTGTAAAGGGGCGCATGTTTCCCGTGTTTAGAACAGTCTGACAGCAAAATGACATTTCAAAGGAAAAAAGTCATTTAAAACTACTTGTGACTATTAATGAATTGCCGGTCCGACAATACACAAAAAGTTCATTGATAAAAACGGCAGGGGAACCCCGAACCAAAATTAAAAAATGACGTGGGGGTCCCCCTAAATTCCATACCAGGCCCTTCAGGTCTGGTATGGATATTAAGGGGAACCCCGGCCAAAATTAAAAAAAAAAGGGCGTGGGGTCCCCCTCAAAATCTATACCAGACCCTTCAGGTCTCTTCAGGTCTGGTATGGATTTTAAGGGGAACCTCGCGCCAAAATTAAAAAACAAATGGCGTGGGGGGACTGGCGTGGGGTCCCCCCAAAAATCCATACCAGACCCTTATCCGAGCACGCAACCTGGCAGGCCGCAGGAAAAGAGGGGGGGAGAGAGCGCCCCCCCATGAACCGTACCAGGCCACATGCCCTCAGCATTGGGAGGGTGCTTTGGGGTAGCCCCCCAAAACACCTTGTCCCCATGTTGATGAGGACAAGGGCCTCATCCCCACAACCCTTGCCCGGTGGTTGTGGGGGCCTGTGGGCGGGGGGCTTATCAGAACCTGGAAGCCCCCTTTAACAAGGGGAACCTGAGATCCCGGCCCTCCCCCCTGTGTGAAATGGTAAGGGAGTACAAAAGTACCCCTACCATTTCACAAAAAAACTGTCAAAAATGTTAAAAATGACAAGAGACAGTTTTGGACAATATTCCTTTATTTAAATGCTTCTTCTTTCTTCTATCTTCTTTCTTCTATCTTCTATCTTCCTTCGGTTTCTTCCTCCATCTTCTTCTTCTTCTGGTTCTTCCTCTAGTGTTCTCATCCGGCATCTTCCTCCGCAACGTCGGCGTCTTCTTCCCTTCTTCTCCTCGGGCCGCTCTCCATCCATGATGGCATGGAGGGAGGCTCCCGCTGTGTGACGCTTCTCCTCTTCTGACGGTTCTTAAATAACGCCCCCTTCTGACGCACGGGGACTTGACGGGACTTCCCTGTGGCATTCCCTGTGATGTCAGAAGGGGGCGGGGTTACGTAACGGGTGACCCTGCCCCCCCTCTGACGCACGGGGACTTGACGGGGACTTCCCTGTGGCATTCCCTGTGATGTCAGAAGGGGGCGGGGTTACGTAACGGGTGACCCTGCCCCCCCTCTCACGCACCCGTTACGTATCCCCGCCCCTTCTGACGTCACGGGAATGCCACAGGGAAGTCCCGTCAAGTCCCCGTGCGTCAGAAGGGGGCGGGGTCACCGGGTGGCCCTGCCCCCCGTTATTTAAGAACCATCAGAAGAGGAGAAGCGGCACACAGCGGGAGCCTCCCTCCATGCCATCATGGATGTGAAGTGGCCCGAGGAGAAGAAGATAAGAAGACGCAGCGGAGGAAGATGCCGGACGAGAACACCGGAGGAAGAACCAGAAGAAGAAGGAGATGGAAGAAGAAACCGAAGGAAGATAGAAGATAGAAGATAGAAGAAAGAAGAAGCATTTAAATAAAGGAATTGTCAAAAACTGTCTTTTGTCATTTTTAACATTGTTGACAGTTTTTTTGTGAAATGGTAGGGGTCCCCTTGTTAAAGGGGGCTTCCAGATTCCGATAAGCCCCCCGCCTGCAGACCCCCACAACCACCGGGCAAGGGTTGTGGGGATGAGGCCCTTGTCCCCATCAACATGTGGACAAGGTGTTTTGGGGGGCTACCCCAAAGCACCCTCCCAATGTTGAGGGCACATGGCCTGGTATGGTTCAGGAGGGGGGGCGCTCTCTCGTCCCCCCCTCTTTTCCTGCAGCCTGCCAGGTTGCGTGCTCAGATAAGGGTCTGGTATGGATTTTTGGGGGGACCCCATGCCATTTTTTTAAAATTTTGGCGCGGGGTTCCCCTTAAAATCCATACCAGACCTGGAGGGTCTGGTATAGATTTTGAAGGGGGCCCCATGCCATTTTTTTTTTAAATTTTGGCTGGGGTTCCCCTTACTATCCATACCAGACCTGAAGGGCCTGGTATGGAATTTAGGGGGACCCCCCACGTCCATTTTTTTTTTTAAATTTTGGTTCGGGGTTCCCCTGTGAGGAATTCCCATGCCATTTTTATCAATGAACTTTTATGTGTATTGTAGGACCGACAATTCATTAATAGCCGCGAGTAGTTTTCAATTACTTTTTTTCCTTTGAAATGTCATTTTGCTGTCAGACTGTTCTAAACACGGGAAACATGCGCCCCTTTACAGGCATACTATAGACACCCCCCCAGGTACGAAATTTAAAGGGATATTACACTTTTATTGTTTCACTTTAAGCATTATTAAAATCACTGCTCCCGAAAAAACGGCCATTTTTAAAACTTTTTTTTGCATTGATCCATGTCCCCTGGGGCAGGACCCGGGTTCCCAAACACTTTTTATGACAATAACTTGCATATAAGCCTTTAAAATTAGCACTTATTTGATTATTCATGTTCGTGTCCCATAGACATAGACGCGTGTTCAAACAAATTTTTTGCCTGTTCGCAAGTTCTGGTGCGAACTGAACTGGGGGGTGTTTGGCTCATCCCTAGTACTGAATATTAAAGTACCCGTGTCGCCGGGAAATGCAATTTTATCCTTGGACACAGAGTTAATTCCACCAGAGTACAGGACCATAGCAGTACATATTCTTTTGAGTGCACGACTAACGATAATGCGCCATTGGAGAGCCGTCTCTTCATGAAGTAATTACTACGACTAACACTAATGCAGTGTACGAGATGTTATATGCATCAACCCAAAACAATCATAGTAAAGCCCAAAAAATATGGGAAAAATTGGTAGATTGGTACACAATAAAACATAAATTCTAAATGTATCACTTATAAACCATATCCAAAGGGAAATAACAATCTGACTGTGTTTTTTCCTAATTTTTTTTTATATTATTGTATCCTTTTATAAATTTTTTTTTGTTTTTCTTTTTTGAACATCACTTCTTTTCATATATTACTTAGACTAACACTAGACATTATCTAACAAAGAAAACAGTGCAATAACTCCTAAAAGAGGGATGAGGGACGCCGCTCACCTCCTGAGCGCAGCATGTTTCCGGTTGGGGTGCCTGGGCAGGGGGACGGTGTTCCTCGCTCTTGATCCAGCAAGTTATATATTATATATCACACTTTTTACCTTGGTTAACATGTCTATTGTATACAGACTTTGTTATGGAATAATCCTCAAGACTGTGTCATACACTGAGGAAATGCATGTCTACATGTTTTTTCACTTATGTTCTGTGAAATATTCAATAAAAACTTATTGATTTAAAAAAAAAAAACATTTCCTGCCACTGATGTAGGTATGCTACCATTACAGTCTAAAAATGGGACAATAGCTGCTGTTCTTTGCAACTGTAATTTTAAAGTGACAGACTCAATTTTCAGCAGCTGTTTCACAGTTGCAAATGGCTAAATACAAAACGTTGTTTGAAAGGGTCCATTATGTATTCTGGAGGATTGTGTCTGTGGGGTTATGGTGTTTTTACACTATTAATGACTAAAACCCAAGTTTCTGCAGCTGTGTTACAGTTGTACATATGTTAATGTTTGTTAATGTAGTGTCCATCCTGTGCTCTGCTGGATTTTTTTCTAATGGATTTACTGTGTTTGCTCACCACCAGCAACCATCACTCAACATTTTTGCTGCCATGTGATAGTAGCAAAAAACATACAGTGTTTGGCCAGGATCAAAGCTTTTCTCTGCAAGACTTTTTATGTTGAGTCATGGTTCTTTGTCTTTATGTTAAATGTATGGAACCCAGGGCTGGACTGGGACAAAAATTTGGCCCTGGACTTCATCCAGACCGGCCCACTTTGACAGGTGACAGGTCCCTCCCATATCGGCGGGGAGGACAAACCCGCCCCCCCGTAATGGAACGAGATTAGGCAGGAAAGTGAGAAACTCCCAAGCCATAGCTGATGAGTCAGCTGTCTGTCCCCTCTCCTGTGCTCTGTTCCCCCCATGCTCCTCTGGTCCCCCATCGTGCTTCTCTGGTCCCCCCTGCTCCTCTAGTACCCTCCCTGCTCCTCTGGTGCCCTGTGCTCCTGTGGTCCCCCCATGCTCCTCTGGTCCCCCACATGCTTCTCTGTTCCCCCACATGCTTCTGCATTCCCTTCCTTCTCCTCTGGTCCCCCCATGCTCCTCTGGTCCCCTGCATGATTCTCTGGTCCCCCCATGCTCCTCTGGTCCCCTGCATGATTCTCTGTTCCCCCACATGCTTCTGTTTTCCCCTCATTCTCCGCTGTTCCCCCTATGCTCCTCTGGTCCCCCCTGCTTCTCTGTACCCTTGTGCTCCTCTGGTACCCCCATGTTCCTCTGGTACCCTCTGCTCCTATGTACCCTCTTACTCCTCTGGTCCCCCCCATGCTTCTCTGGTCCCTGCCATGCTTCTCTGGTCCCCCCATGCTCCTCTGGTCCCCCATGCTTCTCTATTCCCCCACATGCTGCTCTGGTTCCCCACGTGCTCCACTGGTCCCCCAGTGCTCCTCTGGTCCCCCCGTGCTTCTCTTTTCCCCCACTTGGTTCTGCATTCCCTTCCAGCTACTCTGTTCCCCCTATGCTCCTCTGGCCCCCTGCTCCTCTGTACACTTATGCTCCTATGGTCCGCCGATGCTTCTCTGGTTCCCCCATGCTCCTCTGGTCCTCTGCTTGCTCATCTGTTCCCCTGTGCTCCTCTATCCCCCCCAATGCTGCTCTGGTCCCCCACATGCTCTGCTGATCCCCCTGTGCTCCTCTAATCCCCCCTGTGCTCCTCTGGTCCCCCATGCTCCTCTGGTCCCAAACATCCTTCTCTGTTTCCCCACATGGTTCTGCATTCACCTCCTGCTCCTCTGTTCCCCCTATGCTCCTCTGGTCCCCTCTGCTCCTCTGTACCCTCATGTTCCTCTGTCCCCCCCTGGTCCTCTGTACCCTCATGCTCTTCTGGTTCCCCTGCTCCTCTGGTCCCCAACAACATGCTTCTCTTTTCCCTCACATGCTTCTGCGTTCCCCTCCTGCTCCTCTGTTCCCCCCACATGCTCCTCTGGTCCCCGTGCTTCTCTTTTCCTCCTATGATCCTCTGATCCCCCACATGCTCCGCTGGTCCCCCCTGTGCTCCTCTGGTCCCCCACATTCTCCTCTGGTCCCCCATGTGCTTCTCTGGCCCCCCATGTGCTCCTCTGGTCCCTGTGTTGCTCTGTTCCCCCTATGCTTCTCTGGTCCCCCCCCACAGCTCTCATCTCCTCTCCCTGGCTAGTTGTGCAGTGTGGGCTAAATAAAGACATGATCCTCAGGGGTCGGCACTGGGAAGCTCATCATATGATCCGGAAAGACAGGCAGCCACAGACCGTTATATCGTTATAACCTTCCCTGACACTCGTTTTCCCGCTCTTTCCTTCCCCCGCTCTCCATCTAGATTCTCCACGGCAGCAGACAGGATGGAGAGCAGGGGAAGGAAAGAGCAGGAGAATGAGTGCCAGGGAACGTGATGTTACAATGGTCTGTGGCTGCCTGTTTTTCCGGATTGTATGATGAGCTTGCCGACTCCTGAGGATCATGTCTTTATTCAGCCCGCACTGCGCAACTAGCCAGGGAGAGAAGGTAAGCGCTGAGGGGGACCAGAGAAGCGGAGGGGGCAGCAGTCCACTGTCACTGAAACCGGCCCACTGAGCCATCAGCCCACTGGGAAACTCCCAGTAGTCCCAATGGCCAGTATATGCCTGGAACCTAACCTTTAAAGAGCTAGAATTTGTTGAATTTTTGGCTCTGCTAAATGCTGCATTAGCCATAATTTTTTTTTGCTAAATTGCAATGTATTATCATTAAAAATGCACAACACACATTATGTTTCCTTATGCTGCTCCCCAGCTATGAAATTTGGAATACACACTCTAGTGTGGCCAAACACTGATAACTTACATGAAAACCATCTCATTTTGCCTTTTGAAACTCTGGCCTTTAAAATGTTCTTTGAAACATGTGCAGATAATTCCTCAAAACAAATTTTGCCTTTGTCCCAGGCAGAATAAAATTTATTTTTTGGTATTTAGATGGAGCCTGCTTTCTTTCTCCTTGTCTTTTTGCCTCTGATAAGCAATATTTACATTCTGTGCAGGAAATCCGAATAATTTCTAATTTATGGTACTAAACGGTAAGATTATCCCTGCGCTACCATGTGGGATAGAAGTAGTTAGAGGTGGAACTGCTGCAAGCACCGAATGTGGTTCAAGCCAAGCCCATACGGTGATAAAATAAGGATAGGGGTTGGTGCTGCGCTGTTCCAAAGACGAGTAGAAAAAATGTGGTGCTAAAGGTAGCAGTTTAAAAAGAGGTAAAGTAAAATGAATGGTATCAGTACACTAGAATGCAGAAATATAGGACTACTGTGATAGAACTTCTATAGAACAGTAGGGTGCAATGTGATAAACCACAGTATGCTGCTAGTATTATTTTAACAGTAGTTCATATTTATTAGATAAAACAATCCACTTATCTCTACGAGCAGCGAGCTCATTTGCCTACATCAGTATAGCGTGCCTCTACGCATCGATACGCGTGGCGTCACATGAATCAGGGGATTCATCATCCCCTGATGAAGTCACGTGACCGTGACCAGGGACCAGGGACCAGAAAAGCACTCTATACTGACGTAGGCAAATGAGCTCGCTGCTCGTTGAGATAAGTGGATTGTTTTTACTTGCTAAGTAAGTGATGTGAGTACCTTCACTGCTATCTAATAAATACTAACTACTGTTAAAAAATACTACACTATCCGGTCCCCCTCTTTTTACTTCTCCTGCACCTGCTGAGAGACAAAGACACACAAGGAACCTTATCTGGTCCAGGAACATAAGGGAGAGTCAGCCATTACCAGTGTTATGCGGTTACCTCATTACCGCAAGCTAAGAGGCCACTTCTCACCAGTGTGTGTTTTGTGCACGAAGAGGAGATATTCATTTTTCCCATGTCACCACTTGCACATTGGAATACTCTTTCACAGAAAGGAGATATATTCCCCACTGAACTTTACTCAGTTTTTTTTTGCATTGTAAACACTATGTATTTGTTTGGACTTTTGAGTTTTATTTTTTGCAGTTGACGCAAATTTGCGTATGATGCACATTGTTTGTATTTTGCACAAGTTTTCTTGCACTTTTGCACAGGAAGATTGTTATTGCTGAATTTGCACATTTTTGCACAATTTATTCAGTTTCCGGATATACCATACATATGTATACTTAGCTTACTGTTACTATTAATTTACCTTTGCACGTTGCACTTTGATACTATCACCCAATATAATGTTTTATCACATTGCAGGGACTATAGAAATTTTATTATAGTAGTCCTTTATTTTTATATTTTGGATTTTTATGTGTATTGACACCATTTATTTATTTTTATTTATTCCACTGACCTTTGTATTACTACCCTTAGCAGCATACTGTGGTTTATCACATTGCACCCTACTGTTCTATAGAAGTTCTATCACAGTAGTCCTATATTTCTGCATTCTAGTGTACTGATACCATTCATTTTACTTTACCTCTTTTTAAACTGCTACCTTTAGCGGCACAATTTTTCTACTCGTCTTTGGAACAGCGCAGCACCAACCCCTATCCTTAATTTCTAATTTATGTATCAGAACAAATAAGAGTCTTCTTCCCATTAATAAGGATGAGAATTGTCACAATATTTATGTCATACCTCTGCAAAAACACAGCTTAATTTAATTACTTAAAGTTAAATTCATACACGCTGTCCTTCAGAGATAGTGGCCTCTTTAAAAATGGTATACATTTTTCCATCTGGTACACAGAAAATAAAACATTAACCACTTCAGGTCCACCCTATAGCTGTTTATAATAAAACACTGGCTACGCACACATTTAACCCTTCAATCACCACTGATGTTAACCCCTTTCCAGCTAGTGTCATTAGTACAATGTCAGTGCATATTTTTAGCACTGATCACTGTATTAGGTCCCCAAAAAGTCTCAGTTAGTGTCAGAATGTCCACCGCAATATCACAATCCCGCTATAAGTCACTAATTGCCGCCATTACTAGTAAAAAATAAAAAAATATAAATTAAAAATATCTCATAGTTTGTAGACGCTACAACCATGGCCAAAAGTTTTGAGAATTTTCACAAAGTCTGCTGCTTCAGTGTGATGGCGATTTGCACATACTCTGGAATGTTATTAAGAGTGATCAGATGAATTGCAAAGTCCCTCTTTGCCATGAAAATGAACTTAATCCCATAAAAAACATTTCCACTGCGAAGAAGGCTTCAGGGCTGCCAAGAAAGTCCAGTAAGCTCCAGGAATGTCTCCTACAGTTGATTCAGCTGCGGGATCGGGGCACCACCAGTGCAGAGAGGGGGGTGATTGGGGCACAGAGCTTGCTCAGGAATGGCAGCAGGCAGGTGTGAGTACATCGGCACACACAGTGAGGAGAAGACTTATGTGGGATGACCTGGTGTCAAGAAGAGCAGCAAAGAAGCCACTTCTCTCAAGGAATAACATCAGGGACACACTGATATTCTGTAAATGATACAGATATTGGACTGCTGAGGACTGGGGTAAAGTCATTTTCTCTGATGAATCCCCCATTTCTGATTGTTTGGGGCATCCGGAAAGAACCTCTCCGGTGAAGAAAAGGTGATCAGTCCTGTGTCATGCCAACAGTAAAGCATCCTGAGACCATTCATGTGTGGGGTTTGTCATGAATAATAAGTCATAATAAGTTGTGCCTTTTTAAGGACAGGTTTCCCGCACAATAATTATTATTGAGTATTTTTTTGTTTATTTTTTTTGAAAATAGTTTTTATTAATATTTAACAGATGTACAGAATACGAAGATACATCATATTTTCTCAACAAGTATTAAGTAGTGATACATAAAAGTAAAGCATAAGGAATAATGAAGAGTCCGTATATATTACCAGTTGACTAATCCAGTATATATATTGTTGTTAATGTGTCTGACGATAAAATAATTATAACATATCATCATTGTAGAGCATGTGTTGGTAACTTGTCATTAACTTCTATATATAACTTAATTAAGCATATTCCTTGTTTTATGGTTAACAGAATAAAATGGTAACTATGGTGGTTTAACAGATCACCTTTAATACAGAAGTAATAGGGGGAAAGGGAGGAGAAAAGAATATCTTGAATAGATATTAGGCTAAGACAGATTATACACATCTTTGGTGTAGTGTGTTCTAGAGATTCCAATTGGAGATGTACTTTTCTCCATTGCCCTCTCTGATTGCCATAATCTTTTCATATTCAGAAATTGTATTGATTTTTGTTTTTAATTCTCTTACGCTTGGGATTTCATTGGTCTTCCATCTGCTCACCAGCAAGGACCTGGCAGCAAATAGAATATGCATCGCTATTGATCTAACTAATATTGGGTAATCTACCATGTTTATACTTAAAATTGCCTTCTCGACCGAAGGGGTGGTAAAAACTCCTGTGGTTTTCACTATTAATTTAAACACTTCTGACCAGAAACTTCTAATATGCTGGCATGACCAAAGCATGTGAACCAATGTTCCCACCTGTCCACATCCTCTCCAGCACAGGTTAGAATTCTCACTAGAAAATTTTGCCATCATGTACGGTGTATAATGCCATCTTGCTAATAGTTTTGCTGCCAGTTCCTCATAGTTAGAGCACCTTGAGAATCTGCGATTACATTGGAATGCTAATGTCCATTGTTTGTCTGTGAACTTCTGGCCCAGTTCTGTTTTCCATTTGCATAGGGTATTGAATTTAGTAAATGTTCTTTTAGTATTGATTAGGGCATACATCTGAGATATACCTTTTGCTTTAAGGTTGGAGGAATGAAGTAGCTTCCATGCTTGTGTTGGGATTTGAGAGTTGGATACCTTCCATTTCCTAAACCATGAGACTATCTGTAGGTGTGTCAACAATTCAGAAGGGTGTAGATTGAATCTGTTCTGTAATTCATTAAATGGCATCACACTGCCTGCAGACATAATGTCCTTCATTAATACAATGTTTTCCTTATGCCATTGTGTCAAGGAGAGATTTGGAATCAGCCAATAAAGTGCTTCTAATGGAATAGGAACTTCCATATAACTTGTTTTGGGACTGGAAAACTTTTTTAGGTGAGACCATGCCTGTAATGTAGCTTGTATGGTGGGATGGTCAATTTGAGCTGTGAGTGGTTGTATGTTATATGCCAGTATAAGTGATTGAAGGGATCTAGGATGTATCCAATTTTGTTCTAATTGGCACCAGTGTTTTAATTCTTTTTGGTCAAACCAATTTCTCAGTTGGTCTAGGACTGCTGCTACGTAATAGTCTTTTAAATTTGGTATGCCTAATCCTCCCACCTCTTTGTGTTTTTCTTGCATTTGAGCCGGAAATCTTGCTCTTTTGCCTTCCCATATAAAGTTTGTCATTTGTGTTTGCATAGCTTTGAAGAAGGATATTGGGATAGGTATTGGGAGGGCCCTGAAAAGGTACATTAGTTTTGGTAGAAGTAGCATCTTATATGCTGCTAGGTGGCCGTTCCATGATAAGTGGAGTTTCTGGTATCTAAGGATGTCTTTCTTGAATTCATTCAATAAAGGTTGATAGTTAAGTTGGAATAATTTGGCTACAGGTGTTGTTAATTGTAATCCTAAGCAGGAAATAGAATCTGTGGACCATGGGTATGGAAAATCTTTTTGCATGGCTGATTTAGTGGTTTTGTCAATCGCAATTCCTAAGATACTGGATTTGGAAGCATTAACTTTATAATATGCTACTTTGCTGAATTGCATTAGTGTCGTATGTGCTGCGTTTTATGAGTTATAAGGGTCAGATAAGGTCAAAATAACATCATCCGCAAATAATGATATTTTGTGTTCTCTATCTTGAGATGGAATGCCTCGGATCAGTGTGTTTTCTCTAATTGTTTATGTCAGTGGTTCCATAATTAATGCAAAGATTAAAGGTGACAGTGGGCACCCCTGCCTTGTCCCATTTGTTATTTGGAAGTTTCTGGAGAACATTCCTTCAGTAAAAACATATGCAGACGGGGATGAGTATAGAGCTAAAATTGCCTGTTGGATTGGGCCTATCAAACCAAATTTCTTCAGTACCTTGGTCTGATATCTCCAGTGAACTCTATTGAAGGCCTTCTCTGCGTCCAAAGTAAGGAACAGAGAAGGCCTTCGTGATTCTTCTGCAAGATGAATTATGTTTACCATTCTTCTTGTAGCGTCATTTGTTTGCCTGCCTGATACAAAACCTACTTGATCTTGGTTGATAAGTTCCGGTAGTAGTGATGACAATCTATTGGCTATAATCTTAGCATACAGTTTCACATCAACATTTAGCAAAGAAATGGGTCTAAAATTTTGTGGGACAGGGAAATCTTTACCGGGTTTCGGCAACGTTATAATAGTTGCCGTTAGCATCTCTTTTGGGAATGAGGCATTAGACATTGCGGCGTCAAAGACCTGCTTTAGGTAAGGAGATAATTTAGTTTTAAACAATTGGTAATATTCAGATGAGTAACCATCTGGTCCTGGTGATTTATTGTGGGGCATATTTCTAATTGTTTTCTCAATTTCATGGATAGTGAAAGGTAAGTTAAGTTTTGTAAGTTCTGGTTGTGAGACCTTTGGAAGGTTTATGGCTTCCAGGAATTCGGAGATCAGGTTGTCTGAGGGTTGAGGTGTATCAGGGTCGTCTTTGAGATTATATAATGCTTCATAGTAGTCACAAAAAGCGTCTGCTATGTCTTTGGGGTTAGAAACTTTTATTTTAGATTCACGGTTCTCTATATGTGGGATTCTTTGTTTTGCCATTTTTTCTTTTAATTGGTTTGCCAGCAGTTTCCCCACCTTGTTGCTGCAACGGTAGTTATTTGCTTTTAAAACATGAAGGCAGTTCTCCTGCTGAGAAACCAAGATAGTTCTTAGTTCTTGTCTAGCATAGAATAGTAGGTCTCTTATCTTTTGGGTAGAATTTTGTTTGTTGGATAATTCTAGGATCTTTATTTTATTTAGCAGGTCATTGAGCCTCTCCGCCTTTTGCCTCTTGGCCCTTGTGTTTAGTTGTATTAATAAACCTCGTATGACCACCTTATGAGTGTTCCACAGCGTGAAAGGGTCAGACACCGACGGAGCATTAATTTCAAAGAATTCTTTCAGTGAACTTCTAAGTAATTTAAGATTCTCAGGTTTGGACATAGAGAAAATGTTCGCTCCTGTCTCGGTTTTCCGCCCTCCCATGCTTATGGAAACTGGAGCATGGTCAGACCAAGATATGATATCAATGTCTGATCTAACAATCCTCTGCAATAAAAATTTATCTACAAGAAATAAATCTATTCGCGAGTAAGTGTTATGTACATTAGAAAAGAAGGTAAAATCTTTCTCTGAGGAATGTTGGCACCTCCACACGTCAAAGAGGCCGGATGCGTTAATAAATTTTTCCAGTGTTGTCCTTCGATAGGTTACTTGTTTAGGGTTTGTACAGTCCATGGCCTTGTCTGGTACTGCATTGAAATCCCCACACAAGATTACATGTCCCTGTTTCATAGATTCTACTTTGTTCCATTTTTTTTGAGGAATTGCAATTGGTTGTTGTTTGGCAGGTATATGTTAACCAGAGTGTACTTCACTGCAAAGATCTCGCATACTAGTATGATGTACCTGCCTGAAGCGTCCAAATGAGTTGTAATTTCTGAGAATGGGATAGTGTCTCTTATTGCAATTGCAACTCCACCTTTTTTCTTTGAACCATTCGCCGTAAAGACTTGAGGGAATCTACGGTTACTGAATGCTGGGGGTTTGTCTGCTATAAAGTGAGTCTCTTGAAAGCATATGATGTTACTTTTTAGCCTTGATGCTTCCTTCCAGGCCATTTGTCATTTATGGGGGCTGTTCAGACCCTTCACATTTAG
Organism: Lithobates clamitans; assembly: GCA_037952925.1. NCBI lineage: Eukaryota > Metazoa > Chordata > Amphibia > Anura > Ranidae > Lithobates > Lithobates clamitans. The sequence continues at coordinate 385,825 of JBBGZY010001996.1, read as the reverse complement.
TGATGTGATAGTGAAAGACATTCTGATATATTGTGGGTGTCGTACCTTATATTGGAGTGATTGATGTAGGAAGATAATAGGTTGACTTGATGATATTGACTATCCCCGCAGTTGAGACGTTGATGCAAAGATCTCTGGTGTCCGAGTGGATCGGATCTATATGTCCATACTTCTGTTCCTGTAGGTGAGGTAATAAGAAGAGAACAAGAGAGATAGGATAGCCAAACAAAAAGAAATAAAAAGTAACGATCCCGTGAGGAATCTGTGCGGATATTATTCCACTTTAACTCGGGGGGGTAAAGCAACAAATAGCTAAGTGGCTTTTCCTGGGCCATTCGGGGTTCCTTGTCGCTTGTTTCGGTAATCTTCAGCCTGTTTCTGTGTCAGAACTGGCTCGGGTAGAAGGAGGTGAATGTGGCTTGTCTTTGCCATTGTCGTATGGATCAATGATTTGCCAGTCTCTCAGGAGGCGGATGCCCTTCTTAATGATTGTTATCACATGTGATTTGCCTTCTTTTGTAATCAGTAGCTTGGCTGGGTACAACCATCTATACTGGATGTGATGGTTGTTTAGTGGTTTAGTTATAGTTGCAAGCTGTCTATGCTGTTGCATGGTAAATGCTGACAAGTCAGCAAAGAAAGAAAGGTCCTGTAGCTCTTGTGGAAGGTTTTCTCTTCTTCTGACTATCATCATGAATTGGTCCTTAATATGATAAAAGTGGACCCTCACTATTGTATCTCTGGGGAGATGTTCCGGGATATTTCTGGGTCTCGGAAGGTGGTGTATCCGATCAATGATCAGTTCCTCCAGGGGCATTTCTGGAAGCGCAGCTCTCATGATATTTGTAAAGTATTCTTTTAGATCTGGGGGCTTGATCGATTCGGGTGTCCCCCGAATTTTGACGTTATTACGTTGCGATCTGTCCTCTAAATCGGCCAATTTTGTTTTAATGGCGTGAATGTTTTAAATTGCTGCGTGAATGCTAACATGTCAGCATGTAGGGTAGAACGTAGGGACACCAGCATGTCCTTGAGCGTTGTATCCATAACTGGCTGGTTTTGTGTGGGGAAATCTATGATGGAGTCCTGTAGTTCTCTAGTGTCATCTAGGGAGGATTCAAAGCCACTGATGTCTGCTGTCTCTGCAGAATCTGAGGACATTTTCAGCTTGCTTTTAGCAGGACTCAATGATGCAGATGGAGGTGGTGGGTACTGACCTTGTCCCTGAGGAGTGTTGTTAAATGTGCAGCTGGATCCTTGCTTCCCATGCTGGCTTCTCTGTGTGCCGGAGCTGAGGCCGCGTGCTTCACCTGCATGTCTGCCGGCGCCATCTTGGGCAGGGAGATGGCGCGGCTGTATTAAAAAATCTGTTATCTTCCCTGGTCTTGTTGGGTCTTTTCGTTTGCGGGAAGGCATCCGGGAATGTTACCGCTGTGTGTCCGGTGTCTGGTGATGTGGAACGAGGCTCTTAGTCACTGTATTCCCCCGTTAGAGCCCAGGATATCGCGGAGCTAGTTTAACATGCGTCCATCGTCTCCACCAGCTAGCCACACCCCATTATTGAGTAATTTTTAACGAGGATATTTTTAAGATACAAAATCAATCTATATGACACAGTCTATGCATATGAAACGTATTCACGGAGACATGTGAGCATACGAAATAGTCACATTTGTTGGTTGACAAAAACAAATAATCACATGAAATTAAGATACCGATTGCGTTACATGAACGTCTTGAAAATCAATAAAAACACTTGCAAAAATGGGCGTACCATCCCTTTGACATAATACCACCATGATAACTTCTTGGTAGAATCAATAACCTTGTGAACTTGACAATTAAACAGAACGTCTGTATTTCACACGTACAACCATTACTATACTGCAGGTAAGTAAGTGGTTAACAATGTGAAATAAATTAGACGTTTGTTTTGTCAATAAGTGTGGCAACTATGCAAAAAGAAAAATATAATGAAAAATTTGAATATTTAGCGAAAAATCTACAAGGCGGTTATTGATTTGGGAGAATGATTATCAATTGTATAATATTCAATACATCAATATTTGAGAAAACATATCAATATTTGAGAGAACATACAAGATAAAATCAACATGACATAGTTACCCATTCCAGGATGGCTACTGTTCCTATTGGCTGGTTACCAGAGTTAAGATGGCTGCCGTAGTTTCAAAATGGATACTCTTAAAGAGGATTTACTTCTTGTGACCTCCGAGTTCTAAGTATCAGGTGTTGAGGAATCTTCATGAATGTAAAGATATGTATTCATGCATGGTGCATGAGTGTCAGTCTGGGAGTGTGTGTATCTCCCAGTGTCCCCCCTCAGGGTGGATCCCTGAGCTTCCTCCTGAGCTCTCCCCCTGAGCTCACTTCCTCCTTCCCTCTCCATGGCATCTCACTTGCCTCTAAATACCATTTCAGATAATGAGCCCATAAAAATTATAATGGCTCTGCCAAAAGGATGTGGCTTCTGTTCTATTGGTTAAGAAACTTAATTATTTACCTTTCCTGTAAATTTAGTGAGTTCAAATAATATCACCTTCAACCACCAGGTGTCTCACATGTGTTTTGAGTTTATCCTTTTAAGTGAATACGTTCTATTTTCATAATGTGTATAATGGTAAGGATAGTATATACCTTTAAATATTCTGGTAATCGGTCTAATATAAAATACACTCAGTATAATCTTGATTAATAATTTTTACATAACTGGTTATATATATGTATCTCTATAAATGTATCTCTATAAAAACTGGTCTATCTATGAAAGACACATGTTATATATACTAATCAATACTACATAAAAATGATTATGCATATGGATACATGTCTAATTCTGGTATATCCAATGAATATTTGTTTATCTAAACATAGGCTACAGTCTTATATAATTATAATCATCATTATATGTTTTTCATAATATTAATTAGTTTCTTAAAACACTTCTACTCATAAAATCACTCCTTCATATATACAGTACTCTTCCCATACCAAAGCCAGGTGAGGTAATTTCTATTGTGATAACAGTCTGTATAACCTTGTTTCCTATGGCTGTAAGGGTAGTTTTTGCTTATTTACTAAAACCATGTAAATATCTCCTCATTTTGTAACTGAAAACTACCATTATTCCATCGAGTTTCTGTCTTAAGGTAGGCTTGTAAAACTTTAAGAGATGGTTGATGCATTAAGCTTTGTAAAGTATGTGTGTTCACCTATTTTGCATTAAATGGTTCCAAGAGGGGAACAGTTCCAATATTGCAACATCACAGTTCATCTACTTTTTGAGGCCTAAGCAACTCTCATATTTCTGCCAGTAAATATAAAATGTATTTCTTCATGAATTCACAACAGGTTGCATCTCAGCCAGTTTGGTGAGGAACAATGCATTTTCCGGCATGATGGAGCACCTTGCCATAAGGCAAAAGTCATAACTAAGTGGCTTGAGGAACACAACATGGACATGTTGGGTCCATGGCAAGGAAACTCCCCTGACCTTAATCTTATTGAGAACTTGTGGTCAATCCTCAAGAGGTGGGTGAAGAAAAAACCCCCACAAATTCTGACAAATTCCAAGCACTGATTATGCAAGAATGGGCGGCGACCAGTCAGTCGTGATGTGGCCCCCAGAAGTTGATGTGACAGGCAGCCACAGACCGTTGTAACATAACCTTCTCCAGCACTCATTCTCCTGCTCTTTCCTTCCCCTGATCTCCATCCTGTCTGCTGCCATGGGGAATCTAGATGGAGAGCGGCGGAAGGAAAGAGCAGGAAAACAAGTGCCAGGGAAGGTTATGTTACAACGGTCTGTGGCTGCCTGTCTTTCTGGATCGTATGATGAGCTTCTCAATGCCGACTCTTAAGGATCATGTGTTTATTCAGCCAGCACTGCACAACTAGCCAGGGAAAAGAGGTGAGCTCGGCGGGGGGGGGGGGGGGGGGGCAGAGGAGCATATGGGGGACCAGAGGAGCACAGGGGGGACCGGGGAATGCCAGGGTGCATTGCAGAGGTCTTAAAGAGAAGGGTCAACACTGCAAATTTTGATTCTGCATAAACCTAATGTAATTGGTAATAAAAGTTTTTATAACATGATTGTAATTATATTTCAGTATACCATAGTAACATCTGACAAAAAGATCTACAGACACTGAAGCAGCAGACTTTGTGAAAATTAATATTTGTGTCATTCTCAAAACTTTTGGCCACGGCTGTAAAACTTTCAATTTTTTTTTCCATCTTTAGTCTACTAAATATGATTTCAAGATACAGTTTGATTTCTGATTTCTTCCAAAAATGTCAGCCTATACAATAAAGGCCTAAAAGGTGTCCTTTAAAATGTGTTCTTTTTTACATATACAGTGGGGCAAAAATGTATTTAGTTAGCCACCAATTGTCTCCCACTTAAAAAGATGAGAGAGGCCTGTAATTGTCATCATAGGTATACCTCAACTATGGGAGACAAAATGTGGAAACAAATCCAGACAATTTCATTGTCTGATTTGGAAAGAATTTATTTGCACATTATGGTGGAAAATAAGTATTTTGTCAATATCAAAAGTTCATCTCAATACTTTGTTATATATCCTTTGTTGGCAATGACAGAGGTCAAACGTTTTCTGTAAGTCTTCACAAGGTTGTCACACACTGTTGCTGGTATATTGGCCCATTCCTCCATGCAGATCTCCTCTAGAGCAGTGATGTTTTGGGGCTGTCGCTGGGCAACACGGACTTTCAACTCCCTCCAAAGGTTTTCTATGGGGTTGAGATCTGGAGACTGGCTAGGCAACTCCAGGACCTTGAAATGCTTCTTACGAAGCCACTCCTTCGTTGCCCAGACGGTGTGTTTAGGATCATTGTCATGCTGAAAGGAAAAAGAGAGTTGGGACTTTAAATGAGGCTCATATGCGGTGTGCCTCCATCCCTAATGCGAGAACTACGAAAAAAGGGGGAAGTTGGGACTTTGAATGAGGCAGTCAACATTGTGTAGGTGTGTTGAATAAAAGTACAACTTTATTAATCATGAGTCCATGATACATCTAAAAAACAGTAACCACATACAGGAAAGACATTATGGTAAATGTGATTCTCAACATATTGATCCGCACATAAATATGCGCGCTTACAATACAGGCATCAAGGGTACAGCAGTGCATACCAAACAAGCGCCACATAGTGGTCTGAATAAAGAGGTCATGGCATCCAATGAATCAATATATATACATAAACAATCTGAACAGCATTGCAGCAATAAATATCTAAAACCATAAAGACCATGATGGATAAAGTTGAAGTAGAAAAGTAAAAAATTAACACTTGTATCTCTATCCCTGTTGCCCGACGCGTTTCGTGTAATAGGAACACTCATCAGGGGCATGTGCTAGTGGGACATCTACAAAAAACAAAAAACAAAAAATATAATGACTTGAGGGGTCTATTCATAGTGCGATATCTTAAAGTTCATGGTGGGGCAAATGGAGCCCCCTTTACATACTTACATGGAGATACTGTGGGAAAAACGTGACAGGTGTACACCCGAGGTCGCAAATCTTTGCCCATCATGGGAGCTGAGGTGGCGTGGGGCTGCACGCTGGCGGGGCGCACATACAGAACCTCCCCACATACAGACACCAGACACAGATAGCTGAAGTACTTAGTAGGACCAAAAAATGCATAGAAGTGGGTAGCCACGAGGAATCTAGAAAAGAGTATATATGTATATATTTAAAGTGTCATAATAACATGCAGCAAATCCGCCAGGAATGATTAATCCAGGCGGATAGAGGGTACTCAGAATAAGAGTCTATATTAACCTGCGAATGGCGTCCTAAAGTTCTGGCAAAGGTATGAGGCAGACATCTGGCCTTGCAAGGAGTGTGGCGTCTGGACTGTAAATGGGAGGGCCGTTTATAGCTGCCCACGGCGTGCGCACACCGAACGCCACCAGCGTCACGCTGGATCTGGCAGAGAAGGGGGGAACGGCATCCCAACGTAGGCGGCAAACGCCGCCCGCGGGGAACGCCCACGTAACCCTACTGCCAGACCGAGGATGGTAGGACACACGCATCACGCAAGTGACGCCGCAAATGACGTCACGCGTGAAGCGGGAGGCGTGGCGCCGATGCACTGTGTGCGCCAAGAACAACCCCCCCCGGATATCCTGACACCCGCCCAGTGATGGGGCGGAGGGAGGGACAATGGGGGGAAGGCACGCAGAGCGCATCGCAGCTCCCAACGGTGAACAAATAACGGCCATAGATGACAGCCAGCCACGTAGCAAACACAGACCCATGTCATGCGGCAAAACTGCTGGGCAAAAGCCCAAACACAACATAGTTGTGTTCAGAGTTTCCAATCAGGCCAAGACATGATGCATGGTCAGTCCCGGACTCTGAACCTAACACTGGGTAGTAAGGGAACATTACTGACCCTGTATGGCTACCTCCATCCCTATTGTCAGGAAAAAGAGAGTTGGGACTTTAAATGAGGCTCATATGCGGTGTGCCTCCATCCCTAATGCGAGAACTACGAAAAAAGGGGGAAGTTGGGACTTTGAATGAGGCAGTCAACATTGTGTAGGTGTGTTGAATAAAAGTACAACTTTATTAATCATGAGTCCATGATACATCTAAAAAACAGTAACCACATACAGGAAAGACATTATGGTAAATGTGATTCTCAACATATTGATCCGCACATAAATATGCGCGCTTACAATACAGGCATCAAGGGTACAGCAGTGCATACCAAACAAGCGCCACATAGTGGTCTGAATAAAGAGGTCATGGCATCCAATGAATCAATATATATACATAAACAATCTGAACAGCATTGCAGCAATGAATATCTAAAACCATAAAGACCATGATGGATAAAGTTGAAGTAGAAAAGTAAAAAATTAACACTTGTATCTCTATCCCTGTTGCCCGACGCGTTTCGTGTAATAGGAACACTCATCAGGGGCATGTGCTAGTGGGACATCTACAAAAAACAAAAAACAAAAAATATAATGACTTGAGGGGTCTATTCATAGTGCGATATCTTAAAGTTCATGGTGGGGCAAATGGAGCCCCCTTTACATACTTACATGGAGATACTGTGGGAAAAACGTGACAGGTGTACACCCGAGGTCGCAAATCTTTGCCCATCATGGGAGCTGAGGTGGCGTGGGGCTGCACGCTGGCGGGGCGCACATACAGAACCTCCCCACATACAGACACCAGACACAGATAGCTGAAGTACTTAGTAGGACCAAAAAATGCATAGAAGTGGGTAGCCACGAGGAATCTAGAAAAGAGTATATATGTATATATTTAAAGTGTCATAATAACATGCAGCAAATCCGCCAGGAATGATTAATCCAGGCGGATAGAGGGTACTCAGAATAAGAGTCTATATTAACCTGCGAATGGCGTCCTAAAGTTCTGGCAAAGGTATGAGGCAGACATCTGGCCTTGCAAGGAGTGTGGCGTCTGGACTGTAAATGGGAGGGCCGTTTATAGCCGCCCACGGCGTGCGCACACCGAACGCCACCAGCGTCACGCTGGATCTGGCAGAGAAGGGGGGAACGGCATCCCAACGTAGGCGGCAAACGCCGCCCGCGGGGAACGCCCACGTAACCCTACTGCCAGACCGAGGATGGTAGGACACACGCATCATGCAAGTGACGCCGCAAATGACGTCACGCGTGAAGCGGGAGGCGTGGCGCCGATGCACTGTGTGCGCCAAGAACAACCCCCCCCGGATATCCTGACACCCGCCCAGTGATGGGGCGGAGGGAGGGACAATGGGGGGAAGGCACGCAGAGCGCATCGCAGCTCCCAACGGTGAACAAATAACGGCCATAGATGACAGCCAGCCACGTAGCAAACACAGATCCATGTCATGCGGCAAAACTGCTGGGCAAAAGCCCAAACACAACATAGTTGTGTTCAGAGTTTCCAATCAGGCCAAGACATGATGCATGGTCAGTCCCGGACTCTGAACCTAACACTGGGTAGTAAGGGAACATTACTGACCCTGTATGGCTACCTCCATCCCTATTGTCAGGAAAAAGAGAGTTGGGACTTTAAATGAGGCTCATATGCGGTGTGCCTCCATCCCTAATGCGAGAACTACGAAAAAAGGGGGAAGTTGGGACTTTGAATGAGGCAGTCAACATTGTGTAGGTGTGTTGAATAAAAGTACAACTTTATTAATCATGAGTCCATGATACATCTAAAAAACAGTAACCACATACAGGAAAGACATTATGGTAAATGTGATTCTCAACATATTGATCCGCACATAAATATGCGCGCTTACAATACAGGCATCAAGGGTACAGCAGTGCATACCAAACAAGCGCCACATAGTGGTCTGAATAAAGAGGTCATGGCATCCAATGAATCAATATATATACATAAACAATCTGAACAGCATTGCAGCAATAAATATCTAAAACCATAAAGACCATGATGGATAAAGTTGAAGTAGAAAAGTAAAAAATTAACACTTGTATCTCTATCCCTGTTGCCCGACGCGTTTCGTGTAATAGGAACACTCATCAGGGGCATGTGCTAGTGGGACATCTACAAAAAACAAAAAACAAAAAATATAATGACTTGAGGGGTCTATTCATAGTGCGATATCTTAAAGTTCATGGTGGGGCAAATGGAGCCCCCTTTACATACTTACATGGAGATACTGTGGGAAAAACGTGACAGGTGTACACCCGAGGTCGCAAATCTTTGCCCATCATGGGAGCTGAGGTGGCGTGGGGCTGCACGCTGGCGGGGCGCACATACAGAACCTCCCCACATACAGACACCAGACACAGATAGCTGAAGTACTTAGTAGGACCAAAAAATGCATAGAAGTGGGTAGCCACGAGGAATCTAGAAAAGAGTATATATGTATATATTTAAAGTGTCATAATAACATGCAGCAAATCCGCCAGGAATGATTAATCCAGGCGGATAGAGGGTACTCAGAATAAGAGTCTATATTAACCTGCGAATGGCGTCCTAAAGTTCTGGCAAAGGTATGAGGCAGACATCTGGCCTTGCAAGGAGTGTGGCGTCTGGACTGTAAATGGGAGGGCCGTTTATAGCCGCCCACGGCGTGCGCACACCGAACGCCACCAGCGTCACGCTGGATCTGGCAGAGAAGGGGGGAACGGCATCCCAACGTAGGCGGCAAACGCCGCCCGCGGGGAACGCCCACGTAACCCTACTGCCAGACCGAGGATGGTAGGACACACGCATCACGCAAGTGACGCCGCAAATGACGTCACGCGTGAAGCGGGAGGCGTGGCGCCGATGCACTGTGTGCGCCAAGAACAACCCCCCCCGGATATCCTGACACCCGCCCAGTGATGGGGCGGAGGGAGGGACAATGGGGGGAAGGCACGCAGAGCGCATTGCAGCTCCCAACGGTGAACAAATAACGGCCATAGATGACAGCCAGCCACGTAGCAAACACAGACCCATGTCATGCGGCAAAACTGCTGGGCAAAAGCCCAAACACAACATAGTTGTGTTCAGAGTTTCCAATCAGGCCAAGACATGATGCATGGTCAGTCCCGGACTCTGAACCTAACACTGGGTAGTAAGGGAACATTACTGACCCTGTATGGCTACCTCCATCCCTATTGTCAGGAAAAAGAGAGTTGGGACTTTAAATGAGGCTCATATGCGGTGTGCCTCCATCCCTAATGCGAGAACTACGAAAAAAGGGGGAAGTTGGGACTTTGAATGAGGCAGTCAACATTGTGTAGGTGTGTTGAATAAAAGTACAACTTTATTAATCATGAGTCCATGATACATCTAAAAAACAGTAACCACATACAGGAAAGACATTATGGTAAATGTGATTCTCAACATATTGATCCGCACATAAATATGCGCGCTTACAATACAGGCATCAAGGGTACAGCAGTGCATACCAAACAAGCGCCACATAGTGGTCTGAATAAAGAGGTCATGGCATCCAATGAATCAATATATATACATAAACAATCTGAACAGCATTGCAGCAATAAATATCTAAAACCATAAAGACCATGATGGATAAAGTTGAAGTAGAAAAGTAAAAAATTAACACTTGTATCTCTATCCCTGTTGCCCGACGCGTTTCGTGTAATAGGAACACTCATCAGGGGCATGTGCTAGTGGGACATCTACAAAAAACAAAAAACAAAAAATATAATGACTTGAGGGGTCTATTCATAGTGCGATATCTTAAAGTTCATGGTGGGGCAAATGGAGCCCCCTTTACATACTTACATGGAGATACTGTGGGAAAAACGTGACAGGTGTACACCCGAGGTCGCAAATCTTTGCCCATCATGGGAGCTGAGGTGGCGTGGGGCTGCACGCTGGCGGGGCGCACATACAGAACCTCCCCACATACAGACACCAGACACAGATAGCTGAAGTACTTAGTAGGACCAAAAAATGCATAGAAGTGGGTAGCCACGAGGAATCTAGAAAAGAGTATATATGTATATATTTAAAGTGTCATAATAACATGCAGCAAATCCGCCAAGAATGATTAATCCAGGCGGATAGAGGGTACTCAGAAAAAGAGTCTATATTAACCTGCGAATGGCGTCCTAAAGTTCTGGCAAAGGTATGAGGCAGACATCTGGCCTTGCAAGGAGTGTGGCGTCTGGACTGTAAATGGGAGGGCCGTTTATAGCCGCCCACGGCGTGCGCACACCGAACGCCACCAGCGTCACGCTGGATCTGGCAGAGAAGGGGGGAACGGCATCCCAACGTAGGCGGCAAACGCCGCCCGCGGGGAACGCCCACGTAACCCTACTGCCAGACCGAGGATGGTAGGACACACGCATCACGCAAGTGACGCCGCAAATGACGTCACGCGTGAAGCGGGAGGCGTGGCGCCGATGCACTGTGTGCGCCAAGAACAACCCCCCTCGGATATCCTGACACCCGCCCAGTGATGGGGCGGAGGGAGGGACAATGGGGGGAAGGCACGCAGAGCGCATCGCAGCTCCCAACGGTGAACAAATAACGGCCATAGATGACAGCCAGCCACGTAGCAAACACAGACCCATGTCATGCGGCAAAACTGCTGGGCAAAAGCCCAAACACAACATAGTTGTGTTCAGAGTTTCCAATCAGGCCAAGACATGATGCATGGTCAGTCCCGGACTCTGAACCTAACACTGGGTAGTAAGGGAACATTACTGACCCTGTATGGCTACCTCCATCCCTATTGTCAGGAAAAAGAGAGTTGGGACTTTAAATGAGGCTCATATGCGGTGTGCCTCCATCCCTAATGCGAGAACTACGAAAAAAGGGGGAAGTTGGGACTTTGAATGAGGCAGTCAACATTGTGTAGGTGTGTTGAATAAAAGTACAACTTTATTAATCATGAGTCCATGATACATCTAAAAAACAGTAACCACATACAGGAAAGACATTATGGTAAATGTGATTCTCAACATATTGATCCGCACATAAATATGCGCGCTTACAATACAGGCATCAAGGGTACAGCAGTGCATACCAAACAAGCGCCACATAGTGGTCTGAATAAAGAGGTCATGGCATCCAATGAATCAATATATATACATAAACAATCTGAACAGCATTGCAGCAATAAATATCTAAAACCATAAAGACCATGATGGATAAAGTTGAAGTAGAAAAGTAAAAAATTAACACTTGTATCTCTATCCCTGTTGCCCGACGCGTTTCGTGTAATAGGAACACTCATCAGGGGCATGTGCTAGTGGGACATCTACAAAAAACAAAAGACAAAAAATATAATGACTTGAGGGGTCTATTCATAGTGCGATATCTTAAAGTTCATGGTGGGGCAAATGGAGCCCCCTTTACATACTTACATGGAGATACTGTGGGAAAAACGTGACAGGTGTACACCCGAGGTCGCAAATCTTTGCCCATCATGGGAGCTGAGGTGGCGTGGGGCTGCACGCTGGCGGGGCGCACATACAGAACCTCCCCACATACAGACACCAGACACAGATTTTTTACTTTTCTACTTCAACTTTATCCATCATGGTCTTTATGGTTTTTAGATATTTATTGCTGCAATGCTGTTTAGATTGTTTATGTATATATATTGATTCATTGGATGCCATGACCTCTTTATTCAGACCACTATGTGGCGCTTGTTTGGTATGCACTGCTGTACCCTTGATGCCTGTATTGTAAGCGCGCATATTTATGTGCGGATCAATATGTTGAGAATCACATTTACCATAATGTCTTTCCCTGTATGTGGTTACTGTTTTTTAGATGTATCATGGACTCATGATTAATAAAGTTGTACTTTTATTCAACACACCTACACAATGTTGACTGCCTCATTCAAAGTCCCAACTTCCCCCTTTTTTCGTAGTTCTCGCATTAGGGATGGAGGCACACCGCATATGAGCCTCATTTAAAGTCCCAACTCTCTTTTTCCTGACAATAGGGATGGAGGTAGCCATACAGGGTCAGTAATGTTCCCTTACTACCCAGTGTTAGGTTCAGAGTCCGGGACTGACCATGCATCATGTCTTGGCCTGATTGGAAACTCTGAACACAACTATGTTGTGTTTGGGCTTTTGCCCAGCAGTTTTGCCGCATGACATGGGTCTGTGTTTGCTACGTGGCTGGCTGTCATCTATGGCCGTTATTTGTTCACCGTTGGGAGCTGCGATGCGCTCTGCGTGCCTTCCCCCCATTGTCCCTCCCTCCGCCCCATCACTGGGCGGGTGTCAGGATATCCGGGGGGGTTGTTCTTGGCGCACACAGTGCATCGGCGCCACGCCTCCCGCTTCACGCGTGACGTCATTTGCGGCGTCACTTGCGTGATGCGTGTGTCCTACCATCCTCGGTCTGGCAGTAGGGTTACGTGGGCGTTCCCCGCGGGCGGCGTTTGCCGCCTACGTTGGGATGCCGTTCCCCCCTTCTCTGCCAGATCCAGCGTGACGCTGGTGGCGTTCGGTGTGCGCACGCCGTGGGCGGCTATAAACGGCCCTCCCATTTACAGTCCAGACGCCACACTCCTTGCAAGGCCAGATGTCTGCCTCATACCTTTGCCAGAACTTTAGGACGCCATTCGCAGGTTAATATAGACTCTTATTCTGAGTACCCTCTATCCGCCTGGATTAATCATTCCTGGCGGATTTGCTGCATGTTATTATGACACTTTAAATATATACATATATACTCTTTTCTAGATTCCTCGTGGCTACCCACTTCTATGCATTTTTTGGTCCTACTAAGTACTTCAGCTATCTGTGTCTGGTGTCTGTATGTGGGGAGGTTCTGTATGTGCGCCCCGCCAGCGTGCAGCCCCACGCCACCTCAGCTCCCATGATGGGCAAAGATTTGCGACCTCGGGTGTACACCTGTCACGTTTTTCCCACAGTATCTCCATGTAAGTATGTAAAGGGGGCTCCATTTGCCCCACCATGAACTTTAAGATATCGCACTATGAATAGACCCCTCAAGTCATTATATTTTTTGTTTTTTGTTTTTTGTAGATGTCCCACTAGCACATGCCCCTGATGAGTGTTCCTATTACACGAAACGCGTCGGGCAACAGGGATAGAGATACAAGTGTTAATTTTTTACTTTTCTACTTCAACTTTATCCATCATGGTCTTTATGGTTTTAGATATTTATTGCTGCAATGCTGTTCAGATTGTTTATGTATATATATTGATTCATTGGATGCCATGACCTCTTTATTCAGACCACTATGTGGCGCTTGTTTGGTATGCACTGCTGTACCCTTGATGCCTGTATTGTAAGCGCGCATATTTATGTGCGGATCAATATGTTGAGAATCACATTTACCATAATGTCTTTCCTGTATGTGGTTACTGTTTTTTAGATGTATCATGGACTCATGATTAATAAAGTTGTACTTTTATTCAACACACCTACACAATGTTGACTGCCTCATTCAAAGTCCCAACTTCCCCCTTTTTTCGTAGTTCTCGCATTAGGGATGGAGGCACACCGCATATGAGCCTCATTTAAAGTCCCAACTCTCTTTTTTCCTGACAATAGGGATGGAGGTAGCCATACAGGGTCAGTAATGTTCCCTTACTACCCAGTGTTAGGTTCAGAGTCCGGGACTGACCATGCATCATGTCTTGGCCTGATTGGAAACTCTGAACACAACTATGTTGTGTTTGGGCTTTTGCCCAGCAGTTTTGCCGCATGACATGGGTCTGTGTTTGCTACGTGGCTGGCTGTCATCTATGGCCGTTATTTGTTCACCGTTGGGAGCTGCGATGCGCTCTGCGTGCCTTCCCCCCATTGTCCCTCCCTCCGCCCCATCACTGGGCGGGTGTCAGGATATCCGGGGGGGGTTGTTCTTGGCGCACACAGTGCATCGGCGCCACGCCTCCCGCTTCACGCGTGACGTCATTTGCGGCGTCACTTGCGTGATGCGTGTGTCCTACCATCCTCGGTCTGGCAGTAGGGTTACGTGGGCGTTCCCCGCGGGCGGCGTTTGCCGCCTACGTTGGGATGCCGTTCCCCCCTTCTCTGCCAGATCCAGCGTGACGCTGGTGGCGTTCGGTGTGCGCACGCCGTGGGCGGCTATAAACGGCCCTCCCATTTACAGTCCAGACGCCACACTCCTTGCAAGGCCAGATGTCTGCCTCATACCTTTGCCAGAACTTTAGGACGCCATTCGCAGGTTAATATAGACTCTTATTCTGAGTACCCTCTATCCGCCTGGATTAATCATTCCTGGCGGATTTGCTGCATGTTATTATGACACTTTAAATATATACATATATACTCTTTTCTAGATTCCTCGTGGCTACCCACTTCTATGCATTTTTTGGTCCTACTAAGTACTTCAGCTATCTGTGTCTGGTGTCTGTATGTGGGGAGGTTCTGTATGTGCGCCCCGCCAGCGTGCAGCCCCACGCCACCTCAGCTCCCATGATGGGCAAAGATTTGCGACCTCGGGTGTACACCTGTCACGTTTTTCCCACAGTATCTCCATGTAAGTATGTAAAGGGGGCTCCATTTGCCCCACCATGAACTTTAAGATATCGCACTATGAATAGACCCCTCAAGTCATTATATTTTTTGTTTTTTGTTTTTTGTAGATGTCCCACTAGCACATGCCCCTGATGAGTGTTCCTATTACACGAAACGCATCGGGCAACAGGGATAGAGATACAAGTGTTAATTTTTTACTTTTCTACTTCAACTTTATCCATCATGGTCTTTATGGTTTTAGATATTTATTGCTGCAATGCTGTTCAGATTGTTTATGTATATATATTGATTCATTGGATGCCATGACCTCTTTATTCAGACCACTATGTGGCGCTTGTTTGGTATGCACTGCTGTACCCTTGATGCCTGTATTGTAAGCGCGCATATTTATGTGCGGATCAATATGTTGAGAATCACATTTACCATAATGTCTTTCCTGTATGTGGTTACTGTTTTTTAGATGTATCATGGACTCATGATTAATAAAGTTGTACTTTTATTCAACACACCTACACAATGTTGACTGCCTCATTCAAAGTCCCAACTTCCCCCTTTTTTCGTAATTGTCATGCTGAAAGACCCAGTTACGTTTCATCTTCAATGCCCTTGCTGATGGGAGGAGGTTTGCACTCAAAATCTCACAATACATGGCCCCATTCATTCTTTCATGTACACGGATCAGTCGTCCTGTTCCCTTTGCAGAGAAACATCCCCAAAGTATGATGTTACCACCCTCATGCTTCACAGTAGGTATGGTGTTCTTTGGTTGCAACTCAGCATTCGCTCTCCCCCAAACACGACAAGTTGTGTTTCTACCAAACAGTTCTACTTTGGTTTTATCTGACCATATGACATTCTCCCAATCCTCTTCTGGATCATCCAAATGCTCTCTAGCAAACCTCAGACGGGCCCGGACATGTACTGGCTTAAGCAGAGGGACACGTCTGGCACTGCAGGATCTGAGTCCCTGGCGGCGTAGTGTGTTACTGATGGTAGCCTTTGTTACGTTGGTCCCAGCTCTCTGCAGGTCATTCACTAGGTCCCCCCGTGTGGTTCTGGGATTTTTGCTCACCGTTCATGTGATCATTTTGACCCCACGGGGTGAGATCTTGCGTGGAGCCCCAGATCGAGGGAGATTATCAGTGGTCTTGTATGTCTTCCATTTTCTAATTATTACTCCCACAGTTGATTTCTTCACACCAAGCTGCTTGCCTATTGCAGATCCAGCCTGGTGCAGGTCTACAATTTTATTTCTGGTGTCCTTTGACAGCTCTTTGGTCTTCACCATAGTGGAGTTTGGAGTGTGACTGTTTGAGGTTGTGGACAGGTGTCTTTTATACTGATAACAAGTTCAAACAGGTGCCATTAATACAGGTAATGAGTGGAGGATAGAGGAGCCTCTTAAAGAAGAAGATACAGGTCTGTGAGAGCCAGAAATCTTGCTTGTTTGTAGGTGACCAAATACTTATTGTCCACCATAATTTGCAAATAAATTCTTCCAAAAATCAGACAATGTGATTGTCTGGATTTGTTTCCACATTTTGTCTCTCATAGTTGAGGTATAACTATGATGACAATTACAGGCCTCTCTCATCTTTTTAAGTGAGAGAATTTGCACAATTGGTGGCTGACTAAATACTTTTTTGCCCCACTGTAATCTGACTGCTCACCCCCACTAGAATAATGAAATAGCAAAAAGGCTTCAAAAAGGCTACATTAAAAATTGTTTAGCTATACAGTCTGAGAAAAAAAGATGTTGTGATTGCTAATCCAAGATCAGGTACATACTATTCAATTGCTAATTAGTTCAGATTTTCTGGCATATTGCTCTAAAAAAGTACATTCTAATTTGTATTTTAAGGGGATCAAAGCTGCCCAGTCTCTCTATCTTGCATCACAGCCTAGTACAAAATACTTCCATGGCATGTTGCATGTCTGTGTAATATTTCTGGCTCTTAAATGTGACATATTAAACAGGTTTTTTTAATTTAAATAAAATAAACTTCAGCTCTTCTTCTGACACAGTGACCAAGAAAATGTGCTTGCTTAATGGGCAGCTAGTGTCTACAATATTTAAGACTGTCATATTTGTAATATCTTATTCTAATTTTTTATTTTTATTTTTACTGACTTACCGTATATACTCGAGTATAAGTCGTTTCGAGTATAAGTCGAGGCCCCTAATTTACCACAAAAAACTGGGAAAAACTTATTGACCCGAGTATAAGACGAGGGTGAGAAATGCAGAGGGTCAACAATGCCCATCTGCAGCTGCATGTCTCCCTGTGTCCTGTGCAGCCTACCTGTACCCTGTGCATGTGTCCTGTACATGTGTGTCCTGTACATGTGTGTCCTGTACATGTGTGTCCTGTGTTCCTGTGTCCTGTGTGCATGTGTCCTGTGTGCATGTGCAGCCTACCTGTGTCCTGTGTGCATGTGTCCTGTGTGCATGTGCAGCCTACCGGTGTCCTGTGTAGCCTCCCTGTGGCGATCTCCTTCCTCCCTGTGGCGATCTCCATCCTCAGACGGCAGCCGGCATGTGATGATACTGTTCGGCGGCCATTCCACAGTTCAAAAGCCGCGCCTCCTCCTCGTCTGCGATAGGCTGACCGCTGACTGCCTATCACGGACATTCTCTCATTCTCATACCACGGACGAGGATGAGAGAATGTCCGTGATAGGCTGTACACTGACAGCTGTTCAGCCTATCACAGAAGAGCAGGAGGCGCGGCTTTTGAAAGCTGGAATAGCCTCCGAGCATTATCATCACACGCCGGCCGCCGTCTGCCTGCATGACACGCTGATCATGCAGACAGATGGCGGGGACTCGTGTATAAGTCGAAGGGAAACTTTCAGCCCAAAAAAAGGGCTGAAAAATTCTATTTATACTCGAGTATATACAGTATATTCTTCTCTCTTACGTTGCTGCCCTGAGCTCTAATCAAAGTACTTGCATGCTTTCTTGCTACTCTGTGAATTTTGTCCTGAAGACATGATCCAGTTGTTATGCCAAAAAATAAAAATGACCACAATGTCATGTTTCATTGTGGATTTGTTGATTGTGGTTTGTGGTTGGCACACAATACAGTGTGTTGTTTTGTCATTTATATGACATTAATAGCTTTGTATAATAGTTTTTGGCTGTGTTACCTCTTCTGTGTCATGGTCAAGGGTCAGGCTCAGAGACCAGTAGCTATAGCAGTGGAGAGGTTTACACATAAACCAGCAGGATAATGCACAAGCAGGTCCCCTTTGCGGATAATGCAAGCTCACCAGAGGCGCACTATCTGGTCTTCACCAGATATCCTGATGGCGGAGAAGTGTTTTGCTGTGTGCTAAGTTGCGATCCTCAGGATCAGAGCGCTGGATTACATCCCAGCTGGCACAGATAGAAGAGCCATAGCCAGATACCACAGAGGTCACAGGTTCAGGTCTAAATGCTGACATTTGGCTTGCAACGATCAATTATTACTTCTGCACAGAAAATTTTTTGTCAAAAACGACCTATTACAAATATCTTTTGAGGTGGAAAGCAATCATATTTTGTTGTTGCTGAATATAAAGCAAGCAATTATGTAAAAGTAAAATAAATGAATAAACAGGCAGATTACTTCATGCCAGAATTAGGTGTTTGCAAAAGCTGTTCTCGAGAGTTGTTTTGAAATTCCACATACAGCTTTAATGCATCCCCAAGCATGTTATTTAACCCTTTTGCTGCCAGGTTCATGCATTGTACGGACCTGACAGTGGGGGTTTTGCACACATTCCCAATGGCTACAGCCACCGGGATTGTGTGTAATGACTAGTAGACACAATGAAAAAATCGGGCAAACAATGTCAGATTTTCCTTGTTATTTCACAGCAAGTCGGAACTGAGGAAGGAAATAATGTACGATAATTCTCATACAACAACAGGCTTGTTTTTTGTTTAGTATTTTGTTTCTGATATTTCTTGTTTGTACGAAAACGGTACACATTAAATGAAAATATTTTGTTCTGTTTATGTACAAGAATAATTTTGAAGTTTTGTCCCTTCAGAATATATTTATTTGCAAAGTCTGAATCAGATGTTAAAAGTTGTGTACACACTATACAAAAATTGATTAGGCCTGGTATGGAATTTTTCTTCTAATTTTCTCATACTGTGTACCCCCCTTAAATCTGAGGCTCATGCCTGTCAGATGAAAGCATTTGGGCAGCTGCGCTGCCACCTGATTGCTTCCAACCCCCCAGTATTGGCGCCCCCCATGTGCTTCCTTAGATGGGAAAGTGAAGCCCAGGACCAACATAGCTGGTGCAGCCGGGTAGAGAGGTGGGAGACGATTGGACACACATCTGCTCTTCCTCCTCCTTGTTGCTCACCCACAAAGCAAAGTGTTTGACGTCACTTCCATGTCAGCCTCTCAGTGTCCCCGGCCAGCATTGCCAGGAAAGAATGTGATCTGCATTGCATTACATTCAGTGGAGCACAGGGGTGCCATTGGGGGTCTTTTAGACCCTGAATGTCTCATTAAAGAAAACCTGTCACCAAAAATCATTACAAAAGGGGAAATTTTGTTCCCTATGTGATGGAAAAGAAAAAAAAGGTTAAAAAAAATGTAATAGTCCAAAATTAAACTTACACCTGAGCACATAAAATCCCCCCAAATTTTTGAGGTGCCCTCACCCCACATATACGCACACAGCCTCTGTGGCGGCCCGTCCATTAGGGGCTCAAGGGCGCCGTCCCCTCTATCCGGGCATGCGCCACCCTGATCTACATACAGGACACCGGATGCATGGATTCCAATGGGGGGAGTGTTTTTTTGAAGCATGTGATTAGAGCCAGAGGCTCTAACAGGCTTCAAAAAGGGTGGGCTTGGAGCACAGAGTACTGTGCTTTGAGCCCACCCAGTTGTGTGATGACAGCAAATGAATATTTGCTATTTTCACACTAAATCTCCTCCCCGTCAATCAGGAAGTGGGTCTGAGACCTGTTTCCCAAATGGTCAAATTGCCAGGCGATCCTATTGGATGCCTAGGATAAGGAGGAGGAGGGAGGACACCGGAGCCGTGGAGGAAAGGACACCAGAGCCGCTGCTCAAAACTTGCCATCAGCCACCCACCGTGCTGAGGACACCAGAGCCGCTGCTCCCAGCTTGCCGCCAGCTTCCCCGCTGACAGCTGAATGGAAAAAAAATTGGCGGCAATATAAAAATGTAAAAGAAAAATGGTGTGGGAGTTTCTTCAATCCATACCAGGCCCTTTTGGTTTGGTATGGATTTTAAGAGGACCTCCATGCCAAAATGAAAAACAAAAAAAAAGGTGTGGGGTCCCCCCAAATCCATACCAGACCCTTATCTGAGCGTGCAGCCTGGCAGGCCAGGAAAGGGGGGGAGGGGAAGGCCCCCCAAACCATACCAGGCCACATGCCCTCAACATTGGAGGGTGCTGGGAGGGTGCTTTGGGCCAGAGCTCTGCCCCCCACCCCAAAGCACCTGGTCACCATGTTGATGGGGACAAGAGCCTCTTCCCCACAACCCTGGGCTGTGGTTGTGGGGGTCTGTGGGAAGGGGGCTTTTTGGAATCTTGAAGCCCCCTTTAACAAGGGGGCTGTGCCTAAGGCTCGCATTCCTACATGTCTTGCAGGACAATTTCATGGTTCAGATGGTAGACGCACCAACTAGAAATAAAGCGTTACTGGATCTACTGATTAACAACAATACAGACCTGATCATGGATGTGGAAATGCGGGGCACTTTAGGAAATAGCAATCACAGCTCAATTGGCTTCAGTATAAATCACACAAATAGGAAACATAAGGGGAATACAGAGACACTGAGCTTCCCTAAACTACGAATCTTGCTAGAAGGCATAAATTGGGATAAAATATTAGGAACAAAGAACACAGAGGAGAGATGGGTTTGCTTTAAGAGCATATTAAATAAGGGCATTAGCCAATGTATCCCATTGGTAATAAATTTAAAAGAGCGAACAAAAGTCCTGGATGGCTTAAGTTCAATGTAAAAAATGCATATAAAAGCAAAGGAGAAGGCCTTCAAAAAATACAAGGTTGAGGGATCATCATCAGCATTCAGACTTTATAAAGAATGCAAGAAGAAATGTAAGGGTGCAATAAGGATGGCTAAGATAGAACATGAAAGACACATAGTGGAGGAGAGCAAAAAAAATCCCAAGAAATTGAAGTGAAGTCGTGAAGTCTGAGGAGAAGAATACATTCAAAACCTTCGCCATCTCTCCATCCTTAATAACCAGATTCCCTTCGTTCTCCTTTATTGGGCCAATATGTTCTGACCTCTCTTTCTTGCTGTTCCCAAAAATCCCAAGAAGTTCTTTAAGTATGTAAACAGTAAAAAAGGAGGACAGACCATATTGGCCCCATAAAGAATGAGGAAGGACATCTGGTTACAAAGGATGGGGAGATGGCGAAGGTATTGAATGTATTCTTCTCCTCAGTCTTCACTAGGGAATGGGGGGGCTTCAGTAACCAAAACTGCAGTGTTTATCCTCATGACACAACACAGGAAGCACCTCCATGGTTAACAGAGGACCGAATTAATCATTTGACTTGGGAAACATAACATAATAAATCACCGGGACCAGATGGCTTGCATTTGAGGGTACTTAGGGAACTCAGTCAAGTAATTGCCAGAGCATTGTTCCTAATTTTTACTGATAGTCTACTGACTGGAATGGTACCAGCTGATTGGAGAAAAGCACCAATATCTAAAAAGGGCCCAAAATACATCCCTGGGAATTGCAGACCAGTTAGCCTAACATCAATAGTATGTAAACTCTTGGAGGGGATGATAAGGGACTATATACAAGATTTTAGTAATAAGAACGATATCATTAGCAGTAATCAGCATGGATTCATGAAGAATCGTTCTTGCCAAACCAATCTATTAACCTTCTATGAGGAGGTGAGTTGCCATCTAGATAAAGGAAGGCCCGTAGACGTGGTGTATCTCGATTTTGCAAAAGCATTTGACACAGTTCCCCATAAATGTTTACTGTACAAAATAAGGTCCATTGGCATGGACCATAGATGGTGAGTACATGGATTGAAAACTGGCTACAAGGGCAAGTTCAGAGGGTGGTGATAAATGGGGAGTACTCGGAATGGTCAGGGGTGGGTAGTGGGGTCTCCCAGGGTTCTGTGCTGGGACCAATCCTATTTATTTTGTTCATAAACGACCTGGAGGATGGGGTAAACAGTTCAATTTCTGTATTTGCAGACGATACTAAGCTAAGCAGGTCAATAACTTCGGGATGTGGAAACCTTGCAAAAAGATCTGAACAAATTAATGGGGTGGGCAACTACATGGCAAATAAGGTTCAATGTAGAAAAATGTAAAATAATGCATTTGGGTGGCAAAAATATGAATGCAATCTATACACGGGGGGGAGAACCTCTGTGGGAATCTAGGATGGAAAAGGACCTGGGGGTCCTAGTAGATGATAGGCTCAGCAATGGCATGCAATGCCAAGCTGCTGCTAACAAAGCAAACAGAATATTGGCATTAAAAAGGGGATTAACTCCAGAGATAAAATGATAACTCTCCCGCTCTACAAGACTCTGGTCCGGCCGCACCTAGAGTATGCTGTTCAGTTCTGGGCAACAGTCCTCAGGAAGGGATGTACTGGAAATGGAGCGAATACAAAAAAGGGTAATAAAGCTAATAAAGGGTCTGGAGGATCTTAGTTATGAGGAAAGGTTGCGAGCACTGAACTTATTCTCTCTGGAGAAGAGACACTTGAGAGGGAATATGATTTCAATTTATAAATACTGTGCTGGTGACTAGGGATGAGTCGAACACCCCCCCGGTTCGGTTCGCACCAGAACCTGCGAACGGACCGAAAATTTGCACGAACGTTAGAACCCCATTGACGTCTATGGGACTCGAACGTTCGAAATCAAAAGTGCTCATTTTAAAGACTAATTTGCATGGTATTGTCCTAAAAAGGGTTTGGGGATCCGGGTCCTGCCCCAGGGGACATGTATCAATGCAAAAAAACTTTTAAAAACGGCCGTTTTTTCGGGAGCAGTGATTTTAATGATGCTTAAAGTAAAAAAAAAAAAAAAAGAAGAAGTAATATTCCTTTAAATATCGTTCCTGGGGGGTGTCTATAGTATGCCTGTAAAGTGGCGTGTGTTTCCCGTGCTTAGAACAGTCCCTGCACTATATGTAATTTTTAAAGGAAAAAAAGTCATTTAAAACTGCTTGCAGCTTTAATGTAATGTCGGCTCCTGGCAATATGGATGAAAATCAGTGAGACAAACGGCATGGATACCCCCCAGTCCATTACCAGGCCCTTTGGGTCTTGTATGGATATTAAGGGGAACCCCGCACCCAAATTAAAATAATGAAAGGTGTGGGGCCACCAGGCCCTATATAATCTGAACAGCAGTATACAGGTGGTGCAAACAAGACAGGGACTGTAGGTTTGTTGTTAAGTAGAATCTGTTTGTAATTTTGAACAGGTACATTTTTAACGTGTTTAGCTCCAGCCAAAAAATCTTTTTTAAGCTTTTTGGAAAACATAGGGAAGGGTTATCACCCCTGTGACTTTTGTTTTGCTGTCTGTCCTCCTCTTCAGAAGATTTCACCTCACTTTTTGTCCCAATGACAAATGTTTTTTGAAAATTTGGGTTTTTTGTGGAACAAGGATTGGAAAGCATCAGTGGAAAAGAGAAAAGTTTTTCCCATATTAACTCTTACAGGAGAGAATTTCCCTTCCTAGGGGTAGATTTCAAGTAGGAGTCGTTTGTAAGTTAGATGTTTGAAAGTAGGGGCCTGCCCTATATACTCAGCAGAAATTTGGGCCTTAGGTGTTGTTGTGGCCACAACACTGTAAGCCCTCACAGGGCCCTGCTGTGAAATATTAGATCAAGAATTGTAATTACATGCCCCTGTTGAACAGGGGCAGAAAAATTGGGCCTTTGGTGGTGGTGCCACAACACTGTAAGTCCTCACTCGCTCTTGGTGGGCGCAGAAATGGGCCCTGCTGTGAAATATTAGATCAAGAATTGTAATTACATGCCCCTGTTGAACAAGGGCAGAAAAATTGGGCCTTTGGTGGTGGTGGTGGTGCTGGTGCCACAACACTGTAAGTCCTCACTCGCTCTTGGTGGGTGCAGAAATGGGCCCTGCTGTGAAATATTAGATTAAGAATTGTAATTACATGCCCCTGTTGAGCAGGGGCTGAAAAATTAGGCCTTAGGCACTGGTGCTGGTGCCACAACACTGCAACCCCTCACAGATACTCTAGTTGGAATGCAGGAACGAGCCCTGCTGCAAAGTATTGCATCAAAAATTGTAATTACACGCCCCTGTTAAACAGGGGCTGAAAAATTTTGCCTTGGGCACTGCTGCTGGTGCCACAACACTGCAACCCCTCACAGATACTCTAGTTGGAACGCAGAAACGAGCCCTGCTGCAAAGTATTGCATCAAAAATTGTAATTACACGCCCCTGTTAAACAGGGGCTGAAAAATTGGGCCTTAGGCACTGGTGCTGGTGCCACAACACTGCAACCCCTCACAGACACTCTAGTTGGAACGCAGGAACGAGCTCTGCTGCAAAGTTTTGCATCAAAAATTGTAATTACACGCCCCTGTTAAACAGGGGCTGAAAAATTGGGCCTTAGGCACTGCTGCTGGTGCCACAACACTGCGACCCCTCACAGATACTCTAGTTGGAATGCAGAAACGAGCCCTGCTGCAAAGTATTGCATCAAAAATTGTAATTACACGCCCCTGTTAAACAGGGGCTGAAAAATTGGGCCTTAGGCACTGGTGGTGGCTAGGGGTGAGCCGAACACCCCCCCCTGTTCGGTTCGCACCAGAACATGCGAACAGGAAAAAAGTTTGTTCGAACATGCGAACACCGTTAAAGTCTATGGGACACGAACATGAATAATCAAAATTGCTCATTTTAAAGGCTTACATGCAAGTTATTGTCATAAAAAGTTTGGTGACCTGGGTCCTGCCCCAGGGGACATGGATCAATGCAAAAAAAAGTTTTAAAAACTGCCGTTTTTTCAGGAGCAGTGATTTTAATAATGCTTAAACAATAAAAGTTTAATATCCCCTTAAATTTCGTACCTGGGGGGTGTCTATAGTATGCCTGTAAAGGGGCGCATGTTTCCTGTGTTTAGAACAGTCTGACAGCACAATGACATTTCGAAGGAAAAAACCCATTTAAAACTACTCACGGTTATTGCATTGCCAGTCGGACAATACACAGAAGTTCATTGATAAAAACGGCATTGGAATTCCCCACAGGGGAACCCCGAACCAAAATGTAAAAAAAAAATGACGTGGGGGTCCCCCTAAATTCCATACCAGGCCCTTCAGGTCTGGTACAGATTTTAAGGGGAACCCCGCGCCAAAAAAAAAAAAAAAACGGCGTGGGGTCCCCCCAAAAATCCATACCAGACCCTTATCTGAGCACGCAACCTGGCAGGCAGCAGGAAAAGAGGGGGGGACGAGAGAGCGCCCCCCCTCCTGAACCGTACCAGGCCACATGCCCTCAACATTGGGAGGGTGCTTTGGGGTAGCCCCCCAAAACACCTTGTCCCCATGTTGATGAGGACAAGGGCCTCATCCCCACAACCCTGGCCAGTGGTTGTGGGGGTCTGCGGGCGGGGGGCTTATCGGAATCTGGAAGCCCCCTTTAACAAGGGGACCCCCAGATCCCAGGCCCTCCCCCCTGTGTGAAATGGTAAGGGGGTACTTACCCCTACCATTTCACTAAAAAACTGTCAAAAATGTTAAAAATGACAAAAGACAGTTTTTGACAATTCCTTTATTTAAATGCTTCTTCTTTCTTCTATCTTCCTTCATCTTCTTCTTCTGGTTCTTCTGTCTCTTCTGGTTCTTCCTCCGGTGTTCTCGTCCAGCATCTCCTCCGCGGCGTCTTCTCTCTTCTTCTCCTCGGGCCGCTCCGCACCCATGGCATGGGGGGAGGCTCCCGCTCTTCTCTTCATCTTCTTTTTCATCTTCTCTTCTTCTTTTCTTCTCTTCCTCTCTTCTTCATTTTCTTCTCCGGGCCATTCCGCATCCATGCTGGCATGGAGGGAGGCTCCCGCTGTGTGACGGCGTCTCCTCGTCTGACGGTTCTTAAATAATGGGGGCGGGGCATCCTGGTGACCCCACCCCCCTCTGACACACAGTGACTTGACGGGACTTCCCTGTGGCATTCCCCGTGACGTCACAGGGAAGTCCCGTCAAGTCACCGTGTGTCAGAGGGGGGCGGGGTCACCGGGTGGCCCTGCCCCCCATTTTTTAAGAACCGTCAGACGAGGAGACGCCGTCACACAGCGGGAGCCTCCCTCCATGCCAGCATGGATGTGGAGCGGCCCAGAGAAGAAAATGAAGAAGAGAAGAAGAGAAGAAAAGAAGAAGAGAAGATGAAGAAGAAGATGAAGAGAAGAGCGGGAGCCTCCCCCCATGCCATGGGTGCGGAGCGGCCTGAGGAGAAGAAGATAGAAGACGCCGCGGAGGAGATGCTGGAGGAGAACGCCGGAGGAAGAACCAGAAGAACCAGAAGAAGAAGAAGATGAAGGAAGATATAAGAAAAAAGAAGCATTTAAATAAAGGAATTGTCAAAAACTGTCTCTTGTCATTTTTAACATTTTTGACAGTTTTTTAGTGAAATGGTAGGGGTAAGTACCCCCTTACCATTTCACACAGGGGGGGGCCGGGATCTGGGGGTCCCCTTGTTAAAGGGGGCTTCCAGATTCCAATAAGCCCCCGCCCGCAGACCCCCACAACCACCAGCCAGGGTTGTGGGGATGAGGCCCTTGTCCTCATCAACATGGGGACAAGGTGTTTTGGGGGGCTACCCCAAAGCACCCTCCCAATGTTGAGGGCATGTGGCCTGGTATGATTCAGGAGGGGGGGCGCACTCTCATCCCCCCCTCTTTTTCTGCGGCCTGCCAGGTTGCGTGCTCAGATAAGGGTCTGGTATGGATTTTTGGGGGACCCTCCACGTCATTTTTTTTTTTATTTTGGCCGGGGGTCCCCTTAATATCCATACCAGACCTGAAAGGCCTGGTATGGATATTAGGGGGACCCCACGTCATTTTTTTTTTAAATTTTGGCTCGGGGTTCCCCTGTGGGGAATTCCCATGCTGTTTTTATCAATGAACTTCTATGTGTATTGTCGGACTGGCAATGCAATAGCCGCGAGTGGTTTTAAATGGGTTTTTTCCTTCGAAATGTCATTTTGCTGTCAGACTGTTCTAAACACAGGAAACATGCGCCCCTTTACAGGCATACTATAGACACCCCCCAGCTACAAAATTTAAAGGAATATTACACTTTTATTGTTTGACTTTAAGCATTATTAAAATCACTGCTCCTGAAAAAAACGTCAGTTTTTAAAACTTTTTTTGCATTGATACATGTCCCCTGGGGCAGGACCCAGGACCCCAAACACGTTTTATGACAATAACTTGCATATAAGCCTTTAAAATTAGCACTTTTGATTTCTCCCATAGACTTTTAAAGGGTGTTCCGCGGCATTCGAATTTGCCGCGAACACCCCAAATTGTTCGCTGTTCGGCGAACTTGCGAACAGCCAATGTTCAAGTCGAACATGAGTTCGACTCGAACTCGAAGCTCATCCCTAGTGGTGGCACCCAGAACCAAAAATGTTCTTACAAGCTATCAGCGTGATCATTGAGGAGGAAGAGGATAATTACTTAGGATAGTCACTCAGCATCAGCATAGGCAGTCTTTGAAGGGATCTGAGATTTCAAAAAAAAATTATTCGGTTACATCAGCATCAGGTGCTTGGTAGCTGGTGGTGATCCAAGACTGATTCATTTTTATGAAGGTCAGTCGATTGACCGAGTCGGTGGACAGACGCACCCTGTGATCGGTTACAAAGCCTCCAGCAGCACTGAATGTGCGTTCCGAAAGAACGCTGGATGCAGGACAGGCCAGTAGCTCAATTGCATACTGTGCAAGCTCTGGCCAGTGATCCATCCTCAAGACCCAGTAACCCAGAGGATTTTCGGTGGGAAAGGTGTCCAAGTCTGATCTTGCCCCTAGGTATTCCTGCACCATGTAAAACAGACGCTGGCGATCGTTGCTGGAACCGATCATACCTTGGGGCTGCGGACCAAAAAATTGTCTGAACGCATCGGTCAGACGGCCACCTTCTCCACCGTTCCTTCTTTGACTGACCGAAGCCTCAGCAACAAGTTGTCCAGAAACAGGAGTTTGTAACCTCCCAGTCTCTGGGAACGCGTTGCACAGACCTTTCTGCAAGGCCTCCCGAAGATGTTTCATCCTCTGCTCCCTCTGCGATGGCAAGATAAGGTCCACAACCTTACCCTTGTAACGTGGATCAAGGAGGGTTGCCAGCCAGTATTGGTCCTTCTCCTTGATACCACGAATACGAGGATCCTTACGCAGGCTTTGCAGGATCAGGGAGGCCATGCAGCGTAGGTTTGCTGAGGCATTCGGTCCGGAGTCCTCTGGGTCACTAAAGAAGCCATGGTCCGCAGCCACCTCCTCCCAGCCACGTACAAGTCCATGTGTTTCTTGGGACTGATCCCTTAAAGACTGCTGCTGAAGCTGAGTGCCAGGCTCCACCTCCATACTGACACAATCTTTCTCCTCCTCCTCCTCCTCTTCGTCCTCTTCCTGTGTGATCGGCGGGCACACAGGAACACTGTCTGGATAAAGGGGGCCTTGAGAGCTAAGGAAGTCCTCCTCTTCCTTCCTCTGTTCTGCCTCAAGTGCCCTGTCCATTATTCCACGCAGCGTGTGCTCCAACAGGTGGACAAGGGGGACAGTGTCACTGATGCATGCACTGTCACTGCTCACCATCCTCGTGGCCTCCTCAAATGGTGACAGGACAGTGCATGCATCCCTGATCATGGCCCACTGGCGTGGGGAAAAAAACCAAGCTCCCCTGACCCTGTCCTGGTGCCATAGTCGCACAGGTACTCATTGATGGCCCTCTGCTGCGTGTGCAGCCGCTGCAGCATGGCCAACGTTGAGTTCCACCTGGTGGGCATGTCACAGGTTAGGCGGTTCTTGGGCAGGTTAAACTCCTTTTGGAGGTCTGCCAGCCAAGCACTGTCATTATATGACCAGCGGAAATGCACACAGACTTTCCTGGCCTGCCTCAGGACATCCTGTAAGCCCGGGTACCTGCCCAAGAACCGCTGCACCACCAAGTTAAGGACGTGAGCCAAACAGGGCACATGGGTCATTTGTCCCTGTCGGAGGGCAGAGAGGAGGTTGGTGCCATTGTCGCAAACCACCATTCCTGCCTTAAGTTGGCGTGGCGTCAACCACCTCTGAACCTGCCCCTGCAGAGCTGACAGAACCTCTGCCCCAGTGTGGTTCCTGTCCCCCAAGCACACCAGCTCAAGCACCGCATGGCATCTTTTGGCCTGCGTACTTGCATAGCCCCTTGAACGGCTACAGAGCACTACTGGTTCCGAGGACAAAGCACAGGAAGATGCCATGGAGGAAGAAGAAGAGGAGGGGGTGGAGGAGAGAGGTGTGTCACAATCATTTGTAGTGGCATTTTGGAGGTGTGGTGGCGGAACAACCTCCAACACTACTGCACCTTGTCCTGCATCCTTCCCAGCTGCCAGCAGAGTCACCCAATGCGCCGTGAAACTTAGGTAACGTCCCTGTCCATGCCTGCTGGACCATGAGTCAGCGGTAATATGCACCTTACCGCTGACCGCCCTGTCCAGCCAGGCATGGACATTGCCTTCCACATGCCGGTAGAGAGCCGGAATCGCCTTCCGTGAGAAAAAGTGGCGTTTGGGTACCTGCCACTGAGGAACCGCACATTCCACAAACTCACGGAAGGGGGCAGAGTCTACCAACTGAAAAGGCAGCAGTTGAAGTGCTAGCCATTTTGCCAAGCTAGCATTCAACCGCTGGGCATGTGGATGGCTGGGAGCAAACTTCTTTCGGCGGTGCAGCAGCTGGGGCAGGGAAATTTGCCTGGTACAATCTGATGTTGGTGTACCGAAAGCAGATTGCCCAGAAGTACTTGGCTGTGACACACCTAATTCTACACCTTCATTCCTCTCAGTGCAGGTCTCAGAGAGGACTGAAGGTATAGTGGGGTTGGAGATCTCAGCTGATGAGGAGCAAGGAAAGGTCCTCTTTGTTCTTTGCTGTGGGTCTTTTAGATACGCTTGCCAATGAACTGCATGGCAGGTCAACATATGTCTGGTCAAGCATGTGGTACCCAAGCGGGAGATGTTTTGGCCACGCGAGATACGCTTGAGACATATGTTGCAAATAGCAGCAGTGCGATCTGATGCACTCGTCTCAAAAAAGGCCCACACCAAATAACTTTTTGAATAATGCGCAGAGACTGCAGCGCCCTGCACATGTGGAGCTTTGGGGTGTGATGCAGTCAGTGTGCTGCCCTTAGGCTGGCCCCTGGAGGGCATCCTGCCTCGTTGGTGATGTGCCTCCTCCTCCTCCTCTCTCCTATCAGGCACCCACGTTGAGTCAGTGACCTCATCATCCCCTCCCTCCTCATCACTGGAGCAAATCTGGCAGTATGCTGCAGCAGGGGGAGCATGACTGCCAGATTGCTGTCCTTCTTGGGCACCCCCTCTGGCCGTGCTCATGTTACTGCCTTCATCAAGCTCAGTATCATCATCAGAGCCTTCCAATCGCTGGGCATCCTCCTGGAGCATGTACCCAACACTGTGGTCAAACAGTTCGAGGGACTCCTCAGGAGGACATGGTGGGGCTAGGGAAGGAGTCACTGATGACATTGAGCCGAGGGAAAAGGCCGCTGCTTTGCCAGACAAAGTACCCTGAGCATGGGTGAGAGAGAATGAGGAGGATGAGGACGGCTTGGTCATCCACTTGACCAAGTCTTCCGCATGTTGCGGCTCAACACGGCCAGCTGCCGAATAAAAGGCCAAGCGTGCCCCACGGCCACTTGCTGATGAGGATGCACCGTTTCCACGACCAGCACTAGACACAGAGCCTGCTTGCCCTCTCTTATTGGCTTGTGACTGTCTGCCTCTCCTTCTTGGCCTTTCAGACATACTAATGGCCTGTAGCTGCACTAAGCTGGGATATATATATATATATATATATATATATATATATATATATATATATTGATACTGCAGCTAGCAAAATCAACTGCCTGCCTGTAGTATGAGAACACCACCAACCTTCTACAGGTAGCTTTAGCTGAACACTGTGCAGAGCTCGCAAAAAAATAACTTGTAGATTTAGCTGAACACTGTGAGCAGGACGCACTACACTAACTTGTAGCTTTAGATGAACACTGTGCAGAGGTCTCACTACACTAACTTGTAGTTTTAGCTAAACACTGTGAGCAGGACGCACTACACTAACTTGTAGCTTTAGATGAACACTGTGCAGAGGTCTCACTACACTAACTTGTAGTTTTAGCTGAACACTGTGAGCAGGACGCACTACACTAACTTGTAGTTTTAGATGAACACTGTGCAGAGGTCTCACTACACTAACTTGTTGTTTTAGCTGAACACTGTGAGCAGGACGCACTACACTAACTTGTAGTTTTAGCTGAACACTGTGAGCAGGACGCACTACACTAACTTGTAGCTTTAGATGAACACGGTGCAGAGGTCTCACTACACTAACTTGTAGTTTTAGCTGAACACTGTGAGCAGGACGCACTACACTAACTTGTAGCTTTAGATTAACACTGTGAGCAGGACGCACTACACTAACTGTAAATAGTCTAGCTGCCTGACTGTGGTACTAATAGGATCAAAAGAACACCAGCAATTTTCTTCAGGTAGCTGTAAATACTGTAACAAGACAAGCCTGCCTGTCAGTAGGAAGATAACAGGAACGGATCTAGCTAAACTGAATACAGTGTATATATATATATATATATATATATATATGCAACACCTGGGATGCATATATATACACAATACACTGTAAGTGCAGCTAACTCACTGATTGTCCTGCCTAATCTAGCTAACTCAAATGAATTGACACTGTCTCTCTGTCTATCTATGTATCTCAACGCCGGAACACACTCTACACAGGGCCGCCGTTCAGGCGGCCTTATATAGTGTGGGGCGTGCTCTAAACCCCCTGAGCCATAATTGGCCAAAGCCAAGGCAGTGGTTTCAGCGGGGAGCATCGATAGGTTCAAGAAACTATTAAATAAGCACCTGAACGACTGCAACATGCAGGGATATACAATGTAATACTGACATATAATCACACACATAGGTTGGACTTGATGGACTTGTATCTTTTTTTCAACCTCATATACTATGTAACTATATGTAACTATGTAACAAGGGGGCCCCCAGATCGGAGCCCCCCCATGTGAATGAGTAGGGGTACAATGTACCCCTACTCATTCACCAAAAAAGTGTTAAATACCACAGTTTTTGAGAATTCCTTTTTATTAAAAATAAAGAAATCCGCCGTCTGACAGTTCTTAAATAGGTAAGGGAGCGGTGCCACCTGGCAACATCACCTGGTGGCACCGCCCCCTTGTGACATCACCTACCTAGCATGCATCGGTCAGTGACACCATATGGTGGCGATGCCACCAGGTGACGTCCCCAAGTGGCTCCGCCCCTTACCTATTTAAGAACTGCTCACATTTTTCAAGAAAGCTGGGAAAATCAACTTAAATGTATTTTTTTTTCGTTAGAAATGTCATTATTGCTGCAGCAAGTTCTATACATGTTGCAGATGTGCCACTTTACAGGCAGACTAAGGGCCCCCCGGACACTTTTCATTTTTATTGTTTCACTTTAAGCAACAATGAAATCACTGCTTCTTTAAAAATGATCTTTTTAAAAGAAAATGTTTGCATTGGTACATGTCCCCCAGGGCAGTACCCAGAACTCCATACCCTTTTTATGGCCAATAAATTGCATATAAGCCTTCAAAATGGGGGTTTTTGATTTTGCAAGTTCGGGTCCCAATAGGATAAAAGGATTTGCGTTTCGGCCCAAACTTCTTCCGTGTTCGGGTGTTCTGGTGTGAACCAAACCGGGGGTGTTTGGCCCCACACTAATCTATCCCTTGACATTTATCTTTGAAAAAGTGGCATTGTTGAAACCAAATGTTTGGCCTCCCACTGACTACAATCGGGTTTGAATTCTGGATCTGAACTTCATTAACATTTGCCGAACGTTCACCAACCCAAACCCAGGTATGTTTTGCTCATCACTAATCAAGATTAGTCCCCACTGAGGCTTCTGGAACTAAATTTGTTTCTTATAACAAAGTCTGCTTCTTCAGAAAAAGCATTTCCATTTGGGTGAATATCCAAATATGCTGCTACCTATAAGACGTCAATAGGCATTGTGATTGTAGCAATATATATCTGATTGTACCTTCAGAAACACATAACACTAAAGTGATAGGAAAGTTTTTTTTTTTTTTTTTAATTATACCTACAGGTAAGCCTATAATAAAATGTACCTGTATGTATAGTAAATATCTCCTAAACCTGCACTGTTTCAGAGATATTTACTTTAGCAGTGCTGGTGATGTCACTGGCTCATGTACACTGCGCTCTCAATGGATGGCGTGCCTTCCATTGAGAGAGCCATGCCGCAGCCATGACTCCCTCGCATATGGCATCATTGCGGCTCAGCTTGCAAACCTGGAAGGAAGACCGGGTATAGCGCACAGCTGGAGGGCTTTTTCAGGTAAGTCTTTCATAAAGTGTTAGTTTTTTCTTCTCATTTTGCATCTTGGTACTGCTGATCTGTTCCAATCTCATTTAGTCACTTTCTGTGTGCATACATTCACTTCACCATAGGCTGCACATCATTGATGTGTAGCAGCTTCTTGATGGGGACAATATAGAGCTTTACCTGTGCAGTGTGTGACAAGGTGACAATGAGAATAAATGAGAGAGAGATTATGCATTAACAAGGACCTTCATGGCAGAATCACCAAGGATTATTTTAACGAAAGCTGTGGCTTTTAAAAAGATTAAAAAACCTGTTAAAGCTTATTTAAAATTCAAAAAATTGAGTTTACATCTACTTTAATACACCCCATACATTTAACAACCTCCTGCCCGCCGTATAGACAAATGATGGTGCGCAGGTTGCTCTCTTGTTCTGGGAGGATGTCATATGATGTCGCCCCAGTCACACTGCACTTGTGCGCCCACAGGGGTGCGCAGTGCAGTGATCGTGAGCGTGCTGTGTCCCTGGGACATGGCGCAACCCCGATCTCAGTAAAGAGACGATGACGTGGTTCTTTATCCATGTGATTGGCTGTGAACAAGGAAATACTGGTTATTGGCTGTCCTCGCCTCACGCTGACAGCGTGTGAGGAAAGGAGAGCCGATCAGCGGCATTTCCTTACAGGGGAGACCTGTACAGGTAATCAGTGCCCTGATTATCAGTGCAACCCCAACAGTGCCCAGCAGTGATGCCAATCTGTGCCCTTCAGTGATGCAATTTAGTGCTGCTTTTCAGTGCCCATCAGTGCCTGCTCATTAGTGCCACCCATCAGTTCCCCCCCATCAGTGTGTAATGGAAATTTGTAAGTTCTGTATATAATTGTATTGTATTTTGTATGTATTGCACACTGCCCTCACTGTGCAACAGCACTAATAATGTTTTCAGT
Source organism: Lithobates clamitans (assembly GCA_037952925.1). Lineage (NCBI taxonomy): Eukaryota > Metazoa > Chordata > Amphibia > Anura > Ranidae > Lithobates > Lithobates clamitans. Next base: position 351,195 of record JBBGZY010001996.1, on the reverse strand, counting down.
AAATGTTTACATTCTTTCGAGTCCTGATTAGAATAAGCCTGCCTATGTAACGCCCCTTGTTATGATAAACCTACAATTGTAATATTAATGTGATACCTACGTAATCATGTGCATAAAAACCTTCAATTGCGTCATAATAAAGCAGAACAGTAATTTGGAAAGATGCTGAGCGTATCTTTTGTGTCTGTTCCCTACTGCAGTAGTTATTATTAATTTGGAACCACTAATCAATATGAGGATAGGAGTTGCCTATCATCAATTCAACCGAGTCAGCATGGCGAGCCAGCCAGGAGGGGATTCCAGGTGACCCTGAGTATCCGAAACAAGGAGCTTGAGACGATCCGGGAATTTCTGATAATCAGCCGGCTGAGGTAAGCCTTTTGCTTACATTTGAGTTATCAGACTTCCTTGATCGGTAAGGCATTTTCGGGACAAAGGGTACCTATTTTACTCCCCTTAATCGAACTGTATTGATTGGTGGTTATATGTTATGTTGTCCCTGTCTATTGTCCATTGGAGTGTTATAGATAAGAAAGGGAAGAATAGTGCTGTTCACAGGTATATGTAGTACATCTGCTAGATAAAGTAGTTTAGAGGCAAGAGGGTATAGGCACACGTAGAGAAGAGAGAAGACTGGCCAGTCATTATGGGCATTGAATTAAGTAAGGGAATGAAGGGTAAGAGACCTTCAAAAATGCCCAGCGCAAGAGGAGCGCTATATATGAACCAAAAGTGCGGTTCTGCCTATACTGAGCCCCTAGATTAATGGTTAAAGTGGACAGTGATCCACATTGGGTAACTGGGTTACCAAAGTCCACAGGGACTAAGAATCATGCAGAGTAAACAGCTAGAGAAACAGCTATCTATGTGAGCAGGATGGATCAAGGGTGACAATTAACACTAGACAGAAAGGGACATTTTCATGTTAAGTTGTGGGATGAATTTGGAGTCAGGCCCTATAACTATTAGAGTCAGAAACAGAGAAATGAGAGGTAAAACAGAATATTTTATATGTTGTCAGAGAGGGAAGATGGGATGAGTACTCTGGCTGACCGTCTGATCATAGAAGCTAGATATAAAAGATATCTGAACAAAATAAAGAAAGTAGAATTTAGACAGGAAAATATTAATGAGAGTTAAAAGAAAGTGAGAGAATGATATGCATGTGTTGTGCACAAATGGGAAAAATGTAAGCGATTTTAGAGAGATAATGGTGTATGTGTGTGCGAATGCTGGGACCTTTAGTTCTATTGCCTGTGTGTGTCATGTACGCAGATGTGACCCCCTCCTTTGTGCTCTCCTGAAAGAAATGTGGCTGGGATGAGAGGTTAGTGATAAGCTGGAAGGACATCATGCCAATTCCAGTTTTTTTTTAGACAAAACATTTATAACAAAATGTGCCGGGTTAACGAATCTAATGGTAAACAATGTGATCACAATTATTTTGAATCTGTTTTCCAAACATGGTAAAATGAAGGTTACATTTAACCGTGTATTACACAAATTGAATATCCTTTGATAGTGGAAACAGTGCATTTAAAAAAGGGAAATTAAGTAAAATTAAGTAATAATGAGTATTAATTTCTAATATGAGTTTAACAATTTTATTAATAATATAGATATATTGAAACTGGTTTAGACAACCTTTGGTTGGAAATGAAGTTGAGGTTAATGGGGAAATTTGTAATGAATGAGATTAGTTTAGATTAAGATAACAATTTTGTAATTTTACATTTATTCAATAAGCCCTTATTGAGAGAAAAAAAGATTAAGATGAGGTTGTTATTTGGAATACAGCTGCCATAATATTTAACAAAGCCAAGATGGATGGAATACATAAGAAGTTCTTCTATAAAAATGAAATTTTAAGGTTTTTGATAATAACTTGATGTCAGTCCATGATGTGAGAGTTGTTATAAATAAAATTTAAATATAACAGACCCATCACATCAAGTCCACACACCCTGTTAGGATAGATGCCACCTGCAGGCAGTTGTTTTATAGTTTTTGATGCTTTCTGGTCCATCATACAGATTCTTGGTCCTTTTGTTTTTATTTATTTTTATTTTTGAAATCCAAAGCAGAATGTGTGGATTGTGAAATGATGTGCCCCTTTTTCTTGTAAGTGCAGTGGTATAAGCAGAAGAATATTTTGGATTTATGGGCATCTCTCCATGACCGCAGGGTATTGTTATCATTTATTATAATATTGCCAGGAAAAAGTTGTCTTTTGAAACATGAGACTGGAGTTCTTACACAAATAGCGTGATAGAAAACAAGACTTTGTAATATATTTATGCAAGCTGGACCCAGTAATGAAGGGTTCACCCCGATATATCAGAGCTGTAGCTTTTATGCAAAGGTGCTATTAGACAAAGTTAGATATTGTTTTGGTCAATGGTCCGACATTCTGTGCAGCAAATATACAGATAACTAAATGTCTGTCTAATGAAAGGTTTAAAATATGAGTTTGTTTATGTACAAATCTAACAATGAAAAATGCGTTCCTTTTATTCAAAAGAAAGGAAAAGACACATGTGTTAAATTGATGGTATAGGAATCAGCTGCTGTGAGCCCAGTGCGGGACACACTCCCTGAAGACCCAGATATTACATTTTTTGTAGATTTGAATATGCAGTTTATCACCCAGAAGGATACTCTGTATTCAAAGTCATTGGATCCTTTTTCCCCAGCTCAAGAAGCAGAGCTCCATGTTTTAGCAAAGCCTGTGAGCTATAAAAAGAGTGTATATTTATATAGATAGTCGAGATATAGAGAGCTTTTGGTTCCATTTAAAGGGCCAGAAGTTTGTTTTTACTTCGGCAGGTAAACCAACCAAGCATGCCAAGTTAATTTGATCGGCTGTTTTCAGCCTTCCAGGTTCTTGCTGAGGTAGCCATATTAACTTTCACACATGGAAGCAGACCAGGTGACTAAGGATGCTGCATTTACAGCCTCGGACACTTGATGGGTCTGTGCAACTCACAGATTCCACCCTAGTTCTGGCCCAGTATAGCTGGGATTAATAATTCAACTTTAAGGACCCCAGAACGAGAAGAACAAGTGGTCCACAGGGGGCAACTTCTTATGAAACAGGACTTTGGAAAAGGTGATCATTTATGTCTGCCAGCCACTCTTTTCCCTTCAGCTTGACACATGGACCGTGTCATCAGTCACAAGCAGTTATGGCTGCCTTAGTAAATGAGCGTGGGATAGAGCCAGGGTTCACCACAGTTGTTTTTATAACACACCACTTCTTGTTTTACCTGTTACCAAAGGTGTTACCAAAAGCTGAACATCCCTCCCAGAGATTACATAAAAGATATATCCAGATGCCCAAGTCAGGATCTTACGAGTATGCATTTTGTCTGTATGGACATGTTTTTTGGATGTCCAGTGGCAAATGCTACTGCAAAGGCCACAGTAAAAAGTGTTATCAGAAGTAGTTTGTAAGTACAGAGTGCCAGGGAGTACAGAGAGTAACAGAGGAAATCATTTTTTATAGGAGAGTCCTTACTAGAAGTTTTGAGGTTTTATTTTTACACCCCCTACTGTCTACAATGTATCAGACAAAGTAGACTAAGAAACTAGAAAACTTTTGCCTGAATGTTTTCTTCTATTTTATGAAGCCCCTAAGGGGGATGTTGGACTCTCTCTCTATGGGATTTGGTTTGGGAGTGTGTTACTCACTTGCTTATATTTTGTCTCAGCAGCTGAAGTCCTTCATTCGGATCTCACAGAGAATGTTGCTGATCTTTTAAGGTTTTTTGACAAACTCATTTATGTGTTTTCTCCCCAATTCCAGATCCTAAAAGTTTGGAAGGATCTAAAACTAAAGCCAGGTGACTTGTGGATTTTTAAGAGACATTTATATATAAGGAAATGTTTGGAGACTCAATACAGCATCTATTTCATGTACAGTTTTTGCAAAACTTGAAGGAAAAGTCACCTGGATCCACACCAGACACTGCAAAAATGACTAAATTAAAGAAATCTCTGTGTTTGATTTGTTCTCTCTTGTGATCACAGTCTAGGGTACTTTTTGATTCAATTACTTTAATTGTAAGGGATATATATTTGAAAAGTAGTTCAGCCAAGTTGAAGTCATATTTGTCTTTTGTGCGTCTTCCATTTCATGTAGAATTGTCTGTGTTTACATATGCTGATAAGTCAGCATGTCCACAATTCAGCTAGAAGGCCATTCTGGCCACAGGAGTGTACAGCCAGTACTCTGTAAATATGTCTTATCAATCATTTGTTTTTCACAATGAAAAGTCATTTTGGTAATGAAAAAGTTGCTTAGCTATTATTTTCTCCACAATGGAGTTTTTGCTTCTTTGGCCAGGACTACCTCCACCTAAGCGTGTGGAGGTTCCAGGTTAAAGGTGATAGCAGGTATGGTTAGTGATCAAAATATTGATCAAAAGAGGGGAGACTGTAATGGAAATTTGTAAGTTCTGTATATAATTGTATTGTATTTTGTATGTATTGCACACTGCCCTCACTGTGCAACAGCACTAATAATGTTTTCAGTAAATGTTTACATTCTTTCGAGTCCTGATTAGAATAAGCCTGCCTATGTAACGCCCCTTGTTATGATAAACCTACAATTGTAATATTAATGTGATACCTACGTAATCATGTGTATAAAAACCTTCAATTGCGTCATAATAAAGCAGAACAGTAATTTGGAAAGATGCTGAGCGTATCTTTTGTGTCTGTTCCCTACTGCAGTAGTTATTATTAATTTGGAACCACTAATCAATATGAGGATAGGAGTTGCCTATCATCAATTCAACCGAGTCAAGTGCCACCTATCCATGCAGCCTATCAGTGCCCATCAGTGCTGCCTATCAGTGTTCATCAGTGCCACTTATCAGTGCCACCTATTAGTGCCCATCAGTCCCGCCTCATCAGTGCCCATCAGTAAAGGACAAAAATTATTTATTTACAAAATGTTTTGACAGAAAATGTTCTGACTTTTTTTGTTGGTCTTTTTTTTTTTTTGCAAAAACAAAACTCTGTGGTGATTAAATACAAAAGAAAGCTCTATCTGTGTAAAAAAAAGTGCCCGGTATTGAAGTGGTTAATTAGCTCCCAGCATTAAGGTGAAAAAACACCTGGAAGTGACCGTCCCCCCAGCCCCCCCCCCCAAGTTTTACTTACCTGAGCCCCGTATTTCACAGGGTCCCGGCTCTTGATTGGATAGATTGATAGCAGCACAGCCATTGGCTCCCACTGCTGTCAATCAAATCCAATGACGCGGGTGCCAGGGGGTGGAGCCGAGTCCAGCATTCGTGTCTATGGATGCCGAATGCTGAACTCTGGAGCGCGCCCGCAAGGTAAATCCCCGTTTCTCCTAGGAGGTTATCTGATGTGAGGAGGAGCCGCGAGAGCCGGCGGGGGACCCCAGAAGTCGAGGGTCGGGGCCACACTGTGATAAACGAGCTGCACAGTGGAGGTAAGTATGACATGTTTGTTATTTTAAATAATAAAAAAAGCCTTTACAATCACTTTAACCCCCCTAAAAAAAAAAAAACAAAAAAAAAAACAATATGCACCATTTTTGACTATGCAGTGCACCAAAATGCATAAAGTACTTCCATATACATTTGTGTGTTGTGGTACACAACAGTCCATAAATAAATTTATTTTCTTCATTTGTTTTACTGGTATGTCTATCTATCTATCTATCTATCTATCTATCTATCTATCTATCTATCTATCTATCTATCTATCTATCTATCTATCTATCTATCTATCTATCTATCTATCTATCTATCTATCTATCTATCTATCTATCTATCTATCTATCTATCTATCTATCTATCTATCTATCTATCTATCTATCTATCTAATTGTTCTTATCTATATTTTTCTTAGGTGGACCATTCATTTACCAGACATAAAGTTGGAATCTTCACAGTGTTGAATGAGAGTAACTATCAGTGGTTGACTCAATACCTGCAGAACGAAGCAATGATCTCTGTAGATGTGGAGAGAGTCTATATGACAAAGTTCTTACAAATGGGGAATTGGGAACTGAAACAGTACACATTCGCTATCCTCTACCACTCACTGAAACAAGGACGACTCAACATCTGTGATGTCACTGATTCAGAGTATGACAAGGAGCTGAAAAAGCTATCTCAAGTTATTGGTAAGAGAATAGAAAATATGTGTAAATCGCCTACATACAGGTATTGTTAGTACTTGGGTATAATGTTAAATTAAAATATATATAAAATATGTGTTGACATACTGCATACACTAGAGTTTATTATATTGGTGTCTATATTTTATGAGTGGGACATTGTTCTGGTAAGATATATAAAAAGAAAGTGCTGAGCTAAGATCTGTGATATAAAGTGACTTGTGCTAATAGTATATAAACCAATACACATATACACATATTAAAATGCCAAATATATAGTGCAAATACTATATTTATATATATATATATATATATATATATATATATATATATATATATATATATATATGTAGCAGGTGCCCCACAATTTCTGCAGTCTGAGACTTACTATACAGTTTTTCTCCATTGTTTTGGCTCATTTCTGGAAAAAGAAATGACATTCTCAAAACAACATGGACAAATCTCCAAACCACTTGGCAATTGTTCACAACTGAATTGAATTTCTCATTCATTTCATCAAATTGCAAATGTCTCAGTACATGTCTCAATGTCTCAGTACATCTTTCAAATGATTAAGTACAAGTACTACATTTAGCACAATATCCAAGTGAATAGATCTTGTTGATCTAAACTGATTGTCAATTCTCAGTCTAATGGTTGTGTCAGCGTCATTTCATTGTTGAAGTCATCACATGCACAATAGTCTGTTCAATTGTCAAAATTATTCAGGAACATACCATGAATACCATATATGAATCTCTTGGAACATTTGATAAAATGATTACAGCAATTGACAGTCAGGTGCAACTAGAACTTGACTAACAAAGGAGGAGTCGGAGTTGGTCTCAGATGACCAATCAAACAGTATGTTTAGTTACCTGACAGGTGCTGTCCATGATTGTGAATGCTGCCAAACATGTATATATAGAGCTTGACCATGCAGGACCAGTACAATCTCTGAACATGGAGGCACCTGGCCAAGTAAATGAACAAGGGAAACTGCCTGCTCGAGGAAGAGGAAGAAGAAGAGGAGGAGGAGTAAGGGTGAGTGGTGGTGGAATAGGGGGAAGAGGCCGAGGAGAACGAAGACACTATGCTGTCTCTGATGAAATTCGGGCCACGATTATAGATCATGTCATCAACCATGGCCTCACAATGGCGGAGGCATGTCGCCGAGTGCAGCCTAATGTGCCTAGCTCTACAGTCTTCTCTATCATCCAAACCTTTCGCAGGGAAAACAGGTATGTAGTCAGTCAATGATAGAATTATATAATGTATAGGACAGGACACTGTGCATAGAGCAACAAATATGTTTTTTTACTCATTTACGTATTCATTTAGTGTGTGTGTGTGTGTGATAGGCCTACAGTATTACAGTATCTTACCTCAGTGGGATGTTTCGTATGATACTAACAATGGCAAGAAAAATATTGTAGAAAATAAACTATGGAATAGTATGGAATAGTTTATTTTCTACAATATTGATGATACAGTTTACAGTAGTATTCCAGTCACTGTGCAGTGATGCATTAGAATTGTGGTAAAGTTACTGTAAGTAAAACAACAATACGATTACATTGGTAACTCATTCTGTACGGAATACATAAGGTATAAATTACGAATGGAGTGTTGTCCTTTGAATTCTATGTCTAGGATTGGACGACAACCTGGCAAGGGTGGCCGAGGAAAACTTCTCAATGAACAACAAGAACAAGAGATCTGTAACATGGTGTTTGCAAATAATGCCATCACATTGAGACAGATCCGCACTGCAATCCTACAAGACAAATCCATATTCCAAAATGTCAACTCTATAAGCATCTCCACAATTGATCTCCACAATAGCCCGCATAGTGAAGAAGCATCAAATGACAATGAAGCAAATTTACAGGGTACCATTTGAGAGGAACTCTGACAGAGTGAAAGAGCTGCGGTACCAGTATGTACATGGAAGTCAGTCACTGGTTGTCCATCAAGATAACCTTTTTACAACTACCATAAGCAGTGGTTCCCGAAATGTATTGGTTTCAGTACCCACTTTACCTGATTTCTGAATCTAGGTAATCCAGGTATGAAAGTATTTGATTTACATATCTGATTTATAAACATTTTGCCTAAATACTGCAGCTTACTGTATGATGCAATTATCATTATAATCCTTATTTTGAAGAATATAACATACAATACAGTAAGAAAAAGGGTCAAAGAGCTGCAATTACAATAGTGCCTCCCATGTAAATCTAATACTGTGGGTTTTGCTGTAACATTTCAGTAAGTCTACTCGTTGATAATTTTTCCCCTCCCCTTTCTGTCTAATACCCCCTGTAGTACCTTTGCATAGGGTACATGTACCCCAGGTTTGGAACCACTGGAATACTGGCTAGTAGTATATTGAACTTGTGTAGATCATAGAACATTCCTATGTAACTGTCTGTAACTGTAGTGTATGACTCTTCTGTATGACTGATTTGATGTTTTCTTTTTTTACTCTATTGTAGAAAATAATGGCATTGGAAGGAAACGAGACCTCTCACATGCTCGTGTATGTAGATGAGGCTGGCTTCAACCTGGCCAAGGGCCGAAGACGTGGCCGTAATTTTATTGGCCACCGTGCCACGGTGGATGTCCCAGGCCAGCGAGGGGGCAATATAACTATGTGTGCTGCCATTTCTGAGAATGGTGTGGCCACTCACATCCCCAGTCTTGGCCCATACAATACACAGAAGCTCCTCATCTTCTTGGACCGCCTTCATTTGGATTTGATCCCTGAAAATGAGAGAGGTCTCATAGGGCCTCACCTACCACAATATATAATTGTATGGGACAATGTGAATTTCCACCGTGGCCCGCTTATCAGGGCCTGGTTCACTGCTCATCCAAGGATGGATATGGTGTTTCTACCACCTTACTCTCCTTTCCTCAATCCTATGGAGGAGTTTTTCTCCGCTTGGAGGTGGAGAGTGTATGAGCATCGGGCTCAAGATCAGAGGTCTCTGCTCCATGCAATGGACACTGCCTGTGAGGATATTACAGGAGATCAGTGTAGGGGATGGTTGCGACATGCACACCGTTTCTTCCCTCGTTGCATCACAAGGGAGGATATACGCTGCGATGTTGACGAGAATCTGTGGCCGGACAGACAGCAGCGTGTGGATGGGCAGGAGGGTGAGGACGGTGGCCAGTGAAGAGATGTTACAGTAGTTGTGAAACTCCAGCTTTATTTACAGCATTGTAGGCTAAATGTAATTTTCTTTATGTTTGTGTGTTTATATTTCCATATATTATAATAAATTTTCTTTTTACTCTAATGTATGGACGTTACTTTGTGTGTGAATGATAATGGTTACAATACTGTAAAGTGATTTTTCCTTGGCAGTATGAGTGCAATGTGTGATGTCAAACCTTGGAGGCTACTCTTACCCTAAAATCTTTTCTTTTTTTTCAGTTTTATACACAATTGTATTCAGTTAGCTAGACAAAAACTGTACAGTAACCATTGTCAATGAAGGACTGGGCTAAGACTGAAAGGTGGACATGAGGGATATTTCAATGGTCCTCTGCCATAGAGACAAAACATCTAAACATTTTGACTTGCAGTGCTTACACAATGCCAAAGGGATGAAGCATTTTGGGGGCACTGACTATTTGAATGAGAAAGATATTTTTTTTTGACACATGAGTGAACCGTTTTGGGAAAGATATGAGCTTTTGAAGGTGAACCATGGTGTTGTGCTGAACCATCCAGGTTATTTTGGCAAACGCACAAAGAGAGTTGAGAACGTCTAGTCTGTTTCAAAAAATGAGCCAAAGCAATTGAGAAGAATCCTTGTCATTTTGGTAGCACTGACTCTTTATATGGGAAAGGAATATGATTTTGAAGCATGAGTGAACAGTTTTTGGAGAGATATGAGCTTTTGCACGTGAGTTATAATGTTGTGCTGAACTGTAATGCCGTGTACACACGGTCGGACTTTTCGTCTACAAAAGTCCGACAGCCTGTCCGACAGACTTCCGGCGGACTTCCGGCGGACTTTCGGCGGACTTTCGGCGGACTTGCAGCAGACTTTCTAACGAACGGACTTGCCTACACACGACCACACAAAAGTCCGACGGATTCGTACGTGATGACATACACCGGACTAAAATAAGGAAGTTCATAGCCAGTAGCCAATAGCTGCCCTAGCATGGGTTTTTGTCCGTCGGACTAGCACACAGACGAGCGGATTTCGGGGTCCGTCGTAGTTACGACGTAAAGATTTGAAGCATGTTTCAAATCTAAAGTCCGTCGGATTTGAGGCTGAAAAAGTCTGCTGAAAGTCCGGAGAAGCCCACACACGATCGGATTACCAGCCAGCTTTAGTCCGTCGGCGTCCGTTGGACTTTTGTAGACGAAAAGTCCGACCGTGTGTACGCGGCATAAGACTGTTTTGCCAAATGATCTTAGAGTTTTGAGAATGTCATTTCTGTTTCAAGAAATGAGCCAAAACAATAGAGAAAAACTGTAACACAGGAAAATTTGGCATACTGTCTCTTTAAGACTTGCAAGCAGCACACTTTCACATGCAGACTCCACTGGTTCACATTGGCTGCTCCTCACAGTATTGCTTCAAAACACACAGTTTCTTGCTACTCACTGTTTTTGGTATGCAAGGATCTGGAACTCTTTCAACTCTCCCCGCATTCTCCACCATGCGTAAGATTGGGGTGATCAGACTCAAGCAGTAGGTGTGTTTCCAGTGAGTACGCCAGTCCAAAACTGTATTTTAAGGGCGTTGTAGCCCACTTTTATTTAAAAATCAAAAAAAAGGTTCACAAAGACATCTGTAGCCCACGCAGGGGGTTCCACCATTATTGTATCTTACAGACTCCAAATGCTTCAGCTTCCTGGCTTACGTTAATTCAGGCCTGTAGCCTAGGCCTTAGGTCTGCTCCTCAGAACAAAAGAGTTTCCTATAGTCAAGCTCTCTCATAACTTACTCCTGATCAGCACCTTGCTGCTTTGTCACAAAGTACATCTGCCTCCTGCAGACATACATGCTCTGGCTGCACCCATTCAGCCTCTGACCCCTGCAGAGGAATGGGAGTCCACCTCACTCCCATTCACAGATTTTCTGTATGTGGGGTGGGGCCCGAAGCCATAGTCAGGTCACAACTAAATAGCTCAGCACGGGGGCGTGTCCAGGATGGCAGAGGGAGCAGACGTGCTTGTCTGAGCTCCCTGGGACCGGTGCTTAAAATCCTAGTTTTACTGGGTGCAGAACCCAAAAAATAGCTATCATAGAGCCCCTCCTAACAGGGGGACCACTCAGGACCATTTGGGGGAAGAATCGGGCGGTTAAATCCCGAAAAGGGGTGCTGCGACCGGAAACCGGGGCCGGCGAGGTACCCGTTCGGACGCCGAGAGGGGGGGTTCCAGCGGACTCTCTCTGTCCCTTTCCCCTCCTGATACCCTCCCCAGGGTATGCAAAGGAGGAAGAGTCAGCCCCGGTCCCGGAAAAAGGCCTCCAGGCCCGACATTGCCGACAAGGCCGCAGCCGGGGCCTCGCCTAAGACTCCTGCGCGGATGGAGGACCAGGCCGAAGACCCTGACAAGATGCCTGCCACGGCAGCTGACTTCAAGGCAGTTCTACAGGCCATAACCACCCTGACTGGTAAGGTAGATCACATCCAAGCAAACGTGGAGTTCATTAGGAAGGACTTTGATCCCTTTCGTGGTAGAATGACTGAGGTGGAGCAGAGGGTCTCCCAGGCAGAGGATACGGTACGTGATCATGGGACCGACATCCATGCACTTAAAGCCAGGGTGAAGACGCTTGAGTCCTACGCAGAAGATGCAGAGAATCGCAATAGGAGAAACAATTTGCACGTCCTGGGACTCCCTGAGGAGGCAGAGGGCACAAATCCTACAGCCTTCGCTGAACGCCTATTGCAACAGCTACTCCCTGCAGCACGCTTTTCTCCATTCTTTACGGTGGAAAGGGCCCATCGCATACCCTCTACCAGGGGACCCCAAGGAGCACCGCCCTGAACTTTTATCTTCAAACTCCTTCATTTTCGGGACAGAGATATTGTGATGAGGGAGGCCAGAACCCAAGGCGAACTACGCTTCGAAAATGCTAAGCTCTTAATTTTTCCAGATTACTAGCTGGAAACCCAGAAGCAATGGAAATCCTTTCATGCTGTCAGGGCGAGGCTTCGCTCTCATCATATCAAGTACAGCATGCTGTTCCCGGCCAGGTTGAGGGTGGAGGACAGGGAATCTGTTAAGTGACCCACTTGATTGCCCGATTGAACGGGCCGTTGTCATTTGCTGTTTTTCCCTGTAACGTGCCTTTTCCTACAAATGGGCCTGGGTCTCCCTACTGGAACCTCATCCCCTCCATTTGTTGTGGTTTTCCAATCCATAGCCTCGGGGGTCGCATGATTGGATCTCGGAAGACCCTCAAACCCTCATTGCTGCAGAGATGGCTCCAGGTCTGTATCCTGTCTCTCCCCTCCCTCCCCTCCTCGATGCATCCTGGACCCAGGCACCCCTTTTGGAATATAACAGCATACACTCAGGTACCACTATCCCTACGGTTGGGCATCCAACCCATAAGTGCCAGAACCATCTGTGGCCTTAAAGACTTGCCTCTTTTATACATTGGCCTGAATGGGACCTCTTAACCCAGATCATTCACTGAGTGCCTCTACGTACCCATCCTTCTGGGTGTTGGGAGTATTGCGAGAAGATGCCCCTTGCCCCTTCTTGAGTCTGACTGAGACAATTTGGAGGGGGGTTATATGTGTCAGTTAACTCCTGGCACATCCTCTCCCCCCCCCATTTTTTGTCACCCTGTTTTTTCTCCTTTGGTAATGACAGAAACAGTTTGATTAACTTTGCAACGTTAACGTTTAATTTTGTACCCCTGGCAGTTGCTGGGAGCCTGCACCCGCTTTTTTACTAATCTGGTCTCCAGCATGAGACTCGATGTAACATCTCACTGCTGAACTGCAGTTGCCGTTTTGCACACGTTCCCCCATTGTAGGCATATTCCCCTTGGTTCTAAATTGGGATCCTAAGCCTCCCCAAAGTTGGGGCTGGGGTTGGCGGGGTGGGGGGGTTGGTTGGGTTTGTTATGTTACAAATGTTTTTTCTGTTGTTTTTTCACAGGCGATGTTAACATGTTTGTCACTAAATGTTGGAGATGCCACGTCCTGACCCACACAGTGGTCCGGACCTTGCATCTAAATTTACGTGCAGGTCCGCAGCTTGAAAATGTAATGTTAGATGATTATGGCTGATTGTACAATTGTTTCTTGGAACATTAGAGGTTTGAATTCTTCGATGAAAAGGTCATTAGTATTTCAATTTCTGAAAACCTACCATCCCCAAATATGCATACTCCAGGAAACTCACTTGACAGGCAGTAAGCTCTTAAGCCTTAGACGGCCCTGGATGGGACATCAATATCATTCCACATACACCAATTACTCTAGAGGGGTCAGTATTCTAGTTCATAAATCTCTATTGTTCAGACTGCTGGTGCTGGAACTAGACCCGGAGGGTCGCTTTGTTATACTCCACGCCATGGTTGACAGGTTGGAACTAGTGGTGGTGGGACTATACCTGCCCCCCCCCCCGGCCTCCACGAGATTGCTTAACCAGCTTATTTCTAAGATTGCATATTATGCTACAGATAATGTGGTGATGCTGGGGGATTTTAACTTGGCCCCGGGCCCTGGGATGGACAGACTCTCGCCCGGAGCGGGCTCATCTTCGGAGCTGCTCTCCTGGGCAGAGGCCTCTAATCTGACTGATGTGTGGAGATGGCGCAACCCCTCTCGAAGGGCTTACACATGCCACTCAGCCTCACACAAAACCCTATCACGCATAGATCTTGCTTATGCTTGGGGGGTCTGTCCTTCCCAGGGTTAGGGATATCACCATCCTCCCCCGTGGCATATCCGATCACGCCCCGCTTGCCTTGAAGTTGAGCGTGTTCAATGTACCGGAAGAAAGCCTCTGGAGATTGTCCATGATTGTCTGGATTCTAGAATATCGGAACCATATAGGTCTGAGGCGGTGCAGTATTGGCGGGATCTGGATCAATCAGTGTCTCTGACCACGTCTTGGGACGCATTTAAGGCCTTTACCAGGGGCAGTTTACAGTGACATATCCGTAAGATCCGTAGGGATCTGAGGGAGGAGACCTGGATGGCTGAGGAGAGGGTGGCAGCACTTGAGGAGGTATACTCTGGGTCAGGGACTCCAAGAGCATATTCTGACTTCCAGGCAGCGTTAAGGGATGTTCTCCTGTTGAGAACGTCAGCCACCAAAACTAAATTCCTACATCAGTCCCAAAGAATCTTTGAACACGGGGAGAAGACCGGCAATATGCTGGCATGGCTGGCGAGGTAAAGCTCCTCCCCGGTGACTATCTCGACCATATGTGACCTGGACGGGACGATCCTAACGGATCCCTTGTCCATTAATGACAGATTTGCATCATTTTACCAGGAGCTTTATAGTTCTAGAATGGACTGTACAGACGAAGAACTGGCGACATACCTCGACGGGGTGGAGCTCCCTTGCCTGACATCCACATTTAGAGAAGCTTTAGATGGTCCTATCCTATTAGAAGAGTTACAAAGGGCAGTGGCTTTCTTGCAAAATAGTAAAACGCCAGGCCTGGATGGGATACCTGCCAAATTCTTTAAAACTGAAGAACTACTACCATCGTTCAGATTTATGCTGAAAAAAGCCATGGAGGGAAACTCGCTACCCCCAATGATGGCTGAGGCAGTTATAGTAGTTATCCTTAAACCGGGTAAGCCCCCTGAACAGTGTTTTTCATATCGCTCTATTTCCCTTCTTAATATAGATGCCAAGTTATTGGCTAAGGTGCTGGCCGGTCGACTCAATGCCGTAATCACGGCATTGGTGCACGCGGACCAGTCTGGATTTATGCCAGGCAGGGGGACTGATATAAACATCCGCCGTCTCCTTACACATCTCTCCAGGGCAAGCGGGGACGGCCTGGAGGTAGTCGCCTCCTTAGATGCCGAAAAGGCTTTTGATTCGGTTGAATGGCGCTACCTCTGGGCGGTCCTTCGCAAGTTTGGGTTTGGCCCTCCTTTTATTAGCTGGGTCCAGATGCTTTACCACAACCCCACAGCCCATATACGCACAAATAACTCTTTGTCCTCGCCCTTTCCCCTATCTAGGGGCACCAGACAGGGATACCAACTGTCCCCTGGGTTATTCGCGCTAGCCATGGAACCCATGGCTGCTCGTATCAGATCCACTTCTTCAGTAAAGGGGATCCAGGTTGGTGTAATAACTGATAAAATATCCTTATACGCCAATGATACTCTCCTTTTCCTTAAAGATATCTCTTTCCTCCCACCAGCACTACAAATAATAGATGAATTCGGATCATTCTGGGGCATTAAGGTTAATTGGGGGAAAATCCCTCCTTTTTTCACTGAATGCGTCAGGTCATCACCCACCAACTGGCACCCCCCTAAACTGGACATCAGAGTTCAAATACCTAGGTGTAAGGATTGGGACTTCGCTATCCTTATATTATAAACTGAACCTTCAACCATTACTAAAAAACTTCTCGCAGAAATGTACCCTACCTGTAGGTAGGGTAAACTTAGTTTAAAATGGTTTATCTTCCCAAATTCCTTTACCTTTTTAGAAATGCCCCTTTGATTCCACCGACCTCATTCTTCGCAAAACTAAAAAGCATCATATCTTCCTTTGTTTGGAACGGTAGGACCCCACAACTGGCCATTACTACCCTTCAGCTACCTGTCACCCAGGGAGGCCATTCCCTTCCAGACTTTCAGGTCTATTTCTGGGCGGCCGTCCTGGTGACGGTCAGATGGTGGTTTTCTCAACAAAGGGACAACCCAGCAGTGACCTTGGAAGCAGCCATCATGGGCTCATACTCCTCCCTCAGCAACGTGGTATTTAGGGTGGGCGAGGTCTCACTCTGGCATCACGGAGCTGATGCGCACAACCATCACTGTATGGAATAGAGCCAGGGCCCGCTTTGCCTCCCCCGAGACGTTTTCTCCCCACATTCCTCTATGGGGCAATCCCAACCTATCACACATGAACACCGTTCCAGACCCCCAGGTTTGGGCAAGGAAGGGTATAAAAACTAATAAACTGAAGCATATAATTACGGGGGTAAGCTAATGTCCTTTCCTGATCTCAAAAGTGCCTACTCACTACCAGGGTGGATGTTGTTTCGATATTACCAGCTTCGACATGCGTAGGGGAAACAATTCCCACCACAAATCAGATTGGCATTAGACTCTGTGGAGGGACTACTTATAGCCAAGACCATAGATAAACCCCTCTCCTCCCTATATTTCCACTTGTCTATAACTCCTTTGAAGAAACTTGAAAAATCCCTAGATAAGTGGAAATTGGACATCCCAGATCTGTCAGAGGAGGAGTGGGAGACATGTGTATCTTCCTTTGTCATTAATATGGTCTCGGCCAGAGACCGATTTATGCAGGTCAAGTTCCTCCACAGAGCCTACTACACTCCAAACAGGCTAACAATTATGAATCCCAACAACCCAGTGGCCTGTCCTAGATGTGGTCAGAGCTCTGCCTCCTTCTTTCATATGATATGGTCCTGTCCCCGCCTCGGAGACTATTGGTCGGAGATAGCTGACACCCTTGGTCGTGTTACCTCTCTGGAACTGGAAACAGAGCCCAAACTAATGTTGCTCAATGTTTTTGACTCTAGGTCAAGGGGTAAATATACTAGATTATTCCTGAATTATGCTACATTCTATGCTCGTAGAGAGATATTTCTTCACTGGAAGGACGCCGCGCCTCCCAGGGTGTCCTCATGGCGCCTAATACTGAACTCGGTGATGCCTCTATATAAGCTTACCTATGTCAACCAAAATTGCCCTAGCAAATTTGACAAAATATGGTTGGGATGGATAGATGCCTGGGGTACAGAAGTGGTCGATGATCACCAAGGTATAGCTGCTGGACCTGCCCTGCAATTGTATACTACTACTATGATCTTTTTAATGTATAGTCATTGTTTGAATTCTGTGAACTTGACAAAATGAAAGAGGTCCCTCCTTCACTTTCTCCCTCCTTTTTCGTAACCGTGCTGAAAAGGTGCAGGCCAATCTGCTGAAAGCCTAAAGATTTACTGTTGCTCAGGGGCTCTGGGCTTCAGCAAAATGGCCACCTCCAACAAGAAGAAACAGGAGCAATGCTGAAGGCAATTTACAGCACACACTAATTATTAATCAATTTTTTTTATCAAGTTACATAGTTGGTAAGGTTGAAAAAAGGCACAAGTCCATTCAGTCCAACCTGTGTGTGCTTATATGTTAATAGAACATTGTATACCCCTGTATATTGTGGTCATTAAGGTGCTCATCTAATCATTTTTTTAAATTAATGATGCTCCCCACTGAAACCACCGCATGTGGAAGAGAATTTCACATACTTTCCGCTCTTACAGTAAAGAAGCCTCTACGCAGTTTAAAGTTAAACCGCTTTTCTTCTAATTTTAGTGAATGGCCAGGTGTCTGTTTAAATTCCTTATCACGGAAAAGCTTTTTCCCTATAGTGGGGTTACCAGTACATTATTTGTACATTGAAATCAAATCACCTCTCAAGCGTCTTTTCTTCAGAGTGAATATGTTCAATGTTTGTAGTCTATCCTGATAATTTTGTTGCCCTTCTCTGGACTTTCTCCAGTTCCAGCACATCCTTCCTGAGGACTGGTGCCCAGAAATAGATGCCATACTCAAGATGCGGCCGGACCAGAGTCTTGTAGAGCGGGAGAATTATCATTTTATCTCTGGAGTTGATTCCCTTTTTAATGCCAATAATCTGTTGGTTGCATGCCATTGCTGAGCCTGTCACCTACTAAGACACCCAGGTCCTTTTCCATCCTAGGTTCCCCCAGAGGTTCTCCCTCTAACGAGTAGATTGCATTCATATTATTGGCACCCAAATGCATTGTTTTACATTTTCCAACATTAAACCTCATTTGCCATGTGGTTGCCCACCCCATTAATTTATTTAGATCTTCTTGCAAGGTTTCCACATCCTGTGGAGAAGTTATTGCCCTGCTTAGCTTAGTATCATCTGCAAGTACTGAGTTGTTTATCCTATCCTCCAGGTCGTTTATGAATAAATTAAATAGGATTGGTCCCAGCACAGAACCCTGGGGGACCCCACTTTCCACACCAGACCTTTCTGAGTACTCCCCATTTATCACCACCCTCTGAACTCGCCCTTGTAGCCAGTTTTTAATCCATGTACTCACCCTTAGATACATGCCCACAGACCTTAGTTTGTACAGTAAACGTTTATGAGGAACTTTATCGAAGGCCTTTGCAAAATCCAGAAACACCACATCCACCGGCCTTCCTTTATCTAGATGGCAGCTCAGCTCCTCATAGAAGGTTAATAGATTGTTCTGGCAAGAACTATTCTTTATAAATCCATGCTCATTACTGCTAATTATACCGTTCTTATTACTAAAATCTTGTATATAATCCCTTATTATCCCCTCCAAGAGCTTGCAGGAACAATGGTCTGGCTATCACTTGGCTGAGTTCCTTTTTTTTTCTCAAACAAAAAAGGTTTTTATTAAGCACAAAATAAAAGACTTACATTCTCCAGAGCAAAATTGGTCCATAAGGACTGTAAATATTAACATATAAGGAATTAATGCATTGTCCACCACATTTGAAATATAATCATGCCCCTTACCCACACATTCAAAGAAAGCCTTACCGAACACCAGGAGGTATTGTTGAGCCAGCACCACCATGTCCTCCCAAAATGCAAGTTATTGTCATGAAAAGTGTTTGGGGACCTGGGTCCTGCCCCAGGGGACATGGATCAATGCAAAAAAAGTTTTAAAAATGGCCGTTTTTTTGGGAGCAGTTATTTTAATAATGCTTAAAGTGAATTAATAAAAGTGTAATATCCCTTTAAATTTCGTACCTGGGGGGTGTCTATAGTATGCCTGTAAAGGGGCGCATGTTTCCCGTGTTTAGAACAGTCTGACAGCAAAATGACATTTCAAAGGAAAAAAAGTCATTTAAAACTACTCGCAGCTATTAATGAATTGCCGGTCCGACAATACACATAAAAGTTCTTTGATAAAAACTGCATAGGATTTCCCCACAGGGGAACCCCGAACCAAAATTTAAAAAAAAATGACGTGGGGGGTCCCCCTAAATTCCATACCAGGCCCTTCAGGTCTGGTATGGATATTAAGGGGAACCCCGGCCAAAATGTAAAAAAAAAAAATGGCACGGGGTCCCCCTCAAAAGCTATACCAGACCCTTCAGGTTTCCATTTTTTACCATATTGCAGCTTTGCTAATTCCGTGAAGTAATTATTGTTCCAAATTTTCTGCATAAGGGCGTACGTAGGGTGTTAGGGTTGTTAGACTTATGCAGTGTTTCCAATCCCTCTGTCGCCCCCCTCCCAGTGGTAAAACTAAGAAGCCGAGCAGAGGAGTCTAATAAGTTCATCTCTCAGTCTCGCAGTGGGCGGAGAACCCTCGCTATGTGAAGTAGTTGTGAGGCTAAATATTAAAGCCAGGGACAACCATAGAGGAATTGTGCAGGACATAAAGTAACTGTGGCATCAAACTCATCTTGATAAGATTTATCCTACCTACTGGGGACAATTTCATCTTGGTCCACACTTTGACCTTGTCTCGGCAACGATTGATTAGAGGTGACAAATTGAGTCGGAGATAATCTAATGGACGGGGGGGGGGGGACTGTCAACCCAAATCTCTAAAAGAGGTAGATATCGGTATATCCTGTATAGACACTATGGGGGGACTCAGCTTCTGGTCCAATAACATTATGGAGGACTTAGTCCAATTTATGACTAGGCCCGAATACTCTCCGAGTTTTTTAATGACCAGCATCGCTTCCCTTAAGGAGATAGATGTATCCCCTAAGAAGAGCAGAGTGTCGTCTGCGTATATCATCAATTTTTCATGGAGTTCTCCATAATGAAATCCCTGTATTAGGATATTAGAACGGCCAAGGGCAGCCAGAGGCTCAATGGCCAGGGCGAATAAAAGAGGGGACAGGGGGCATCCCTGCCTTGTGCCCCTATGTAAGCTAAAACTCTGTGAAATCCTTCCCCCCTCCCGAATGGCCGCTACAGGCGTGGAGTACAATAATTGTACCCATCCAATAAATCAGTCGCCAAACCCAAACTTGCACAAGACTGCCCACAAGTATTCCCATTCAATGCTATCGAAAGCCTTATGGGCATCTAGGGACAGCAGTGCTCGATCGCCAATATTATCCGCAGACTGGATGTTCAGAAAATGTCTGCGCAAGTTAATAGCAGTCGATTTTTGGGGCATGAATCCTGATTGGTCTGAATGGATAATAGAGGAAATGAACACTTTGGCCAGAATCTTTATATCATTTTGCAGGAGAGATATAGGCCTATATAAGCCAGGATCAAGAGGGTCTATGTTTGGCTTCAATATCAGTACAATATTGGCCCTGGTCATAGATAAAGGGAGGGAACATCATTCCCCCGCTTCATTGAACACTTTCAAGAGTCTAGGTAAAATGTATTCTCTGTATTGCTTATATACCTCGATGGGTATCCCATCATCCCCCGGTGCCTTTGAATTGGGGAACAGACTTGTAGCCACCTGCAATTCCTCCAGTGTTAGTGGGGAGTCCAATTGTCATTTGAATGAGGCAGACATATTGGGCAAATGAACATCTTCCAGATATTCAGTCAGGGATGCAATCGAGTAAGTTTTCTTAGCAACATAAAGAGATGAGTAACAATCTACAAGTTCTGTCATGATTTGGTCCAGGGAGTTAATCACTCGCCCGGTATGCGTTCGTAGCTCGCCAATGGACGGAGACACTTGATGGGAGAGGGCCAATTTTGCCAGCAGGCGACCAGTGTGCTCTCCCTCCTCAAAGAAGGCCAATTTACTAAAAAATCTCTTGCACTCTGCAACTGATGCAGTGGTGCAGTAGAAGGCCTCCTGGGCCGACAGCCAAGCCTCCCTATTGTTATCTGTCGGATCAGCAATGAATTCTTCTACCAGATTGCCCGCCAAGTGCTCTATTCCTTCTGTCTGAGCATTCATGTTTCGCTTAATAGCTTAAACCTCTCTAATGAAGATCCCTCTAAGGACAGCCTTAAATGCGTCCCAAGCACTATCCATGCTGACATTGTCAGCATGGATACGCCAAAATTCTGCTATTTGAGATTCAATTCGCTCATGAGAAGGAAAGAGATGAAGCCAGAAGGCATTTAACTTCCATGGAGCCTTGGCAACAGTTGAAGGAGGTCTCACCTCTAAACTTACAATAAGTGGGGAGTGGTCAGATATACTTCTAGGGGCATAATCGATCTCTAAAACATAGCGGTCAGCAGCAAACGAACAAAGGCATAGATCTATGCGTGACAGGGAGGAGTAACTCTTGGAAAAACATGAAAACTGCTTCTCCCCCGGGTGTTTTGCTCACCACGGATCAAGCCATCCCACCTCTTCCATAAATGTTTTCCAAGCGGTACGGTGCATCCCACCCCCCACCGTGGCAGGGGGATGTTTATCTAATGTTGGACCTATATAACAGTTGAGATCACCCATGAGGAAAAGCGGTATCTCAGGGTATCTCAGCTGGTATTCCAAAAGAGCTCGGAGGGTATGATTATTGTATGGCGGTGGGATGTACACAAATGCAAGGATACATTTAAGAGAGTGCAACCGGCAAAGCAAAAAGACATATCTCCCCTCATCATCCAATACACTGTCAATTTCTTCATAGTCCAGTGAACTGTGTATCAGTACACTCACACCCCTAGAATATGTGGTGTGAGTGGAATTGTACGCTTTCCCCACCCAGCCAAAATTCAAACAGGCAACAGAGTCAGCCGTGAGATGAGTCTCTTGCAAAGCACACACAGCTGGTAAGTACTTTCGGAGTAGGGTAGACAGCATGGTGCACTTTAAGGGATCATGTATCCCTCTGATATTCCAAGACAACACTGGAACCATCGTCATCTTATCCAGGTGGAACGTTATATGGTGAGGGGGTCCATTCCAAAGGGGCAGACTGGAAATGCAGTGATGACCATCCAGAGAGTAAGTCAGGCATAGGCCTAACCCCCTGGTGGTTGTAGTAAAAAGCATGTAGTGTTCTGGAGAAACGCTGCCAAAGAAACCAGCTCAGTAAGTACATTGGTGCTTCTAACTGCTTCAGCCTGCCTTGATGCCATAGCCATTCAGGAGTAGTAAAGTTAAGGGTCCTTGCCATATAGCTATTGTATCCCGGGTATCAGATATAACTCGGCACCAAGTTAACCTAATGAAGCTTTGAGCAAAATGGGACAACTGGTGCCCGCAACTATTTGCATAGCCGCTAACGGCAGTAACAAAGTTGTAAATACACACTAATAGAAAATGTTCCATGTGATAATACTCAGTTCTGAACTCGCTTTTTTTTCAAAGAAAAAGATCATTGTATGTTTCCAGCAGGACCTTTACTGCAAGGAATCAAACCTCCTCAGCCATAGGCCACTGAGCCTGTCAGAGAGAATTTGCATTGGCATCCAGCCAAGCCGAAGCCTCTGCAGCATTCTCAAAAAAGTGTGCCTGCCCCCCCGGAGGTAATACGGAGTTTAGCTGGCTAAAGCATGGCATAGGAGGCCTGTAGTTGTTGCAGAGGCTATTTAACATCGGAAAAGCGTGATCTGTGCTTCTGGACCTCCGCTGAGAAGTCAAAGTAGAATGATATTCTTGTGCATTGTATTGTATATTTCTGCGTTCTCGGGCCAATCTCAGGATGATTTCTCTGGCCCTGTAGTTCAGGAGCCTCGCTAGAAGTGGATGCAGAGGATGTCCCGGTGGTAATAGTCTGGTGGTGACTCTATGAGCCCGTTCCACAGCATATAAGTGGGTGAAGGCCACTGTTCTACAAATTGAGTGAGGTCACGGCCCTTCACCTTTTCGGGCAACCCCACTATTGTTGTGCCTTAAACAGTTCTCAAAGTCCTCGGCTCGCATATCTGTGACCTAGCTAGGCGTGCAGCTGACTGTGACTCCCTGATCATTTTGGGATGCTTGTCTTCTATGTCACTGATCCTGGACTCATCAGCTGTAATTCTCTCCCTTACCTTTTGTAAGTCTTGTCTGATTAGCCTGACCTCTTCCTTTAGCCCACCAAACCGTTCTTGTAGGTTGTTAACTGATGCTGTGCATTTATTAACAGCTCTTAGAATTGCAGCTAGTGTGGGTTGTTCTCCCTCCTCCTCAGGTTCCACAGTGTCCACCAGATCAGTGGTATAGTTAACAGTATGGTCTAACAGAGCAGCAGCTCCCTGCCTGTCCTCTCTCTCCTCCATGTCAGGATCAGGGGGCTCTGCATCAGTGTCAGCCTCTGCATGTCCCGCTTGGTCTGATCGCTCTGCCATCTTCAGGGCATAGTATCTCATGTCCCTGGGAGGGTCCCCGGTCAGGTCTATGGTATGTTTGGGGGGTTTACTCGCCCCTTCCTTGTATTTCTCTCCCCCTCATGCTCTGTGTAGAGGCCGCTGTGGCGCCATGCTGTGAATTCATCCGTGGGCCGTCTCCTCTATTTTCACAGGACATCATGTCACTTGGGCACCTGGTGACACGAGCGGGAGCTGCTGCTAGTGTTCCCCAAGGGTATGGAGCCAAAACCGGGTGTTGTACACCGCTGGAAACGGGAAGGGTGATAGCAGGAGCTCCGTGAAAAAGCGGCTGCTCACATGCCGCGCTGGCCCCGCCCCCAGCTAAGTTCCTTAAGGACCCACGGGTGTAAGCCATCTGGTCCTGGTGACTTATTAATGTTGAGTTTATCATGAGGGAACTTCTTGTGTTGTGTTATGAAGATTAATATTACAGTCTTGGTTACTGAATCCCACCCGTTTCCCTCGTGAAGTCTGAGGAGAAGAATACATTCAAAACCTTCGCCATCTCTCCATCCTTAGTAACCAGATTCACTTCCTCCTCCTTTATTGGGCCAATATGTTCTGACCTCTCTTTCTTGCTGTTCCCAAAAATCCCAAGAAGTTATTTAAGTATGTAATCAGTAAAAAAGGGAGGACAGACCATATTGGCCCCATAAAGAATGAGGAAGGACATCTGGTTACAAAGGATGGGGAGATGGCGAAGGTATTGAATTTATTCTTCTCCTCAGTCTTCACAAGGGCATCAAGGGGCTTCAGTAACCAAAACTGCAGTGTTTATCCTCATGACACATCACAAGAAGCACCTCCATGGTTAACAGAGGACAGAATTAAAATTAGACTTGGGAAACTTAACATTAATAAATCACCGGGACCAGATGGCTTGCATCCGAGGGTACTTAGGGCACTCAGTAAAGTAATTGCCAAAGCATTGTTCCTAATTTTTACTGACAGTCTACTGACTGGAATGGTACCAGCTGATTGGAGAAAAGCCAATGTAGCACCAATATTTAAAAAGGGCCCAGAATACATCCCTGGGAATTACAGACCAGTTATCCTAACATCAATAGTATGTAAACTCTTGGAGGCGATGATAAGGGACTATATACAAGATTTTAGTAATAAGAACGGTATCATTAGCAGTAATCGGCATGGATTCATGATGAATCGTTCTTACCAAACAATCTATTAACCTTCTATGAGGAGGTGAGTTGCCATCTAGATAAAGGAAGGCCCGTAGACGTGGTGTATCTGGATTTTGCAAAAGCTTTTGACACAGTTCCCCATAAACGTTTACTGTACAAAATAAGGTCCGTTGGCATGGACCATAGGGTGAGTACATGGATTAAAAACTGGCTACAAGGGCGAGTTCAGAGGGTGGTGATAAATGGGGAGTACTCAGAATGGTCAGCGGTGGGTAGTGGGGTCCCCCAGGGTTCTGTGCTGGGACCAATCCTATTTAATTTGTTTATAAACGACCTGGAGGATGGGATAAACAGTTCAATCTCTGTATTTGCAGACAATACTAAGCTAAGCAGGGCAATAACTTCTCTGCAGGATGTGGAAACCTTGCAAAAAGACCTGAACAAATTAATGGGGTGGGTGAATACATGGCAAATGAGGTTCAATGTAGAAAAATGTAAAATAATGCATTTGGGTGGCAAAAATATGAATGCAATCTATAGACTGGGGGGAGAACCTCTGGGGGAATCTACGATGGAAAAGGACCTGGGAGTCCTAGTAGATGATAGGCTCAGCAATGGCATGCAATGCCAAGCTGCTGCTAATAAAGCAAACAGAATATTGGCATTAAAAGGGGGATCAACTCCAGAGATAAAACGATAATTCTCCCACTCTACAAGGCTCTGGTCCGGCCGCACCTGGAGTATGCTGTCCAGTTCTGGGCACCAGTCCTCAGGAAGGATGTACTGGAAATGGAGCGAGTACAAAGAAGGGCAACAAAGCCAATAAAGGGTCTGGAGGATCTTAGTTATGAGGAAAGGTTGCGAGCACTGAACTTATTCTCTCTGGAGAAGAGACGCTTAAGAGGGGATATGATTTCAATTTACAAATACTGTACTGGTGACCCCACAATAGGGATAAAACTTTTTTGCAGAACAGAGTTTAATAAGACTCGTGGTCACTCATTACAATTAGAAGAAAAGAGGTTTAACCTTAAACTACGTAGAGGGTTCTTTACTGTAAGAGTGGCAAGGATGTGGAATTCCCTTCCACAGGCGGTGGTCTCAGCGGGGAGCATTGATAGCTTCAAGAAACTATTAGATAATCACCTGAATGACCGCAACATACAGGGATATACAATGTAATACTGACATATAATCACACACATAGGTTGGACTTGATGGACTTGTGTCTTTTTTCAACCTCACCTACTATGTAACTATATGTAACTATGTGCCTTTCGTGTTCTATCTTAGCCGCCCTGATTGCACCCTTACATTTCCTATTGCATTCTTATAGTTGGAATGCTGATGAAGTTGTTACAGGTAAAGTTCCGTTTTAACTTGTAAAGCTCAAAAAGTACCTAATCTTTAGTTTTTGGTGTTTTTTTTTTTTTTTTTTAGCATATACTGTATGGGAAGGAAGGAATATCTCAGATAGGAAAGTCCTTAAAGTCTCACTTGCTATTTTATCAACATTGTTCCTTACTTTAGTAAATTGTCTTATTGAAAACAAATATGTAATATCCAGTACAAAATAAAATAGATATTACAGGTCAGAATGGTCAATAATTTAATAGATGGCCTTACACAGTTTCTTATTTAATATTAGGTGTACATTACCTGGAGTGACCATTTCTTCTGTTTGTAGGAAAGGATAATGTCATTGTGGTAGTTGATCATCTGAAGAACACCAGCAGTGATGAGAAGAAAGAGATACTGAGACAACAGCCAAGCATTCGTTCATGGGCCAGAGATATGTTCCTCTTTGGTGAGAAAAAGGACCCTGGGAACCTGGAGAAAATCAAGCAAATAATACAGCAGTCTGGTAAGCAGATGATGTTTGATCATTTTCTTATTGTTTAAACTAAAGCTGGTTATATACATTTGCTCGATGTTCTAATGGTGGTCAAATAGGCGCTTCTTTTCAACCACAAACTATTCTAGTGATCACCCACACACCCTGCAATTTTCTTATTTTTCAAACAAGTTTTTATTGGAGAAAGAGAGGGATGGGTTACTACAGTCCAACAGTTGAACTAAAGCATTATGTTGCAATATCCATTAGTGATAGTATCAATATAGTGGAATATATAAAGCATTTTAAGACATATGTAATGGATATCGTAGCCTATGTGACTGAGTATGTAAAAAAAGATAGCACGTATGAGTATTAATACACAATAAACAGTATATATATTTTTATAACTATCATATAATTGCCTCAGACTGGCTAATACCAGATTGATAAAAAGAAATGCATTAGTATGTTGCACTTGGAAAGATAAGTATTGTTGGATCGTTTCCAGATACAGATAAATGTCTCCAATCCCTGGTAATATATAGAAGAGAAACTTTTAGGAGAAAGCCTAAGCTGCCCCTATAGAAATGGGATTTTTAGGGGAGACAATAACATCTGTATAGCCAGGTAAGCACAAAATCATTGGGATTTAAAAAAAAAAATTAAATTTATTAATACAAACATATAATATATAATATCATATAAAATCACAAGGTTTAGATAGTACAAAGTTTGTGATTAATACTAGGATGTACTATTGCACAAGATGCTTGGATATACTGAAGGCTGACATGTTTTGCAGTTTCCTGCTTCTTCAAGGGCGTCGCATGCATCTGTAGATTCATCTAAATTGCATAAAACAACATTAGATTCAATACATAGCCAATATGTGTTTCCCTGGAAACGTGTGAGTGCTTACCCAATCTGAGATTGCAAGTGCTTTAAAAAGAGGACGTGTATAGCGAAAATTCACAATCAGGGCCCAGTTAGCAATATCAGCCAACCAAGATCATTACCCCGTGGAAGCCAGATCCGTGAGGGTTGGATAGTGGGATGTCGGATCATGCAGTGGCCAAAATCTCAGAAGAGTATTGCCAGTGCCATTAATCTAAAAATAAATAAAAAGGGATTTGTGGAAAATAACCATTTGTTTAATATAAGTGGGTCGGTAGTGGAGTACTAATAACGCTAGCCCCCTAACCCACTATACCCGTAAATGTATGGCCCACTATCAGTATTATATATATATATATATATATATATATATAGTTTTTTGTGGATACATTTCGATTAATTAATTAAGTTACTAGTGCCTTATCTCACTAATATGATAAAAAAAGAGATTTTTATATATATGGATAGAATCAACTTAACTCTATGCAGTAACCATGTTTTCGCTGAGTGCCACTGGTGGCCCCTGTTGGGTCACTTTTGATCCACACCATGGACCACCCGTGACTACTGTGAAATTACGGGTATAGTGGGTTAGGGGGCTAGCGTTATTAGTACTCCACTACCGACCCACTTATATTAAACAAATGGTTATTTTCTATGGTTCTAATGTTGTTTTATGCAATTTAGATGAATCTACAGATGCATGCGACGCACTTGAAGAAGCAGGAAACTGCGAAACATGTCGGCCTTCAGCATATGCAAGCATCTTGTGCATCCTAGTATTAGTCACAAACTTTGTACTATCTAAATCTTGTGATTTTATATGATATTATATATCATATTTTTGTATTAATAAATTTAATTTTTTTTTTAAATCCCAATGATTTTTTGCTTACCTTGCTATACAGATGTTATTGTCTCCCCTAAAAATCCCATTTCTATAGGGGCAGCTTAGGCTTTCTCCTAAAAGTTTCTCTTCTATGTTGCACTTGGAGTGTGACTTGCTCCCGGAGCAAATATAAATCAGGCTTATCATCCAACAGACCATCCATAGGAAGTAAAGGGCTGAAACTTTTTGACTTGTGAAGGTGTAGGCTATAAAATGCATTGGATATGTGGGTATATACTCAGGCCAATGAAGTCCTCTTATTTATTGAGGAATCTGGGGATTGTGTTAGATCCATTCAGACTTGGGTGAAAACTGGGTTAAAAAGGGTTGGAAAAGAAGAGCGGGAGGGTAAAGAAAGAAAGAAAGAAAAAAAAGGTTGGGTGGGTGTGTGGTGATTGGGTGACACCCTGAAGGGGGGGAGTCTCATTGTGTTTCATATGAGTCAATCAATGTGAGGCTAAATTTTGTGAATCTGTTAGTAATGATAGAGTAAAAGAGGATTTGGCAGTTGGGTGTAGTTAATATAGCATCAGATGACATTCATGTGTCTTGCTGAGTATGGTTGTGGGGGGTTATTCTGCTTTCTTGGAGATATTCATCTGTTGACTTAAAGTGAAGCCAACAGGCCCATATGTCGGTGAATTTGCAAGGAGTGTCTTTCACGATGACAATAAGCTCTTCCATATCAACTATCTTGATTATTCTGTTGTATCATTCACGTAAATTGGGGCTTGAGGGGCACCCCAGTGTGTGAGTATGCACAATTTGGCAGCATTCACCATCATCATGGCTAGAAATATAAAATACGAAGTAGCCCTTTCCAGCTTGTGGTGTAGAAGGTATTGAGCAGCGGAGAAGTAAAATTTATATGTTGTCACTCAGATTTTTTTCTCGTGGACTGCTATCCAGATGGGTTGGATATGTGAGAAGTTCCACCATATGTGCAATAGGGTACCATCAACTTGATGACAGCTGATGGTACAATATGAAAAACAATATGTTCAGGCGCATGGAGTATAACCAGTCATTAGTTCAAGTAGTACAATGTGCATGGGGGCTGTAATAGCCCATACAGTCTCTATTGCCAGGGTATGAAGCACTTCAGGGCTGCTATCCTCAGTTGAGCCAGCTCTGTAGAAACAACAGAAAAAAAGAGGAGGGGAGCACCACCTAAGTGCAGTATCACACGAGTTTAATAGGCAAACAGTTAAAAACACTTACAAAATGTAAGAATTAGCGAGCTTATCATGAATAGTAGGTTCCACCAAAGTCCTCAATCCTGCATGGGTCGCCAAGTTCCAGTGTTGGAGAGCGATGATGGAGGAATGGACATGCTGCGGTGTGCATAAAGTCCACACCAACCAGCGTCGAATGCTCAGGCAGATGTGACCTCACCAGGAGAGAAAGATATCTTGTGGAATTCAGGCAGGCTATGTGCTCGGAGCTCTCTGCTCCTTCTGAAGGCCCCTAAAACTTTTTGATAGAGATGGGTTAAATTTATGTATTAGCAGTGTACAATACCATCGGGACATGAGTTTGAAACCATTTTCTTCTTCTTCCCAATCTGCGCAAGATAGATCAAGTTGTAGGTTACGGGCCCAGGTTGTACATCCTTTACCTGTTTCGGCAAGTTTGTTTTCCCAAAGAAAGCCATGGACTGTGGAGAAAACATTTTGCTGGGGTTTAGATTTAGAGCCGAGCATCTCAAATGGAGTGGGAGATCACGACACAGAGTCCAAGCGTTTGAGTGAGTAAAGGAAGTGGTGGAGTTGCCTATAGGTCCATGGGGTCAAACAAATTTCTGGTCAAGTATCAATAATGTGTTCCAGTGTGTGCATTTTACCTGCTTGAAAGAGGAGATGTACACATAACCTGGATTCAGGTTCTGTACCTGCAAAAAACGTGTTTGTTAATCCTGGTTGAAAGTTAGGATTCGATAGGACCAGAATCATAGGGCCAGGAATTGAGGACAATTAAAATTTTCAGCAGACTGTTCTAAAACAAATTAAAGTAGGCCCAATGAGTGGATGATCTAGTGGTCATTTTGGGATATGGCATTTTTTGACCCATGGGATGATTTCAGTAAGCATAGTAGAGAATAAGGCTTCCAGGTTAACCCAGTCTTTTACTTGTTTGTGGGCATTCCAATCTAGTAAACAAACCAGATGACATGCCCAGTAACTAATGTCTGGAAGCCCTATTCCCCCTTGTAGTATGTAAAGTATGCATGGTAGAACATTCATTTTGAGGGTGGCTGCTCTCCCGAACCACGAGAAAGGCCATTTTCTGAGGTCAGCTGAGATGGAGTGAAAAGCTGGTAAGTAATTCCTTTTGTATAGTTCAGACAGGTGTGTTGGGATTTAGATACCTAGGTAGTTGATGGTGTCAGATTCCCATGTAAATGGGAAATTCAGTTTGCACTGTTTTACCTGTGATGGCGGGAGAAAAATATTTAGAGCATAGGATTTGTTGAAATTGATTTTAAAATAGCGATATATTGGAAAAGTTTAATGTCTTTCATAAGATTAGGAAGGGTGGTGTGGGGTTCTGCAAAGTCATCTATCTTGTATTGGTGCCTGGATATCGTCACTCTGCGAATATCTTCATTCACTCGTATTTGTCTAAGGAAAGGTTTGAGTGTAAGTATGAACAAGAGTGGTGATAGAGGGCATCCCTGTTGTGTTCAATACCAGATGGAGAAGGCATTCGACAGAAGGCCATTTACCCTGACTTTTGCTGATGGGTTTTGTGTACAGGGACATGATGAAATGTATCAAGTGGTTTCCCAGCTTCCAGGTAGTCCCAGGTCAATCAAGAAACCTTGTTGTTTGGAACTGGTAAGCAAATGATGGATATTCAAAGCTTTAATAGTGTTGTCTCTGGCTTCTCTGTCTGGAACAAACCCTACTTGGTCTGTTGAGATGAGACTGGGAAGTGATGGAATCAAACGGTTTAATAAATATTTGGCGAATAGTTTTATATCAACGTTTAACAGCAAATGAGGCCAATAATTGGAGGCAGAGGTAGGGTGTTTGCCTGATTTGGGGATGACCAAAATATGAGCTTCTAATAAGTTGTTGCGTGCTGGGGTTAACTGTTGACTGGTGGTTAAATGCACGTAGAAACAGTTGGGCTAATAGATCAAGGAACGTTTTATAGTAAGACGAAGAGAACAAGACGGGACCTGGGCTTTTGCCTAGCCTAATTTGTTTGAGGGCAAGTGTGAACCCTTCCAATGTGAGTGGGCCATTTCATTTGTGGGCTGTTTGGTGGAAGATAGGTGGAGGGCTATACTTTCTAATGAATTCCTTTAATATCTCCAAGCGGGTTCTGTCATCATTTGGAAGGCATTGTTCTGGAGGAAGGTTATAGAGAGCAGAGTAATATAGTGCAAAATAGTTTGTGATGTCACTACTGGTTACAAGAGGTCTTCCTTAGGGTTTGTAAATGCATCTTACGGTATTGTTAGCTTTTTGGGCCTGAAGGGTCCTGGCTAATGCCCCATGCACACAAGCGTAATTTCCATCGAAAAAATCTTGGATGTTTTTTCTGACGGAATTCCGCTCAAGCTTGGCTTGCATACACACAGTCACACAAAAGTTCTCTGAACTTTCGACCGTCAAGAACGTGGTGACGTACAACACTACGACAAGCCAAGAAAATGAAGTTCAATGCTTCCGAGCATGCATCAAATTGTTTCCGAGCATGCGTGGTTTTTTTGCTCTACGGAATTGCATACAGACTAACGCATTTTCGGATAGGAACTTTTTCCGACTGAAAAATAGATAACATGCTCTCAATCTTTTGCTGGCTGGAATTCCACCAGCAAAAGTCTGATGGAGCATATACATGGTCGGAATATCTGACCAAAAGCTCACATCGGACTTTTGCTGGCGGAATTTCCGCTCATGTGTATGGGGCATTAGAGTTTCACACTTTTATTGCGGTGTTCATAAAAAAGTTTCTGGGACAGGATAAATGTCCGCCTAACTTTGTGGCCTAGTTCTTCTAAGAGTTGGGTGTGTATATAGAGTAGGTCTGAATGAGTCTGTAGGGCAAGTGTCTTCTTATGTATCTGTTCTAATGGCTGGATCTTTCTTAGGAGTGTGTTAATGGTGGTTTGTTAGGCTCATTTACACGCTGCTGCCAATGCAAGTAGAGAACCTCTTATTACACATTTATGAGCCTCCCATTGGGTCAGGGGATTGTTCTTAAAAAATTCCAAAATGTGCTTACGGATTGTGTTTGCTTAGATTGGGTGTTATATTAGTGTCAGATCAAATCTCCATGTTTTAGTTAAAGTAAGTTTATCCTGGAACTTTAGGGTTATTGTTATAGGGTGGTGGTTGAATTAGAACTTTAGTTCAATTGTGGCTGTCAGAAGGAGGGGAAAATCTTTTTGCGTGAGACAAATGTAGTCAATTCTCGAGTAGTGGTTTTGTGGTGGGGAGAAGAATGTACAGTATAATCTTTTTCCCTGGGGTGAAGGGTGCGCCAATTATTGTGGAGTAAGAGGTTATGTAGTTGGAGTTTGATCTGCTTGAGGGCCCTAAATGGCAGGGAGGAAGTGCCTGATAAGGTGTCTTCTACCGGATTAAGTGCCTCCTACAATGAGAATACCAGATTGGAAGGAAGCTAGAATCTACACTATATTGCAGAAGAAACTCAGTTGCACTACATTCGGGCTATATATATTAGCCAGCGTGATCGGTTTCCCCCATAAGGAACCTTTAAGAAATAAATAACGCCCGTCTTTATCTTCTAGCACGTCCGATATTTCCAAGGGGAGGCAATTAGAGATTACAATGGCAACACCTTTTGTCTTTGCTGATGGGTTTGTGGTGTGCTAAACTGTGGGGAAATCTCTGTTTGAGAGTCTATTGATCTTATCAGAGTGGAAGTGAGTTTCCTGTAAAAGGATAACACCTGCTTTGATGTTATGCATATTTATAAGGAGTTGGCAGCATTGTTCAGGAATGTTAATGCGCGAATCGCACTCCGCGTCTGGACTGGTCCCTGCTGTCTTCTGGGACCTGTGTGTCTGGGGGGGAGGCGGCGGTGGGGCAGGACATGGCGTAGATCGCCGCAGATTCTTCAGCAATCTATTTCCGGAAGTGGGAGAAAATACCTGTATTAGACAGGTATCTGCTCCCCCTGAAAGGTGCCAGATATGACACCGGAGGGGGGAGAAACCCAATAAGCAGAAGTCCCATTTTTGGGTGGAACTTCACTTTAAGTCTCTTAGCATTAAGGGAAATTACTTTTAAAGTCACTCTAATTGAATTATGTTTTGCTTTGGGCTTCGTGGGGTCTGTATTCATGAACAGTTAAGATTAACTGCTAAAGAGTAAGAAAAAATGTAGGAGGAGGGGTTTATAGTTGTCTATTCTGGGTGTCAGCCCAGGTTATGGTAACTTGGGGAAGAGAAAGAGGGAGAGAAAAAACAAAAAAATAAATGGGGATGGGTGGTGGTGTTCAGGAGTGATAAGAATAGTAGAAGAAGGGAAAGAAAGAATTGATCATTTATTCGGTAGCAAGATTATTGAGAAAAGCAAAACCGAAAGTATCAGCGCAAGCACTCAGGCTCTGCTCCATGGGGGAGTGGTAGGGCACAGAGGAAGAGAGTAGTATCACTTTCACTGAAAGTCTGAACTACAATAGGGGCTAGTGGTACACCATAGGTCCGTATTCCACATAAGCGAAGGACTAAAGGATTAAAGAGTTGAAGAATGAGGGAGAGTGTTGGAAGGAGTGTAAGGTGTTTTGGGCAGTGGTCGCAAGGCGTGTCAGTATGGAACTTGAAGTGTAAATTTAGACTTTCTAAGAAAGAGATATAAGATGTGGATTATTTTTAAAAAAGGTAAGACATGAGAGTGAAACTAGTCTGTTGTACATAATGTAATGTATAATGACAACCTTTTTTGTGTCACTATTAGTCTGATAATCTACTTTGGTTTGGAGCTTAGTGGTCTGTGCCCTATGGAGAGAGGTGTCTTTTATAAGTACCTCCCTTGATGAGGAATGGTCTCAAGACTTGTCTGCATGAAATAGGGTGGAACTCTTATGCCGCGTACACACAAACTCTGACGGTTTGTCCGACGGTGTTCCGACGGAATTCCGCTCAAGCTGTCTTGCATACACACGATCACACCAAATTCCGACCGTCCAGAACGATGTGACGTACACCACATACGACGGGACTAGAAAAAGGAAGTTCAAGAGCCAGTAGCCAATAGCTTCCGTCTCGTACTTGCTTCTCAGAGCATGCGTCATTTTTGGTCCGTCGGAACAGCATACAGACGAGCGGTTTTACCGACAGTAATTAGTTCAGTAGGAAAACTTTAAAACATGTTCTATATCTAAGTCTGTCGGAATTTTCAATGGGTAAAGTCAGATGGGGAGTACACATGATTGGAATATACGATGAAAAGCTCCCATCGGACTCTTTCTGTCGGAAATTCCGCTCGTGTGTACACGGCATTACCCTAAGGCTGCATTTACACTTCAGCGTTTTGAATCGCGGGCCGATTTTCTGCAAATCTGCCCGTGATTTGAAAGCGCCGTTGTGTGAATGAAAAATCACAGGACTCGCATTTGAGATGCCATTTATTTGAATGATACCTCAAATCTCAGTGCGGGTCTGCCGCGATTGGCACTCGATAAATCGCGTTGCAATCGCCGCAACCCGCATCATGGAAACATGTTGCCCAAAAGTAGCTCCTGAACTTTTTTTAGGCGACATGCTTCTCACAATGCGGGTTGCCATGATTGCAGCTTGATTTATCGCGTGACAATCGCGGCACACCGCGATTTGAGGTGTCATTCAAATGAATGGCCTCTCAAATGCGAGTCCCACAATTTGTCATTCACAGACTTATTCCAACTTAGCTGGGTGACGGATTCCCGGGGTGAGTGGGAGCGAGATGTGAAGGAGCTCCACTCCAGTTTTCCCATGTTAGCGCAGCTTATCACACTCTGATATCATGCAAACAGACCTCGGTGTGCCGGAGCTGTAGGCTTAAGCGGCCATCTTTGTCCAGGTCTAGACCACACCCCCAGCAGTTTTCCCAAGCATTCTTGATTACAACAAATGTGCACTGCACAGATGTGAGCTGCAGTGATAAGTAACGACCAACAGACAGAGAAGACCCATTAATTATTATTACAGATTGTCATCCTTGGAAGCATCTTTATTTTTCTGATTTTAAGATGGCTGGACATTTTAACCTAGCATTAAAGTTAAAGGGACATCTCAGGTGTCACTTTTTAATTTGTATATATTCCAGCTATGAAACACAACAGCAGCAATAGTGAAATTTGTAATAACTCATTAATGGAAGGGGTGCAGACATGGCAGGAGCTAATTGTGGATGCTTAGAACTGAAGCTCCTCCGTCACCCTGTTCTCCTTGGCCCCGCTAAGCTCCTCTAAACGCTAATTTACCCAGGGACATCTGATCCTGTCTCAGCACATCTCGGCGCTCCACAATGGGTAAAATTAGCTGGGAAAAATAGTCCTCCTCTCCTCCTGGGGGCCAGCAGCCCCTTCTATATAGTGCTTCCTATTGTGGCCTGCATCCCCAGCCTCCATTATATCTGAGCACCCAGTAGAGTCTCCTAATCCTGAATGGCCATGAAAGAGGAAAAGGGCACAGAACCCACTCCACACCAGCTATCGCTTATCTATCATTTAACTACACATGTCCTGGATATAAAGCTGCAGGTACTTTTACAGAATATAACACATATCAATATCTCTCTGGCTGCGGGGAAAATTTCTCAAGAACTAAGAGGGGAAATAGCCCTGATAGGGAAATGTACTTAATATCTAGAGACCAAGTTTGATGATCTGGTGCAATATGTTCACGAACTAGAGGAAGAGAATCTTTCTCTGAAGCACAATGTCTCTCAATTACAACTCCAACAGGAAGACCTGGAAAATAGGGAAAGGCATCAAAATCTCTGTATCAAGGGAGCTATCAGGTGAGATCTAGAGACAGAGGATCTCTACCAATATCTGAAGGGCTTATTATTTTTCTTTCATTTATTAAGGTTAGTTTGTGTTATGAGCAAGGAAGCTTAGACCTCTGCAATGTATTAATGTGCTTTTACCACACAAAAAATGCTGTACATACAAGATTCTTACATTTATAGGAATACAATACAAGACTGACAGATAACAAGCAAAATGCTACCTACTTCCTAGCAATGCAGCCTGTCTGTAAACAGTGGAAATACTGGAGATCAGGCGAAGGCATCTTTTGGATGGCACAGACCTTCCTTTGTGTTAAGTCATTGTAGAGTTCTCCTGTCAGCTTATGCCTGACAACCTTTGGAAAATTTACCATCCCCAAATGGGTGTGGCCCCTTTTGCAATACTGGGTTTCAATGGGAGCAACATTCTCCAATTCACCCTCTAGATGGCACCATAGTATCATACATGCCATAGGTCATATATGACAAAAATTCAAGCTATTGTTTGCCCAGGTTACAGAACAATAGACGGATCCAACTGTCAACTGAAATACAACAATGGTATCCATCTTACCATTCTTTACAGCGGCATTTGTTTGGGAAGTCCACTCAAACTTTCAAAAGATTAAGAAAGGTAAGGTTATAAAGTTCAAATTTATTGTGACATATCCCCCACAATCTCACCTTCAGCAACATCAAGTGCCATAGAGCCGGGGTTTTTCTTTCAAGCCTAGTGTTACCAAAGAAGGATATCAGCACAGTATTTGTAGGGGTACCACCACTACTGGAGGAAGCTCTGACTATCCCTCTTCCTAGGCCAATGGCGACCCCCAGCAATGTCTCCCAGAAAGTCTACACACCCAATTTGGGCCAGATTAGATTTCTCTTTCAATATTTTTATTAGGTTTATAACAAACAAATACATGTTACTATCAAATTCCAGTAAGGCATTTCAGTTGGGATAAAAGGAACAAGACAGGTATACATTAATAACCTGCTAAAGCAGACCACTCGGTAAAGCATGTATAAGGCCATCCTGCTCAAGGGATGGATGTGCCCGGATAAAATCGAGACCTGGTAGACATGCCCATTCAGTCTTATTGTCCTAATGCAGTACATGGTTGGCCCGGTACCACCGATCCATAGCATACCTAGTGGTGGACTTGGAGGTAGACTGCCCAGATTAGGCTCCAAGGGGAGCAGACTGTGGAGAGGACAGACCTGGACAGTCCCTTCTGATAATTGAGATGGTCGGTCGACAGGGAGGAGCATGTCTATACTGGTCTGCCAATACTGTTACATAGGTGGGGATATGTTGAGTATAGTGGTCATAGGCGCAAACATTCAATGTTATATGACACTGTGAAGCTGAATCTGGCTGCCTTACATTATGACCTAAAATAAAGCAAGTTAAGAGGTTACTTGAATGTTATTGGTTGGCATCCACTTGTGAGAGAGTTAGACAAGTTAGATGTTTCATCTCCACTAGAAGAAAGAGAAAGAAGAGTAGCGAAGAGGGAAAAGACAAGTGTCATTAGGGAAGAAAGTATTAGCCGGAAAGAAGGTAAGAAGGTCACCTAGAGAGAAAGTAATCGTGGTCATCTACGAGCCTGGAAGTAGTGGTATACCTATATAATTTGCCCAAGGTTCCCAGATTGATTCAAATTTGTGGGTTTTGTCAAGCAACTTGCTGACAATCTTCTCCTGGGCCATGATCCAGGAGATTTTACGTTTCATTCCGGCCAACGGTGTGTCTTTTCCAGTTCCTGGCAATGGTGATTTTGGCTCCCAAGAGCATATAAAAGATCAAAGATTGTGTGTGTTTGGGAATATTCTCTACCTGGGCGTTGAGAAGTGCTATTTCCGGAACCTGCATAAAGCATTTTTTTGGAGGTTCTGGCAAGTGAATTGTAGATAATGGAGATACCCCCCCTCTGATCATTTATGTTATAGCACCATGTCTCATATGCAGTCAGTGTGGGGGGATCTGTATTGTTGAACCATTTGGATCGCAGGAAGTGAGTAATTTGGGATAGTCTGTATCTTTCCGAGTCAGGCATTTCTAATTTACTCACACAGTATCCGACAGTAAGGGGGTCCATGGAATTTAGGAAGTGTCCAATTCTATATAGGCCCTTATCAAGCCACCATTTGAATGCAAGTATATTCTGGCCAGGGGGAAATTCTGGGTCTGTGGAATAAGTGGGCAAGTGGGTGCATCGGAGAAGTTAGGGCGGAGTGTTTATGAAGTCTATCCCACAAGGCCATAGAGTGAGAGAGGGTTGGGGCTAATATCACTGGTCTGAGGCGCGGAAGCACCCAGAATAAGTAGTCTAATGTGTGGCAGGGTGTCGCTTGTCTCTCCATCAATAGCTAATCTGGTTTAGGGCCCCTAGAGTAGGCTATAGTGATCTGAGCTATTTGCACCGCTTGGTAATACCACCAAATATTAGGGAGGGCCAGACCTCCTTGGGTTTTGAGTCTATAAAGCGTGTCTTTGGAACAGCGACGACTGAGTGCGTTCTCGTTTGTTAAGCTTACAGGATACCTGGTATTCTTTAGTGAGGTTATCTATTGCTGCACGGTGTTCTTTTTTTAAACATGAAGAGAGCTGAATGATTATCCCCCGCATCACTGCTTCACCTAGGGTGGCTGGGGAGATTGCCTCTGTGTCGTTCGTGAGAAAATAATCTTTGAGGTCCTTCTCTAACATAGTACAGTGGACCAGATTACTTAGGAGTGATTCATTGAGTCGCCATTTAAATACATTGTTTGTGTTGTTTGAGTGGTGAAGGGAGAAAGTAACCATAGAATGATCCAAGATAGGGGAGTCTCTGATAGTAGACTTTACCGCAAGGGGTATATGGTTAGCTTGCAGGAAAACATGATCTATCCTGGCATAGGTCTGGTGGGGGGCAGAGTAATGGGTATGGTCATTGGTGCAGGGGTTGAGTTCCCTCCAAATGTCCACTAGTCCTGAGTCATAGAGGAGTTTGGCAATTTTTATACTTTGTTTGGGGGGTTGTCTGGAGCTGGGTTGGCCAGTACCCGATTTGTCAAGAGCAAGATCAAACGCTATGTTCGAGTCTCCTCCTAGAATAATGATTCCTTCTGAGGTGTAAGGGAATGCATCATCGAGGCAAAAAATTTGTCTTGACCCTTATTTGGGGCATAGTATGAGACAAATGAATATAGTGTGCCATCTATGGTGCCCTTTACCAGAATGTATCTACCCGAGAGGTCTTTGGTAATGTGTGACATAGCGAAATTTAACTCTTTAGAAAACAGACGGCTACTCCTTTGGTTTTGTTCTCTGTGTTGGAGAGATAGAATTGGGGGAAGTGTTGGTGGATAAATGATGGTTTGTATGACTTAGGGAAGTTGGTCTCCTGCAGTAGAAGTACCTCAGATTTTTGGAATTGATAAAGTTTGAACAATTTTCTATGTTTGATAGAGGAGTTAAGGCCCTGCACATTATGTGATACTATGTGTAGATGCGGTGGTGGAGTGTCATTTATGTGCATTGATCAGAAGGAGAGTGGGACTTACCTTGTGCTGCGCTCAAAATGACCACCGAATCTGGAGAATGTGGAAGTCTAGGTGATACTTCGAGGGAGAAGAGAAGAAGAAGTGGAGACTGTAGAGAGCGTAGGTGGGCCTTCTAGAAGGAAGAATGAGAGACGTAACATGTTAAAAACCTTAAACAGGAAGAAAATCAAACCCTTCCCCAAAAACAACATTGAAGGAGCCACCCCCATGATCCAGGGGAGCTTGTGGTGTTTAATTGGACTTTCCAGTCAGAGACAAGTGGAGGAGCAGGACATCCGCTCCGGCCGCCTCCAGCAACCATAACGTGTTGTTCCATGAGGGCGGAGCCCCTGGGAATATGAAGGGTTCCCGAGGGGGCGGTGTCCCCCTGGACCACCCAACCGGCCAGGGCCCCCACAATGGGGGACCACACTGGAACGGTCCGGACATCCGGGAGATGTCCGCCACACCCGAGAAGTAGATTAAGTGTAAGGTAGGGGGGAGGAAATGCTCCCGTAGGCTATGTGCCTTGGTCATAGGATTGTCCTGCTATTTTAAGAGACACCGAAATATTAAGCCTGTCTTATACATAAGCAGGTATCTATATGTAGACCAACATAGTAGCGGAGATCAGAATAACTAAAAACTTTGAGAAATGAACTAGAGCTGGAACAGTTCCTTGGACCTAAAACTTAGGCAGAAGCAGGAGACAAAAACTAGTATATGCAAGTCAGAAATCTTTCTATAATTCCCAACTAGGGAGTCGGAATGAGGAGTGCCACGTCTAGAGTAGCGTCCGGGTAATGGTGAAGAAGTGTTCATCAGAGGATCTGGCTGGATCGAAAAGGATGTCCTTAAGCTTTGGTTAGGGAGGTCTGGATTCTTTGGATTTCTTGGACACGTGCTTCTGCCACGCCAGAGCTATAGGGCTGGATGATGGTGGTCTCTTGGAGGATGAGACGGGACCCCTACCGGGCGTTGTCGGTTCTGGATCTTGGGAGATTAGGCCCAGTTGATGCAGGAGCCTTTCACCTTCCAAGAATGTTGAGAAGCCGTATGTTTTATTGTTGAAGGAAAATGTTAGGCGAAAGGGGAAGGTCCATCTGTAGGTGATCGATTTCTGGGACAATACAAGTAAGAGCGGTTTCAAAGCCCTCTTTTTCTGTATAGTAAAGGGGGAAAGGTCAGCGAAGATTTGTATGGGGTGGCCTTGGAACATTAGTGGGCCTTCTGTACGAGAACGTTGCATCACCTCCTCCTTAACTTTGTAAAAGTGTGGTTTGACTATAATGTCCCTCGGGAGGCCATCTTGGCGGGGGGTTGCAGAGCTCTGTGTGCGCGGTCCATTTCCAGGCAGTGGTCTGGGATGTTGGGGATAATATCCTTGATAAAAGTTCTAACAATGTGATCCACGTCTTTGAAGGCTTTAGGGACCCCCAATGCAGAAATTATATCTCCTCGAACGGTTTTCGAGATCGTCAATTTTTCAAAGTGCAGTCTCAAGCTGATCCTGCAGATCTTGGATTCGGGCTGTATTTTGGTTCACTCTGGTTACTGTTTGGTCTGCTTTAAGTTCAATCGTTTCAATCCTAGCACCTAAATGCTGTAAGTCAGCCTGGATGGCAGTGGTAATTTGATTAGCAGTTTGTGAGAGACCTCTGGACAGCATAGTGGCAAATATAGAAATCATGGAGGAGAAGTCCTGAGGTGAGGAGGGTAATCCCTGTGTGTAGGCTCCCCTGTCCCCTGGGCTGGCTGTGAGGTATTCCATGGGGGAGAGAGGCATATCCTCCAGGGTCCTACTAATTAGGGATTCTGTGGAGGTGGGGGACATGCAGCCATGAGTGTGGTTACTCACTGTGGGGCCCGCTGGACCTGCAGAGCAGACATCCTGGTCTGCTATGGAATCTTCCTTCTCCTGTCTGTCTCCTCACGTGGCAGCGTCCAGCGCCATCTTGGCTAGGGCCGTGCGACCCGGTCCGGCGTCCAGAACTCTGGAGAGCTCTCTCCTTGCTGTACCCCCTGCCATCCTGGGGTTCCCTAATGTTCCCCCTGTCTGCGGGGACAGTTTGAGGCCGGGGTCAGTGCTGTGTGTGGCGCTGGAGGGGTTAATCGGCCAGAGCGGTGTGGAGCTCACGGATCAAGCTGCCATCTGCTGAGCTGCCGCGCATGCGTCTCTGGCCAGATCAGATTTCTTTCTCAAGTTATTGATAAGATATTCCAAGCCTCTCATCCATTTACTGTAATGGGGAAGATTGTAATCTTGATTATGTCAGGAGAAAAACTAATTGACCAATCTTCCTCTGATCAGGTCCAGAGGCTGTCCACCTCCTTTCATAAGTTGATAAGGTAAGGTCAATTTTTTTACACCTGGAGGCTCAAACAATACACCTTTTATTCTGCAACCCATAAAATATACTCTGCATTAGTTTACGACTTTCTAAATATGTATTGAGTTTATGCGTGATTTTCTCATATTGACGCAATGTTCTTTTATATGTAAGGATATTAATTTCTTTTTACAATTCCTATGTAAATCATGTCCCTACCCTTTTGTTTTGTTACTCCAATACAAATAAAGAATTTCAATTTTTAACTCTGCCATGGTCACTTTGACTGGAATACCTACCTACTAAAAAACCCCTTGAGGGATTTTCCATTTAATTATACAAATTGGGGTGTGCAGCTCCAACTCATATACAGTTCCAATAAAAAGTATATGAACCCTTTTGGAATGATATGGATTTTTGCACAAATTGGTCATAAAATGTGATCTGATCTTCATCTAAGTCACAAAAATAGACAATCACAGTCTGCCTAAACTAATAACACAAATAATTAAATGTTACCATGTTTTTATTGAACACACCATGTAAACATTCACAGTGCAGGTGGAAAAAGTATGTGAACCCCTAGACTAATGAGATCTCCAAGAGCTAATTGGAGTGAGGTGTCAGCCAACTGGAGTCCAATCAATGAGATGAGATTGGAGGTGTTGGTTACAGATGCCCTGCCCTATAAAAAACACACTAGTTCTGGGTTTGCTTTTCACAAGAAGCATTGCCTGATGTGAATGATGCCTCGCACAAAAGAGCTCTCAGAAGACCTACGATTAAGAATTGTTGACTTGCATAAAGCTGGAAAGGGTTATAAAAGGATCTCCAAAAGCCTTGCTGTTCATCAGTCCACGGTAAGACAAATTGTCTATAAATGGAGAAAGTTCAGCACTGCTGGTACACTCCCTAGGAGTGGGCATCCTGTAAAGATGACTGCAAGAGCACAGCGCAGACTGCTCAATGAGGTGAAGAAGAATCCTAGAGTATCAGACTTACATAAGTCTCTGGCATATGCTAACATCCCTGTTAGCAAATCTACGATACGTAAAACACTAAACAAGAATGGATTTCATGGGAGGATACCACAGAGGAAGCCACTGCTGTCCAAAAAAAACATTGCTGCACATTTACAGTTTGCACAAGAGCACCTGGATGGTCCACAGCAGTACTGGCAAAATA
Source organism: Lithobates clamitans (assembly GCA_037952925.1). Taxonomy (NCBI): domain Eukaryota; kingdom Metazoa; phylum Chordata; class Amphibia; order Anura; family Ranidae; genus Lithobates; species Lithobates clamitans. The sequence continues at coordinate 307,772 of JBBGZY010001996.1, read as the reverse complement.
TTCTGTGGACAGATGAAACCAAAGTTGAGTTGTTTGGAAGAAACACACAACGCTATGGGGGCCATTTACTATAGAGCCAGGAAGTACTGGGCACTATGGCAAATAATAGCTCCCATTTTAGCCAAATAAAATTTCAACAGGCGAATGTGCGAATGAAAAATTAGCGCTATTAGTGAGGAACAGATGTTAGTAAATTCTAAGCTGGCGCTAATTAGCGCTTCCGCGTATATACAAATGCCAATTCCTACCAAGTTGTTATATAGCACTGCACTGTAACCATGATCCATGTATGTGAAAGAAACATTTTTATGTGAGATGTGCTCTACCTCGTGTGCATCTATTGATGTATGTTGCAATTAGTATTCCTAGTTTTTTCCTTCTTTTGCTAACGAATGCAGTTATGAATGATTATTACATAGTAATGTCTGCTATTCTGTAAAGTTACATGTATTAAACATTTAGGTTACCTATTTGTTGTATGTTGTTTTTTAATTTTTTAATTTAGGTGACTATAAAGTGGTAATTATTTATATTCATTCTTTAATCATACTACACAATTATGCAGGTCTCATACTTAGCACAATGGTTTAGTAGTCTGCTCAGATGTCTCCTCAGCACTCATAGTACAAGTTCAAATACCAGCCAACCTACCATCCCCCAGCTGTGTTTATTTTTTCAGTGCACAAGTGAAATAAAATAAACAAACAAAAAAATGTAATCTGCCCATTAGTTAGTGTGTGGTGTTTGGAATTTCACACCATAATAGTATTGAATACTTACATATCATTGCATGCATTTGAAGAGTTAATATAATAGAATCAGCCAAATTTAAAGTGCATTGGCTAATTGGCATTCACCTATTTTCAGCATATGCTGCTTTGGCTAATTGGCTAATAGTCATTTGCTTTTTTTTCACCAATTCAATCTTTTAGTATTTCTCTGTGGGATTTGAACCCATGAGTTCTTCAAGGTAGAAGTGCTGACTGCTAGACTATTGGGTGTAGCACAGTCATACATAGAAAATACATAGAAAATACATTCACTAGTGTTTGATGTTTCTTCTCCCCGAGCTGTCTCTCCTGCTGCCACCATCTTCTCCCGCTGATGTGTTCTTCAGCGCAGCTGCTTACCCACTAATAAAAAACAAGCCGCTCTTCTTGTGGCGGTCTTCTGTGGCCATCCGATAATGTCACCCGGAAAGTCAGCTCCATGACTATGTAAGAGCGGGTGACAACACAGCGGAGGAAGACCACCATGGAAGAAGAGCAGCTTTTTTTTATTAGCGGGTAACCAGCGGTGCAGAAGAACACAGCAGATGGAGAAGATGGTGGTGGCAGGAGAGACGGCTCTGGGAGAATACAGCTCAGGGAGAAGATGGAGGAGGGAGAGACAGCGTCTGGAGAAGATGGCTCCGGGAAGAAGACAGCTCGGAGCTATTTTACAATAAAGGACTTGTCAAAAACCGGCTATTGATTTTTTTACATTTCACTGCTTTTTTTTGGTGAATGGGTAGGGGTAAAATGTACCCCATACCTATTCACATAGGGGGCAGGATCTGGGAGCCCCCTTGTTAAAGGGGGCTTCCAGATTCTGATAAACCCCCTGCCTGCAGACCGACAACCACCGACCAGGGTTGTTGGGAAGAGGCCCTTGTCCCCATCAACATGGGGAAAAGGTGCTTTGGGGCATGTGGCCTGGTAAGGTTCAGAAGGGGAGGGTGCTCACTCGTCCCCCCTTATCCTGACCTCCAGGCTGCATGCTCGGATAAGGGTCTGGTATGGATTTTGGGGGGGCCCCACATCAAATTTATTTTACATTTTGGTGTGGGGTTCCCCTTAAAGCGCTTGTATACCCGCAAATTTTTTTTTTTCTTTTTTAACCCTGTAAAGCAAAAGGCATAATGAGCTAGTATGCACCGCATACTAGCTCATTATGATATACTTACCTTAGAACGAGGCGTCGGTATCTTACCTGGTCCACGCCGAGGGAGCTGTCATGTTGCCTCGGCGTGTCTTCCGGGTATCGCGGTTCCAGCGCTGTGAGTGGCTGGAGCCGCGATGTCATCACTCCCGCGCATGCGCGCGAGAGAGTTCTTGCTCGGCTAGGTCCGGCAGCTGCTGGGCTTCAGCCGAGAATCCCCTGTGCGCATGCGCCGCTGCAGTCAGCGGCACATAGCAAGGGGAATATCTCCTAAACCGTAAAGGTTTAGGAGATATTTTTTTTACCTACAGGTAAGCCTTATTATAGGCTTACCTGTAGGTAAAAGTAAAAAAAAAGACTATACAACCACTTTAAAGTCCATACCGAAGAGCCTGGTATGTACTGGGGGGACCCTACGACATTTTTTTCCTTGAATTTTGGAATTCCATACCATAATATTATTGAATAAGTACATACCATTGCATGCATTTGAAGAGTTAAAATATGGAATAAACCAAGCTGATGTACATTGGCTAATTATGCTTCTGAGCACAATGCACAATTTCAGGAGGTGGGATTTGAACTCATGGCTTGAACTTTTGGGGGCAGCAGGGTATACCGCTATGCTACAGAGCTGAGCACTTATCTATAGAGAAAATACATTTACTAATGTTTGATTCTATACAATAATGTTTTGCATTTCAAGCATTAATATTATAGTAACAACCATGCTCATGCCGATGTGGCATTGGCTAATAGGCATTTGCCTCTTTTCAGCATATGCTGCTGAGTACAATGCAAGCTTTCAGTAGGTGATACCATCTGTGTGATTTTCAGCCATTTGAGCACAATTATATTGAGAACATACATTTACTAGTGTTTGATGGTGGGACTACTTTATATTCTAGGTATAAAATAGTACTCAGCACAGTGACTTAGGCACCTTTCACACTTGTGCGACCTGAAAGTTGCGAGATTTTAATGCGACTTTAAGCAATGCCAGTGTAATCTTGAGGTCTATGGAGGCAGGAGTCGCAGGGAAAGACACGCAACTTTCCCACGATTTTGCATCAGCAATTTTGCCGCAATTCCAGGGAATGCCTGTGTAAACTTGAGGTCTATGGACCTCAACTCGCATCAAAGTCAGACCAAAATAGTACAGGGACTACGTTGAAGTCAGTGTTACTTGAAGTCGCACAGATATGAATGGTACACATTGAAAATCATGGGGTATGACTTGTCATGCGACTCTGATGTCCAAAGTTGCACAAATGTGACTCAGCTCGACTTTGTCAGCGATTTCAGAGACATCAGTGCACTTTCCAGCACAGATGTCTAGTGAAATAACATAGGTACCAACTGTTCTCCTTTAAGAAGGTGTCCTATGCCTACCTACTTTTGCTAATAGGTGTCCCTTATACCCATCTCAAAACGTTGGGAGGTAAGAAATCACCCCCTGAAGTCGCCCAAAGTAGTGCAGGAACTACTTTTGGGAATCGTTGTGGCATCGCACCAATTTGGACAGTTCCTTTGCCATCAATAGGCGCCGATTTGGCCTACAATTTGACATGTCAATTCAGAGCTATGTGAACATGGGTGAGGTTGCATAGATATTAGAGCTGCACGGTTCTGGCCAAAATGAGAATCACAATTTTTTTGCTTAGAATAAAAAGATCACGATTCTCGCGGCGTAAAATCTTTCACATTATCCCACAAAAAAGTGGGCTAACTTTTCTTTTTTTTTTTTTTTTAATTCATTAAAGTAATTTTTTCCAAAAAAAAATTGCATTTGAAAGGCACAAATACAGTGTGACATAAAATATTGTAACAACCACCATTTTATTCTCTAGGGTCTCTACTAAAAAAATATATATAATGTTGGGGGGTTTTAAGTAATTTTCTAGGAAAAAAAAATGATTTTAACCTGAAACCAACAAATGTCAGAAAAATGTTTAGTGTTTAAGTGGTTAAACTTTCCTCACTTACACAGAAGTCTATTTCATTGACAAATTGTTACAAGGTTTCTAGTTAAAGTGGGGTTCCACCCAAAAAAACAAAAATACCTGAAAAATTCTAAAAAAAACAAAAAAAAACATTTGGATATTTTTTTTTTTTTACTTACCTCTAAATGCCTGTTGCTAGGTGGTCCCTCGTAGTCTGCCTCTTCCTTTGCCTGGGCTGGTGACATCACTTCCCCCTCGGCACAGGAAGGGCTCTGCTCCCTCCCTCCTGTCAATCATCTGGGACCCATTACAGGTCCCAGGTGATTGAGCGGCCAATCACGGTGCGCGGCGCCGCTCGCGCATGCGCAGTGGGTGCCAGGCTGTGAAGCCACAGCCCGGCGCCCACAGTTGAAATGCCAGCGCCGATGAGTGGAGGGGGGGGGCGAGCGGGGCTTCGATCCCCCGCATCGCTGAACCCAGGGACAAGTAAGTGTCCAATTAAAAGTCAGCAGCTGCAGTATTTGTAGCTGCTGACTTTTAATTTTTTTTTTTTAATGGACCCCCTGGGTGGAACTCCTCTTTAAGTTCACTGATAAAGAATGTTCTAATTCTTGGCAGACTTCCTGGTTTTTTGGCTGTGGCTTCAGAAGAGCAGAGAGAGTTCTTTGCATAGCAAGAATCGTGAAACGCTTTTTTCAAGACCGTAAAGGGGAAAAAAATCACAATGACGATTAATCGTGCAGCTCTAATAAATATGAATGGAAATCAAGGGGGACAACTTTTCATGTGACTCTGAGGTCCAAAGCTCCATGAAAAGTCACCCAAGTGTGAAAGTAACCTAATGAGATTAATTGATAACACCTTTGAATTAATCCCCATTTGCACTTGTGCGACCTTAAAATTGCAGAGCTTTGTCATGACTTGAAGCAATGTCTGTGTAATCTTGTAGTGTATGGACCTCAAATTGCATCAAAGTCAAACCAAGGTAGTGCAGGGACGAATTTGCTACACTTTCAGGATGCACAAGTGACAATAAGGGCCAAATTCAAAGGTGTTATCCTTGAATCTCATTCACACTGCTGCGACCTGAAAGTCACACTATTTTGATGCCACTTTGCCGCTGCAACTTCATGTGTGTGTAAAGGCAGGCGTCCCAATATGTTTGGCTAAATAGCGTATCTGGAAAAGACTTACAATGGTGGTGGAACCCTCCTACACATAAATACTACAGTTAGACATAATTATAGGACCTGGGAGATGAGACAACTTCTCTACATGAAGTAACATGGTTGGGATTTGAACCCAGACCCTCAGAGATACTAAGCAGAAGTTCTAACCTCTAAGCCACAGAGCTGCCACTTATGTGAGACCCTCCTACACATAACTACACATAACTACACATAAAAACACATAAATACTGCATTTCTTTGGACATACAGGTGATGGAATTACATTACTCAAGAGTTATTCTTCTTGATTTATTCTGTGATATTTGGTGGTTCTTTGTGGGTGAGAGTAGAATATTACCCTCAAATTTTTGAGAATTACATTTTGATTTCTGATGTTGGTACATATCACATTTTTTGGGCTCAAATTATGAATATTTGGAAAAAATAAAAAGCACAAAAAATTGTGATTCATTTTAAATTTGCATCAGCAATGGTATTGTTTGTGGATTGTAAAGACACCTGTGTGAGTTTGGGGTAAAGATTGTTGTGAGATGGATAGCAACAAGTGAAAGTGACAGAGAAAAATATATTTTACCAAAACATCAAAACATTCCACATTCTAGTATTCCTAAAAACAAAATATTTTAAGTAGAAGCAACAATGTTGCAAAGGAAAATTTATTTCACAGAAAGATACATTTCATCTCAACATTAAAAGGTTTTTTTTGTGAAAGTTAGAATTGTTCCATTAGAATCAGTGACTGAAACTTCATTTGGACTAAATTAGAGCAGATTTTAACTCCCAAAAAATGTTCTCTAATTAGCTCTCATTTTGGTATTTACTATAGCTCCGGGTAAAAAAGACACTTGAGTTAAAATGAGAGTTATTTTCAGGTCTGAGCATGCTCAGTTGTGTTGTCACCTAGTTGTCCAAAACGGGGAATTTTTCACTTTTCAGACTTTTAAAGATATTTCAGTGTAGAAATCACCTTTTCACACAGTTTAAAAGCAGATTTAAATAATATACTGCATATTTCAGTACCATTTAGGCAATTATATCATGCTCTAAACATTATTTCCATGTGCATTTCTCTAGGTTTTAGCAGAGTAAGGGTTTGGGCACTATTTAGTTTCAGGGAGCTATAGTAAATTCGATTTTGGGAGAATTTTCTCACCAGCGCTATAGTGAATACCGGTTTCCACTAAATTGCCACGAATTGGCGCTAATTCGCAGAAATTTGCGCGAATTAGCGCCGTGGCGCTATAATAAATGACCCCCTATGTGCAGAGAAAAAGAGGCACAGCACACCAACATTAAAACCTCATCCCAACTGTGAAGTATGGTGGTGGGGGCATCATGATTTGGGGCTGCTTTGCTGCATCAGGGCCTGGACGGATTGCTATCATTGAAGGAAAAATGAATTCCCAAGTTTATCAAGACATTTTGCAGGAGAACTTAAGGCCATCTGTCCGCCAGCTGAAGCTCAACAGAAGATGGATGTTACAACCCAAAGCATAGAAGTAAATCAACAACAGAATGGCTTAAACAGAAGAAAATATGCCTTCTGGAGTGGCCCAGTCAGAGTCCTGACCTCAACCCAATTGAGATGCTGTGGCATGATCTCAAGAAAGCGATTCACACCAGACATCCCAAGAATATTGCTGAACTGAAACAGTTCTATAAAGAGGAATGGTCAAGAATTACTCCTGACCGTTGTGCACGTCTGATCTGCAACTACAGGAAACGTTTGGTTGAAGTTATTGCTGCCAAAGGAGGTTCAACCAGTTATTAAATCCAAGGGTTCACATACTTTTTCCACTGCACTGTGAATGTTTACATGGTGTGTTCAATAACAACATGGTAACATTTAATTCTCTGTGTGTTATTAGTTTAAGCAGACTGTGATTGTCTATTGTTGTGACTTAGATGAAGATCAGATCACATTTTATGACCAATTTGTGCAGAAACCATATCATTCCAAAAGAGTTCACATACTTTTTATTGCAACTGAATATGTGTTATCTATTTTACCCATAAAATATATTCCAGATTGGACCACTTTTTCATGTTGGCCCTCTAAAACCTGGTTAATTTAAATAAGGACCTGATTACATTTCCAACCACTTTCCAGTCTCTCTAGATCCTTTGGTCTCAAGCTCAGGTTCTAAAATATACCATAGGAAGTTTAATGATAATCTTCCCTATAAAAAGCCATAGGGAAGTCCCCGTGAAGTCGCCATGCATCAGAGGGGGGCGGGGTCACCGGGGGGCCCTCAGTTATACGAGAACTGTCAGAAGAACAGAAGCGTCACACAGCCGGAACCTCCCATGGATGCGGATCCTTTGGAGAATGAAGCGGGGAAGAACAAGCCGGAGGGAAGATGTGGACGAGAAGACCGAAGGAAGAAGCAGAGGATCAGAGGAAGAAACAGAGGAAAAAGCAGGGGAAGAACAAGATTGAGGAAGAAAGCCGAATGATGACCAGAAGAAGATGGAAGAAGAAGTGGGGAAAGAAGACATTAATAAAGGAATTGTCAAAAACCGGCTATTGTCTTTTTTAACATTTTTGACACTTTTTTTGTGAAATGGTAGGGGTACATTTGTACCCCATTACCATTTCACACGGGGGGGTGGCATCTGGAGGTCTCCTTGTTAAAGGGGGCTTCCAGATTCCGATAAGCCCCCCGCCCGCAGACCCCCACAACCACAGGGCAAGGGGTGTGGGGATGAGGCCCTTGTCCCCATCAACATGGGGACATCCACCCCATGTTGAGTGCATGTGGCCTGGTATGGTTCAGGAGGGGGGCGGTCTCTTGTTCCACCCCCTCTTTTTCTGTGGCCTGCCAGGTTGCGTGCTCGGATAAGGGTCTGGTATGCATTTTTAGGGGAACCCCACGCCATTTTTTTTGTATTTTGGCACGTGGTTCCCCTTAAAAGGTATGGATTTTGAGGCGGACCCCCACGCCTTTTTTTTTTTTTTAATTTTGGCGTGGGGTTCCCCTTAATATCCATACCAGACCTGAAGTGCCTGGTATGGAATTTGGGGGGACCCCCACATATTTTTTTAAAATTTTGGTTCAGGGTTCCCCTTAATATTCATACCAGACCCAAAAGGCCTGGTAATGCACTGTGGGGGAATCCCAGGCCGTTTTTTTCCTTGTCAAAAGAAGTTTATTGAGTATACAATATTATAAAGATACATAAAGTAAGTTTACAAGGATCTATAAAGTAAGCTCATTGTTTTACAGTAGGGTTTATATAGGTAAATATCATGAAATTTCAAATATTAAACATTGGGTTCACGTAAACCTAAATTAAAGATATATATCATTTCCTTAGTTACTTTTGTAGGTATTTAAATGATTTATACCTACTATACATATTGTTTACAGGTAGAGTGTATATAGGTCAAATCAATTCTGATAATGAGCTTTAATCGTAAGGTGGAGAAAAGGAAAGAGAAAGAAGAAAAAGGGTAGAAAGGTAGAGGTATGGTCCACAAGGTTGTCCCGCTCGTCAGTTTATTATTCTTTTTAGTTCTCTTTGAAGCCTTAGAATGGGTGTCTCTGTAAGTCATTTAATCTGTTACCATGGCAACAGGACAGAGTCATTGAAGTTTGACAGGAACTGTTGTTTTATCCAAGGGTGCCAAAGTTTTTCAAATTTTGGAATTTGATTTTGATCGATGGCTACCATCTTAGCATGGGACATTGTATTATTCATTCTGTGAATTGTTTCTGCTAGTACCAATGTAGGAGATTTCCATGCCTTGGCCACTGTTTGTTTTGCAGCCGTTGTTAGTTGGATCATAAGTTTGAATTGAGAGAGTGTTAACCATTCCGGTTTTAGATTAAGTAAAGTTATATATGGATCTGGTTGTATTATTTTTTTAAATATTTTAGATGCAATCACGAAGACTTCCTTCCAGAAGGTTTGGATTACTGGGCACGTCCACCATATGTGTAAATGTGTGCCTATTTCTGGGCATCCTCGAAAACAAGGATGCCCAGGTATTAGGTATTAGGTATTAGGTGAATATTTTGCCACTCTAGTGGGTACAAGGTACCAGCGAGTTAGGACTTTATAATTTGTCTCCAGTGCTAAGATGTTGGGTGAAGATGACTTAGATGTGAGCCATATGTTAGACCAGTCTGTGTCTTCTAAAGTTCGTCCCAGGTCCTCCTCCCACCTCTGAACGTAAGAGGGTCTATTAAGATTTGCTACTCCATATAATTGATTATAAAGTGATGAAATTGTACCTTTAGCAAATGGATCTTTTGTACAGATTGATTCAAAAATGGATAATTGGGATAATGGTGTATCCCCCTTTAGGAATGGTGTATAGAAATTTTTGATTTGGAGATATCTAAATATCTCAGAGTTTGGTAGATCATATTTTTCTCTAAGCGATGGGAATGAAAGGAATGATTTAGATGCTATAAAGTCATTTAGTGTCTGAATGCCTGATGTTGTCCAAGCTTTAAAAGAATTTGGGTAGATCCATGCTGGATAAAAGGCCGGATTTCTGATAAAAGAAAGGAGAAGATTGTGTGGAGATTGTAACTGATATTTGGTTTTTAGTTTATCCCAGAGAGATAAGAAGTGTTTAGTTATGGGATTATGAATTTTAAAGCGGTCTTTAGGATCAAGCCATAACAAGTTTGATATTAACAGAGGGTCATTTTCTGAAGCCTCTATAAATACCCATAATGGGATTTCCTGTTTTGCATGGTATTTGGACAGACTGGCCAAATGTGCTGCTCTGTAGTAGTTAGTAAAATTAGGGTATCCCAGGCCTCCTTTATTTTTGGGAAGATGTAGTGTGTGTATAGGTATACGTGGTTTAGAAGAGCCCCATATAAACGAAGTTGCTCTTTTTTGTACTATTTTCAAAAAATAGGAAGGAATTGGAATAGGAAGGACTCTGAATAGATAAAGCAATTTGGGGGGTAGAATAGTCATTTTGATTGCATTAATCTTCCCTATCCAGGATAAAGGAAGTTGCGACCATTGTTTTATTAGATTTGTGATCTGTCTTAATACAGGAGGATAATTGGTTGAGAATAAGTCAGAATGAGATGCTGTTAAATGAATTCCAAGATATGGGATTGATTTTTCTGCCCATGTGAATGGGAGTGCAGCCCTAGCCGGGATCAATTCCATGTTTGTGAGTGAAATATTAAGCACTAGGCATTTCTTAGGATTAATCATAAGGCCGGATAGGGCTGCAAATCCATCAAGAGCTGGTATTAAGTTAGGACCAGAGACCTGTGGTGATGATAGAAAAAGTAATATATCGTCTGCAAATATACATAATTTGTGTGTGATACCTCCTACTTCAATGCCAGTTATAGTTTGGTTTGTTCTGATGTATTGGGCCATGGGTTCGAGTATAAGGGCAAATAATAAGGGAGATAATGGGCAACCCTGTCGGGTACCTCTTTCAATATTAAAGGCATCAGATTTGTATCCAGCATATTTTAAATAGGCTTTGGGTTTATTATATAATGCTTTGATCCATGTTAAAAAGTGGGGTCCAAAACCCCATTTTTGTAATGAATATTGCATATATTGCCAGGATACTGTGTCAAATGCCCTCTTAATATCGAGAGATAGAAAACATAAAGGGATTTTCCGTTTTTTAGCAATATGTGCCAATAACACTGCCCTGCGTATATTATCGCCTGCCTGTCTATTTGGCATGAAGCCTACTTGATCTCTATGTATTAATTTTCCTATAATGCTATTGAGGCGTTTTGCTATTATTTTTGCTAATAATTTAATATCAAGGTTTAACAGAGAGATAGGCTGATAATTCACACAGGAAGTATCATCAGAAAGGGGTTTTGGGATCATACAAACAATTGCCATTAGTGTTTCTTGCCGAAAAGAATATCCATCTAGAAGTTTGTTAAAAGTTTCAGTGAGAATGGGAGAGAGTATTTCTGAGAATGTTTTATAGTATAAAGCCGAGTAGCCGTCTGGGCCTGGTCTTTTGTTAAGTTTTAGGTCTTTTATGGCGTTAGCAACTTCATCTATAGTTATTGGCTCATCCAAACTGCTTTTTTGATTCTGAGATAACTCAGGTAAGGTTATTTTTGAGAAGAAGGATTCAGCCTCTGTAGGATTAAATTCATTGTTTGTCTTGTATAAAGTTGCGAGATGTGAGTGAAATTTATGGACTATTTTAACTGGATTACAAGTGTAAACGTTTTTTGATAATTTCAAACGTATTGGTTTGAAAGATTTGTTAGTTGAATTTAATGCCCGAGCCAAATATGTACCTGGTTTGTTTGTATTCATGTAGAAATTGTGTTTGGAGCGTTTGAGGGATTTATCAACAGACTCTGTGAGAAATAGATCGTATTCCAATCTAGATTTTTCCAGATGAGATTTTGTACTCTGAGATGGATTATCTTGAAATGATATGTAGGCTGCATTAAAATTGAGTTCTAGTTTTTTTGCTAGATTTTTGCGTTCCCGTTTAAATAGTGCCATTTGTCTTTGTATTGTACCACGCAAGACAGGCTTATGAGCTTCCCACAGTGTTATTGGGGAGATGTCTGTTGTATTATTAATTGATATGTATTCCTTTAAAGCTTGTTCAATGGCCATCTGATGTAGTGGGTGTTTGAGCATTATGTCCGGTAAGTACCACGTTGGGTCATGCGCTTTTGGTATGGCTGAGGCTTTATTAGTGTATACTGCATTATGGTCAGACCACAGAATCGGAATTATATCTGATGCAATAATTTCTGGTATCATTCCTATTGTTAGAAAAATATGATCTATTCTAGTGAAGGTTTGATGAGGGTGCGAGAAATAAGTGAATTTCTTTTTCATTGGGTTACTTTCTCTCCAGGAATCTACCAGATTGTATTTGGAAAGAAGTTGAGAAAAAGGTAATCTAGAGGTTATTTTGGATGGTGTAAAAGGTGATTTATCTAGAAATGGGAGGAGGACCTGGTTCGAATCCCCACACATTATCACTGTTCCTATTTTGTGTGTATTAATCACTTGTAATATATGTGAGAGGAATGGTGTAGGTTGTTTGTTAGGAGCGTAGTAGGAAATCACCGTGATTGCTGTACCCATTATATAACCCATGAGTATCAGGTATCTATCTTCTGGGTCTTTAATTTCTGATGATAAGGTGAATGGTGTGGATCGGTGAAATGCAGTTAGAGTTCCCCTTTGCTTGGTACAGGCAGAAGCCGTGTAAATTTGTTGATAAAAAGGAGAAATATATTTTGGAGTAGAATCTTTGGTGAAGTGTGTTTCTTGGAGGCATACTATGTGAGCCTTCTTGTTATGGAAAGTACGGAAGGCTTTGGTCCTTTTTTGAGGGACATTTATTCCCTGAACATTCAGGGAGAGTATATTCAGTGGTGCCATGGCAACAGATCAAATAGTTTTGACTTACTTTTTGTTATGCAGAGCTGACTGTGCAGATCAACCTCTGTGGACTGAAGAGATGAAAAGATAGAAAAGAAACCAGTGAATTCTGGAGTAAAGAGTAAACAAAAAACATATGAGATTAGATGATACATTGTATAAATTATTTTTTGCAAGTAATCACAATTTACCCGTGAAAGAGAATAAATATCTCTCTCAGGGGAATAAGTGCCTTCGTCACACTCCCACATAATATGGTTGGGAGAATGAGGAGGGCTAATGGGGGTACACGGATCTTCCGCTTACAGGAGAGAAGTGCTATGTCAAAAGACATCAAAATGATGTTTCATTAATTGGAGTGCAGAATATAGTTTTTGTTGAAATTATTTATTCCAGGGTGGTTGTATATGGTTAGTTTTGCCCTAGGCTAAATAATTCAGTTAGAAAGGTACTGTTAATGACTTTGGTATTGATGAAGATAGTTTGAATTATTTTGGGATTTTAACCCTTTTAGAGTAAACAATTACATATTTTATTCATATGTAACTGTTTAGATATGTTAACTCATAAAATTGAGGTTGTATTGCTTCAGATTAGAATAAACAAAAACATGATTCTAGGAACTAGTTAGGTAATAATATATTTGTTTTAAGAAAAGAAAGAAAAAGCTTCCATTATTTCTGGATTATTGAACATATTTGTCCTAAAAAGTAATAAATCTATTGTTATTACCTGATAATATATAACTGAACAAGAATTTCCTTATTTCACTTATATATTCTAAGGCTATATGAATCAGAAGTAATAAGAAATATAACTGGAATGTAACATGATCCCACACAGTGTGTGACTATCAGAATGCAGTTACATTCAGTTATAAATACAGGTTTTTTATAGAGAACCATCTCTTAGTATAATAAATGAAGAGATATCAGGAATTAGGATGTCAGTCCATTGAATCTTCTTGGTCCATGGATGATGTGGCATAACGGCCTCTTTTGTGAGAATGATGATTCCCATTTTGTTCTGAAATTTTCTGGGTGCTGCCTGAAGGTGAAGATGATGCCATTCTTCTGCGTGTGGGAGAGTTGCTGCTTGTGGGTTCTGTCAGATTTAATTTTAAAAGGGTTTGTTGTAGTTCATCTGCTGATCTGCTTCTGTAAATTGTACCTTGGTAGTTAAATCTGACTGAAAAGGGGAAGCCCCATTGATGCATAATGTTGTGGCGTTGCAGTTCCATTAGTTGGGGTTTCATGGATCGTCTTTTAGTAATAGTAAGTTGGGATAGGTCAGCAAAAATTTGATAATTGTGTCCTTGAAAATTAAGTTCCTTTTTTTCTCTTGCAGCAATTAGTATTTGTTCTTTCGTTCTGTAATAATGAAATTTTGTGATTATATCACGTGGGGGTCCATCTTTCTTTTTGGCTGTGAGGGCTCTGTGTACTCTGTCCAGTTCTAAACGTTCAATAGGGATATCTGGCTTTAGTTCTTGTAATAGAGCAGTAATAGTAGATTGCAGGTCTGTCACAGTTTCAGGTATTCCCCTTATGCGCAAGTTTGAACGTCTGGCTCTATTTTCGTAATCTTCGAGCTTAGTTTGAAGTATTAAATTCTCTTTTTTTAATTGTTCCAATTCTGTTATATTTTCTTGGGTTGTAATTTCAATTTCATCCATTTTTATTTCTAAGGCTGCGGTGCGGTTTCCCAGCTCTCTTATTTCTTTGGTTAGGCTTTTTGTTATTTGGTCTGAGGTTTGTTTTAAAGCCTTATGAAGCATCTTTTCAAATTGTAATAATATTACTGGGGATACTGAGGAGGCTTGTGGAGAAGTTTGTTAGAGGATTTGTTCTGTATCTGACTCAAATGGAGAGTCTTGCTGTGACATTTTCTGTCTGTGAGAGCGCCCTGATGCTGTATCTTGTGAGGTGACTGGAGCTGCTTCAGCTGCAGTGAGTGCCTGTGAGCTCTTTGTGAGGTGATTTTTATTTCTGCCACGGCTTCCTCCCAGTACCATATTTCCTGCCCAAACTTTCACAGTTTGTTCCCTGGGGCAAAAAGGTTCAAATGGATACCTTTTGAGCCTGCAGGCTCCGCTTTGTCCTTCTCTTCTCTCCTCAGCGGTGTGGAGCTCTAACAATGCATGTCTGCTCCGCTAGGCTCCGCCTCCTGCCTCCTCCCAGGCCGTTTTTTTCAATGACTTTTATGTGTATTGTAGAGACCCGACAATTCATTATAGCAGCCGGCGCTACCGCTAGTACTTTTAAATTACTTTTTTTCCTTTAGAAATGTCATTTTGCTGTCAGACTGTTCTAAACACAGGAAACATGCACCACTTTACAAGCATACTATAGACACCCCCCAGGTACGAAATTTAAAGGAATATTTCACTTTTATTGTTTCACTTCAAGCAAATCACTGCTCCCGAAAAAACGTCAGTTTTCAAAACTTTTTTTTTGCATTGATACATGTCCCCTGGGGCAGGACCCAGGTCCCCAAACACTTTTTATGACAATAACTTGCATATAAGCCTTTAAAATTAGCACTTTTGATTATTCATGTGTGTGTCCCATAAACTTTAACGGTGTTCGAACAAATTTTTTGCCTGTTCGCATGTTCTGCTGCGAACTGAACAGGGGGGTGTTCGGCCCATCCCTATTGGTGAATAAGCTTAGAGCTAGGCCACCTTAGTCTGTTCCAGAATATGTATTACTAGTTCAGGAGCATCAAATCTGCCTTTGCAGGGACTTGAATTGACAGTAGTGGTAAATACAAAGCCTTATTCAGTGCCAAGAACATAGGAAGCGATAACAAAGGCTAAACTTAACAGGTGTAAACAAATGAGTAGGTCCAGGTAAGATCCATGTGGACAGACCTGGACAGGCAAACTTCTTAATAATAGTGCAGTGTGGCATATGCACTCAAAAGGTAAAAAAAAAGGGTAGGAACCCCATAAAAAAGAAACAGTAGAAGGAAGAAGGCAAGAAAGATGAAGGGGGGATAAGGGGAGGAAAAGGGGACTCAAGATTATCAGGGGAGGTGGTCAGAGGCTCCCAATGCTGGCTGGAGGTAGTGAAGGGAAAACACACGCAAGCCAAGGATTCCCAAATTTGAAGAAACTTGGCATGAGAGTATTTGAGGATACAGGGCATTTGTTCATTAAAGCGGTTGCATACCCGCACATTTTTTTTTTTTAAACCTGTAAGGCAAAAGCATAATGAGCTAGTATGCACCGCATACTAGCTCATTATGAAATACCTTAGAACAAGGTGTCGGCATCTGATCCCAGTCACCGATGAGGGAGCTGACATTTCCCCCTCAGCGTGTCTTCTGGGTTCACGGCTCTGTCGCTGTGAATGGCCGGAGCTGCAATGACGTCACTCCCACGCATGCACGTGGGAGACTTCTTTCCGCCAAGGTCTGGTAGCATCTGCTGGACCTTCAGCTGGACCTTCACAGCACATGTCCTGCTGACGTCAGCGGCTGCATGCAAAGTGAATATCTCCTAAACTGTACAGGTTTAGGAGATATTCATTTTACCTAGAGGTATAGGCTTACCTGTATATTTTTACTGATGTGCATATAGGCCTGGGATAGGACAATGCATCAAGGCAAATTAGGCATCTTTACAAATAGTCAGATGGAACAGGGTGTGCAAAAGGCCAAAGACCTGAGACCAGAAGCCTATCAATTGTGGGCAAGTCCACCAAGTATGTAAAACATCCCCATGATGGCCACAACCCTTAAAGCAGCGATCTCTAGAACTAGGATTGCCATTGGCAATGTGGACCAAAACCCAACAGCTGGCTTAAGCACTTTATATGCCGTTTCCAGGGTAGTGGTATTAACCCTTTTACTGCCAGGTCCATACACCATACGGACCTAAAAAGTGCCAGCAGGTGGCCAAGTCCGTACGCCATACAGACCTCATACAGTATTTCACAAAAGTGAGTACACCCCTCACATTTTTGTAAATATTTTTTAAAATCTTTTCATGTGACAACACTGAAGAAATGAAAATATTTGCCAGCACACCATGGAACGGCATAGATAGTGTCCAAATGTGTAATTTATTGCATGATCACAACACAAGGAGAGTGCAATGTTTCTGAGTCACGCAGGACCCCTTCGTCAGGCATGTGCCTGGCGAAGGGGTCCTGCGTGACCCTAAAATGTTGCACTCTCCTTCTGTTGTGATCATGCAATAAATTACACGTTTGGACGCTATCTACGCCAAATATTTTCATTTTGACTTGAACCAGTATCCAGCTGGTTGTTGCTGCAGCACCCATATTTCGTGAGCTCATCCAGGAAAGTGTGCAATGGGAATATGAAGTAACACTGAACAAATGACACTTTGCTACAATGTAAAGTAGTGAGTGTACAGATATGTATAACAGTGTGAATTTTGCAGTGTGAAAATGTCCAAATTGGGCCCAAATTGTCAATATTTTGTGTGGCCACCATTATTTTCCAGCACTGCCTTAACCCTCTTGGGCATGGAGTTCACCAGAGCTTCACAGGTTGCCACTGGGGTCCTCTTCCACTCCTCCATGACAACATCACAGAGCTGGTGGATGTTAGAGACCTTGTGCTCCTCCAAGTTTTACATTTCAGGATGTCCCGCAGATGCTCACTAGGGTTTAGGTCTGGAGACATGCTTGGCCAGTCCATCACCTTTACCCTCAGCTTCTTTAGCAAGGCAGTGGTCGTCTTGGAGGTGTGTTTGGGGTCGTTATCATGTTGGATTATTGCCCTGTGGCCCAGTCTCCCTAGTTCCCTCAATGAACTGTAACTCCCCAGTGCCGGCAGCGCTCATGCAGCCACAGACCATGACATTCCCACCACCATGTGTGACTGTAGGCAAGACACACTTGTCTTTGTACTTCTCAGAAAGACCTCCGATCTCATATTTACACAAAAATGCAATAAAAAAAAATGTTGTTTGAAAAAATCAATAAATAAAATGTTGCTTCAAGAGCTATGGGTGGAAGTGACGTTTTGACGTCGCTTCCACCATGCAATGGTATGGAGCTGAGCGGGGGCCATTTTCCCCTCAGTCAGCTCCATACCACAGACCGAGAAGGATCCGATCGCCTCAGCCGCCACTGATGGCTCCGGTAAGAAACGGAGTGCACCAGAGCGTGGCGGGAGGGGGGCCATCTCCCGCTGCCGATAAAAGTGATCTTGCAGCAAATCTGCTACAGAGACCACTTTTATCTAAAAGTGGACTGCCCGCTGAAGAAGAAGATACCTGGGTTATGGTAGCTAGCTGCTGCCATAACAACAATATCTCTCTTCAAAGTACCGACGTTTAACGACGGTGAGCGGTCTGTAAGTGGTTAAAGAGCACAATTGCTAGGGGTTCCAGAGCCAATATAAGAGAACCAGGGACAGGGAGCAGCCCTGACTTTTGCCCCTGTATATAGAAAAGGGTGCAGAGAAGTAAGTGACATGTTTGGCTGAGGGGCAGAGCACAGGGCCTTAATCCAGGCTAGAAGGGCCTCACTGAAACCCCAGTGAGTCAATTCTAGGGATGGGCCGAGCAACCCCCTGTTCGGTTCGCACCAGAACTTTCGAAAATCTGGAAAGTTCAGAACCGAATAATGAACCCCATTGAAGTTTCTGGGACCCGAATGTGAAAAATCAAAAGTGCCCATTTTTAAGGCTTATATGCAAGTAATTGGGCATACAATGGTTATGGGCGTCCGGGTACTGCCCTAGGGGACATGTATTAATGAAAAAAGTTTGTAAAAAAACTTCAAATGAGCAGTGATTTATTGATGCTTAAAGTGAAAGCATAAAAATGAAAACATCCTTTAATTATTATTATTATTATTATTATTATTATTATTCACGATTTATATAGCGCCAACAGTTTATGCAGTGCTTTACAATATAGAGGGGGGACAGCACAATTACAGTACAATACAAAAGGGACAGGAGGGCCCTGCTCTTAAGGCTTACATTCTAAAGGGAGCGGGTGGTGGTACAAAAAGTAATAGATGCAGGGAATAATTTGATGGGGTTGTTAGGTGGATGTGGGATAGGCTCCCATATAGTGCCTGGGGGATCCCCCCAGTCTACCTGTAAAGTGGCACATATGTACCGTATATAGAATCTGCTGCAGCAATAATTGCATTTATAAAGCCCAAAAAATGTTATTTTCCCTTCAAACTTCCTTTATTTTCTAAGCAACGGCTTGGGGAGCCAGTCTGTATGATGAGGCCACAATGTAGTGCGCTGGGATCAAGAATAAAGGTTTTTTGGATAAATTCTGGTGTCTCTTACACAGACTTTGGATAGAAGAAACGGGTGCAATAAAATTGAACTTTTGGTGTCGGTGGTGCCTTCACACCGTAACCCTATAAGAGTCTTGATGAAAACAAGAATTGGGCTTGCTGTCAAAAATTGCAATGAAAAGCACCTGTCAAACAGGTGCGGAAAAAATGGTCTTTGTGTGTCGGTGGCACCTTCACACCATAACTTTATAAGTGGTACTCTTGATGAAAGCAAGAATTGGCCTTGCTGTCAAAAATTGCAATGATATGCACCTGTCAAGCAGGTGGGAAAAAGTTGGTCTTTGGGTGTCAGTGACGCCTTCACACCGTAACCCTATATAGGTACTCTTAATGAAAGCAAGATTTGGCCTTGCTGTCAAAAAATTGCAATGATATTCACCTGTCAAACAGGTGCAGAAAAATTGGTCTTTGGGGGTTAATTGTGCCCATGAAACCTGCACCAAAAACATTCTTCCAGATGAAATCAACACCCACACGCTAGGCAACCTAGAAGTCTTGCAGAGGTTCCACATCCCAAAAACACTTAATCAGCAACATCGGCATCAGGGGCTTCCTAGCTGCTGGTAATGCAGGACTGATTCATTTTGATAAAAGTCAGACTGTCCACAGAGTCTGTGGACAGACGCGTTCTATGATCAGTAACAAAACATCCAGCAGCACTGAATGCCCGTTTGGAAAGCGTGCTTCATGTAGGGCAGCCCAGCAGCTCAATAGCATACTGAGCAAGTTCTGGCCAGTGGTCTATTCTCATGACCTAGTAAGCCAGTGGATCATCAGCTGGAAATCTCTCCATCTCTGTTTTCGCCCCTAGATAATCATCCACCATGTGATGCAGATGCTGCCGATGGGATGAGGAAGCTGACAGCCCTGGGCTGCGAGGACTAAAAAAATGGAGAATGCATCACTTAGGTGTTCACCTTCTCCACCGCTCCTCTCTTGACCAACAGAAGCCTCAAAACTACATTTTCTACAACACTGTAACCTACCAGAGTCGGGAAAAGCTTTAGATAAACTCCTCTTGAAGGTTTTTTAAGAGATTTCATCTTCTGCTCTCTCTGTGGGGATGGGATGAGTTCTGAGACTTTACCCTTATAAGGGTGGTCAAGGAGGGTTGCCAACCCATATTGATCCATCTCCTTTATGCCACGTATTCTTGGGTCCTTTTGCAGGCTTTGAAGCATGAGGGAGCCCATGCACCACAAATTTGCAGAGGCATGATTTGCAGACTCCTCGGGATCACTGAGGATTGCAGTATCTGGAACTGCCTCCTCCCAGCCACGTATAAACTCCCAAGGGTTCTGGGTGGGGATGAGCCGAACACCCCCTGTTCGGTTCGCACCAGAACTTGCGAACAGACCAAAATTTTGCACGAACGTTAGAACCCCATTGAAGTCTATGGGACTCGAACGTTTGAAATCAAAAGTGCTCATTTTAAAGGCTAATTTGCATGGTATTGTCCTAAAAAGGGTTTGGGGACCCGGGTCCTGCCCCAAGGCACATGTATCAATGCAAAAAAAAGTTTTAAAAACGGCCGTTTTTTCGGGAGCAGAGGTTTTAATAATGCTTAAAGTCAAACAATAAAAGTGTAATATTCAACCTGGCAGGCTGCAAGAAAAGAGGGGTGGACGAGAGAGCGCCCCCCCTCCTGAACCATAGCAGGCCACATGCCCTCAACATTGGGAGAGTGCTTTGGGGTAGCGACCCCAAAGCACCTTGTCCCCATGTTGATGAGGACAAGGGCCTCATTCCCACAACCCTTGGCCGGTGGTTGTGGGGGTCTGCGGGCGGGGGGGCTTATCGGAATCTGGAAGCCCCCTTTAACAAGGGGACCCCCAGATCCCCCCCTGTGTGAAATGGTAAGGGGGTACAAAAGTACCCCTACCATTTCACAAAAAAACTGTCAAGAATATAAAAAAAATGACAAGAGACAGTTTTTGACAATTCCTTTATTTAAAGTCTTCTTTTTTCCATCTTCTATCTTCTTTCTTCTATCTTCCTTCGGTTTCATCCTCCATCTTCTTCTTCCTCCGATCCGCTGCTTCTTTCTTCGGTGTTCTTGTCCGGCATCTTCCTCCGCAGCATCTCCTTCTCTTCATCTTCTCTTCATCTTCTTCTCTTCATCTTCTTTTCGGGCCACTCCGCATCCATGATTGGATGGGAGGCTCCCACTGTGTGACGCTTCTCTCTTCATCTTTTTCTCTTCATCTTCCTCTCTATATCATCTTCTCTTCATCTTCTACTATTTATCTTCTTTTCGGGCCCCTCTGCATCCATGATTGGATGGGAGACTCCCACTGTGTGACGCTTCTCATCTTCTGACGGTTCTTAAATAACGGAGGGCGGGGCCACCCAGTGACCCCGCCCCCCTCTGACGCACGGGGACTTGACGGGGACTTCCCTGTGGCACCCGGTGACCCCACCCCCCTCTGACGCACGGGGACTTGATGGGGACTTCCCTGTGGCATTCCCCGTGACGTCAGAGGGAGTCACCCTCTGACGTCACGGGGAATGCCACAGGGAAGTCCCTGTCAAGTCCCCGTGCATCAGATGTGGCGGGGCCACCCAGTGACTCCGTTATTTAAGAACCGTCAGAAGACGAGAAGCGTCACACAGCGGGAGCCTCCCATCCAATCATGGATGCGGAACGGCCCGCAAAGAAGATGAAGAGAAGAAGATGAAGAGAAGGAGACGCCGCGGGGGAAGATGCTGGACGAGAACACCGGAGAAAGAAGCAGAGGATTGGAGGAAGAAGAAGATGGAGGAAGAAACCGAAGGAAGATAGAAGAAAGAAGATGGAAAAAAGAAGACTTTAAATAAAGGAATTGTCAAAAACTGTCTCTTGTCATTTTTAACATTTTTGACAGTTTTTTTGTGAAATGGTAGGGGTACTTTTGTACCCCCTTACCATTTCACACAGGGGGGGCGGGATCTGGGGGTCCCCTTGTTAAATGGGGCTTCCAGATTCCGATAAGCCCCCCGCCCGCAGACCCCCACAACCACCGGCCAAGGGTTGTGGAGATGAGGCCCTTGTCCTCATCAACATGGGGACAAGGTGCTTTGGGGCCGCTACCCCAAAGTACCCTCCCAATGTTGAGGGCATATGGCCTGGTACGGTTCAGGAGGGGGGTGCTCTCTCATCCCCCCCTCTTTTCCTGCAGCCTGCCAGGTTGCGTTCTCGGATAAGGGTGTGGTATGGATTTTTGGGGGGACCCATGCCAATTTTTTTTTTTTTAATTTTGGCACGGGGTTCCCCTTAATATCCATACCAGACCTGAAGGGCCTGGTATGGAATTTAGGGGGACCCCACGCCATTTTTTAAAAAATTTTGGTTCGGGGTTCCCCTGTGGGGAATTCCCATGCCATGTTTATCAATGAACTTTTATGTGTATTGTCGGACCGACAATTCATTAATAGCTGCGAGTAGCTTTAAATGACTTTTTTTCCTTTGAAATGTCATTTTGCTGTCAGACTGTTCTAAACACGGGAAACATGCACCCCTTTACAAGCATACTATAGACACCCCCCAGGTACGAAATTTAAAGGAATATTACACTTTTATTGTTTGACTTTAAGCATTATTAAAATCACTGGTCCCGAAAAAATGGCAGTTTTTAAAACTTTTTTTGCATTGATCCATGTCCCCTGGGGCAGGACCCAGGTCCCCAAACACTTTTTATGACAATACCATGCATATAAGCCTTTAAAATTAGCACTTTTGATATCTCCCATAGACTTTTAAAGGGTGTTCCGCGGCTTTCGAATTTGCCGCAAACACCCCAAATTGTTCGCTGTTCTGCGAACTGGTGAACAGCCAATGTTCGAGTCGAACATGAGTTTGACTCGAACTCGAAGCTCATCCCTAGTTCTGGGGATGGAAAACCATTGATTACTTTTTGACGTACTGTATGTCTTCCTCTGCTTCAATTCCTCCGAAACTGCCAGAATCCTCCTCCTCCTCTTTCTCCTCTTGTGTGTTCTGTGGCATAGGAACAATGAGGTCGGCATAAAGTGAGCCTTGAGAGGAAAGAAAGTCCTCCTCTTCCTCCCGCTGCTCTGCCTTCAGTGTCCTGTCTATAATGCCATGCAGAGTCTGCTCCATCAGGAACACAACAGGGATTGTGTCACTGATGCATGCACTGTCACGACTCACCATCCTTGTGGCCTCCTCAAATGGTGACAGTACAGCGCATGCATCCTTTATGAGCAGCCGTTGGCATGGGGAAAAAAGCAGAGCTGGCTCAAGCCTGTCTTTGTGCCATACTCACACTGGTACTCGTTGATGGCCCTCTGCTGCATGTACAGCTGCTGCGGCATTGCCAAAGTCGAGTTCCACCTGGTGGGCATGTCACAAATTAGGCGGTTTACGGGCAGGTGGAATTCCCGCTGAATTTCAGCCAACCGAGCACTGGCTGTGTGTGACCACCTGAAATGGCTACAGACTCTTATTGCCTGCTTTAGCAGATCTTCTAACCCTGGGCACCTATTTAGTGAATGCTGCACCACCAGGCATGGCACATGTGTCAACTTTTCCTGTCTAATGGCGGACAGGAGGTTTGTGCCATTATCGCACACCACCATTCCTGGGTCCAGCTGGCATGGCATGAACCACCTCTGGGCCTGTCTCTGCAGAGCTGCAAGCATCTCTGCACCGGGGTGGTTCCTGTCCCCTAGACACACCAGCTAAAGCACTGAATGGCACCTTTTAGTCTGACTCATTGAAAAGCCCTTTGAATGCTCAGGGGGTACTTGCGGTTCATAGGACACTTCAGCAGAGTAGGGCATGGAGCAGGCGGAAGAGGAGGTAGAGCTGACAAATCTCGCATTATCACCAGCTGTATGGAGACGTGGGGGCACAACAAGCTGCAGCACTGAGCCCTGTCCTGCATCCTTCCGAGTTGCAAGCAGAGTTACTCAGTGTGCTTTGAATGAAATATATCGTCCCTGACCATGCTTGCTGGACCATGTGTCAGCAGTAACGTGGATTTTGCGTCTGACTGCCTTGCCCAACGATGCAACAACATTGCCTTCTACGTAATGGTAGAGAGCTGAAATGGCGACTGGGAACCTGCCATTGTGGTACAGCACATTCTGCAAATTCACGGAAGGGGCAGAATCCACCAGGCGGAAAGGCAGAAGTTGTAGAGCCAACAGCTTTGACAAGCTTGCATTTAGACGCTGGGCATGTGGGTGGAAGGGACTGTATTTTTTTCCGCTGCAGCAAATGGGGCATAGAAATTTGCCGGCTTTAGTCTACAGCTGGTGGTGTGTTGCTGGCAGATGTGCTGCAAGGACATAGGGCACCCTGCACTATACCATCATCCCTGTCATTGGAGGCTTCTGCGAGGTCATAAGGTATATCAGGGACAGGCTGAGGTGAGTAAGGAAGAGAATGTACATATTTGTGCCCCTTTTATGTGGCTTTTAGGTGCTCTTGCCAATGGGTTGAGTGGTGGGAAGTTAAAGGCCATGTCAAGCATGTGATACCCAAATGGCTGCTGTTTTTGCAACGTTTAATGTGTTTGAGACGAAGTTTGCAAATAGCAACAGTGCGATCGGCTGCACATGCACTAAAAAAGGCCCAGACAGCTGAGCTGTAGGAAGTAGGTCAGGAGATAACAGCTCCACAATGTAATGGAATAGGGTGGCTGCTTTCTACTCTTCCATGCTGGCTGCCTCGTTGGGGTTGTGCCTCACCCTCACTTTCCTCTTCTGCTCTATCTGACACCCAAATCGAGTCAGTGACCTCATCATCATCATCTCCTCTATCCTCATTACCACTGGAGACAACTTGGCAATACGCTGGGGCTGGGAGAACATGAATGCCAATTTGTGTACAATTGTTCTCCCCTCTCTGTAGGCTCATGTTCCTGCATTCCTCAACCTCAGAACCAACATCTGAATTGAGTAATTGCTGTGCATCATCAAGGGGCAAGTGGCTGATGCTGTGTTTAAATAACTCAGCTGACTCCCCCATGCCTGATGTTGGGGCTATAGTAGGAATAGCTGTGGACAAGGAGGCAGGTTTAGCCACTCTGGTAGCTGCAGGGGACTGTGTACTAGTTTCTGCTTGGGTGACAGAGGATAAGGATGGTTTAGTAAGCCACTCCACCACCTCCTCTGCATGCTGTGGCTGGATAGCACGGGCAACATCACTAAAAAGAGCAAATGATGCCCTGGTTGACGATTGACCATGTCCACCTTTGTCTGTGGACACATACGCTGCTGGACCCCTTACAGTGCAATGGGAACGTCTGCCTCTCCTTGTTGTCCTTCCAGGCATGATGGGGGGGTTGGGGGTCCTTATTAACCACTTGCTGACAACCTAATGCAGATATACTGTGGCAGAATGGCATGGGCTGGAAAAATCACGTACCTGGTATGTGATTTGCCTCCCACGGGCGGGGGGCGCATCGTGCCCCCCCAGTGCCCAAGGCGGTCGGCATTGTTAGGGGAGCGATCAATGCTGAGGGGGAGGCCACTTATTCGTGGCTACCCCCTTGCAATCGCTCCCAACGAATGACAATCTTCCTCTGCCTCTGTAAAGTAATGGCCCAGGGCCAGCATGACTGGGTTGGGGACAGTGAGGCAGAGGCAGATGTTTAGGAGATAGGACAATGGGGGGAGTTTAGTTAATCTTGGGGGGTGGAGTTTTAGGTGAGGTACGCAGTAGGGAGAGAAAGTCCTGGGGATAGGTAATTTCCCGTCCTCCCTCCCCTTTTATTTAAGGTTTGTGGTGTTGGATGGATGATTGGTTGGGGTATTTTATTTGGTATTTGGTGCTTTCTGGGGTTTTTGTAAGCTTAAGGAGGGTTTCTCTTTTGATGTCGTAGCAGCAGGAGGTCTATGGGGTCTTTGAAGGTGTTGCTGAAAATATTGGAGGTTTGGGAGTGGGTTGGGCCCATACGGAGGTATGGCCGACCTTTCCCTCACAATGGTGTTTAATGGTTGTATCTGGAAGGAAGTAGCTGGTTGTCCCTGAGCTCGCGTAATGCACGGCGTGGGGCCTTTCATGGGTGTACCGATACAACTAGTTGGTGGAATTTATACTTGGCCTTCAAAGACCTCTAGATCAAAAAGTTGATAAAAGATGTGTATTTGGTTAATGTTATTGAAAATGTTTTATATGCATTAAGTTATATGTTTGGAAAATGTTGGTAAGTTTTATTTTGTTGTAATAAAAGGCTGCTATGGCCATTCGACTCCAAAAAGAAAGTAGTGTGTCGTCTGGTCATTTGTGAGTAAAGGTTGGTAGGTAGTGTAATGTTAATTAAGGGAGCCTCACGATATGGCACATCCCTTAGTCATGTAAACAGCGGCAGAGGAAGTGATGTCATCTCTCCTCGTGTCGGTCTTTTCGTTCCGGCGCAGAGGAGAGAAGACATCAAGTAAGTGCACCAAACACCACACATACAGTAGAACACTCTAGGCACACTTTTCACCCCCCATCACTCCCCTGTACCCCCCTATCACACTGACACCAATAGCATTTATATTTTTTTACTGATTATTGCATTAGTGTCAGTTTGTGACAGTTACAAGTGGTAGGGCAGTTAGTGTTAGCCCCCTTTAGGTCTAGGATACCCCCTAGCCCCCCTAATAGAGGTTTAACCCCGTGATCACCCCCCCGTCGCCAGTGTCACTAAGCAATCGTTTTTCTGATCGCTGTATTAGTGTCACAGGTGACGCTAGTTAGGGAGGTAAGTATTTAGGTTCGCTGTCAGTGTTTTATAGCGTCAGGGACCCCCATATACTACCTAATAAAGGTTTTAACCCCTGATTGCCCCCTAGTTAACCCTTTCACCAGTGATCACCATATAACTGTTATGGGTGACGCTGGTTAGTTAGTTTGTTTTTTATAGTTTCAGGGCACCCGCCGTTTATTACCGAATAAAGGTTTAACCCCCTGGCGGTGATATAAGTTAGGTTTTAGGGTCAGATAGGGTCTAACGCCCACGCACGCAGCATACATCTCCCTTAGTGGTATAGCATCAGAACGGATTAATATCTGATCTGATCAGATCTATACTAGCGTCCCCAGCAGTTTAGGGTTCCCAAAAATGCAGTGTTAGCGGGATCAGCCCAGATACCTGCAAGCACCTGCGTTTTGCCCCTCGGCCCAGCCCTGCTCAGCCCACCCAAGTGCAGTATCGATCGATCACTGTCACTTACAAAACACTAAACACACATAACTGCAGCGTTCGCAGATTCAGGCCTGATCCCTGTGATCGCTAACAGTTTTTTTGGTAGCGTTTTGATAAAGTCGCTAACAGTCAGGAGCTTTTTTTTACCTGTGAGTCTCACTAGTGTACCACTAAATTTAGAGCCCAAAATGGCAAATCAAAGGTACACTAGTGAAGAGGCCTACACGTTTCTGAGTATGACAGATAATGAAGAGGAAGTCACTCATCTGTCAGATTCAGGCTCAGAATACGATCCTGTAGACGACAGCGGCTCCAAGACAGATAGCTCTGACGACGGAGTTGTGGTTCCTGCCAAGGTCAGGCGTACCAGACCCCAATCTTCTTCTTCTGTCATTGATGTGCAGAAACCGCAGGTCCCTCGTATGGAGCAGAGCAGTACCGCTATTCCTTCTGGTGAACTGGCAAGCACCAGCGGCCTAGTACACCCTGGTCATACATCCAGCACTGCAGTAACACGTGGTGATGTGGCGAGTCCCATAAGTGCAGTTCAAGCTGGTGAGGTGGCAAGCACAAGTAGTGTCCCGCTGCCACCAAGAAGACGAACACAGGCCCGTCGTGCCCATAGTGCCCTTCCTGCTGCATACACCAATCCTAATTGGGAACCCACCACTTCTGCAGCACCCGTACTTCCCCCATTCACTGGCCAACCCGGCATTCAGGTGGAAAGTTGATTTTACGTCACTTGATTTTTATTCGCTGTTTTTCACCGAAGATTTCTATAGATCTATTGTGGACCAAAGCAATTTGTACGCTGGTCAACATATCACCAATATTCCCCAGTTCTCCCTTGCCAGAGATTGGAGACCAATTATGGTTTCCGAATTTAAGCTCTTTCTGGGCCTTTCCCTCAACATGGGCATAACTAAAAAGAGTGAGTTGCGGTCATATTGGTCCACTGACCCAATTCACCATATGCCCGTGTTCTCTGCCTCCATGACCAGGGCACGATACGAGCAGATCTTGAGGTTCATGCACTTCAATGACAATGAACTCTGTCGTCCTCGTGGAGACCCTGGATACGATCGGCTCTACAAAATTCGGCCCTTCGTAAACCACTTCAACCAACGTTTTGCAGACTTGTTTACTCCCCATCAAGTTGTCTGTGTTGATGAGTCCCTAATTACATTTTCTGGCCGTTTGTCATTCAAACCTTACCTTCCCAGCAAGTGTGCCAGATACGGAGTCAAGATGTATAAGCTCTGTGACAGGGCCACAGGCTATACATGTAGTTTTATGGTTTATGAGGGAAAAGATAGCCACGTAGAGCCGACAAACTGCCCTGACTACATAGGAAGCGCTGGCAAGATTGTGTGGGACTTGGTGTCACCCTTATTCGGAAAGGGGTACCACTTGTACGTGGACAATTATTACACGAGCGTGACACTTTTTAGTCACTTGTTTGATCAGCAGATTGGAGCATGTGGCACCGTGCGACCTAATCGCCGGAGCTTTCCCCAGCGGCTTGAAAATTCCCGTCTTAGGCTGGGGGAGAGAGCCTGCTTGAAGTGTAATAACTTGCTCGCTATGAAGTGGAGGGATAATAAGAATGTTTTCGTTCTTACCTCCCTTCATGCGGACACGGCGGTCCAAATTACTACGGCGACTGGTGTTGTGGAGAAACCCCTCTGTGTCCATGAATATAACCAAAATATGGGAGGGGTGGACCTAAACGACCAGTTGTTGGCGCCGTACCTAATTGCCCGTAAGGCCAGACGCTGGTACAAAAAAGTGTCTGTTTATTTATTTCAATTGGATTTGCTGAATGCTTATGTGCTATACAGAGCTTCAGGACGGACTTGATCCTTCCTTAAATTCCAGGAAGAGATCGTCAGAGCCCTTCTGTTTCCAGACGGTGCTCCACCTCACCTTCCCCAACCAAATGCAGTAAGCCGGCTGCATGAGAGGCATTTTCTTTATGTCCTCCCGCGTACCCCTACCCAACGAGCCCCCCAAAAAAGATGTCGTGTCTGCAGCAAGCGCGGATATAGGCGTGACACCCACTATTATTGTCCCTCCTGTCCTGACAGTCCTGGTCTTTGCAATGGTGAATGTTTTGAACGCTACCATACACTAGTTGAGTATTAGCGTAGGGTACAGCACTGCACAGACTAGGCACACTTTCACAGGGTCTCCCAAGATGCCATCGCATTTTGAGAGACCTGAACCTGAAACCGGTTACAGTTACAAAAGTTACAGTTACAAAAAAAGTGTAAAAAAAAAAAAAGTAAAAAAAAAAAACACAAAAATTATATAAAATAAAAAAAACAAAAATAGTTATCGTTTTATTGTTCTCTCTCTATTCTGTCTCTATTGTTCTGCTCTTTTTTACTGTATTCTATTCTGCAATGTTTTATTGTTATTATGTTTTATCATGTTTGCTTCATAGGTATGCAATTTTTTTTATACTTTACTGTTTACTGTGTTTTATTGTTAACCATTTTTTTGTTTTCAGGTACACCATTCAGCTGCAGAGCGGATTTATTTATCTTGACAGCAACAGCATTTGCTCCCACGATACATAAAGCCGTAACTCCAGCGCTGTCGGAGGTGATTTCACCACCACAGTTAAAAAAAAGAGCATATATGCCGAAGCATGGGGGCAGCAAGGGCGGAGGAGCGATTTGCTCCTACCTTTTGCGGGTGGATGCCCCCATGCTTCGGCATATATAAATTTTAGGCACAGGTTGCGTTAAAAAATGTTTTATTTTTTATTATGTTTTTTTTTGTATTTGCTTTGCAGGTATGGTAAGTCTTACTGTTATACTGTAATGTTATTTTGTTTTATTGCTAACCATCATTTGCTTAACAGGTACGCCATTCAGTTGCAGTGCGGATTTATTCATCTTGACAGCAACAGCGTTTGCTCCCACAATACATAAAGCCGTGACATTCCTGATGTCCGGTTCTTCTCCGCTCTCTCCAGCCTCTTCTCCTGATATTTGGTTCTTCTCCCGGTGTTCGGCCTCTTCTCCCGCTCTCCGGTTCTTCTGCCGGGCTTCTCCGCTATCTTCTGCTCTTTTGCCACTCTTTTCCTAGCGGTGGCCCGGACTTCTGCGTCGTCTTCTCCCCTCTTCTCTTCTTTCGATGTTGACACGATGCTCTCTCCCACTGTCATGGTGTGTGAGCGGTGCGTGATGACTTATATAGGAGGTGACCCCGCCCCCTTATAATGTCACAGTCCCTGGGCATGCTGGGATTGTGAGTTCATAAGGGTGTGTGGTTAACATCACCCGGTGACCATGCCCCTTATGATCTCACAGTCCCAGCATGCCCAGTATCCCCGTACTCAGGAGAAGCAACAGAATGTATTTTGGGGTGTAATTTCACATATTCCCATGGCATGTTTGAGCAATATATCATTTAGTGACAACTTTGTGCAAAAATTATTATAAAATATTCCATGGACTCGACACGCCTCTCAGAAAATAGCTTGGGGTGTCTACTTTCCAAAATGGGGTCATTTGGGGGGGGGGGGTTTGAACTGTCCTGGCATTTAATGCACAACATTTTGAAGCTCTTCTAACCACTTGAAGACAAAGCCCTTCTGACACTTTTTGTTTACATGAAATTTTTTTTTTTTTTTGCAAGAAAATTACTTTGAACCCCCAAACATTTTATATATTTTTAAAGCAAATGCCCTACAGATTAAAATGGTGGGTGTTTCATTTTTTTTTCTTTCACACAGTATTTGCGCAGCGATTTTTCAAATGCTTTTTTGGGAAAAAACACACTTTTTTAAATTTTAATGCACTAAAACACCCTATATTGCCCAAATGTTTGATGAAAAAATGATCTTAGGCCGAGTACATGGATACCAAACACGACATGCTTTAAAATTGCGCACAAACGTGCAGTGGCGACAAACTAAACACATTTTTAAAAGCCTTTAAAAGTCTTTACAGGTTACCACTTTAGATTTACAGAGGAGGTCTACTGCTAAAATTACTGCCCTTGATCTGACCTTCACGGTGATACCTCACATGCATGGTGCAATTGCTGTTTACATTTGGTCAGCTGGCTGAATCACCGGCTGCATTCTCAGGTTCCCTGTTGGGACAGGAGAGCCAAAGAAAAACATGGAAGACGGTGGGGGGGGGGAATTCCCTCCCACTGCTTGTAAAAGCAGACTAGAGGCTAATTAGCCACTAGGATTCCTTTTACATGAAAGCCGACCGCTGGCTGAAAAGAATGATACCAAGATGATACCTAAACCTGCAGGCATCATTCTGGTATAACCACTCGAAATCCAGCAACATATGTTGCTGGTCCTTGTTGGGCATATATTGTAAAATTTTTTTTCATGCAACCCGTGGGCTGCATGAAAAAAGGAGATTGATCGGTGGGTACGCCCACCATTAGAATACCTCCCTTCATCCACCCACTTCTACTGATGTGCATACATGCACCGTTTATATATGCCGAAGCATGGGGGCATCCGTCCCAAAAGGTAGGAGCAAATCGCTTCTCCGCCCCTGCTGCCCCCATGCTTTGGCAAATATGCTCTTTTTTTTAACTGTGGTGGTGAAATCACCTCCGACAGCGCTGGAGTCGCTGATTTACATATCGTGGGAGCAAACACTGCTGCTGTCAAGATGAATAAATCAGTGCTGCAGCTGAATGGCCTAAAAAATATATGCCGAAGCATGGGGGCATCCGCCCCAAAAGTTAGGAGCAAATCGCTCCTCCACCCCTGCTATCCCCATGCTTCGGCATATATGCTCTTTTTTTTAACTGTGGTGGTTAAATCACCTCCGACAGTGCTGAAGTCACGGCTTTATGTATCGTGAGAGCAAATGCTGTTGCTGTCAAGATAAATAAACCTGTGCTGCAGCTGAATGGCGTACCTGCTAAGCAAATGATGGTTAACAATAAAACAAAGTAACATTACAGTATAACAGTTATGCCGTGTACACACGGGCAGACTTTCCGTCAGGACTGGTCCGACCGACCGAATCTGGCGGACAATCCGTCCGTGTGTGGGCTGCATCGGATTTCCGACGGACCGTTTCGGTCAGAAATCCAATAGACTTTAGATTTGAAACCTGCTTCAAATCTTTATGTTGTAACTCCACCGGACTCAGTTCCTAACGGAAAGCCCGTTCATCTGTATGCTGGTCCGACGGACCAGATACGGCACAAGGGCAGGGTACTACACCTCGCACTCGCTGCAATAGGAAAAACAAATTTTCCTATTGCGGCGAGTGTGAAAGGGAGACCACGATGTCCCTTAGGTCTGGAATGGATTTTAAGGGGAACCCCCTACGCCGAAAAAAACGGCGTGGGTCCCCCCAAAATCCATACTAGACCCCTATCCGAGCACTCAGCCCGGCCGGTCAGCAAAGGGGGTGGGGACAAGCGAACCAGGCCGCATGTCCTAAACATGGGGGGGTGGGTGCTTTGGGGGAGGGGGGTGCCCTGCGCCCCCCCCACCCCAAAGCACCTTGTCCCCATGTTGATGAGGACAAGGGCCTCTTCCCGACAACCCCGGCCGTTGGTTGTCGGGGTCTCCAGCAGGGGGCTTATCGGAATCCGGGAGCCCCCTTTAATAAGGGGGTCCCCAGATCCCAGCTCCCCACCCTATTTGAATGAGTACCCCTACCCATTCACCTAGGGAAAAAGTGTCAATTAAAAAAGACACTACACAGGTTTTTAAAGTAATTTATTAGACAGCTCCGTGGGTCTTCTTCCGACTTCGGAGGTCTTCTTCCGACTTCGCCGCTCTCTCCGGCCTCTTCTCCCGGTGTCCGGTTCTTCTCCTGCTCTACGGCCTCTTCTCCTGGTGTTCGACCTCTTCTCCCGGTGTCCAGTTCTTCTGCCGGCTCTTTTGCTAGCGGTGGCCCGGACTTCTGCATCGTCTTCTTCCCTCTTCTCTTCTTCCGATGTTGACACGACACTCTCTCCTGCTGTAATGCTGTGTGAGCGCTCCACAATGACTTATGTAGGCGGTGACTCCGCCCCCTTATGACGTCACAGTCCTGCGGTATGCTGGGACTGTGATGTCATAAGGGTGTGTGGTCAGCATCACCCGGTGACCACGCCTCCTTATGACGTCACAGTCCCAGCATGCCCTGGGACTGTGACGTCATAAGGGGATGGGGTCACCGCCTATATAAGTAATCGCGGAGCGCTCACACAGCATTACAGCGGGAGAGAGCGTCGTGTCAACATCAGAAGAAGAGAAGAGGGAAGAAGACGACACAGAAGTTCGGGCCACCACTAGCAAAAGAGCGGCAGAAGATAGCGAAGTAGCCATCAGAAGAACCAGACACCGGGAGAAGAGGTCGAACACCGGGAGAAGAGGCCGGAGAGCGGGAGAAGAACCGGACACTGGGAGAAGAGGCCGGAGAGAGCGGCGAAGTCGGAAGAAGACCCCCGAAGTCGGAAGAAGACCCCCAGGGCTGTCTAATAAATTACTTTAAAAACCCGTGTAGTGTGTTTTTTTATTGACACTTTTTCCCTAGGTGAATGGGTACCCCATACTCATTCACATAGGGTGAGGGGCCAGGATCTGGGGGCTCCTTATTAAAGGGGGCTCCCAGATTCCAATAAGCCCGCAGACCCTGACAACCAATGGCCAGGGTTGTCGGGAAGAGGCCCTTGTCCTCATCAACATGGGGATAAGGTGTTGAGGGCATGCGGCCTGGTATGGTTCAGGAGGGGGGGTGCTCACTCGTCCCCATCCCCTTTCCTGACCGGCCAAGCTGCATGCTCGCATAAGGGTCTGGTATGGACTTTGGGGGGACCCCACGCTGCTTTTTCGGCGTAGGGGGTTCCCCTTAAAATCCATACCAGACCTAAGGGCCTGGTATGACCCACGACGGGGCTTGCAAGGTGTCAATCTCACCGATAAAAGCGGCGAGATTGACTTCCTTTTCTAGTCCCGTCATACTGGAGACACGTTCAAAATGAACAGACTTGTTCGTGTGTGGGCAAATCCGTTCATTTGGAAAGTCCATCGTAACTCCATCAGGAAGACCGGCGGACATAGTCTGCTGGAAAGTCCGGTTGTGTGTAGGCAAGTCTGTCCGTAATCCGGTCGTAATCCGGTCGTGTGTAGGCAAGTCCGTTCATAAAAAAAGTCACTCGGAAGTCTCTCAAAAGTCCATTGGACCAGTCCGGTCGGAAAGTCCGCCCGTGTGTACGCTCCATAAGACTTACCATACCTGCGAAGCAAAAACAATAAAACATAGTAAAAATAAAACATTGCAATCTGTGCCTAAAAAAAATATATGCCGAAGCATGGGGGCAATCCGCCCCTAATGTTAGGAACAAATCGCTCCTCCACCCCTGCTGCCCCCATCCTTCGGCATATATGCGCTTTTTTTTAACTGTGGTGGTGAAATCACCTCCGACAGCGCTGGAGTCATGGCTTTATTAATTGTGGGAGCAAACACTGTTGCTGTCAACATAAATAAACCCGTGCTGCAGCTGAATGACGTACCTGCTAAGCAAATGATGGTTAACAATAAAACAAACATTACAGTATGACATACCATACCTGCATACCTGCAAATACAATAAAACATAGTAAAAATAGAGAGAACGATAGATATAGAACAATGGTGATCGAACAGTAGAGCGGACAGTAGAGAGCGAACATAAGAGAGAGAGAGCAATAGAGAGAGAGGAGAAAAATACAACCACAACTATTTTTGGATTTTTTATTTTATATTTTTTTGTGTTTTTGTTTGTTTTTTTTTTTCACTTTTTTCACTTTTATAAAAATTGTTAAAAAAAACAGTAAACTGAACGTTGCAGATTAGGGTCTCTCAAAATGTGATGGCCATCACATGTTTGGAGACCCCGAGACCCTGTGTTAGTGTGCCTAGGACTGTGTGGTGCTGTACCCTATGCTAAAACTTCACTAGTGTGTGGTAACGTTTGAAACATTAACCAATGCAGAGACCAGGTTGGTCAGGACAGGAGGGACAATAAAAGCGGGTATCACGCCTAAATCCGCATTTGCTGCAGACACGACATATTTTTGGGGGTTTCTTTGGGTAGGGGTACCAGAAAGGACAAAAGGAAAATGCCTCTCTTGCAGCCGGCTCACTGCATTTGGATTGGGAAGTTGGGCAAGAGCACCATCTGGAAACAGAAGGGCTCTGACGTTCTCTCCCTGGAATTTAATTGAAGCTCTGTAAAGCGTTCAGCAAAGCCTAATGAAATAAGTATACAGACACTTTATTGTACCAGCGTCTGGGCTTACGGGCAATTAGGTACGGCGCCAACAACTGGTCGTTGAGGTCCACCCCTCCCATATTGAGGTTATATTCATGGACACAGAGGGTTTTCTCCACAACACCAGTCGCCGTAGGAATTTGGACTGCCGTGTCTGCGTGAAGCAAGGACAGAACAAAAACATTCCGTGATTCCCTCCACTTCACCGCTAACAAATTATTACATCTCAAACAGGCTCTCTCCCCTGTCTAAGTCGGGATTCTACAAGCCATTGGGGGAAGCCCCAGCGATTAGATCGCACGGTGCCACATGCACCAATTCCATAATCAAAAAGGTGACAAAAAAGTGGCACGCTCGTGTAATAATTGTCCACATACAAGTGGTACCCCTTTCTGAATAAGAGTGACACCAAGTCCCACACTATCTTACCATCGCTCCCTATGTAATCTGGGCAGTTCTCCAGCTCTACGTGACTATCTCTTCCCTCGTAAACCATAAAACTACATGTATAGCCTGTGGCCCTGTCACAGAGCTTATACATCTTGACCCTGTATCTGGCACGATTGCTGGGAAGATACTGTTTGATAGACAAGCGGCCAGAAAACTTAATCAGGGACTCATCAACGCAGACAACTTGATCGGGAGTAAACAAGGCTGCAAAACGTTGGTTGAAGTGATTTACGAGGGGCCGAATTTTGTAGAGCCGATCAAATCCAGGATCACCTCGAGGACAACAGAGTTCATTGTCACTGAAGTGCATGAACCACAAGATCTGCTGGTATCATGTCCTGGTCATGGAGGCAGAGAACACGGGCATATGGTGAATTGGGTCAGTGGACCAATATGACCGCAACTCACTCTTTTTGGTTATGCCCATGAGGAGGGATAGGCCCAGAAATGTCCTAAATTCGGAAACCGTAATTAGTCTCCAATCTCTGGCAAGGGTCAGCTGGGGATTAGCGGTGATATATTGACATGCATACAAATTGCTTTGATCCACAATATATCTATAGAGATCTTCAGTGAAAAACAGCGAATAAAAATCAAGTGACGTAAAAGCAACTGTTTCCACATGAATTCCAGGTTGGCCAGTGAATGGGGGATGTACAGGTGCTGCAGAAGTGGTGGGTTCCCAATTAGGATTGGCGAATGCAGCAGGAAGGGCACTATGGGCTCAACGGGCCTGTGTTTGTCTTCTTCTTGGTGGCAGCGGGACACTACTCGTGCTTGCCACCACGCCAGCTTGAACTGCACTTATGGGACTCGCCACGTCACCAAGTGTTACTGCAGTGCTGGATATACGACGAGGGTGTACTAGGCCGCTGGTGCTTGCCAGTTCACCAGAAGGAATAGCGGCGCTAGTACTGGCTCTCTGCTCCATACGAGGGACCTGCAGTTCTTGCACCTCAACAACAGCAGGAGAAGATTGGGGTCTGGTACGCCTGACCTTGGCAGGGAGCACAACTCCATTGTCAGAACTATCTGTCAGGGTGCCGCTGTCATCTACAGGATCGTATTCTGAGCCTGAATCTGATAGATGAGTGACTTCCTCTTCACTATCTGTCATGCTCAGAAACGTGTAGGCCTCTTCAATACTGTACCTTCGATTTTATATTTTGGTCTCTAAATTTACTGGTATGCTAGTGAGACTCCTAGGTAAAAAAGCTCCTGACTGTCAGCAACCGATTCAAACGTTACCAAAAAAACTGTTAGCATTCACAGGGATCAGGCCTGACTCTGTGAATGCTGCAGTTATGTGTGTTTAGTGTTTTGTAAGTGACAGTGATCGATTGATACTGCACTTGGGTGGGCTGGGCTGGACAGAGGGGCTAAACGCAGGTGCTAGCAGGTATCTGGGCTGATATTGCTAACACTGCATTTTTGGGAACCCTAAACTGCTGGAGACGGTAGTATAGATCTGATCAGATCAGATATCGATCTGTTCAGATACTATACTACTAAGGGAGGCGTATGGTGCGTGCATGGATATTAGCGGTACTGGCACTAATTTGATGCTGCCTGGGGCAATGCAGACCCTCTCTGACACTAAAACCTAGCTTTGATCACCCGTCGGGTGATCAGGTGGTTAAATATTTATTGGGTAAAATATGGTGGGTGCCCTGATGCTATAAAAAAATAACTAGCTAAACTGCATCATCTGTGACACTTATACTGTGATCACAGGTGACAGGGGGTAATCAAGGGGTTAAACCTTTATTGGGGGGGTTAGGGGGGGTCCCTAGACCTATCTGGACCTAAGACTAATTACCCTAACACTAATTTTTGTCACTAATGACACTAGTACAGCGATAAAAAAAATCTGATTGCTGTACTGGGTGACATAGTGACAGGTGGTAAAGGGGTTAACTGGGGGGGGGGGGGGGTGATCAGGGGGTGAATTGTGTGCCTACGTGATCTGGTGGCAGTGTAGTGTTCAACTCACTGTTTGATGCTCTCTCCTCTCGGTCAGGAATGAAAAGATCGACACGAGGAGAGATGACATCACTTCCCGTCAGTGTTTACAGTTACACAGACAGGGGAAGGATATCATTCATCAGGAGTGATCACCAGGTCCAGGCCAGATTTCATTGGCCTGGGCCTGGGGATTGATCAGTTCCTGATCGAATCCGATCGTTGGGGACAGCGGGGGGCACGTGTGCGCGCCCCCCAGACAGCCACGTGCATCATAGTAACGTGATTTTGCGCAGCCGGACCAACCTGCTGCAGTAAAACTGTGGCGGCTGGTCCGGAACTGGTTAAATATATGCCGTTAAACTTGCAGTAACACACAGAACTATATGGCGTTAAACTTGCAGTAATGCAATTAAATATATGGTGTTAAACTGTCACTACATTCACACTCACTCAACTGTCCCTAGATTCACACTAAACTAATATTCTGTACTGACAATAGAATCACAGTAGCACACTATAGCACAATGTCTATCTAGTAACACCTCACTACACGGCAACAGTAAAAATGGCCGCTATGGAAAGAATACTTTTATAGTGTGGGGCGGGATTAAGAGCAATGAGCCATGATTGGATAGAGTCATCATGACAGCGTCCAATCATGGCTCTGATAGTGCTCTGTGCCCTGATTGGGCAAAGCTTTCATTGCTTCAGCCAATCGGGGCTTTCAATGCACGGTGCAGTGACACAGTGCATCGTAGTCATTCAGCAGGCGGAACAAACAGTTAAATGACCATATAATTCGGTTGTTCAGTGAATGGGTGAACAGCCAATGTTTGGTCCGAACTCATGATGACCAAACTGTTCACCCATCCCTAGTCAATGCAAATCTCAGGTATTCCCATGACAGGGAGTCAAATGTCTCATATATATCTAGAGAGAAAAGGAAGCCAGGGATTTTCCGGTGAAGCAAAAGGTGGATGAGGTGAATAACTTTACAGACATTGTCACCAGCCTGCCTCCCCAGGACAAAGCCCACCTGGTCCCTATGTATCAAGAGGCATAAATAATTGTTGATGCAAGTGCCCATGATCCCCAAAATCTTTAAATCCTCATTCACTCATCATCACTGGAGCCAACCTGGCAATACGCTGCAGCTTGGGGAACATGCAAAGATAAAATAGAAAGACAGAGCGCATTGGCTCCTGGTGCAATACTGTTTATTGCTTAGAGATTAAAAGTATAAAAGTAACACTAAACACTCTAGTACAAATAAGAAGCGCATCTGTGTAAAGCCGTAATAGCTCTCCCAAGTGCAGTGCTCCAGGCTGGAACCAGGTCATACTGACAGTCTAAAGTCTCAGTGTGTATTACCATGCAACTGTCAACAAACTGCTCATGAAACACCTGCTCACAATGAGGATCCTATGATGACAGAGAGACTCAGCCCAGGTGCAGACCCACCTGGTCATAGGGTAGAGACAGCTGATGCCTGACGCTTGGGTTGCTATGACAACATGTTTAAGAGGGCGTAGCCTCCTTCTTCAGGTTTGAGAGGAGCAAGTGGCTGACGCTGTGTTCAAATAAGCTGACTCTTCCATGCATGATGTTGGGGCTATGGCAGAAGTAGCTATGGACAAGAAGGCAGATTAAGCCACTCTGGCAGCTGCAGGGGACTGCACACTAGACTCTGTGATGAAGGATGAGAATGGTTTAGTAAGCCAGTCCACCACCTCCTCTGCATGCTGTGACTGGATAGCATGGGCAAGATTAATAAACAGAGAAAATTGTGCCCTGCCTGAGGATGGACCACATCCACCTTTGCCTGGGGACACAGACACTGCTGCCCCCCTTACAGTGGCATGGGAACATTTCCTTGTGTGGCATCTGCCTATCCTTGTTGGCCTCCTAGACATGATGGGGGGGCTTATTACCAACATTGTGAAGGGAAATGTGTGATTGGATGCACTTTAATCAATGGAAAGTGGTGTTGGGTACACTTTAACTTGAGGACTGCCGCTGATAGAAATGTTAAAACTATAACTGACACACTACAATATACTGCAGTTAAACTGCACTGAGGCAGTGCGATACTGTATACTTCAGTAAAGCTGCACTGATGCACTACAATATGCTGCAGTAATACTGCATGGACGCACTTCAATACACTGCAGTAAAACTGTACTGATGCACTACAATATACTGCAGTATAACTGCACAGACACACTACATTGACACACTTCAATATAGTGCAGTAAAATTGCACAGACACACTTTACTATACTGCAGTAAAACTGAACTGATACACTACAATATACTGCAGTAAAACTGCCCTGACACACTACAATATACTGCAGTAAAACTGCACGAACACACTACATTGACACACTTCAATATATTGCAGTAAAACTGCACAAATGCACTACACTGACACACTTTAATATACTGCAGTAAAACTGCACTGATGCACTTCAATATACTGACATAAAACTGCACCGACACACTACAATATACTGCAGTAAAACTGTACTGACACACTTTAATATACTTCAATAAAACCGAACTGATGCACTTCATTTTACTGCAGTAAAACTGCACTGATGCACTACAATATACTGCAGTAAAACTGCACTGACACACTACAATATATTGAAGTAATACTGCATGGGCGAACTTCAATATTCTGCAGTAAAACAGCACTGATACACTTCAATTTATTGCAGTAATACTGCACTGATGCACTACAATATACTGTAGTAGAACTGCACTGATACACTACAATATACTCCAGTAATACTGCATGGATGCACTTTAATATACTGCACTAAAACTGCACTGACACACTTGAATATACTGAAGTAAACCTGCACTGATGCACTACAATATACTGTAGTAGAACTGCACTGACACACTACAATATACTGCAGTAAAACTGTACTGACACACTACAATATACAGCAGGAATACTGCATGGACGCACTTCAATATACTGCAGTAAAACTGCATGGATGCACTACACTGACACACTTCAATATACTGCAGTAAAACTGCATGGATGTACTACACTAACACTACAGTAAAACTGAATGAATGCACTACACTGACACTGCACTGTCACTATATTCACACTACACTTGCACTCTATACTCACAATAGAATCACAATAGTACACTATAGCACACTAACCCTCTAGTAGCACTGAACAGAGCCCTGTTCTATCCCTCTCCACACCAATATCACACTTCAAATGGCTGCTCTGGGAAGGAACATTTTATAGTGTGGGTGGGTCTATGAGCAATGAGCCATGTGTCATTGTGACTTTCTTCAATCATGGCTCTGACAGTTCTCTGTGCCCTGAT
This sequence comes from Lithobates clamitans, assembly GCA_037952925.1. Taxonomy (NCBI): domain Eukaryota; kingdom Metazoa; phylum Chordata; class Amphibia; order Anura; family Ranidae; genus Lithobates; species Lithobates clamitans. The sequence goes on along the minus strand of JBBGZY010001996.1, from coordinate 266,893 downwards.
TGGCCAAAGCCTTCATTGCTTCAGCCAATCAGGGCTTAGAATACACTATGTGCACAGTGCATTGTGATGCATTCGGTTGAACGCCCTGCCAATTCGGGTATTCGCTGAATGGGCAAACAGCCAATTTTCGGGCCGAACTTTTGCTCGGCTCCAACTGTTCGCCCAACTCTACCTGCTGCTATAATAACTGTGTTTTTTTAATAGAATCCCCTGTGTTCCATTAAGTTATGTGCCCCAGTGTATGTGCTTTATAAAAATTATGTAGCTTTATACCTTATATCAGAGCGGCGCTCGCATGCCCGTCTGCCACTCTCCTCCTCTCCTCCCTTCCTCGGGGCTGATGTCAGCAGGGGATTCTCAGTCCCTCTCACTGTAATTCACAGATTGGAGAGGAGAGCGGCAGGCGGTCACGTGAGCGCCCAGTGACGCTATTAAATAAGGTATAAAGCTACATATTTTTTAAAAACAACCTACACTGGAGAACATAACATAATGGAACACAGGGGATTCTATTAAGAAAAAAAGTGGCTTTACAACCAAGTTAAGTACTATTATGCCACTCATCTGCATGCCATACCCTCCTGGTTCTATCCATCATGTTCCTTACCACTGGACAGGAATAGGATCCAGGCAATTATACCCAACACATCTCTGCTCACTGATATAGTAACCAGGTGATAAGGCGTGCAGATCCTTAATACACTTATGCCTAGCTCCTTCTTTCGTCATGGTCTACATCTGGAGAAAATGCATTTTGCTATTTTGTCTCTCTTCTCCCTGCTCACTTTTAACCAATGTCAATGACATTGCTGCAGTATTTAAATTAAGACACCTTGGTAACCCAGTGTCTTGTAAAATCCTCCTTTTTGAGGATTTGCAGGCTAATAAATTAATACCTATCCATATGTTTATAATTGAGAACGATTTGGTGGGACTTTAAATGAGATAGTGACATAGTCAATTATCTCCATCCCTATATTTGTTTAATAAAAAGAGAGCAGAAAGGGCAGGACTTTGCATGAAGCATGTGTGGGATAAGGGTTTAATTATTTGTAGGGGTATTAGACATATCTATAATACATAATTTAACTAGGTTTCACATAATTACTATCTAATTGGCTGACATTACTATTGTTCAGACAATTCCGTAAGTGTGCATGGGAATAGATACCTACTAAGTTGAGGGTTTTTGAACTACTCCATAACAGAGAAGAATAGAAGGGTATACAAAATTGAAATTTAACAGCTTTATTGTTTGAATATGAAATATAATATATATATGGTACAAATAGGTCCATACAGTATTAAAAGAATATAAACGGCAATACATAGACAAAGAATATTAATAATGCATTATGGAAATACTGGACAAGACACAAGGTTAAACACATAATATCTGTTGGCTCTACGCGTTTCATGACTTTGAATCGCTCATTGGGAGCAAACGTGTATTGTGTCTGTGAAATGACAAAGGTGAAATTACAAATTAATGCAGGACATTCACATCTTAAGGGGGCAGTAAACACAAGGTTAGAGTCCCAGCTGATACTTACAGGTTGTCCATGTACTGCTGGCCTGGGAGCTAGGCCACCAATGCCACCAAATGCTGGCACCACTCCCCCCCGGGGGCTGAGATGGGAGACCCGAATGGAAGGTACACCATACATGGCATACCCAGGGTAGACAGGCATCAGGCTATAGGAGAATGTATGAACTGTTGGGTAGGTGAGAAATAGTGGCTGTGAAAAAATAATAATGAGTAATAATATAGGTGCAAAAAAGAAGGAGAAAGAAGGAGAAAGTGATAGTGACCAATGTGATGATAGAGCGTGAAGCTAAGAGTGCATATAAACTGGTGTTAACGTTATGTGTATGTGGAATGGGCTGAGTGACATTGCACTAAGGAAATTCACAAGGCACATGGAATACTAAACACAGCCAACAAAAAAAAAATCAGAAGGGGAAGGAATGAAGTGTGAACGATGGGGCTGAAACCTGGTGTGAGGGAAGGTTACCTGTGTAAGGATCTGGAGGATATGTGATGGATGTTGATCTAGAGCATGAGGAATAGCCAAATGCCTGAACAACCCACAGATAGTGTAAATATATATAGGTGCCGCCACCCAAGGACCCAGCCTACGTCACACACACAGAAGCAGTGGGGGCCGCCAGGTGAATTGGGGCCAAAACTCCAACCCCAGCGCTCGTAGATGGAAAGTAGGATGGCATGACGGGGCCACAATATGTGACGCCGTACAGCCGGCGCAATGGGTGTGACATTGACATGCAGAGCCCACCCATGCCAATTGGGGAGGGGGAAAGGGAATGCAGGCAGTGGGCGTCGCAGCCCCCGTTTAGGAAAAATCAGGCCCGCAAGGGGCATACGGCAGCACGACTCAGAGGCCCCAGCGCAATGGAAACCCGCACTGAAACATGTGAATGAGCCTGACAATTAGAGGGCAACCAAATGAAATGAACTCATCAAATCACATAATAAAACAAATAACCATTTAAACATAAGAAGAAAATAGGGGCCAATAGTTAACATCAATGAATATAAGCAAAAGCTTGATAATAAAATTAAAATCCCAAAACAAATGCTTCCATCCCTAATTTGGTTATAATTGAGAAAGATTTGGTGGGACTTTAAATGAGATAGTGACGTAGTCAATTATCTCCATCCCTATATTTGTTTAATAAAAAGAGAGCAGAAAGGGCAGGACTTTGCATGAAGCATGTGTGGGATAAGGGTTTAATTATTTGTAGGGGTATTAGACATATCTATAATACATAATTTAACTAGGTTTCACATAATTACTATCTAATTGGCTGACATTACTATTGTTCAGACAATTCCGTAAGTGTGCATGGGAATAGATACCTACTAAGTTGAGGGTTTTTGAACTACTCCATAACAGAGAAGAATAGAAGGGTATACAAAATTGAAATTCAACAGCTTTATTGTTTGAATATGAAACAGAATATATATATATATATATATATATGGTACGAATAGGTCTATATAGTATTAAAATAATATTAACAGCAATGCATAGACAAAGAATGTTAAAGTGGAGTTCCACCCAAAAGTGGAACTTCCACTCATCGGATTCCTCCCCCCCTCAGGTGTCACAGTTGGCACCTTTCAGGGGAGGGGGGTACAGATACCTGTATATTACAGGTATCTGTACCCACTTCCGGCATAGATAGCCGCAGAATCTGTGGTTATTTACTCCACATCCTGTTCCCCCCCCCCCGCTGTCTGCTGGGAACTACACGGGTCCCAGAGACAGCAGAGACCAGCCGTATTGTGCTGCGCAACTCGCGCATGCGCAGTAGGGAACCGGGAAGTGAAGCCACACGGCTTCACTTCCTGATTCCCTTACCGAAGATGGAGGCGGCAGCACCCGAGGACCGAGAGACGGTTCGGCCTTGGGTGCCGACATCGCGGGCACCCTGGACAGGTAAGTGTCCATGTTTTAAAAGTCAGCAGCTGCAAAAATTTGGGCGGAGCTCCGCTTTAACCACTTAAATACCAGGCACTTATACACCTTCCTGCCCAGACCAATTTTCAGCTTTCGTTGCTGTCGCAAATTGAATGACAACTGCACGGTCATCCATCACTGTACCCAACTAAATTTTTATAATTTTGTTCCCACAAATAGAGCTTTCTTTTGGTGGTATTTGATCACCTCTGTGGTTTTTATTTTTTGCTAAACAGATAAAAAAAGATTGAAAATTTTGAAAAAAATAAAAGTTTTGCTTTTGTTTCTGTTATAAAATTTTGTAAATAAGTAGGTTTTCTCTTTCACTGATGGGCACTGATAAGGCGGCACTGACAGGCACTGATAAGGCAGCACCAATGAGGTGGCACCAATGAGCGGGCACTGACGATGGGCACTGATATGTGGCACTGATGGGCGGCACTGATATGCAGCACTGATGGGCATTGATAGGCAGCACTGATGGGCACCCATGGGTGGCACTGGTGGGCACTGATGGGCACCGATAGGCGACACTGATGGGCACTGAAAGGCTGCAAAGATGGGTTCTTATGGGTGGCACTGATAGGCGGCACTGCTGGCACTGATTGGCACTGATAGGCGGCACTGCTGGGCACTGATAGGCGGCACTGCTGGGCACTGATAAGCGGCACTAATGGGCATTGATACTTTGCACTGATGGGCACTGATATGAGGCACTGATAGGTATCCCTGGTGGCACTGGCAGTAGTAGGCATTGGGAGTGGGCACTGATTGGCAGCTGCCCGGGCATTGATTGGTATTTCCCTGGGAGTCTAGGGGGGCATACCTGGTGGTCTAGTGTGGATGGCCATCCTGGTGGGCCTGGGCGGCATAATGGTGGTCCTGGGCGGGATCCGAGGGGGGCTGTGGTGATAAACAATCAGCACAGACCCCTCCTGTCAGAAGAGCAGCCGATCGGCTCTCCTCTACTCGCGTCTGTCAGACGTGAGTGAGGAAAAGCTTATAACCAGCTCTTTCTATTTACATCTGATCACGTGGTAAAGAGTCTCCGTCAGAGACTCTTTACCTAGATCGGAGTTGCGGTGTGTCAGACTGACACACTGCAACAATTATCACAGCGATGCGCGCCCCCGAGGGCGCGCAGCGGCTTAATATCCTGAGGATGTCATATGACGCCCAGCCAGGATATTGAAACCACTTTGCCACCGTCATTCTGCCATATGGCGGGCGGCAAGTGGTTAATAATGCATTATGGAAATACTGGTTATGACACAAGGTTAAACAGATGATATCTGTTGACTCTACGCGTTTCATGACTGAATCGCTCATCAGGAGAAAACGTGTATTGTGTCTGTGAAATGACAAAGGTGATCCAGGACATTCACATATTAAGGGGGCAGTAAACACAAGGTTAGAATCCCAGCTGGCACTTACAGGGTATCCATGTACTGCTGGCCTGGGAGCTGGGCCACCAACGCCACCAAATGTGGGCACCGCTCCCCCCAGGGGCTGAAACAGGAGACCCAAACAGCAGGAAAACAGCAGGTTATGTGTATGTGGAACGAGCTGAATGACATTGCACTAAGGAAATTCAACAGGCACATTGAATACTAAACACAGCCAACAAAAAACAATCTGAAGGGGAAAGAATGAAGTGTGAACGATGGGGCTGAAACCTGGTGTGAGGGAAGGTTACCTGTGTAAGGATCTGGAGGACATGTGATGGCATTTGATGGCGTTGGTGGCCCGGCTCCCAGGCCAGCAGTACATTGACACCCTGTAAGTGTCCATGTACGTGTATTGTGTCACTTCAGAGACACAATACACGTTTGCTCCTGATGAGCAATGCACACTAACGTAGTTGTCTGAACAATAGTAATATCAGCCAATTAGATAGTAATTATGTAAAACCTAGTTAACATATGTATTCTAGATAAGTCTAATACCCTACAAATAATTAAACCCTTATCCCACACATGCTTCATGCAAAGTCCCACCCTTTCTGCTCTCTTTTTATTAACCTATCCATATGTGTTATTCTTATCTTTAGTTTAAGCACTATTTCCACTCTATGCAACCATGTTCTACTTTAAAATGTTCCATGAAATTTTAATTGAGGCCCCTCTCAATAATACTTTTCTTCATTTATCAACCCTATATAAAGCCCCTCCACTAACTAAAGATTCAGCTAAAGCTACAAGTTAGTGTAGTGCGACCTCTGCAGTGTTCAGCTAAAACTACAAGTTAGTGTAGTGCGTCCTCCTCACAGTGTTCAGCTAAAGCTACAAGTTAGTTTAGTGTGACCTCTGCACAGTGTTCAGCTAAAGCTACAAGTTAGTGTAGTGCGTCCTCCTCACAGTGTTCAGCTAAAACTACAAGTTAGTTTTTTGCGAGCTCTGCACAGTGTTCAGCTAAAGCTACCTGTAGAAGTGAGAGAGAGAGGATGAGGAGGATGAGGACGGCTTGGTCATCCACTCGACCAAGTCTTCCGCATGTTGCGGCTCAACACGGCCAGCTGCCGAAAAAAAGGCCAAGCGTGTCCCACGGCCACGTGATGATGAGGATGCACCGTGTCCACGACCAGCACTGTTGCCTCTAGACACAGAGCCTGCTTGCCCTCTTTTATTGCCTTGTGACTGTCTGCCTCTCCTTGTTGGCCTTCCAGACATACTAATGGCCTGTAGTTGCACTAAGCTGGGATATATATATATATATATATATATATATATATATATATATATATATATAAAGAAAAACATGGATCGATGCTTGATGCAAAAATATTCTTTACTTGAAAGTTTCAATCATACAGACATTGAAAGTGCAGACGTGAAAGCCACTGTACAGTATCGAGTGCGAGTTGCTCTTCATCAGGCTTCTCTGGCTGTGTGTGGAGAGCCTAACATCATCACCTTCTCTTATCCACACCCAGCATACCATCACACATGTGTTAAATCAAACAATTAAAATACTAATTACCTACTTTTGAATGATTAATCCATACTCTATAGACATGTCTGGTGAATAACCTTATACTACAACACTGAAAAATAATTACACCTACTGACATCTTATCATATATCATCTTTCACTGAATTTATGTCAAGGAGTGTATAACCTCTCTTATTACTACAATACTTCTATCTATACCTTATTGAATAATCATCATAATTCAATGACATTCTTAATAACGTCTCAGATTTCATAATACGTTCCAGCTGATATTTCTGTTACTTTGTTTTCCCAACGGGAGTTCATTCCACTGGATCTAAAAGGAATATATTGTATGCAAATCACAAATAAAATTATTATAATACCCTGTATCCAAATCCTATACAAACAAATATAAATCATAATCCTTAGTCATCCCATCAGGATACAGAGATTGCAGTCTGTTTATTCACCAAACCTCACGTTTTCTCAGTTTAAGAATCCTATCCCCCTCCCTCTTTTATCACAAGGGATTTCCTCCAATACCATAAATCACAAATCGGTATCTTTGTGTCCCATCTCCGAGAAGTGACGTGATACAGGGTGACCTGACTGAGGATGTCGGATCGTACTGCGATGCTGTGCAATACGATCCTTTATTTTTTGGGTAGTCTCACCTACATAAAGGAGATTGCACGGGCACATGAGGATGTAGATTACATACGACGACTGACATGTATAGAAGCCATTCACTGTTATTCTATTCTTAGTTGTGGGATGGATAAAGTGATTTCCTTTAAGCTTTAGGTTACATTGGATACAATTTAAACATGGGTAGCAACCCTTTCTTTTCTTACCGAGAAAAGTTGTTTTTTTCTCTTCCTGGGTGTCAGGTCTAAATTAAGATCGTACCAAAGAATCGCGCAAAGTTTTATTGCATCGATAGGCTTTCATGGGGGTTTGCTGAAATTCTTCTATCTGTGGGTACGATCGTCTCAAAATTGGCCAATGTTTCCTTACTAGATTGAAAATCCTGTCACTGTAACTATTAAATTGAAAAACAAATGGGATCCTAGATTTATTAGGTCGATATTTTTTATGATTACAAATGTTGATTGGCTTTAAAATTTTATTCAGTTCCTGTCTAATCAAACCCTCCGGATAGCCCCGCTCTTTAAACTTGCAACACATGAAAGATGATATATGATAAGATGTCAGTAGGTGTAATTATTTTTCAGTGTTGTAGTATAAGGTTATTCACCAGACATGTCTATAGAGTATGGGTTAATCATTCAAAAGTAGGTAATTAGTATTTTAATTGTTTGATTTAACACATGTGTGATGGTATGCTGGGTGTGGATAAGAGAAGGTGATGATGTTAGGCTCTCCACACACAGCCAGAGAAGCCTGATGAAGAGCGACTCGCACTCGATACTGTACAGTGGCTTTCACGTCTGCACTTTCAATGTCTGTATGATTGAAACTTTCAAGTAAAGAATATTTTTGCATCAAGCATCGATCCACCTTTTTCTTTATCAATTTATGGTGGAAATTGAAATTGGGAGTCCACCTTGATGGTGCTATGATTGGATAAGGATTAAAGAAAATAAGGTAACCCACCTGAAGTTTATCTATATATATATATATATATATATATATATATATATATATATATATATATATATATATATGTGCGGGGTGAGTTGCACAAAACGATCCAATCGTGCCAGCAATCTGGTCCCTCCCACGGACCGATATGTAGAAATGAAAAGTAGGGATTGCTGCACAGATAGTTTATTTCTGTAATAACTTACATAATAATCAAAGACATCAAACAAGCACCAGATGCAGCTGGCTGCGACGTTTCGGGCTTTGACTGATAGCGCCCTTTCATACGATTGTGAGAAAGGGCGCTATCCGTCAAAGCCCCAAACGTCGCAGCCAGCTGCATCTGGTGCTTGTTTGATGTCTTTGATTATTATGTGAGTTATTACAGAAATAAACTATCTGTGCAGCAATCCCTACTTTTCGTATATATATATATATATATATATATATATATATATATATATATATATATATATATATATATATTGATACTGCAGCTAGCAAAATCAACTGTCTGCCTGTAGTATGAGAACACCACCAACCTTCTACAGGTAGCTTTAGCTGAACACTGTGCAGAGCTCGCAAAAAACTAACTTGTAGCTTATTTAGCTGCTTGCTTGTTTTTCTTTCCGTATTTTCCTTCCCTATTATTCAGTATTTATTATACTAGATGAAGTAACAGTAATTTTTCTTTGGAAGCACAGGAGTAATAATGGACAATTAGAACTAAAAAGATCCTAGCTCTTCTCTCATAGTATCCATTACCGCCCAATAGTCTTTTAAAAATAGCGAATAAAAAGTGTCAGACCGAGCTACATGAACATGATTGGTCTATTCGAGACCCATACACAGCAAAACTAAAACATTTCAGGGTGGTGATTGAATGCAGTCGTCAATACAAAAGGAGCGCCTAGACCAGCCCTGGTATCATCCGAGATGAAGCTACGCTATGGGCAATAGCGAAACGCGTTGACAACATCAACGCTGACACGGCACGGACACTATGCTCTGGGTATGGGAGATAATGAGGAGGCAGCTGTAGGTGTTCGCTAACACAAGCTAGCCCATTTCCATCCATCTGATCCGGAATCCGTAAGGACAGTTTACCCCAACCAATTGGCTGTGGATCCAAGCCCTATAGGCGGAACTTTTGAAGCCGGTTAACCTACGCTAGCGGGCGGGTTTCACAGTATCGATCTGACAAGGAGGTTGAGGTTGCGGTGTACTATTACAAGTCCCGCTGTCCCTCCAGCCGCTGAAATCGGATCTGGCGCTGCACTTATCACCACATCCCTTTCTCATGAGGAGGGCAGTTTGATGAATGATCAATCCGGATCAGGACCCGGAGGATTAATTGGTGCAATGAATGGTAAAGTTTGTCACTTTTACTCATTTAAGTATACACTATATATTTACCATTTCATCACCAGTGACTTTAATTAAAATCATCTATGTGGATAATTACCTTCTATCAGTATCCTGTTTATTAATATCCCTAATTCATCTGATATTACTCAATAGGGCAGGTCATCATCTTGTGGACTTTTACCGGAATTTGCAGCCCAGCACAGGTGCATACCAATCAGCAGTAGTTAGCACCACTCAACCCTCCCCCCACTATCCATTCCCATCCATCCCTTAAGGATCTTTCTTGCTGTTGACAGGTATTTTTTGGCTTGCATAGGACATTGACATCTTATCAACCAATTAAAATGAAATCACCAAACATTTATACTATTATCTCAATACCAGCCAACACTTAGCAAGATCCTCAAGCGTCCGGACGTTGTTCAGCGTTGTGTGTTATTTGTTTTTGTTTAATGTACAATTTTTTGTTTTTTGTTTGTTCTGTCTGGCCCATCATCTAACTATACACGTAGTAATTGGGCCCCATTGGACCCAAGTACAATCTGTTTTTACTCTAATTATGTTTGTTGCCTAACATGCTCAATGTATTTTATACCATTTAATAAAGTGAATTACCTAATTCTTTGGCAATACAGCTAGTAAATTTTGACAATAATTATTTAATAAGTGTTGCTAGAGTAACCCCTTACCCGGACACTAGTACCGGGTGTTTCCCCTCTTTTTATTTAGCTGCCTGCAGTAGTGATAGGATCAGGAAATCATCATCAACCTTCTACAGGTAGCTTTAGGTGAACACAGTGCAGAGCTCGCAAAAAACTAACTTGTAGCTTATTTAGCTGCCTGCGGTAGTGATAGGATCAGGAAAACACCACCAACCTTCTACAGGTAGCTTTAGCTGAACACTGTGCAGAGCTCGCAAAAAAATAACTTGTAGTTTTAGCTGAACACTGTGAGGAGGATGCACTACACTAACTTGTAGCTTTAGCTGAACACTGTGCAGAGGTCACACTAAACTAACTTGTAGATTTAGCTGAACACTGTGAGGAGGACGCACTACACTAACTGTAAATAGTCTAGCTGCCTGACTGTGATACTAATAGAATCAAAAGAACACCAGCAATTTTCTTCAGGTAGCTGTAAATACTGTAACAAGACAAGCCTGCCTTTCAGTAGCAAGATCATAGGAATGGATCTAGCTAAACTGAATACAGTGTATATATATATATATATATATATATATATATATATATACACAACACCTGGGATGCATATATATATACACAATACATTGTAAGTGCAGCTAACTCACTGATTGTCCTGCCTAATCTAGCTAACTCAAATGAAATTACACTGTCTCTCTCTCTATCTAAGCACTCTGGAACACACTACATAGGGCCGCCATGCAGGCGGCCTTATATAGTGTGGGGCATGTTCTAAACCCCTTGAGCCATAATTGGCCAAAGCCACCCTGGCTTTGGCCAATTACAGCTCTCTACTGACGGCGCTGTGATTGGCCAAGCATGTGGGTCATAGTGCATGCTTGGCCAATAATCACCCAGCAATGCACTGCGATGCCGCAGTGAATTATGGGCCGTGACGCGCCACACGAATTTGACGCGAACGGCCCATAACATTCGCAATTCGACGAACGATCGAACAGCCGATGTTCGAGTCGAACATGGGTTTCACTCGAACGCGAAGCTCATCCCTACTGTACACCCCATCCATTACCTCCTGGGCCTCCCATATATGACCCCTACTATGACCCCTTCCCAGATTTGTTTAATAAAGGCTTTTGCAGATATTCAAGGATGGAACATCTTACGAACCAAGGTCGAGGTACATGGGAGTTATTTAATAATATATGGACACTCTGGGTTTGCTCTCTATATGGTCTACCACCTTCTCCTGAGATATCCACTTGATAATTAGTATTTTCTCTTACTAACTGCAGTGATTATGCTGTTACCCACTTGTGTGTGTTTTTTTATTTCAATATTAAATGTATACCATCTATCTCTATCGAATGGGTCTGAAATTGACTTCCAGACCTACTCTTTTTCTCTCTACTCACTCAAGTTTTGCTACAGATAAGTAAAGATAAGTAATTATGTGAAATATTGCCTATTTATTCCATATTTTGTCATCAAAGTTGGCATCATACCCTTAATGTACATTGAAACTAAATGTATGCAGATTTTATTGTGATCAAGGATATGATGTCCTTTTTCTTATGGTGTTTTTTTTTCTTTTACCTTTTACACTTCTTGTTCTTATGTTATCAAAATCAATAAAAACACAATTTATAAAAAGGTCAATTATGGAACAGTATGCAACAACAGCTCACTTAATGAGAGAGCCTTATGCAGCGTACACACGAGCAGACTTTCCGACAGGACTGGTCCGACGGACCGAATCTGGCGGACAATCCGACCATGTGTGGGCTGCATCGGACTTCCGACAGACCGCTTCGGTCGGAAATCCGATGGACTTTAGATTTGAAACCTGCTTCAAATCTTTACGTCGTAGCTCCGCCGGACTCAATTCCTAACGGAAAGCCCATTTGTCTGTATGCTTGTCCGACAGGCCAGATATGACGCAAGGGCAGGGTACTGCATCTCACGCTCGCTGCAATAGGAAAAAACACATTTTCCTATTGCGGCAAGCGCGAGGGGGAGGCGACGATGTGCCTTAGGTCTGGTATGGGTTTTAAGGGGAACACCCTACGCCGAAAAAATGGCGTGGGTCCCCCCAAAATCCATACCAGACCCCTATCCGAGCATGCAGCCCAGCCGGTTAGAAAAGGGGGTGGGGACGAGCGAGTGCCCCCCCTCCTGAACCGTACCAGGCCGCATGCCCTCAACATGGGGGGGTGGGTGCTTGATGAGGACAAAGGCTTCTTCCCGACAACCCTGGCCATTGGTTGTCGGGGTCTGCAGGCGGGGGGCTTATCAGAATCCGGGAGCCCCCTTTAATAAGGGGGCCCCCAGATCCCGGCCCCCCACCCTATGTGAATGAGTATGCCCCTACCCATTCACCTAGGGAAAAAGTGTCAATAAAAAAACACACTACACAGGTTTTTAAAGTAATTTATTAGACAGCTCCGGGGGTCTTCTTCCGACTTCAGGGGTCTTCTTCCGACTTCTCCGCTCTCTCCGGCCTCTTCTCTCAGTGTCCGGTTCTTCTCCCGCTCTCCAGCCTCTTCTCCCGGTGTTCGACCTCTTCTCCCGGTTTCCGGTTCTTCTGCCGCTCTCCGGCCTCCTCTCCCGGTGTTCGACCTCTTCTCACGAGAGCGGAAGAAGACCCCCCAAAGTCAGAATAAGATCCCCGGAGCTGTCTAATAAATGACTTTAAAAACCTGTGTAGTGTGTTTTTTTATTGACACTTTTTCCCTAGGTGAATGGGTAGGGGTACCATGTACCCCATACTCATTCACATAGGGTGGGTGGCTGGGATCTGGGGGCCCCCTTATTAAAGGGGACTCACGGATTCTGATAAGCCCCCCACCCGCAGACCCAACCAACGGCCAGGGTTGTCGGGAAGAGGCCCTTGTCCTCATCAACATGGGGACAAGGTGCTTTGGGGTGGGGTGGCCGCAGGGTGCCCCCCTCCCCCAAAGCACCCACCCCCCCATGTTGAGGGCATGCAGCCTGGTACAGTTCAGGAGGGGGGGCGCTCGCTCATCCCCACCCCCTTTCCTGACCGGCCAAGCTGCATGCTTGGATAGGGGTCTGGTATGGATTTTGGGGGGACCACATGCTGTTTTTTCGGCATAGGGGGTCCCCTGAAAATCCATACCAGACCTAAAGGGCCTGGTATGCCCCGCGACGGGGCTAGCAAGGTGTCAATCTCGCCGATAAAAGCGTCAAGACTGACTTCCTTTTCTAGTCCCATCATACCCGGGTCATGTTCAGAATGAACGGACTTGTTCGTGCGTGGGCAAGTCCGTTCAATCGGAAAGTCCATCGTAACTCCATCGGGAAGACCGGCGGACATAGTCTGCCAGAAAGTCCGGTCATGTGTAGGCAAGTCCGTTCGTAAAAACAGTCAGGCAGAAGTCTGTCAAAAGTCCGTCGGACCAGTCCGGTCGGAAAAGTCCGCCCGTGTGTACCCGGCATTATAGATTCCTGGTGATCTTGATTGCATTCCAGTTTGTGATAAATTGTCAGTGTGTCTTTAGACATTGTACTTACTGGGTAAAACAAACCAAGTTTGCAAACTAATCAGAACAATCCAGATTAACTTCATCAATAAGGACTAAGTAAGTCATCACTAAATTTTACTTGTGTGGGAAATCAATGATTAACATATTTCAGGCTCCATGCACACTGGGCTTAAAAAAACGTCTGTTCTCTTTGGAGAAAAAAATGCTCATATAGAGCATTTTTTGTACAAAGTTTAGACGAGTTTAGGAGAATTTTTATATTTGTTCTGCCAGTAAGCTCCAATCAGAGACGCGAATCAGAAGTTTTTTTATCCTGCCTCTAAACATTGATCTTAAAATATGCCTGTAAATGTCCTAATGTGTATGGACACCTAGGATAACACTGAGTTCTTTCTACAGGCAGAACTAAAAACTCCAGTAGAAGCAATGTTTTTTACACCAGTGTGCATGGGGCCTTAGTGACATGTTACAGTAGTTACACTTTCTGATACATTTTGTAAATAATTTGGATATTTTCGGCTTTGCTTACTTCTTTACATTATTTGGTTGCTCTTTTAAATTGCTTTATGACCTTGCAATAATGCAGATATTTGTATTTTCATTTACACGTTTCAGGGTCTCATGGAAGCTGTGATTACTTGGATGATAAAAAACCTTCAAACTCAATGGCAAAGGGTCAAAATGAAGATACTGATTTGACATCTCCAGAAAAGTCTATGGGGCTGAATATATATGACAAACAAAAATATGAATATCAAATACGTGTGTTAGAACATAAATTAGCAGCAGCAGAGGAGAAAGTGAAATATCTACAAGGGAAAATAAAGGATGTCAAACAAAAAAATGGAAATAAAATAGATGACATGATGAAGACCATAGAGGATAGAGATTTTAAGATAAAGCTTTTTGCAGATACATTTAGGAACATAATCGCAGAGGGGAAACTTCAAGGTGTGACTTTGAAGCCAGAGGGGACAATAGAGATGATAAGAAAGGTTTTAGAGGAAATTACTGAACAAAAAAAGGACCACATACCAGTTGATGGTACATATTTTTAAACAACAGATGATAGAACGGATTATGCAGGAATAGAAAAAATCATTTAAAGAAATGTTTTGTTCATCAACAAAAACATTAGCATGAAAAAACAAACTTGATTAAAAAACTAAAGAGAATAAAAAAAATAATATGAGTAATGTTTGTCAAATCAAATTTTCTAAACATAGTTTAAACTGAATCACAAATTAAACTTCAGGCAAATAGATCTACTTTGTGAGATGGTCAAAAGGGCCATTGCCTATTACCAATTCATATGTAGCTTCCATGCTTTGGAGTTCAACCTCGCCGCACAATCAACAAATGCCACTCAATGGAAATCCTGTTATTATTTAGATGCAAAAACTGCAGGAGAGGATGTTTTCCTATTAGATTAGGACTTCCTTACAAGGGTATGTATGTCACAGGGGTAAGAAATTACACCCAATAACACCTAGTGTACTCAATTCAATTAGATCTCCACTGGATCCCCTTCATTCACTAACATAAAGTAAACAAGTTAGATATTGGGAACATTCACCATAGGATGAACTCCCTCAGTGAACAATCAAAAGTACAATGGACCATTTAGTTAGATTGAGAATATGATTCAGGGACATAAAATATCACAATTCATTCAATGAAATGAAAATGACAGTGGAAATGATTTTGTGATATTTAGACATTACTAAACATGAATATTGAACGTCAACTGAATTCTCCAATTCTGTCCTTAACTTATACTTCGGCTTCCTAATGTTGACTGACAGTTTCCACTGAATTTCCAGCCAGCAAATATCTAACTCATATATATCTGTCATGCCAAGTGAACCATCTGTATATGAAAGGAATGCAATGGACATAGCACTTAGTTACAGTGCCTTGAAAAAGTATTCATACCCCTTGAAATTTTCCACATTTTGTCATGTTACAACCAAAAAAGTAAATGTATTTTATTGGGATTTTATGTGATAGACCAACACAAAGTGTCACATAATTGTGAAGTGGAAGGAAAATGAAAAATGTTTTTCCAATTTCTTTTTTACAAATAAATATCTAAAAACTGTGGTGTGCATTTGTATTTAGCCCCCTTTACTCTGATACCTCAAACTAAAATCTAGTGGAACCAATTGCCTTCAGAAGTCACCTAATTAGTAAAAAGAATCCACTTGTGTGTAATTTAATCTCAGTATAAATACAGCTGTTCTGTGAAGCCCTCAGAGGTTTGTTAGAGAACCTTGGTGAACAAACAGCATCATGAAGGCCAAGGAACACACCAGACAGGTCAGGGATAAAGTTGTGGAGAAGTATAAAGCAGGGTTAGGTTATAAAAAATCTCCCAAGCTTTGAACATCTCATGGAGCTCTGTTCAATCCGTCATCGGAAAATGGAAAGAGTATGGCACAATTGGAGACCTGTTGGAGATGCAGACAAGGCAAAGTCACATTATTCCATTTGTTCTGACTATGTCCGCTGATTCAACCTTTCTAGACCTTGGTATCTTCTTTTCTAAGACAGGTCCTCGATGTCTTACTTCCTGTAGACCTCATCCATTACCTCATGGGCCTCCCATATATTGGAGTATCCAAATATTCCAAGAGATTAGTCACTCATGTCCCAACAGCTGCCTGAAGACTTATTTCACTACATTGGCTATCTACTATGACCCCTTCCCAGATTTGTTTAATAAAGGCTATTGCAGATATTCAAGGATAGAACATCTTACGAACCAAGGTCGAGGTACATGGGAGTTATTTAATAATATATGAACACCTTGGGTTTGCTCTCTATATGGTCTACCACCTTCTCCTGAGATATCCACTTGATAATTAGTATTTTCTCTTACTAATTGCAGAGTGATTTTTCTGGTACCCACTGGTGTGTGTTTTTTTATAACAATATTAAATGTATACTATCTATCTCTGTTGAATGGGTCTGAAATTGACTTCCAGACAGGGGAGTTGATAGCTGGAAAAAGACCAGGGGCTTCAGCCCGAATTCCAAGGCCGGCACTGGGGGGAGGGGTATTAGTGGCGCAGGGTTTTTTGGCTGGGAGGTGGGGTTGTGTGAAAGGGGGTAAGCTGCCTGGCTTACCAGTGCCCATCAATGCTGACCACTAAACTTACCTACCTGACATGCATACACTGACCGACCAACCTGACATACACTGACCGACCTACCTGACATACATACACTGACATACCTGACATACATACACTGACCTACCTACCTGACATACATTGACCTACCTACCTGACATACATTGACCTACCTACCTGACATACACTGACCTACCTGACATACATACACTGACCTACCTACCTGACATACCCTGATCTACCTACCTGACCAAGAGACAGACTTCATGTGTCCTGCAGCAGAAGCTCAGCTGTGGTGTGCAAGGCAGCCAGAGGAGAGCCGCCCGCCCGAGCGCCGAGCAGGGATCGATGTGGCACGGCGGCCGCATTGTAATTCCCACCTTCTGGAGCCTGCAGTGATTATGATGGACGTCACATGTCCCGCTATTGGACCTGTGGGACGTCCATCATAGGTGCTGCAGGCTCCAGAAGGTGGGGCCTGCTATGTGACTCGGTGGTGCTCGGGATCAGATCAGTCCGCGCTTGGCAGTGGCGCTCTGGGCTAATAATAGAACAGTGCCCACCCGAGACCCACTTGGGGCTTCAGCCACTGTCACCCCCCAGCGCCAATGCCACTGCTTCCAGACCTTCTCTTTTTTGCTCTACTCACTCAAGTTTTGCTACAGATGAGTAATTATGTGAAATATTGCCTATCAATGTACTAATGTAGCTGTTCCGTGAAGCCCTCAGAGGTTTGTTAGAGAATCTTAGTGAACAAACAGCATCATGAAGGCCAAGGAACACACCAGACAGGTCAGGGATAAAGTTGTGGAAAAGTATAAAGCAGGGTTAAGTTATAAAAAAAACCTCCCAGGGGGTGTGGCTTGGCGCTAGGCGTATATGGCTGCTTGTTAGAGGAGCTCCCGAGGACCCGCAGCCTTGAGCCTCTCATTCTGCACTTCAGCACACGATAATGAGCAAGCAGAACAACCAGACACCACACACCCGATCCCACCATTCGGTGATGGCCTCACAGGGCAGGAATATCTCCGAAATCTTCCGGAATCAGTCACTGTCCCGGAACAGCGTGGCCGGAGCCAAGATGGCGCCGACACACAGTCGGCGCCTCATCTGAGGCGGCAGGAAAACACAGAGAGAGAGCTATCTGCAGACTTGAAAAAGTCACCTCATCACACTCTAATCATTTCCTAGAAATGAACAGACATTTAGAGGACCTCGATAACAGGGGGAGGAGGAGTAATATAAGGGTCCGAGGGATCCCTGAAACAGTAGACAATGATCAAATCATCCCAGCCCTTCTAAGAGTATTTAATAGCCTGTTGGAACGGTTTGAAGATACTGCCATTGAATTTGTGAGAGCACATAGGGCCCTGGGAGCGCGAGGCCCAGACAACATGCCCCCACCTGGCATTATATGTTGTTTGCAGAGCTTCACACTGAAGGAGGACATTATGCAAAAGACACGCCGTAATGATCAAATTGTGTTTAATAGAGAGGTGATAATGCTCTTTCAGGACTTGTCTCAAATAACTTTGAAAAATCGCAGGGCCCTGCGACCCTTCTTAGACAAGCTCGGTGAGAAAGACTTACGCTACACGTGGCGCTTCCCATTCACTCTACTTGTGACACACAACAGCAGACAATACTCTCTGCACTCGCCAGACGACCTTCCAAAGTTTTGCAACTCCCTGCAACTGGGCCCGGTTGAACTCCCGGACTGGTACCGAGAATTTCTCCTCCCTCCTCTGAATAGGAGTCCCCCTTGCTTACCGTGTGCATCCCCGGACAAACGCCAATCTAAAAAGATGAAGCAAGGTCGACAGGGAGGCTCACATTCTGGCACCCCCAGAGCTCGCTTGTCCGGAGCCCTGGATGATATCTAGAGGATGATATGGCTCTTCAAAGTACTAACTGCCATGTTCAAAGTTGTATACACCATACTCTCTTCACAGCAAACAGATTTTTGATCACTTGATCGCTTCTTTACGTGTTTACCCACTTTTGGTTAAGAACAAATAGGCGAACTTTGCTTTAAACTTTGACAGGTGCAAAGCTCACACCCTGGGACTCTGCTGGGCATGTCTTGAGCTGTATCTCCTACAAGGCATAGAATATGTGGTATGGATGGAGTCTATACCTTATTAATGCAGTCATGTTCCAGAAAGACAGAACCGGAGGGGGTTAGGAGACAGGAACTGAGTCACCTTTCATTATTAGACATGTATTAATCCACCTGTCTCTGTCAAAATAGAAGAGCTATGCTTAATACTGGTGCAGTTATAAACACTCACCTGAGGACTATACTGGACATGTCCTGCGATGTATCACCTAAGGAGTTCCTTCAAAACAGACTCCTTTGCCCGCTTATTAATATATTCTAGTTTATAATCTCCTCTTTAACAGCACAAATCTCACCCAGAAGTTTATTATCCTATACCAAAATGGGAAACTTCTCCATGACCAGTTCTGGCTTAGAGGAGTTGAGCTCCTATCACAGGAGACTCTTTGGCGAGCAAAACACGACAGTAGAATTTTGAACCTACTCCAATGGGAGATAGGTGTAACCCTTAGATCCGTAGACGGTCACCTAACATTTACTTTACTTTACAGGTTCAACAACTTAGGATCTCAACACACAGTTGATGTTTGTTATACCTCTATCAGTTATACTGGTTTAAGATCGCTATTTTTCTCTCGTATATATATGATGGTTATTAGTATTGTTTCAATAATAAGGATATGCAGTATGGATGGAGTACGCATCCTACTAATACGGTTATGTCTCAGAAAGCCTGACACCGATGAGGTTAGGGGACAGGAATAAGGTCACCATCTATTGCCAATAGTGTCCCTTATCCACTATGTAACATATTAAATATGGTTGTCTTCATATCTTATGCTCTTTAAACCATGATGCAGAATGATTTAATTTAAACCCAATCATTGGCTGCCTGATGAGGCTGCGGGCCTCTTATCCCCGTTAATTGAGTTTATCTCCCTTACAGAGCACTTTAAAACATATAGCATACCCAGGCTCACAGATTCCTATTTTATTGAGGCACACCATGCCACAAATGACTTGGCTAAATCAAAAGGGGTCACAATACTGATTAGCAAAGAAGCCAATTTCGAACTGACCGACAGACTGGCAGACCCAGATGGGAGATACCTCCTACTTAAAGGGAAGCATAACGATATCCCAACAACCCTAGCTAACGTCTACTTCCCAAATTCTTCACACCTAACCTTTTGTAGACGCATTGTAAGGGAGCTTGAGGGTTTCTGCTCGAGACGTATAATCTTGGGCGGAGACTTCAATCCCCCCTTAAATCCTCTGACAGATACATCCTCTGGCAAATCATACATAACCTACTGAATTCTGAAAAGTTTAAAATCACTGCTGAACTCTCTACATCTCATTGACACATTGTGCTATCTGTACCCAGACAGCAGAGATTTCACCTTCTACTCTGCTCCACATGCCAGATACTCGCGGATAGACTATATCTTCATATCACGCAAGGATCTACACACAGTCAAGGAAGTGAACAGAGGCATCCAATCCATAGCTGACCATGCCCCTGTCTTGCTCGCGCTGGACTCAACTGCCTCCTCTACTAGGGCTCCTAATTGGTGATTGAATTCCTCACTTCTGACAGACCATGTGTTGTTACCAAAAATCACATCACATCACATTTGAAAGAGTTCTTTACCCACAATGAAACTCCAGAGATTGACCCTCTGATGATATGGGAGGCCCATAAATGTGCTGTCAGAGGAGAATTAATGAGGTTGGAGGCTCAGCGAAAGAGAGATAGGGAAAAAGAAATCACAAAGCTGACAGATAGAATCTCAAATTTAGAATCCCAACATAAACAATCGATGACAACACGAACTGCGACTGAACTACTTGAAACCAGGAAAACCTTACAGCAAATAATTGACGCCACTACTAAACGCTTCCTATTTTTTAGAAAAAATATATATTATGAATATGGAGACAAAACAGGCAAATTTCTAGCTAGGGCCCTGAGAGGACCCCGACACCACAATAAAATCCTAGGCATACAAAATGTAACGAGCCCCTTGCTCGCTCGGTTCCACTCTCCCGACACTCCTCTGCTTCTATAGAATCAGATTGCAGATCGCACGTCTGATGGTCTACAGCTATGTGCCATTCTAATCCAGTTGTGTAGCTCAGAACAAACACCAGGAAGGCTGTATGTAAGTTCAACCAGGAATCTCTTTTATTGAAAAATACAGGCTCTTTTATACAGTAAAAGAGGAGGTGTATACCTCCTGCTCATATTACTCTGAAAATACACCTGTGACCAGAAACCTAATTAACATGGGCTAAATAACTAATCCCTTTAGACAGCCTAGATGACTCAGACATGATTAGGCCAGACTGGCCATCTTGTAGCTCAGAAAACCCAATCAACATTATCACAATAGCAGAGTTAATTAACACAAACAACAATGGGGATCTAATGACTCTTAGATCCCATACTAGAGACTTATTTACAATAGACATTCTAGCAGGCAACAGACAGACAGGTGGCTGGAATTGACATCAGCGTCTTCTAACAGTATTTGTCCCAGCATTATAAATCAGCCACTATTTCTAATTTGGCAAATCCAGGGTCCCCAGAGTCTGTGTGTCCTGGGGGACCAGGACCGGAATCCACAGTCATACCACCTCAAGGGTCCCCAGGCATACAGCTCACAAAGAGCACCGTTCCCCCAAATGCCAGGGCCCACGATCGATCAGCAAGAGGCTAGCATACAGTCCCCTCCAAAAGTCTCTCTCCCGGCTAGGTCTGTCACACAAAATAAAAAAGGGACTCTGGACATGACTGACAAGCTGATCACCCAACACTTCCATGACTACTATTCTAACCTCTATAATTTACCTAGTCCACATAAACCGGCAGAGGTACAGGGAAACAGGTCACAAATTATAGAAGACTATTTACAATCCTTGAATCTCCCTAAACTATCTGAAGCAGATATTGAAGCCCTAGAACAACCCATTGACAATTCCGAAATACAATTAGTAATCAAAGATTTAAGGACGGGGAAGAGCCCTGGCCCAGATGGCTTTACGTCCATCTACTATAAAACCTTTATAGACATCCTGACTAAGCCCCTGACAAAAGCGTTAAACTCCTTTTCAACACCCAGAGAAGTCCCTCAGACATTTCTTTTGGCACACATAACTGTCATACCCAAGCCGAACAAAGACCCAACGCCATGCCCCAGCTACAGACCAATTTCGCTACTGAACCTGAAAGTGAAGCTACTAACCAAAATATTAGCTAACAGACTTAAACCCCTACTTCATACTTTAATTGGACCAGAACAGGCAGGATTTACACCCAGAAGGGAAGCAAAGGATAATGTCACAAAATCACTAAACTTAATTTATGTGGCTAGAATGCGAAAGATCGAGGGCCTTCTCCTGTCTACGGACACGGAGAAGGCCTTCCAACGAGTAGCATGGGACTTCATGTTAGCAACATGCCAGTATGTTGGTTTAGGCTCACATATGATGGCATGGATATCTGCACTATATAGGAACCCTACAGCTAAGTTACAAATTAATGGCTCTCTATCTGATACGGTAACCATTGCCAACGGCACTAGGCAGGGCTGCCCACTCTCGCCAATCCTCTTCATCCTATTGCTCGAACCCTTCATTAGAAGGGTAATAGCTACTCAGGATATCCAGGAATTTAAAGTTGCAAACACAGAATTTAAAATAGCGGCTTACGCCGACGATTTATTATTTTTCCTGACAAAACCACTCACATTGATCCCCACATTACTGAAGGAATTTTCCCTCTATGGAAACGTTTCCTATTTAAGAATCAACTATGCAAAATCAGAGGCGATGAATGTCACTCTACCAGAGAAAATATTTAAGAAAGCACAATTTTACAGCCCCTTCAAATTTGGGTGTATGGTTGACCCCCCAACTTTCCCAAATTTTTGATAGGAACTTCCTACCCCTTCTTAAAACTATAGGAAAAGAATTGCTATCTTGGCACGCAAAAAACTTCTCCTGGTTTGGTAGAGCTGCCATATGTAAAATGTCCATATTACCCAGAATTCTTTACCTTTTCAGAACCCTACCCATAAAGATACCACAAAGCTTTTTAAAAAACTACAATCGATCCAACTCGATTTTGTATGGGCGCATAAAGGCCCATGGATCAAATTTGATCTTATAACCAGATCCAAAGAAAGAGGAGGAATGGGCCTACCCGACTACAGAAAGTACTACCATGCTTCACATATCACCTGGATTGTCGACTGGCACTGCCACCAGAACCTCAAAGATTGCGTATCTTTGGAAAATGAATTAAGCCCAATCCCCTTAAAAATCTCTCCATGGATACCATGGACAGGCTACCCACTGACTCTGAAACAACACAACAAAACAATCCGATTTCTCCACACCTTTAAGCCCTCTAACTCCGCTCAAAAACAACCCTGACTTTCCTCCGGGAATGGGGAATCATTCACTACAAGCATCAGACGTAGATATACTCTTACTTGCTAAACACTGTTTCAAAAATGATTTGATCCAAGATTTTGACACACTGCAAAGGGATAACCATACCCAGGGCCTGCCGCTCTGGACATATTTTCAAATACGCAGCTATTTCAACAACACTCACCGAAAGAAACATTTCACAAGACAACTAACAGACCTGGAATCAATGTGCCTGGAGGGAGCTGAAATTCGAAAAGCAACCTCATTAGCTTATGCCTGGTTGCAAGACTCAAAACAACCAACCTCAGACAGATTCAGAGAGAACTGGTCCAGGGAACTCAATGTAGAGCTAACTGACCGACAATGGCAAAGGGCATGTATATGTGCACATAAATGCTCCTTGAGCACCAGAATGCAAGAAACAACACACAAATTGCTCACGCAGTGGTATGCCGCACCTGCCAAACTGCATAAGTGGTATCCTCAACCTTCCAAACTTTGTTGACGATGTAAGAAAGCTAAAGGCACTCTTTTTCACATATGGTGGCAATGTACCAGGATATCGCCATTCTGGTCAGAGGTCACTGAAGCTGGACGCGGCGTGTTGTCTACTCCATGTTACTAGTTTTTCACTTCGAAAATACAAAAGGTCCCTATCTAAACACTTGTGAAATGCAGCCAAATCCCTTATACCTTTGTATTGGAAATCTACTAATGTACCTTCTATTAAAGAATGGCTACACAGGATTACAGATATTCATGACATGGAGGAGACGATCGCACAGTCCAATGATGCGATTGAGAAGTACCACCAAACATGGTCTCCTTGGTTTGCTTTCAGATACTCACAGGAATATGAGAAACTAAGAACACTCAAAATAGACTGAGAATGCCTACTCTACCCCTCCTAGGGGTGCTCTGGTTTCAGTCCATATTTTACATGGAACTAAACCTTACCTTGGACACTAAGACTTAATGACAAAAAGAAAACAGGTTTGAAACGTCCACATATATAGAACCCCTCCTCAAGTTAGAATTAAAATACTATACTTATTTGTTCAACTATAGACAATGGATCAATATACGACACTGATGAAAAGATGATTTGATATGCTCTCGGTACACTCCTCCTCACCCCTCACTCTAGACCTTTACTCTTCTTCCTACACTTTCTCTACCTCTACTGCACTCTCCCCCTTCCCTAATCATAGTTAGTCTTTACTTTACTTGTCTCTCACTCCTACCCACTTACCAATACTTCACTTAAAGTAAAGCTCTAAGGTAACCATAAAGAGTTAATTGAATGACAATGTTAACGTATTCCTATTGGATTATATACGCACTGTTTAACTCAAGATTTTCACTCTTCTCCTTGTTTACTTGGTTCCAGATAATTATGTACGCCTTTGAATGGATATTATTTCACTTGTGTTCATGTTAACAGTGATTATATGTACCATGTGTTACCTTTAATAAACTTTTGAATGAAAAAAAAAAATCTCCCAAGCTTTGAACATGTCACGGAGCTCTGTTCAATCCATCATCTGAAAATGGAAAGAGTATGACACAACTGCAAACCTACCAAGATATGGCCGTCCACTAGATATGTGCAGAACTAAAACATTTGTTTTGTTTCGTTTCGATTCACTATTTACATACAGTTGTTTTATTCATTTAATTTGTTTTTGGAATTTGTTTAGTTTACTTGTTTTTTAATCGATTCGAAAAGTTTTTCAATCAATTTCAAATAGTTTTCAAATTCGAAAAAGTTTTCAAATTCAAAAGGTTCGAATAGAAAAGAATATAACAGAAAATAAAAGAATATAATATAATAGAGTAAAACAGAACAAAATATCATAGAAAATAAAGAACAGAATAGAATGGAATATAATATAATATAAAGGAATAGAAAATATTAAAAAACAATAGAATAAAATACCAAAAAGTGAGAAGAGAAAGCGGGACTTTAACGAGACGTGTCAACGCATAAATATTAATTAATTGGCCAGGCACATATAGAGTTGGCCTGTATCCAATATAAGTATAATCCGGACATAAACATTCTATAACCAGGGAGACACTGGGCGTAATCACAAAGGATTTACAGCAATATTCGTATAAAACATCGTTTAATACATCATTAGACATAAAAAGAATTGATAAAAGTCAATCAATCAAGGGTATGGTGGATATAAAACGTATACAGTTACAGTACAGGTAGTTGTTAGATTGTAGGCATCCTTAAGTTGTTAACTCTACGTGTTTCTTGGCTTACAACCAATCATCAGGAGTTCAGATGCATAATAACTAGAAAATAATAAAGCAGCCATTAATCTAATGATTGACATAAACATATTGAGAAAGCAAAAACTACAATAGTACTCACTAGTAAAATGGATAGTTGATAAAATGGGAAGGTAGTCCGGCCTGCAAAGTCTCACCCGGGGTTGAGGCAAGGACCAGCCCCCCAGAGGTATACCCCAAAGTGGAGGAGGATGCCATCAAAACTAGGACACCCCACACAATATGGCCCAAGGAGAAAGGGGGAACCTGGCAAGTGCATGTGGAGTGCTGTGGGGGGAGAAAAAGAATTATGAGTGGAAATGAGAGTGCAGTGAGAAAACCATCCATGAAGAAACAGAGGTGAGTGACTGGGGAGTATAGCAGAAAATGTGGGGCAAAGGAGGGGAGTGGAGTGATGATGAATGGTGAACGGGATATGAGTGTTGAAGTGTGAAAGCATGGATGGCTATGAGCAGTGAGGGAAGTTACCTGTGAAGTGCGAGTGTAGCATATGCCGGTCATCCCTACACATGTTGAGACAGCATGTGGAGTGGGCTAGTTAGAGGCAGGGGGCGTGTCCCCGCCAGGGTCATGAGGGGACGTCAGTGCAGCGCACAAGGGGGAGGGAGGGTCCACTCCCGATCATGATGATCTGGGCGGAGTGCCCTCCCCCTGTTGCCATGACTCCCAAGGAATGGAACAGAGACGCCTGCAGTGCGGCATCGTGAGGCGCCGCACCATGGGCGCAAATGCATGACTCCGATGCGTTGAGGTCACGGTCCGCCTCCACCGTGGTGTAGGGCGGGTGAGGGGCCACGAACTGGGCGCATCACAACCCCGGGAATGAGACAGGGCCAGACCAGAGACCCACCTCCCATTGCCTATATAACAGTGAGTGGTAAAAGACACATAATGGGGTAGTACAAGTAAAAGAGTGGAAAAGTATGCACTAAATTAAATCAGAATCAAAGTATGCATAAAATGGTCAGCAAATGTTTAGCTGATGAAAAGGAAAAAACAAGAAAAAGATGCAGAAAGCTATGATAAACTGGAAAAATACATAACAAAGATGATACCGTAGACTCGAAAACTGAAAACTTCACCATTCATCATCACTCCACTCCCCTCCTTTGCCCCACGTTTTCTGCTATACTCCCCAGTCACTCACCTCTGTTTCTTCATGGATGGTTTTCTCACTTCACTCCCATTTCCCCCTTTCTCGTTGGGCCATATTGTGTGGGGTGTCCTGGTTTTGATGGCATCCTCCTCCACTTTGGGGTATACCTCTGGGGGGCTGGTCCTTGCCTCAACCCCGGGTGAGACTTTGCAGGCCGGACCACCTTCCAATTTTATCAACTATCCATTTTACTAGTGAGTACTATTGTAGTTTTTGCTTTCTCAATATGTTTATGTCAATCATTAGATTAATGGCTGCTTTATTATTTTCTAGTTATTATGCATCTAAACTCCTGATGATTGGTTGTAAGCCAAGAAACGCGTAGAGTTAACAACTTAAGGATGCCTACAATCTAACAACTACCTGTACTGTAACTGTATACGTTTTATATCCACCATACCCTTGATTGATTGACTTTTATCAATTCTTTTTATGTCTAATGATGTATTAAACGATGTTTTATACAAATATTGCTGTAAATCCTTTGTGATTACGCCCAGTGTCTCCCTGGTTATAGAATGTTTATGTCCGTATTATACTTATATTGGATACAGGCCAACTCTATATGTGCCTCGCCAATTAATTAATATTTATGCGTTGACATGTCTCATTAAAGTCCCGCTTTCTCTTCTCTCTTTTTAGTATTATTAATTGGGATGGAGACATGTCAGCATTCATAATGTTGGCTTGGACAGGTCACAACCCCCCTTTATGTGCCGAATAGAATAAAATAGAAAGATTATAACCATCTTCTGAAATTTGAATAGAATAGAAAAGAATAGAATAAAAAAAACAATAGAATAGCAATAATATAACCATTTTCTAAAATTCAAATAAAAATCAATTCAAATTTGAATGGAATATGAAATAATAGAGTAGGATAGAATAGAATATGATACAATAGTATAGAAAAAAACTGAATAGAAAGAATATAACCATCTTCCTATTCTAATCTGTTGTTTTCTATTCTATTAAAATTCAAACTGATTCTATTTGAATTTTGGAAAATGGTTATATGCTTTATATTCTAATCTATTCTATTCTATTGTTTTTTTAATTATATTGTTTTATTTATTCATTTATTCTATTCTATTTTATTCTATTCTTTTCTACTCTATTATTTTATTTTTTATTCTATTCTTTTCTATTCTATTCTATTATATTTTATTATTTTCTATTCAAATGTATTCTATTTGAAATTCAAATTTTCGGAAGATGGTTATATTCTTTCTATTATATTCTTTTTTTCTATACTATTCTGTTATTTTGTATTCTATTCTAATCTTTTCTTTTCTATTCTATTAAAATTCAAATTGATTCAATTTGAATTTGGAGAAATTATTATATTCTTTCTATTCTATTCCATTGTTTTTTTTTAATTCTATTATTTTCTATTCTATTATAGTTTATTCTATTCTTTTTTTCTATTCTTTTCTAGTCTATATGTTTCTATGTATTCAAAATCAAACTTATTCTATTTGAAATTTGAATTTCAGAAGATGGTTATATTCTTTGTATGTTATTCTATTCTATTTGTTTCTATTATATTCAAGTCTATTTTGTTCTTTTATTTTCTATTCTATGTTGTTCTGTTTTACTCTATTATATTCTATTCTTTTATTTTCTGTTATATTCCTTTCAATTTTTTTTCT
Source organism: Lithobates clamitans (assembly GCA_037952925.1). Taxonomy (NCBI): domain Eukaryota; kingdom Metazoa; phylum Chordata; class Amphibia; order Anura; family Ranidae; genus Lithobates; species Lithobates clamitans. The sequence continues at coordinate 238,591 of JBBGZY010001996.1, read as the reverse complement.
TTATTCTATGTATCCTCTTCTGCAAAATAAGCATGCCATGTTATTTAGTATTTTGTTGAAAATAATGTTACTTTGTTAATATTCTTTAAAGCTCATATTAGTAGGACGTTTGGCACTCCATGTTCTTTGCTACTCCTGGAAAATTCTGTACTTGGAGTCCTTTCACAACCTGTAGAGAGAAGCAGGCTTTGTTTGACAGTGGGAAAAGTCATGATGACATGCACAGTGCAATAACCTTTAACATGTAAAATAAATAAACAGTTTTTGTTGTTGTGTCAGAGGACATGTGCCCTCCTGTCCCTTCTGTATTAAACTATATTGTAATTGTACTGTCTCCCTATTGTAAAGCGCGACACAAACTGTATAATAATAATAATTCCTTTATTTTCTATACTATTTTATTCTCTTTGGAAATTGGAAAACTATTTGAGTTCGGAAAACTATTCAAAAACGATTTGAAAACTATTCGAATTTCATCCAAATTTTTTTTGTTATTTCTATTAGTCGTGCTCTCCACAAATCTGGCCTTTATGGAAGAGTGACAAGAAGAAAGACATTGGTGAAAGAAAGTCATAAGAAGTCCTGTTTGTAGTTTGTGAGAAGCCATGTGGAGGACACAGCAAACATGTGGAAGAAGGTGATCTGGTCAGATGAGACCAAAATTCAACTTTTTGGTTTTAAAGCAAAACGCTATGTGTGGGGAAAACTAACACTGCACATCACCCTGAACACACCATCTCAACCGTGAAACATGGTGGTGGCAGCATCATGTGGTGGGGATGCTTTTCTTCAGCAGGGACAGGGAAGCTGGTCAGAGTTGATGGGAAGTTGGATGGAGCCAAATACAGGACAATCTTAGAAGAAAATCAGTTATGCCGTGTACACACGGTCGGACTTTTCGACCGGACTGGTCCAATGGACGCTGACAGACCAAATCCGGCGGACAATCCGATTGTGTGTGGGCTTCATCGGACCTTCAGCTGACTTTTCCAGTCACAAATCTGACGGACTTTAGATTTGGAACTTGCTTCAAATCTTTACGTCCTAACTCCGCCGGACCCAGAAATCCGCTTGTCTGTAATGCTAGTCCGACGGACAAAAACCAACACTAGGGCAGCTATTGGTTACTGGCTATCAACTTCCTTATTTTAGTCTGGTGTACGTCATCACGTACGAATCCATCGGACTTTGGTGTGATCGTGTGTAGGCAAGTCTGTTCGTTAAAAAGTCAGTCGGTTGAGGAAGACCGATATAGTAGACTGTGTCCTACCTTCGCATTATATTATGCTAGGCGTGAAATCTTAATGGTATGGAAAAAGGCGGAGCCTCCTACTTTGGCATCATGGAAAAGGTCGGTGAACATGGTACTTCCCCTGTATAGATTGACATATGGAAGTAGGCAATGTCCAGGAAAGTTTGATAAGATCTGGTCCTCTTGGGTAGACGCCTCTGGGGCCCCGGAACCCCCTCCCCCATAATTATTATGCTATGAAACTGGTTGGAGGAAATCCTGTGTCTCTTTGACTACTCTCCTGCTGCCTGTTCCCTCTTGCCCTCCCTTGCCTTTCCTTCGCTTCCCCTTCCCCACTTCCTCCCCCCCTTCCCTCCTCCCCTCCCCCCCCCTTCCCCCTCCTTCCCCTTCCCTCCCCCCCTTCCCCCTCCTTATCAGGTTGGATTGAAAATGGTTACTTACTGTATGTAAGTTTATCTACGATGCTATAATACTATAATGTATTAAGGTGTACTGTTAAGTGATACTTCTGATATTTGCACAATTGGAATATCTGATAGGCAATGACTACAGGTTGAAGGTTGATTTTACTGTCATTTTCTTCTATACTTTGAATGTTTAAAATCATTCTGTAAAGTAATGCTGATTTGTTTATTAAAAATTTTCTGTTAAAAAAAAAAGTCAGTCGGAAGTCCGTCAAAAGTCTGTCGAAAGTCCGCCGGAAAGTCCGTCGGACCAGTCCGGTCGAAAAGTCCACCCATGTGTACACAGCATTAGAGTTTGCAAAAGACTTGAGACTGGGGTGGAGGTTCACCTTCCAGCAGGACAACGACCCTAAACATGCAGCCAGAGCTACAACGGAATGGTTTAGATCAAGCATATTCATGTGTTAGAATGGCCCAGTCACAGTCCAGACCTAAATCACATTGAGAATCTGTGGCAAGACTTGAAAATTGCTGTTCACAGACGCTCTCCATCCAATCTGACAGAGCTTGAGCTATTTTGCAAAGAAGAATGGGCAAAAATGTCCCTCTCTAGATGTGCAAAGCTGGTAGAGACATCCCCAAAAAGACTTGCAGCTGTAATTGCAGAGAAAGGGGGTTCTACAAAGTATTGACTCCGGGGGGCGCCATACAAATGCCCCCCACACTTTTCACATGTTTATTTGTATCATTTATCATTTTCCTTCCGCTTTACAATTGTGAGCCACTTTGTGTTGGTCTATCACATAAAATCCCAATAAAATACATTTACTTTTTTGGTTGTACCATGACAAAATGTGGGAAATTTCAAGGGGTACGAATACTTTTTCAAGGCACTGTAGATATAGCACAGCCCATAATGTGCCTTGACTGTTATTGTTTGAATGACTGAACATTTCTGAAAAGTGTTGTGCTTCTACTATATTTTAAGAATGATGACATCGGATAAAAACACCCAATGACACTGGGAAAAGCTGGAAAAGAACAGAGGCAGACATTGCAAAGGACCCTGTCATAGGGACACCAACAGAACTGTACTAAAAAACTGAAAAAAGTTTTCAGATATCCACAAATGTTTACAGGAAGATGTCATAATATAAAACATCATAGAAAGAGCAAGAGAAAAACAGTGAAACTCAAAATAATTACATTTAGGAGTTGAGGTACAATGCTAAGAAAGTGAAAATGACAAATTTCAACATTAAAGAAGATCTATCTTTAGAACTTTCATTTTATGGTTCTGTCCACTATGTTACAAAGTACATGTAGTAGTTTTTCCCATGTTCTTGGCTGTCTGACCTGCCCCATCCCCTTTTGCCATGGTCATTCCGACAACAAATATGGCTGATTTAGGGCCCGTTCACACTATAGCAGAGAGCTGCATTTTTCTGCATAAGAAAAATGCAGCTCTCTGCAAATGCTCACAAAAAAGAATGCATTTCTATGTGCCCCATTCATGCTTCCCCGCAAATTTCATCTGTGCGGTGCAAAGTGGTGTGGAAATATGCAACACTGCTCCAGTTTTCCTCACTGCTTCACAGGTGAACTGTGCCAAAATGCACAGAAAACACCAGCAGAAGGAGGTGGGAGGCAATAACAAAAGCCAATCTCCCTGTATGGCTCTCTGTGCAGCATCTGAAAGTCACTTCTCCTTCTTTCCCTCCTGCAACTTTCAGCTGCTTCATGTAGAGCCATACAGGGAGATTGTTTTTTGTAATTGCCCCCCACCCCGCCGCATCGATCTTCCCCAACTGTCAGATCCCCCCCTGCTACCCAGCCCTGCTGAGTGCACCCCTGGCCTTCCCTCGCCCCCCCCCCCCACAGCACTGCAAGCTTCCCTCCTCTCCCACCTGCTACTACAGGGGATGTGTCAGGATGGACATACCATGCTTCAGTTTATGAAGGAACAGGAGCCTCTGTCTCCTGTTCATTCACATGCAGTACAGCTGAGACTACAGAGAATAGGAACAGGGGAATGTGTTTCCTCAGTCCCTTTCTCTGTCTCAAATATAAGACTTCAGTGACAGGGGCGATTTAGACCCCTGATATTTCACCAAGGCCCCCAAGAGAGGGCTGGTAAAAAAATGTAAAAAATAATAAAATAATAAAAATAAAAAACTACTGAGGCCCTTCACTGCTCTACTGTTAACATCCACTGCTCGGGGGCGTGGCCTGGATGGAGACCAAGATGGCAGCATAAGCCAAGATCCTGGGATTGAACCTTGCTTTTTAGGGGAACCTTTACCTTACAAGCACCATGAGCAGATACACCCAGAGCTCCTCTACATCCTGAGCAATCATTGACTTAGGTACGCAGATGAGCAGAAACATACCATAGCTGTTTCGGACCCAGCACATGGCTGCACACGCGGCCTCACAGGCTCCATCCCCGATCTCGCCTAGCATGAAACCCGACACACCGCTATCCGGGGGATCCGCCATGGTTGCGGGACAAGCACACCCCCTAGCCTGTTTGACTTAGAGACAGTCGCCGCTGACATCAAAAACACCATTACAGTGGCGATCGCTGATCTTAAAAATGAAATCCATGCAGTGGCACATCGGATTGATGGGGAGGAATAAACTTCCCAGACACATGTGGCCGCCATCCGACAAGTCCAAACCACCTTTGACTCCCAGCTCTCCCAACTCCTAGACATTCACAGGTATGTCAAAGACCTCGACAATCGCGGCCGGAGGCACAATATTAGAGTATGTGGGGTTCCTAAGGCCATTGAGCCGGGATCACTGTAACAAATTATCTGTACAATTTTTAATGACTTAATTGACCGCCCAGCAGACTCTCCCATAGAAATGGAAAGAGCCCACCGTGCTTTGCGTCCACTACCCCGTGAAAATGAACCACCAAGGGATGTAATATGCTGTGTGGTTAACTTTCCACTTAAAGAGGAAATTCTCCGTAAAGCCAGAGAAAGAGGCCGCATCCTCCATAATGGCGCAGAAGTCAAGTTATTTCAGGATTTGTCCCAGATAACGCTCCAGAATAGACAAGCTCTTCGCTCCTTACTGGAAGTCCTATGAGCCAGAAATATACAATATCGCTGGAAATTCCCTTTTGGGCTGTCAGCATCCACCAGAGGTCGCTCTGCGCTACTCCGCACATCCGAGGACCTGCTGGAGTTCTGCGAACAACTCGATCTCCCGCACGTTGAGCTTCCGGAATGGTATGCCTCCTACTTTCCCTCTGAACCCTGGCTCTCGGTCTCTCTCCACCCATCACCGAAGGCCCAACGACACAGATCCCGCAGATATAGAGCTGATCAGTTTTCCCCGGGAAACCATGCATCACACCGTGACCAGCACCAACGCAGTCCGGGCTCCCCGTCCACACCCTCCAGGAGGAGAGACCACGTGGATGTCAAATACACCTTGACTCTTGTTTGCCAAGTGCCGCCACCTGTGAGTAACTGTCCACACTCACTCTTCCTTTCCTCCCCACCCCTCTCTGCTCCTATTCCCTCTTTAGGACTCTTGCCCTCATCGGCTCCTCCATCAGCCTTTCAAGCTTCATGAAACCGCCTGACAACACTACACTACAGATGCATTGGATCATCAGCTAGATGAAGATCGCGTAGGACCAATAGTGCTGAGGCATCACTACTCACCCCTTCTGGGCATCTTCGCCATCCCTCGCATTACTCCTCACGGAACTGTCAGCACAGCACTTGCTATGCCCCGTCGCTGTTGTCTTCATCTTTGGGAGGTAACTCTTTTTGCTACATATCAGCATCTATGCAGCCCCCATGCCCTTGGCTAGGAGAGCAGACTCTCTACATAAGGAACTGTTGTGCCTTTCCCCCTTTACCTCCTCCCCCGGACTTCCTCCGTGGCTTTACTTTTTTTTTTGTTTAACTTTTGCAGGTTGTTTTCTTTTCCTTTTTTATATAACACTTGCGATGACATTCTTTTTTATCCCTCTGTCTTCATGCATAGAGGTACACTCACGTAAGTGGCAGAACCTCTGGTATAGTCTTGTTAAGTGGCCATAAATCTTGGTCCCGCTACCACGTATGTAGTGTGTTTTTCTTTGTTAGCCTGAAATGTCAGTATGGGTCACTCTCGTGCGGCAGGAGGATGTTTCCCTAATCCCACCGAGACTGACAGGGTGGTCTTTTTACACATCCCCCCTATTTATTCAGGTAAGGATTACTTATCTTGAATGTTTCACTAAATCTCATTCGACATTCAAGGCTCTCAAACAATCACACAAAGTTGCTGTTCTCTTCTGAACCCCTGACTACATTTATTTTTCTGAAATAAGAAGATGTAATCAGTGGCGGCACTTGGCAGAATTGTTTGCAATGGTTCAATTGCTTCATTTGATGTTTAAAGGGCTCCATAGCACCCTGGTTTTAGGCTTCACATTGGTTATTAAGTTATTTTTCCCGTATTAGTGGTAGGCTCCCCACTGTACTCACCCTATTCTAAGCAAGATTAATACTTCACTCCCCGGAATTGCACCCCAAAATACATTTAGCTGCTTCTCCTGAGTACGGGGATACCACATGTGTGGAACTTTTTAGGAGCCTAGCCGCATACGGGGCCCCGAAAACCAATCACCGCCTTCAGGATTTCTAAGGGTGTAAATTGTAAATTTTTTATTTCACTCTTTACTGCCTATCACAGTTTCAGAGGCCATGGAATGCCCAGCTGGCACAACCCCCCCCCCCCCAATGACCCCATTTTGGAAAGTAGACACCCCAAGATATTTGCTGAGAGGCATGGTGAGTATTTTGCAGCTCTCATTTGTTTTTGAAAATGAAGAAAGACAAGAAAACATTTTTTTTTTCTTTTTTCAATTTTCAAAACTTTGTGACAAAAAGTGAGGTCTGCAAAATACTCACTATACCTCTCAGCAAATAGCTTGGGGTGTCTACTTTCCAAAATGGGGTCATTTGGGGGGGTTTTGTGCCACCTGGGCATTCCATGGCCTCCGAAACTGTGATAGGGAGTGAAGAGTGAAATCAAAAATTTACGCCCTTAGAAAGCCTGAAGCCGGTGCTTGGTTTTCGGGGTCCCGTGTGCGGCTAGGCTCCCAAAAAGTCCCACACATGTGGTATCCCCATACTCAGGAGAAGCAACAGAATGTATTTTGGGGTGTAATTTCACATATTCCCATGGCATGTTTGAGCAATATATAATTTAGTGACAACTTTGTGCAAAAGAAAAAATTTCTCTCTTTTTCGCAACTTGTGTCACAATATAAACTATTCCATGGACTCGACATGCCTCTGAGCAAATAGCTTGGGGTGTCTACTTTCCAAAATGGGGTCATTTGGGGGGGTTTGAACTGTCCTGGCATTTTATGCACAACATTTAGAAGCTTATGTCACACATCACCCACTCTTCTAACCACTTGAAGACAAAGCCCTTTCTGACACTTTTTCCTTGTCAAAAGAAGTTTATTGAGTATACAATGTTATAAAGATACATAAAGTAAGTTTACAAGGATCTATAAAGTAAGCTCATTGTTTTACAGTAGGGTTTATATAGGTAAATATCATGAAATTTCAAATATTAGACATTGGGTTCACGTAAACCTAAATTAAAGATATATATCATTTCCTTAGTTACTTTTGTAGGTATTTAAATGATTTATACCTACTATACATATTGTTTACAAGTAGAGTTTATATAGGTCAAATAAATTCTGATAATGAGCTTTAATCGTAAGGTGGAGAAAAGGAAAGAGAAAGAAGAAAAAGGGTTGAAAGGTAGAGGTATGGTCCACAAGGTTGTCCCGCTCGTCAGTTTATTATTCTTTTTAGTTCTCTTTGAAGCCTTAGAATGGGTGTCTCTGTAAGTCATTTAATCTGTTACCATGGCAACAGGACAGAGTCATTGAAGTTTGACAGGAACTGTTGTTTTATCCAAGGATGCCAAAGTTTTTCAAATTTTGGAATTTGATTTTGATCGATGGCTACCATCTTAGCATGGGACATTGTATTATTCATTCTGTGAATTGTTTCTGCTAGTACCAATGTAGGAGATTTCCATGCCTTGGCCACTGTTTGTTTTGCAGCCGTTATTAGTTGGATCATAAGTTTGAATTGAGAGAGTGTTAACCATTCCGGTTTTAGATTAAGTAAAGTTAAATATGGATCTGGTTGTATTATTTTTTTAAATATTTTAGATGCAATCACGAAGACTTCCTTCCAGAAGGTTTGGATTACTGGGCACGTCCACCATGTGTAAATATGTGCCTATTTCTGGGCATCCTCGAAAACAAAGAGCTGAGGTATTAGGTGAATATTTTGCCACTCTAGCGGGTACAAGGTACCAGCGACTTAGGACTTTATAATTTGTGTCCAGTGCTAAGATGTTGGGTGAAGATGACTTAGATGTGAGCCATATGTTAGACCAGTCTTCTAAAGTTCGTCCCAGGTCCTCCTCCCACCTCTAAACGTAAGAGGGTCTATTAAGATTTGCTACTCCATATAATTGATTATAAAGTGATGAAATTGTACCTTTAGCAAATGGATCTTTTGTACAGATTGATTCAAAAATGGATAATTGGGAAAATGGTGTATCCCCCTTTAGGAATGGTGTATAGAAATTTTTGATTTGGAGATATCTAAATATCTCAGCGTTTGGTAAATCATATTTTTCTCTAAGCGATGGGAATGAAAGGAATGATTTAGATGCTATGAAGTCATTTAGTGTCTGAATGCCTGATGTTGTCCAAGCTTTAAAAGAATTTGGGTAGATCCATGCCGGATAAAAGGCCGGATTTCCGATAAAAGAAAGGAGAGGATTGTGTGGAGATTGTAACTGATATTTGGTTTTTAGTTTACCCCAGAGAGATAAGAAGTGTTTGGTTATGGGATTATGAATTTTAAAGCGGTCTTTAGGATCAAGCCATAATAAATTTGATATTAATAGAGGGTCATTTTCTGAAGCCTCTATAAATACCCATAATGGGATTTCCTGTTTTGCATGGTATTTGGACAGACTGGCCAAATGTGCTGCTCTGTAGTAGTTAGTAAAATTAGGGTATCCCAGGCCTCCTTTATTTTTGGGACGATGTAGTGTGTGTATAGGTATACGTGGTTTAGAAGAGCCCCATATAAACGAAGTTGCTCTTTTTTGTACTATTCTCAAAAAATAGGAAGGAATTGGAATAGGGAGGACTCTGAATAGATAAAGCAATTTGGGTAGAATAGTCATTTTGATTGCATTAATCTTCCCTATCCAGGATAAAGGAAGTTGCGACCATTGTTTTATTAGATTTGTGATCTGTCTTAATACAGGAGGATAATTGGTTGAGAATAAGTCAGAATGAGATGCTGTTAAATGAATTCCAAGATATGGGATTGATTTTTCTGCCCATGTGAATGGGAGTGCAGCCCTAGCCGGGATCAATTCCATGTTTGTGAGTGAAATATTAAGCACTAGGCATTTCTTAGGATTAATCATAAGGCCGGATAGGGCTGCAAATCCATCAAGAGCTGGTATTAAGTTAGGACCAGAGACCTGTGGTGATGATAGAAAAAGTAATATATCGTCTGCAAATATACATAATTTGTGTGTAATACCTCCTACTTCAATGCCAGTTATAGTTTGGTTTGTTCTGATGTATTGGGCCATGGGTTCGAGTATAAGGGCAAATAATAAGGGAGATAATGGGCAACCCTGTCGGGTACCTCTTTCGATATTAAAGGCTTCAGATTTGTATCCAGCATATTTTATATAGGCTTTGGGTTTATTATATAATGCTTTGATCCATGTTAAAAAGTGGGGTCCAAAACCCCATTTTTGTAATGAATATTGCATATATTGCCAGGATACTGTGTCAAATGCCCTCTTAATATCGAGAGATAGAAAACATAAAGGGATTTTCCGTTTTTTAGCAATATGTGCCAATAACACTGCCCTGCGTATATTATCGCCTGCCTGTCTATTTGGCATGAAGCCTACTTGATCTCTGTGTATTAATTTTCCTATAATGCTATTGAGGCATTTTGCTATTATTTTTGCTAATAATTTAATATTGAGGTTTAAAAGAGAGATAGGCCGATAATTCACACAGGAAGTATCATCAGAAAGGGGTTTTGGGATCATACAAACAATTGCCATTAGTGTTTCTTGCCGAAAAGAATGTCCATCTAGAAGTTTGTTAAAAGTTTCAGTGAGAATGGGAGAGAGTATTTCTGAGAATGTTTTATAGTATAAAGCCGAGTAGCCGTCTGGGCCTGGTCTTTTGTTAAGTTTTAGGTCTTTTATGGCGTTAGCAACTTCATCTATAGTTATAGGCTCATCCAAACTGCTTTTTTGATTCTGAGATAACTCAGGTAAGGTTATTTTTGAGAAGAAGGATTCAGCCTCTGTAGGATTAAATTCATTGTTTGTCTTGTATAAAGTTGCGAGATGTGAGTGAAATTTATGGACTATTTTAACTGGATTACAAGTGTAAACATTTTTTGATAATTTCAATCGTATTGGTTTGAAAGATTTGTTAGTTGAATTTAATGCCCGAGCCAAATATGTACCTGGTTTGTTTGTATTCATGTAGAAATTGTGTTTGGAGCGTTTGAGGGATTTATCAACTGACTCAGTGAGAAATAGATCGTATTCCAATCTAGATTTTTCCAGATGAGATTTTGTACTCTGAGATGGATTATCTTGAAATGATATGTAGGCTGCATTAAAATTGAGTTCTAGTTTTTTTGCTCGATTTTTGCGTTCCCGTTTAAATAGTGCCATTTGTCTTTGTATTGTACCACGTAAGACAGGCTTATGAGCTTCCCACAGTGTTATTGGGGAGATGTCTGTTGTATTATTAATTGATATGTATTCCTTTAAAGCTTGTTCAATGGCCATCTGATGTAGTGGGTGTTTGAGCATTATGTCCGGTAAGTACCACGTTGGGTCATGCGCTTTTGGTATGGCTGAGGCTATAGTAGTGTATACTGCATTATGGTCAGACCACGGAATCGGAATTATATCTGATGCAATAATTTCTGGTATCATTCCTATTGTTAGAAAAATATGATCTATTCTGGTGAAGGTTTGATGAGGGTGCGAGAAATAAATGAATTTCTTTTTCATTGGGTTACTTTCTCTCCACGAATCTACCAGATTGTATTTGGAAAGAAGTTGAGAAAAAGGTAATCTAGAGGTTATTTTGGATGGTGTAAAAGGTGATTTATCTAGAAATGGGAGGAGGACCTGGTTCGAATCCCCGCACATTATCACTGTTCCTATTTTGTGTGTATTAATCACTTGTAATATATGTGAGAGGAATGGTGTAGGTTGTTTGTTAGGAGCGTAGTAGGAAATCACCGTGATTGCTGTATCCATTATATAACCCATGAGTATCAGGTATCTACCTTCTGGGTCTTTAATTTCTGATGATAAGGTGAATGGTGTGGATCGGTGAAATGCAATTAGAGTTCCCCTTTGTTTGGTACAGGCAGAAGCCGTGTAAATTTGTTGATAAAAAGGAGAAATATATTTTGGAGTAGAATCTTTGGTGAAGTGTGTTTCATGGAGGCATACTATGTGAGCCTTCTTGTTATGGAAAGTACGGAAGGCTTTGGTCCTTTTTTGAGGGACATTTATTCCCTGAACATTCAGGGAAAGTATATTCAGTGGTGCCATGGCAACAGATCAAATAGTTTTGACTTACTTTTTGTTATGCAGAGCTGACTGCGCAGATCAACCTGTGTGGACTGAAGAGATGAATAGATAGAAAAGAAACCAGTGAATTCTGGAGTAAAGAGTAAACAAAAAACATATGAGATTAGATGATACATTGTATAAATTATTTTTTGCAAGTAATCACAATTTACCTGTGAAAGAGAATAAATATCTCTCTCAGGGGAATAAGTGCCTTTGTCACACTCCCACATAATATGGTTGGGAGAATGAGGAGGGCTAATGGGGGTACACAGATCTTCCGCTTACAGGAGAGAAGTGCTATGTCAAAAGACATCAAAATGATGATTCATTAATTGGAGTGCAGAATATAGTTTTTGTTGAAATTATTTATTCCAGGGTGGTTGTATATGGTTAGTCTTGCCCTAGGCTAAATAATTCAGTTAGAAAGGTACTGTTAATAACTTTGGTATTGATGAAGATAGTTTGAATTATTTTGGGATTTTAACCCTTTTAGAGTAAACAATTACATATTTTATTCATATGTAACTGTTTAGATATGTTAACTCATAAAATTGAGGTTGTATTGCTTCAGATTAGAATAAACAAAAACATAATTCTAGGAACTAGTTAGGTAATAATATATTTGTTTTAAGAAAAGAAAGAAAAAGCTTCCATTACTTCTGGATTATTGAACATATTTGTCCTAAAAAGTAATAAATCTATTGTTATTACCTGATAATATATAACTGAACAAGAATTTCCTTATTTCACTTATATATTCTAAGACTATATGAATCAGAAGTAATAAGAAATATAACTGGAATGTAACATGATCCCACACAGTGTGTGACTATCAGAATGCAGTTACATTCAGTTATAAATATAGGTTTTTTATAGAGAACCATCTCTTAGTATAATAAATGAAGAGATATCAGGAATTAGGATGTCAGTCCATTGAATCTTCTTGGTCCATGGATGATGTGGCATAACGGCCTCTTTTTTGAGAATGATGATTCCCATTTTGTTCTGAAATTTTCTGGGTGCTGCCTGAAGGTGAAGATGATGCCATTCTTCTGCGTGTGGGAGTGTTGCTGCTTGTGGGTCCTGTCAGATTTAATTTTAAAAGGGTTTGTTGTAGTTCATCTGCTGATCTGCTTCTGTAAATTGTACCTTGGTAGTTAAATCTGACTGAAAAGGGGAAGCCCCATTGATACATAATGTTGTGGCGTTGCAGTTCCATTAGTTGGGGTTTCATGGATCGTCTTTTAGTAATAGTAAGTTGGGATAGGTCAGCAAAAATTTGATAATTGTGTCCTTGAAAATTAAGTTCCTTTTTTTCTCTTGCAGCAATTAGTATTTGTTCTTTTGTTCTGTAATAATGAAATTGTGTGATTATATCACGTGGGGGTCCATCTTTCTTTTTGGCTGTGAGGGCTCTATGTACTCTGTCCAGTTCTAAACGTTCAATAGGGATATCTGGCTTGTAATAGAGCAGTAATAGTAGATTGCAGGTCTGTCACAGTTTCAGGTATTCCTCTTATGCGCAAGTTTGAACGTCTGGCTCTATTTTCGTAATCTTCGAGCTTAGTTTGAAGTATTAAATTCTCTTTTTTTAATTGTTCCAATTCTGTTATATTGTCAGGTACTCACCAAGGCCGAGTTGCTGAGAGAGTCTCCCCTTGCAGCTGGGCGCACGATACCCTCTGGAAGTGGCACAGCGGGTATTGGGCACGAAGAAGCACGGGTCGCCAGCAGGTATTAGAGGAGCTGGGCGATTCTTCAGGCAGGGAAGAGATCTGTGCTGGGTAGCTGAGCCGGGTACTGAGGGTCAACCACAAGGCAGACGTCTGGAAGTAGGCCGAGGGTCAAACACCGGTATGCAATTAGGCAAAAGTCCAACACTGGATAAGGTTGAGACAAAGTCCAAGAACAGGCCGGGGGTCAAACACAGGTGGCCAGGCAGGCAGATAATCCACAGTAGGGTGAGGCAGAAGCAAGTCCAGGAACAGGCCAAGGGTCAAACACAGGTAATCAGGCAGGCAGATAATCCACAGTAGGGTAAGGCAGAAGCAAGTCCAGGAGCAGGCCGAGGGTCAAACACAGGTAATCAGGCAGGCAGATAATCCACAGTAGGGTAAGGCAGAAGCAAGTCCAGGAGCAGGCCGAGGGTCAAACACAGGTAGTCAGGCAGGTAGCGAAGTCCAGAAGGCAGCCGAGGGTCAAGCACAAGAGAGGTTCAAGCAGAGTCGGGGTTGGTCCAGGTCACAACGGGTAGGCACAGGTACACGGATTCAGGAGCAGGTTACAGGAGCTGAAAAGACAAACCAGCAACAAAACACAGGCCATGGGCGTCTTTATATAGGCCCGCCAGGGGAACGTCCCGATGTGCGTGCACGCGTTCGTAACGATGCGCTGCGTTGTGCACCCACGTGAGCGGATCCGATCGGAACACGCGCTCGTACCCGCTGACTGTGAAACGGTACGTGCCGATGTGCAACTCTACCACGCAGGCGCATGGGGAAATGCCTATATTGACAGGCCCTGATTCTAGCATTTCCCTGACAGTGCCCCCCCCCAAGGGGCAACCTCCGGGTGCCCAACCTAGCTCGGATCCCAGGATGTCTTCTGTGAAACTCTCGCACAAGACGAGGGGCATGAATATTGCTAGCGGGCTCCCAAGAATTGTCCTCCGGGGGGTACCCTTTCCATTTAACTAGATACTGTTCCTGCCCCCCCCTCCATTTGTGATCTACTATTGCCTCCACTTCGAATTCTTCCTCCCTTTCAATCCGGATTGGTGGAGGAGGTAGTTCTTCCCTTCCTGGAAAAGAGTTAGGAGTGACCGGTTTTAGTAAGGAGGCATGGAACACCGGATGTATCCGATAAGAACCAGGTAAGGTCAGTTCAAAGGCCACGGGGTTTACAACTCTCTTAATTTCAAAAGGACCAATGAATTTTGGCCCTAATTTGCGTGATGGGCAAGGCAATTTGAGGTTGATGGCTGATAGCCAAACTTTATCTCCAACCTTGAAACTTGGGTTACTTCTTCTTCCCCTGTTATAGAATTTTTCATAACTTTCTTGAGCTTTCTTCATCGTTTCCTGAATTTGCAGAAAATTTGTTTGAATGGCACGTATACGGTCTTGTACTGCGGGAGTAGTGATTTCGGGAATAGAATCCGGGAGAAAGGAAGGGTGAAAACCATAGTTTGCCCAGAAAGGTGTTTGGTTGATGGTGGAATTACAGAATTGTTGTAGGCGAACTCTGCGCACGGTAAGAGGGAAGACCAGTTGTCCTGGGACCAGGAGCAGAAACATCGAAGGTATTGCTCTAAGGATTGATTTGTTCTTTCTGTCTGGCCATTACTTTGTGGGTGATAGGCGGAAGAAAGGGATGTCTTGATTTCTAAGGACTTGCACATATCCTTCCAGAATCTTGACGTGAACTGAATCCCCTTATCGGATACAATGTTGTGGGGGACGCCATGGAGTCTCACTACTTCTTTTATAAAAACCTCTGCGGTTGTGGAAGCAGAGGGGGTACCTACCAATGGCAGGAAGTGGGCCATCTTTGAAAGGCGGTCAACAACCACTAAGATGGTAGTAAACTTCTCGGAAGGAGGCAGATCGACAATAAAGTCCATAGAGACCTCTGTCCAGGGACGTTCTGGTATAGATAAAGATTTTAAAAGTCCCCACGACTTGGCATTAGATCCCTTATTGCGTTGGCAAGTGATGCAAGATTGTATATATCTTCTGCAGTCTTGTCTCCACCCTGGCCACCAGAACGAGCGATTAATTAGTTCGGAGGTCTTTTGTATACCAAAATGTCCTGCCAACTTGTGATCGTGGAAGGTTTGAAGAATCTGAAGTCTTACTGGGAGTGGCACAAATACCTTGTCCTGGGCCCAAAGCAGACCATCCTTCTTTTCTAGGGCGGATACTTCAGGTTCTGTACATTGACTGAAAGCCTGTATAATAATTGACCTAAGGTTGGGCTGAACCAGGCTGAGAAAGTGGTAAAGGAGCTAGGATGGTTCCGGGTTCTTCCGGTCCACTGGTTTCTGGGAACATACGGGAAAGTGCGTCCGCCTTCCCGTTCTTGGAGCCAGGTCGATAGGTAATATGGAAGTTAAACCTGGAGAAGAATAAGGCCCAACGGGCCTGACGAGGTCGGAGGCGTTTAGCTGTTCGAAGATATTCTAGGTTACGGTGGTCAGTGAAGATCATGATGGGTTGGAAAGCCCCTTCCAGCAGATATCTCCACTCTTCTAAGGCAAGCTTTATAGCAAGTAACTCTCGATCCCCGACATCATAATTCTTCTCAGGAGGGGTGAGCTTGCGAGAGGCAAAGGCCACCGGATGGAGCAAGGCTTTTTGGCCACTTCTCTGAGACAGGATCGCCCCTATTGCTGACTCCGAAGCATCCACTTCAAGCACATAGGGTAGGACTGGGTTGGGATGTTGGAGGACGGGAGCCGATATAAACAGTCTCTTTAGTTCATCGAAGGCTTCTTGAGCATCTGGGGACCATTGGAACCTAGTCTGCTGGCGAGTTAGTTGAGTAATAGGGGAGATGATAGAGGAGAAACCTTTAATAAATCTGCGATAGAAATTGGCGAAGCCAACGAATCGCTGAATTCCCTTTTTATCTATGGGAGCTGGCCATTCCTGGATGGCCCTAACTTTCTGCGGATCCATTGCGACCCCTCCTACTGAAATAATGAATCCAAGGAACTGGATGGTGGTTTTCTCGAAGTCACATTTTTCCCCCTTTAAGTATAGGCCATGTCTTCTGAGGACTGAGAGTACTTTCTTCACATGGGTACGATGTGCTTCTAAAGTGGTGGAAAAGATCAGGATGTCATCGAGATAAACAATTACAAAGTTATCTAGATACTCACGGAAGATGTCATTGACTAGATGTTGAAACGTAGCCGGGGCATTGCAGAGACCAAAAGGCATCACCAAATATTCGAAATGCCCGAATCTGGACCGGAAAGCTGTCTTCCATTCATCTCCTTCTCGTATCCGAACCAAATTGTACGCCCCCCGGAGATCTAATTTAGTAAAGATCTGGGCGGTTCGGAGACGCTGGAACAGTTCAGGAATAAGAGGGAGCGGGTACCTGTTCCTGATGGTAACTTTGTTAAGCTCCCTATAGTCCACACAAGGCCTCAAGGATCCATCCTTTTTCTCCACAAAAAAGATTCCCGCTCCAGCTGGAGAAGAAGAAGCCCGGATGAATCCCTTTTCAAGATTTTCATCGATGTAGGAGCGAAGAGCTTCTAGCTCGATCTCTGATAGAGGGAAAATGCGGCCGAAGGGGATCTCGGAACCGGGTAGGAGGTCGATGGGGCAATCATAGGGTCGGTGTGGAGGTAGACTGTCAGCTTTCTTCTTATCAAAGATGTCCAGGAATTCATGGTAAGCTGCTGGGACATGTTGGAGATTATCCGGTACTGGTTGTAACGTCAGACATGGAACCGTTCTGTCGTATTTTGGTGAAAAGCAGTGTTGAGAGCAGTACATGGAAGAGAAGAGGACTTCTTTCTTGCTCCAGTTTATCTGAGGATCATGGGCCTGCAACCATGGAAACCCCAAAATGATGGGAAACATCGGTGAACTTATAATGTCAAAGCAAAGAAATTCGGAGTGATCTGAGTCTATATGAGTGAGGATAGGCTTCGTTTCCTGTGTGACAGGGCCAGAACAAGGTAGGGATCCATCTGCCAGATGGATTTGTAGCTGTTGCTCCTTAACTCGGAGAGGGATGTGCAGGTTTTGGGCCAAAGATGCATCCAAGAAGCAACTGCAGGCTCCTGAGTCAACGATGGCTGGCAACCGGACCTTCTCTTCCGCCACCTGTAATGAGATCATGAGGACAAGATGAGACTGGCTTGAATTAGCGACTTGAAAGTTGGTGGCAGACCGAGTGCGGTACTTACTGGGTCTCACAGGGCAGTTGTTTAGGAAGTGACCGGCTCCTCCACAATATAGACAAAGGTTGGCCTGGCGCCGGCGGAGCTTTTCATCAGGAGAGAGTGGGGGTCGAACTAGACCCAGTTGCATGGGCTCACCATGAGAGGATGACGAAGAAGTTGTAGGGGGTGCAGGAACAGGTGGTACCCGTGGCATCATCCAAGTGGGCCTTGGAGACTGGAAACGCTCGCTGCGACATTCCCGGAGGCGTCTGTCCAGTTTAATAGCGAGCTGGATCAGGTCTTCTAGAGAGGCCGGGGTGTCCACTCGAGCCAGTTCATCCTTTAGGATCTCAGAGAGTCCCTGGCGATACTGATATTTTAATGCAGCCTCGTTCCAGCTGGTGTCCCCTGACCATTTTCGAAATTCCACAGTGTAATCTTCCACTGGTCTCTTTCCCTGGGTCAGGGTATGCAGGACGGACTCAGCCGTGGCAGTACGCTGAGGATCGTCGTATAGCTGGGCCATGGAAACAAAAAATGCATCTGCAGAGTCAAGGAGGGGACTCTTCTGCTCAAGGAGGTTGTGAGCCCAGGATTGCGGTTCGTCAGAAAGCAAAGAGATAATGAACCCCACTTTCACAGTCTCAGAATAAAAAGTCCTGGGTTGAAGGGCAAAGTATAGTAGGCAAGCGTTTCTAAATGCCCTGTACTTCTTCCGGTTACCGGAGAATCGTTCCGGAATGGGAACCCTGGGTTCAGGTAAGGCCATTACTGCTGCAGAAGCCGGGTTGGCTTGATCCCGAGAGGGAGATGTTCCACTAGCAGATGCTGATGCGGCGTCCGAGGGGTTAGGAAATGTGGTTAGATGTTGCAGACGACCCTCAATCTGAAAGTAGCCGTCTTGGAGTCTCTGGACAGCCTGGGTGAGGGCTGTGACTTGCTGGCAGAGTGCCTCAAGGGGAGAGCCAGCTCTGTCGGCCTCGCTCATGGCTGGTTTGTACTGTCAGGTACTCACCAAGGCCGAGTTGCTGAGAGAGGCTCCCCTTGCAGCTGGGCGCACAATACCCTCTGGAAGTGGCACAGCGGGTATTGGGCACGAAGAAGCACGGGTCGCCAGCAGGTATTAGAGGAGCTGGGCGATTCTTCAGGCAGGGAAGAGATCTGTGCTGGGTAGCTGAGCCGGGTACTGAGGGTCAACCACAAGGCAGACGTCTGGAAGTAGGCCGAGGGTCAAACACCGGTATGCAAGTAGGCAAAAGTCCAACACTGGATAAGGTTGAGACAAAGTCCAAGAACAGGCCGGGGGTCAAACACAGGTGGCCAGGCAGGCAGATAATCCACAGTAGGGTGAGGCAGAAGCAAGTCCAGGAACAGGCTGAGGGTCAAACACAGGTAATCAGGCAGGCAGATAATCCACAGTAGGGTAAGGCAGAAGCAAGTCCAGGAGCAGGCCGAGGGTCAAACACAGGTAATCAGGCAGGCAGATAATCCACAGTAGGGTAAGGCAGAAGCAAGTCCAGGAGCAGGCCGAGGGTCAAACACAGGTAGTCAGGCAGGTAGCGAAGTCCAGAAGGCAGCCGAGGGTCAAGCACAAGAGAGGTTCAAGCAGAGTCGGGGTTGGTCCAGGTCACAACGGGTAGGCACAGGTACACGGATTCAGGAGCAGGTTACAGGAGCTGAAAAGACAAACCAGCAACAAAACACAGGCCATGGCCGTCTTTATATAGGCCCGCCAGGGGAACGTCCCGATGTGCGTGCACGCGTTCGTAACGATGCGCTGCGTTGTGCACCCACGTGAGCGGATCCGATCGGAACACGCGCTCGTACCCGCTGACTGTGAAACGGTACGTGCCGATGTGCAATTCTACCACGCAGGCGCATGGGGAAATGCCTATATTGACAGGCCCTGATTCTAGCATTTCCCTGACATATATTTTCTTGGGTTGTAATTTCAATTTCATCCATTTTTATTTCTAAGGCTGCGGTGCGGTTTCCCAGCTCTCTTATTTCTTTGGTTAGGCTTTTTGTTATTTGGTCTGAGGTTTGTTTTAAAGCCTTATGAAGCATCTTTTCAAATTGTAATAATATTACTGGGGATACTGAGGAGGCTTGTGGAGAAGTTTGTGAGAGGATTTGTTCTGTATCTGACTCAAATGTATCTTGTGAGGTGACTGGAGCTGCTTCAGCTGCAGTGAGTGCCTGTGAGCTCTTTGTGAGGTGATTTTTATTTCTGCCACGGTTTCCTCCCAGTACCATATTTCCTGCCCAAACTTTCACAGTTTGTTCCCTGGGGCAAAAAGGTTCAAATGGATACCTTTTGAGCCTGCAGGCTCCGCTTTGTCCTTCTCTTCTCTCCTCAGCGGTGCGGAGCTCTAACAATGCATGTCTGCTCCGCTAGGCTCCGCCTCCTGCCCCCCCCTTTCTGACACTTTTTGATTACATGAAAAAATTATTTTTTTTGCAAGAAAATTACTTTGAACCCCCAAATATTATATATATTTTTTAAAGCAAATGCCCTACAGATTAAAATGGTAGGTGTTTCATTTTTTTTTCCACACAGTATTTGCGCAGCGATTTTTCAAACGCATTTTTTGGGGAAAAAACACACTTTTTAAAATTTTAATGCACTAAAACACACTATATTGCCCAAATGTTTGATAAAATAAAAAAGATGATCTTAGGCTGAGTACATGGATACCAAACATGACATGCTTTAAAATTGCGCACAAACGTGCAGTGGCAACAAAATGAATACATTTTTAAAAGCCTTTAAAAGCCTTTACAGGTTACCACTTTAGATTTACCTAGGAGGTCTACTGCTAAAATTACTGCCCTCGATCTGATCTTCACGGTGATACCTCACATGCATGGTGCAATTGCTGTTTACATTCAACGCCAGACCGATGCTTGCGTTCACCTTAGCGCGAGAGCAGGGGGGACAGGGGTGCTTTTTTTTCCTTTATTATTTTTTTGCTTTTTTATCTCTTTTTTAAACTGTTCCTTTCATTTTTTTTTAAATAATTTTTATTGTTATCTCAGGGAATGTTAATATCCCCTATGATAGCAATAGGTAGTGACAGGTAATATTTTTTGAAAAAATTGGGGTCTATTAGACCCTAGATCTCTCCTCTGCCCTCAAAGCATCTGACCACACCAAGATCGGTGTGATAAAATGCTTTCCCAATTTCCCAATGACGCTGTTTACATCTGGCGAAATCTAAGTCATAAAATGCTCGTAGCTTCCGGTTTCTTAGGCCATAGAGATGTTTGGAGCCACTCTGGTCTCTGATCAGCCCTATGGTCAGCTGGCTGAATCACCGGCTGCATTCTCAGGTTCCCTGTTGAGACAGGAGAACCAGAGAAAAACACGGAAGACGGTGGGGGGGGCATTCCATCCCACTTGTCACGTACCTTGTGGACGAGCCCGACTTGCAGGGGATGGCCTCTCTTGCAGCTCCGACTCGAGGGCCCTGGTAGGGTATACAGGAAGCACAAGAGTCAGGAGTGGCACGAGTGCCTGGCAGGATCAACAGCAGGAGGTAGGTCTGGAACTCTGGAAACACTGTGCAGTGGAGATTAAGCTGATCTGGTAGGTAGACTGGAACACTGGTGCAGCAGACTGGAACTGGATAGCAGACTGGAACACTGATGCAGCAGACTGGAACCACACAGCAGATTGGAACTGGATAGCAGGCTGGAACACACAGGACAGCAGACTGGAACACTGGTGCAGCAGACTGGAAGGTCAGACAAGCCGGATCGATAGCCAGGCGGACTGTAGATGAGCCAAAGGGTCAAGCAGAAGAGTGGTCAGACAAGCCGGGGTCGGATGCAGGCAGAAAGCAGGGATGGTCGGAGACAAGCCGGGATCAGATGCAGGCAGACAGCTAGGATAATCAGGAACAAGCCGGGTCTAGTACAGGAAACAGGAAGTGTTCTCAGGAAGTGCACACGTAACGCTGTAGAGCAGACAGCAAGATTCTCATGTGACAGATCAGTTTAAATAGCCCGCCTGGTGCGCGTGCGCATGCGTGCGACTGCCCGCACAGGGCGTCTGATACTGACAGGACTTTCCTGACACCACTGCTTGTAAAAGCAGTTTAGAGGCTAATTAGCCACTAGGATTGCTTTTACATGAAAGCCGACCGCTGGCTGAAAAGAATGATACCAAGATGATACCTAAACCTGCAGGCATCATTCTGGTATAACCACTCAAAGTCGTGAATGGCGTACCTGAAGACAAAAAAATGGTTAACAATAAAGCACAGTAAACAGTAAAGTATAAAAAATTGCATACCTGAAAAGCAAACATGATAAAACATAATAACAATAACAATAAAACATTGCAGAATAGAATACAGTAAAAAAGAGCAGAAAAATAGAGAGAATAGAGAGAGAGAGAACAATAAAACAACAACTATTTTTTTTTATTATATATTTTTGTTTGTGTGTTTTTTTTTTTTACCCTTTTTTTTGTAACTGTAACTTTTATAACTGTATACAATGCTGTACCCTACACTAATACTCAACTAGTGAATGGTAGCGTTTAAAACATTCACCAATGCAAAGACCAGGATTGTCAGGACAGGAGGGACAATAATAGCGGGTGTCACGCCTATATCCGCGCTTGCTGCAGACACGACATCTTTTTTGGGGGGGTTCGTTGGGTAGGGGTACTCGGGAGGACATAAAGAAAATGCCTCTCATGCAGCCGACTGCATTTGGTTGGGGATGTGAATGGGGGAAGTACGGGCGCTGCAGAAGTGGTGGGTTCCCAATTAGGATTGGCGAATGCAGCAGGAAGGGCACTATGGGCACGACAGGCCTGTGTTTGTCTTCTTGGTGGCAGCGGGACACTACTTGTGCTTGCCACCTCACCAGCTTGAACTGCACTTATGGGACTCGCCACGTCACCAAGTGTTACTGCAGTGCTGGTTTGACTACGACCGGGGTGTACTAGGCCGCTGGCGCTTGCCAGTTCACCAAAACGCTACCAAAAAAACTGTTAGCGATCGTAGGGATCAGGCCTGACTCTGCGAACGCTGCAGTTATGTGTTTAGTGTTTTGTAAGTGACAGTGATCGATCGATACTGCACTTGGGTGGGCTGGGCTGGGCCAGGCAAAGGGGCAAAACGCAGGTGCTAGCAGGTATCTGGGCTGATCCCGCTAACACTGCGTTTTTGGGAACCCTAAACTACTGGGGACGCTAGTATAGATCTGATTGGATCAGATATTGATTCGTTCAGATACTATACCACTAAGGAAGGTGTATGCTGCGTGCGTGGGTGTTAGCGGTACTGGCGCTAATCTGACGCTGCCTGGGGCGACGCATATCACCGCCGGGTGATCAGGGGGCTAAACCTTTATTCGGTAATAAACGGCGGGTGCCCTGACACTATAAAAAATAAACGAACTAACCAGCGTCATCCATAACGGTTATACGGTGATCATTGGTGAAAGGGTTAACTAGGGGGCAATCAAGGGGTTAAAACCTTTATTAGGTAGTATATGGGGGTCCCTGTCACTATAAAACGCTGACGGCGAACCTAAATATTTACTTCCCTAACTAGCGTAACCAGTGACACTAATACAGCGATCAGAAAAATGATCGCTTAGTGACACTGTTCTGACGAGAAGTGTCCTCGTATCGGATAGTGTCCACTTCATACTGCGCAGGCGCAGCGCTTGCACAGTACAGAGGAGAAGGAGACGCTGAAAGTGTCCGAAGTTGATCAGCTGACCATCAGCTGTACACGGCGCTTGGCACTTAATAGTGAAGGCTTTGTAAGAGGGCCCCTCACGGGCTCGCTTCACTCGCCGCGCTTCGGGCACGGCCTCGCTGCGCTCTGCATCTATTTATTCTAACTCTATGTCCACTTGGATAGTGGGGAATGAACCTGGACACAGGGTGAGAATAAAAGCGCAGGTGCCATGTACAGCTGACGATCAGCTGTTGAACTTCGGAGACTTTAGTAAATAAGTAAATTAGTAAATAAGTTAAAGCTTTGTCCAGTTTGAATACCCAAATATGCACAAGGGAAATTTGTAAACAAAAACTGGATTTTATCTAGCTCCTGATTGGTAGATGAAAGTGGAAACATTTTCACCATATTTGCCATTCAGTGAACATCAGTGCTCCATATACTAGAATATCACTGCATTTAGCTGTTCCCTACCTGATTTGCCTCCCTTTTTCTTCCTCATCCTCAATATTATAAAACAAGAAATAGCTGCACATGATCAAGATCAACCTCTGGCAACAAGTCATTGATTCTGAAATCAAACAATTCCACAGACTCCTCCTTGATAGTTTCAGGACTATGGTGAATTTAGTAGAAGAGGGGGAGGACACATAGGGCATGTTTGCAATAGGTAAAGACAAAATGCAAAAAAATGTAGTGCTACCCAATAATTAAATAATAATATGGTGCTTATAAATGATGGTGGAACTTTACTATGAAAATTAACTAACATTTTTGATCAACCACCTTAAGATTATCTTCTATTCCCATCAGCTCATAATGCACTTGTGAATATTGGTGGGAATCCTAATTTAGGATCTCTCCAGATTCAGCAACAATTTTCCTTCAACGATGGATCTTCACAACTCCCAGCACATACAAAATTATAAATAGGACATCATTGCGCTTTAACCATTATAAAAACTAACATTTTTATTACAAACAAAGAATTATACTCACATTCTAAAGTTCACTTTAACCACTTCAGACCCATGCTATAGGTAAAAGACAGCTACAGCATGGCTCTCTAATTCTGGGTGGGAGCCCATGGACATTCTCCCAGAACAAAGCTCCCACACACCTCCAGTGAAGAGCACATCCGGCGCACTCTGTGATTGCTGTGTCCTCAGGACACAGCTGATTACAAACTGCGGTAAAGGGCCAATCACAGCGGCTCTTTACCATGTGATTGGCCCTGTCCAATCACAGCTGATTTCTCGTAAACAAACTTGCCGGTTATCGACATTCCTTTCCTCACGCGCTGTTACAGGGTGAAGAGAGGAGATCCGGTAACCGGCAAGTGTGACAGGGGGCATTTACATAGATAATCAGGGCACTTATCATCAGTGTAGCCCAATCAGTGCCATTCAGTGCCCATCGGTGCCACTTATCTGTGGACATCAGTGCCGCCTATCAGTGCCCATCAGTGCCGCGTATCAACGCTGCCTATCCATGTCCATCGCTGCTGCCTATCAGTGCCAATCTGTGTTGCCTATCAATTCCCATTAGTGCCATCGATCAGTGTTGCCTATCAGTGCCCATCAGAGCCGCTTATCAGTGCCCATTAGTGCCACCTATCAGTGCCCATTAGTGCCATCTCATCAATGCCCATCAGTGCAGCCTCATCAAAACACATCAGTGAAGGAGAACAATTACTTATTTGCAAAATGTTATAACAGAAACTAAGAAAAATTATTTGTTTTTTTAAATTTTCGTCTTTTTTCGTTTGTTTAGCAAAAAATAAAAATCCCAGTTGTAATCAAATGGCACCAAAAGAAAGCTCTATCTGTCTAAAAATAATAATAATTGTCATATGGGAACAGTGTTGCATGGCTGCGCAATTGTCATTCAAAGCGCGACAGCACTGAAAGCAGAAAATTGGCCTTGGCAGGAAGGGGTTGAAAATGTCTGGTATTGAATTGGTTAAACTGCACATATAATATATATATGTATATATATGTATATATATATATATATATATATATATATATATATATATATATATATATATATATATATGTGTGTATATATTAAGGAAAATTGTTATCCATACTTACCATAATTTTCCTTTCCTGGATCCTCCCCATGTCAGCCTTCTATGTGTCGGCTCCACCCTCTCTGACCCCTCCAGGACCACCTCTTTCTTAGCCCAAAAAGGGCGGCTGTCTGCCCACACTGGGTGGGAATCCCTGGCTGACATGGGGAGGATCCAGGAAAGGTAAATTACGATAAGTATGGATAACAATTTTCCTTATTCCTGGACCTCCCCATGTCAGCCTACTATGGGATGTACCAAGCAATATTAAGAAGGGAGGGAAGACAAAAAATAAAAAATAAGCCAAACCCTCAATGCAATGCTACTCAAATTTTTTAATGGGCAACAGCCACCGTAATAGCCGTAGAGCCAAATGTTTCCTCAGGCGGACAAGACACATTAAGCCTGTAATGCCTAATAAAAAGTGTTGGGTGCGCTCCAGCTTGCTGCTCTGTAAACTACCTCAGGGGCAAACTTCACGTATGCTGCCCAGGATGCTGCCATACCCCTCATCGAATGTGCTTTGATCTCTGAAGGAGGAGGAAGGCCCAGAGTTTTGTATGCAATATGACTGGTCTTGACAATCCAGGAAGACACAACTCTAGATGTTGCTGGCATACCCTTTTAAGGCCCCATTGGGAAAACCTACAGCTGATCTTGTTTTCAAAAGCTTTTAGTCCATTTCAGGTAGGTTGATACCGCAGAGACCAGGTCTAACCAATTCCACTCATCATCAGCTGTATTTGCCGGAAAGGCTGATGAGAATGATCTCCCAGTTCAATAGCGTCAGCTTAGCAATGTGCACTGTGCTGGACGTGTGCACGCACGTCACTCCCTGCTGGGAGGTGGGGTGTACAGCTGGGAGTTGGGGCTAGTGATGTTACGACTCCACCATAGGTTTGTAGATGAAGATACAGAGGTAAGTATACAGCATTTTTATAAAATGGTGCATGTATTTGGGAACTGATGCTTATGAGTTTTACAAGCACCTAAAACTAAACACACTTTTACTCAGACTAGAGCAGCAGGAAAGATGCACCCTTCACTTATGCTCATGCATGAGTCTCCTCAGCATGTCTGTCAATCAAAGGAGAGGAGGCGTGGCAACGCATATTTTTTGCATGTGTCAGTTTTATTTCAGTAGCAAAGCAGGGGGGATTACAGTTGACCGGCTGCTCATATCACTGCCAGACTGAGCACAATTGAGTTGTGCTGCTTTGCTGATTTAGCTAAAATGTTCAGTTTAATTTTTGTTATCTGGGTTTACAATTCTTTCTTTCTTTCTTTACAGATTTTGTTCTGTTTTACTACTCGCACAGTTTTAACGCAATGGGCCTGGTTTACTAACGTATATACTGATGTGTCTATCATATGTGAATAGGGCCAAACAGCCAAATATTAGTCTACTGTAATCATTAGTCATGTACTACTATTTGCTGCCTGTGATGCACATGGATACATGCACATCAAGCAGAGCATACCATGGTAAACTCACAAATGATTGTGGTTTGCTAAGGAGCAATGTCTGTCACATTTTTTTGTTCTGGCACAATACTGACACATGTATTCCCTAATACACCCATTAAAATTGTGCACAAGCAGGATTTATAGGGTGTTCCATTTACACTTAATATGAGAAGTGGACTTTATCTGTTGACTGTATCTAAGTATTTTGCTAAATACTTTAATGGTCAACTTCCAGTTCCGGCGCCACATGTAAAAGGAGCGAGAGGCAGCGGCTCCGGAGGGGACTGCTTACATATCTGGCTATGTCCAAACAAGGTTGTGGCGGATGCCCGCCTCTTCAGCCTCACACGCATCCCGAGTGCGGATGGATCGCTTCCTCATACACAACGGCCCCAGTCCCACTCCAGGTACTCTCCCCACCATGCTGGCAGCAGAGACTCAGCCGCCCAAGATGGCCGATGGCAAAGTCTCAGGGCTTCCCAGCCCTGCCTGTCAGCTCACCTCCCACACTATCAGAGGAGGAATATAGCAGGATAGCTCAGGCTGTAGCAGCCCTGCTATCACCCACCATTACAGTAGTGGTGGATAGAGCAGTGTCAGTGGGCATTGACCAGCTCTGCAAGGAGCTGAGGGATCATGTAGGCAGGATATCTGAGGCTGAACACCACATATCAGAGCTGTAAGATTAAATCCAAAGTTCTGGGGGCGGAGCTTGCTGCGGACAGCAATGGACGCTTAATCCAGCAGCTCCACGGCTATCAGGGCAAAATCGGTACACACCAGCCTGCATACCACCCAGCACGGATCACCAAGCACAACGGAGCTGAGGCGGAACATTGGGGACCCGATCTATCATGCCTAGACGGCATAAATACAGAAAGCCGCAGAAGCTCACTGCATACTTCACACAGGGGCTCAGGCAAGATGGCGGTGGTGCATCTGAACATACCAGATCCAGCACACCTCAGCAGGGACCTGCTAAAGGTAATACAGTTAAAAGGAATGTGCCATCCAAAAGCCCACTATCTCCCCTTCATACCCCTTCATCTGGGAGCCCTGAGAAAGCAAGATTGAGGCTGGATGCAATGGATTCTAGCCAGGAGGACACGAGGGAGCTCCCTGACTCAATTGATCTCTTTCCCACAAACAACCGACCAGTGCTGGACACCACTCTAAAAGAGATGTTAGTGTCCCTAAGGAGCTCCTTACATGCTGACATGTTATCATGTGTTCATAAATTTGTGGTATAGCTGTAGGCTACATCTTCCAGAGTAGATCACATAGAAACAAAGATGGAGGAATTTGCGACCACCATCAATGATCTAGTGCAGGGATATGCAGGGACCTCCAGCTGTTGCAAAACTACAAGTCCCATCATGCCTCTGCCTCTAGGTGTCATGCTTGTGGCTGTCAGAGTCTTGCTTTGCCTCATGAAACTTGTAAACTTGTAAACAGCTGGAGGTCCACTAATTGCATATCCCTGATCTAGTGGATGCCCATGACAACACATGACAATGACATGGAGGCGATCAAAGCTAAATTAGCGGACATTGAGGACTGCTGCAGATGAAATAATTTAAAAATCAGAGGGGTCCCGGAATCGGTCCAACAACCTAACCTGCGAAAATATGCAGCGCAACTTTTCAAATCCATACTACCAGATTTGACGGATTTGGATATCACAATGGACAGGATCCACAGATTACCAAAGCCGGAACACCTGCCTGACAACATACCCAGAGATGTCATCTTACCTCTCCACTTCTTTCACGTAAAGGAGCGTTTAATGGCAGCATTGCGCATCAAAGATCTTTTCCCTTCGCAATACAGGGATCTTCAATTTTTTTCTGACCTTTCTCAGTTCTTTACAGAAACGCAGAAACCTGAATACCATCTCAAAAGCACTAAGGAATCATAAGATCACCTACAAGTGGGGGTTCCCGACTTAACTGATCATCACCAAAGAAGGTAAAGATCACATAGTGGATACTCTAGCCAAAGGCATACAACTGCTCAGAATGTGGCACATTGTACCAGAAGGGTCTCCACAATCCTCCAAAAAACAAAGCCCTAACCACATTGTGTAGGACTGGAACCTAGTCACTTCCAAAAATGCTCGCAGACACAGCTAAACTGAATGCATACAGCAATGGGAAATATCTGCTACTCCCTGATTAGGAGGAAGCCGTTAAGCTGAACTGTTCTCTGATTATACCCTCTATGCATACATGAGTGGCCCAATGCCACACCCGGGTCACACTGACCTATGTTTGTTACAACTATTTCTACCTTCCCTCTTGTTTTTGAAATTGCAGCTAACTATTGTTCAAGACCACAGTCGCAATTCTACCCATCCCACCTCAGGAATGACCATGACAAGGCACAGTTGTAAAGATAACATCCACAACCTCAACCACCAATGTCTCAGAACCTGGCTTACCAAGATAACCAACCCATGTAAGTATTACCAACACCTGCTACACAACACCATCCTTGTCAATCTTCAAGATGACCATCACCTTTCTAACCATGAATGTGAAGGGTCTAAACCACCCAACAAAACGCAGATCTCTGTGGAAAGAGGCAACACAGACTAACTGACATTTTGTGAAACCCACTTTAACATCCATGCCCAACCCTCCTGCTCAAATCCCAAGGTTCCACAAATTTTTTTTTGCCAATGCGGATACTAAAAAAGGGGTGTACAGTAAGGCACACGGTAGCCTTCCACTTACACAAAGAGATTTCTGACCCGATGGGCAGATACCATGTTCTGATTTGTGACATTAATTCCACAACTTATACAGTGGTGAATGTATTTGCACCAAATGTCCATCAGACCCGTTTTCTACACAGAATTTTGAAAAAGATCTCACAGATCAGACAAGGTTACCTTCTGCTTTGTGGAGATTTCAGTCTACCCCCAGGATCCTAAGATGGACTCCACCACATCATCTAATAGACAACACCAGGCACTCCAACCCCTTCTTCTCCGATATGATCTATACGATGCATGGAGATGCTTACACACTACAGAAAGAGACTACTCCTTTTTCTCCACAAGCCATAAAACCTATACGAGACTAGACCTTTTTTTAACAGATAAATGGTTACTAACCAAAATTCAAATATCTAAGATTAACGCTATCACTTGGTCGGGCCATGCCTCGGTTTCTCTGCGGGTTGAAGATACATTTAGTGCCAAGTCCACATTCATTTGGAGATCCAACCCGCGGATATTCCAGGATGATCCCTCCAAATCAGATCTCATGAAAAACCTTAAAGAATACATTGAGTATAATGTGAATTCTGTGACTGACCCTTATATAACCTGGAATGCACATAAGGCGTTTATGAGGGGCTTACTGATTCAATGGGGAGCCAGGGCCAAGAAGTTGAGGGGACAGCAGATTCAAACTATTTCTTCCCGTATACAAACCCTAGAGACCCAAAATAAAATTAAGCAATGTCGGATGAACTAACTAAACCGAGATATAAGCTTTGTGTAATATTGCTGGAAGACTTTGAAAAGACCTCAAAGAGGCTTAAAATGTCCTATTACATAAATAGCAATAAAGCAGGTAAATTACTTGCTGCTTGACTTAGAGGACACAGACACAAAGCGAAAATACCATACATAATTCATCCAGTTAACAAATCTAAATTATACTATCCTCAAGCTATAGCTGATGCTTTCAGCTCCTACTACAGCACACTTTACAATCTAAAACTTGACCCTAGCACGACCCAACCCACCTCCCACACAATTGCTGAATTTCTTAGTAAAATCAATCTTCCACAACTCACGGAAGAACATATAACCAAATTAAACTCTCCATTTACTATACAAGAAATTTCTCAGACCATAGATTCTTTACCTAATAACAAGTCACCAGGCCCAGATGGTTTCACTGGGGAATATTTTAAAACATTTAGAGATATAATAACTCCCAATCTATTAAAGGTATACAACCAAGCCGTCTCCTCATCTTCTTTCCCATCTGAAATGCTTAGAGCTATGATTGTTGCTTTGCCAAAGCCAAGGAAGGACCCTAACATCCCACAAAACGTCCTCCCTATATCGTTACACAATAATGATCTGAAGATATACGCCAAATTAATAGCTAACAGACTGATGGACATTCTGCCCTCTGTGGTCCACTTGGACCAATCTGGATTCACCAAGGGACGGCAGACGGCTGCTGCTACCAGGCGCTGTCTGGTATAACATTATACATCTTGCCCAAAAAAATACAACACCTTCTCTGCTCCTAGCTTTGGATGCAGAGAAGGCGTTTGATAGAGTCCATTGAAATTACCTGGAGCAGGTTCTCCATAAATTTGGATTCCAAGGCCAGATCCTTCAAGCCATTATGGCGCTATATACAACCCCATCAGCCAAGGTTTATATTCAATATAACAAATGGAACCCACCAGGGGTGCCCTTTATCCCCACTGATTTTTAACTTGCTCATGGAACCTATGGCCGAATATATCCGCCAACATCCAAAAATCAAGGGATTCTCAGTAGGGGGTAGGATGCATACCATCAGCTTATTCGTGGATGACATTATATTGATGCTAACAGACGTTACATCCTCCTTGGCTTCTGTACATCAAGATTTACAATTGTTCAACACTGTATCATACTATAAAGTCAATGAGTCCAAGTCATACCTTTTAGGATTGGGTCTGACCAGTGGTATCAAGAAGGACATTTGCACTAATTTCCCCTACACATGGAAAGAAAAAGGTATAGGTTACTTTGGAATCACTCTCACCCCTAGAACATCAGATCTAGTTAAAGAGAACTACACCCACTTCCTCCACACCCTACGACACAAGCTGGACAATATAGGGAAGTTTGAGCTATCCTGGTCAGGTAGGCTAGCTGCATTTAAATGCAAATTCTCCCACAATTTTTATACCTATTCAGGACACTACCTACCTCAGTGCCTAAAGCATTTTTCCAACAGGCACAGTCTGAGCTGAACAAATTCTTATGGAAGGGGAAAATGGCACGTTGCGCCTTCAGTAGACTTATCACTCTTAAACAAGCAGGTGGGGTGGGACACACACATTTACAGGATTACCAGGCTGCAAAACTCCT
The DNA here is from genome assembly GCA_037952925.1 of Lithobates clamitans. Taxonomy (NCBI): domain Eukaryota; kingdom Metazoa; phylum Chordata; class Amphibia; order Anura; family Ranidae; genus Lithobates; species Lithobates clamitans. Next base: position 206,981 of record JBBGZY010001996.1, on the reverse strand, counting down.
AGCGCAGATTAGGACATGGTGTGATCCTCATGCCAACACCCTGTGGGCTGAACTCGAAAGGATCCAAGTACCAGGGGGTAACTTATACAACTATCTGGTAACTAGCCCTTTTCGCATATCCAAGACCCCAACACTTCCTCCTACTATACAAGCATCTATAGAAGCTTGGCAATACCTTTCTAAAACAGTAGGAAGCTCAAGTACCCTAACACCTCTGAAACTACCAATCACAGCTACAGCTCTCCTGATACCTGACATGTCCTTAAACTCTTGGTGTACCACCAAAAATCTCCTTCTGGAAGATCTATATGTAGGACCAGTAATGAAGACATTCTGAACCTTACAGATAGAATACTCTATCCCATCATCAGATTTTTTCAAATATATTCAACTATCCCACCTACTTAAACAACACAACAAACTCACCACTCTTCTACCCTGGCAAATAGCCTTATATTATACAAATACTAACACCAAACTTAAAGGCACATCCTTATGATACAGACACTTACAGGACAAACAATCCTTTAAAAAAACTTCCAATATACAAGCCTGGGGAGGGATTTTGGGGAAAGCTACACAGAACACAAGTGGCAGAAAGCTCTTAAAATAACCTATGCATCTACAAGAAGTGCTGGTCTAAGGGAACCACACCAAAAGATTTTGCTACGATGGTATCTCACCCCATACCGCATAGCAAAATTCACATCTGAGAAATCATCTGCATGTTGGAGAGTATGTGGAGGAACAGGAACATTATCACATATCTTATGAGCATGTCCACGCATCGAAAAGTTCTGGTCTCACATCTTTCTCATAATTGTACAGATAACTGGTATGAAAGTGATACCTTCCACAGGACTAGAACTTCTATCACTTGACATAGAGTTATTTCCACCACACCTAAGAACAATGGTGACCCACATACTCTTGGCAGGGAAGCTTACTATAGTCCGTCACTGGAAAGACAACAATTCACCCACTATATCAGAAACTCTACAAACAATGAATACACACAGTGTCTATGAAAAACAATTTGCATATAGTATAGGTACCCATGAAAGAACCAATAATTTATGGAATTACTGGCAAAACTGGTATACATCCAACCAAGACCACGAGGGAATGAAGCCTTGATTGTCTAACAATAATTAAAGATGAGGTAACATTAATGGTAACATCAACAACAATGATATTCTTTAATGGATGGATTGACTGCTGGACATAGGGTTCTTACTCCTTGGTTAGTTTGCTGCACATTTATTTTCTTTCTCTTTTAGATCCTTTTATCTTCTATGTTCAGAAATAAGAGTATGTGTAATTCGATTATATATATAGGATAGGTCAATAGAACCTAAATGATAAGATCACCATCACAACTTAACATAACCTATTGTTTAAAGCTGAATTGTATTCGAAGTTAACATATGTCTATGATTGTACCTATATATGTTACTCAACATAACAGTTTGAACTAACCTTTATGTCCCTATATTAGTATGTACTTCTTATTTATTTACTTCTTATAAAAAAAAATAATAAAAACTATTGAAACTAAATCCAAAGTTCTACCTAGCAGTACATCCTAGATACATTGGATGGCTACAACTCTCACTTGTTGATGGATCTGTGCACCTCACGCATATCCAAAGCCCTGGGGATTACATCCCCCTGCACAGTAGAAAGAGCCCACTTGGACTTTCACACTGGGACTGCAGATGAGGCATTTATCAGGCGTTATTTTTAGTGCTAAAGCGCCTGAAAAACGCCTCCAGTGTGAAAGGGGTCTAAAGGGTTTGAAATTCACTCTGGCATACGTCACTATTCTGAGGCTCACCGACCATTCATGGGAGACAAAATCCTTCTTACACCCTGAGGAAGGAACTTCCTATGTTCAAATCTACACATCATGCAGGAAAATTCTAAAATGGAGGACAGCCCTCCCCCGGCTGCCCCCAGGGATCAACGTAGTCCATGCCAAGATCCTCCGAAGAGAATTTGCTACTCTAATGATCCCAGGCAACATAAGCCCTGCTAGCGCGGACACTGTTAAGCCCTCTGCTCTTCCTTAATGAACCTCTCTAGGTCTTGAGGGTTATTAGCTTTTGTTTCTACCAGCATATACCTTGTTATACTGTTTTGAATCCGGTTTTGTTTGCATGCTTTAACTGATTTGTAATTTCAGCCTACATGGAGAAGTGGAGAGGTTTTTTCATGCAGTGGAAGTGAGGGATTCATACGAATGGTAGACTACGTGTGGAAGAAAGTGAAGTCCAGGCTTCTACCACTGTAAATTGAATCGATTTCCCTTTATCTCGTGTCTCTCAGGCCTCGTTCACCACCTGCCCTAGCCGCCTTTGCCTCAACCTATTTTGCACCCTCCTCATCCCCCTCACCCCACTAGGTGCCTCAATAACACTTTGAACATTTCCCATCAAAACGAGTCGCCTACATTAAATGCCAGATCATGCACGTCCTCTCTTGCTACATTTCAAATCAGCAAACACCATGAAGATCTCCTCTTGGAATGTCAAAGGACTACGCTCCCCACATAAAAGGATGGCAATCCTCTCCCACCTTAAATTACTTAAAAAAGATATAGTCCTCCTCCAGGAGACACACCTCCCAACAGAGGACTTTTACCGTATGCGCAAACTTTGGGTGGGCCAAGTGTTTGGCTCTGTGTCAGTAAAAAGCAAGGCAGGCGTACTGATTCTCATTCACAAAACTCTCTTATGCAAGATGTGTGACAGACCTAGCCAGGACAGAGGCTTTTGGAGAAGACTGAAGGCAAGCCTCTTGCTTTCTGATTATGGCCCTGGATTTTAAGGGAACAATACTCTTTGCGAGGTGAATGATAAATCCAGTCTGATCTGTACTAATCAGACTCAATCTTGTATATATGTATATATTGTATATTGTCTCATTTTGTTGTGGACTCTTTGCTGTGATCGGTTGGGGTGTGGCTGTACTCCAATGTTCTATTGTGTCTGTCTGCTCTGGATATTATGGGATGTTTATCTCTATGGAGGGAGGGGGGATTCCTCCAGCAGCCCCCCCCTGCTAAGACTGTTTACTGATGAGAAGTTAAACACACCTGACCTGTGTGCCCATTGTCATTGGACAGTTTAACCTGCCCTGTTTTCCAAGGGTGGGAGGAAAGAGTCTCTGAGTTATTTTATCTGTTGTGTCCATGTGATAATAAATTAGTTTGTTGTTTGCCACTCCAAGACTGGTGTTGTCTGGTGACTGGGTGGGCTAAAGGGTCTTGGATAGTGCTGGTTCTGGACAGAGGAAGCATAGACAGCGGACAGAGACCTGTTTGAGTACAGGGGTTCATCACACAAGATAGTCTCCGTGAATCAAGATGATGCTGGCTGCCTTCTAACCTTACACATGTGTATATCCAACAGGGACATAGTCATAACCAACAATTATCCACCCAAATCCCCCAATAAAACTTTATTTTAAACAGTATCCTCTCACCTGTCCCCCTACTTATATCGTCCTTTCATGGTGGGAGGAGATTTTAACTCAGTCATGCATGCTGTGGAAAACAAGTCAACCCAAACCCCCCACTCATTCTACCTCCCTGGGCTCCCCATAGCAACCTTTGTGGAAGCCCTCCAACTTACTGATATCTGGAGACTAGCCTCACCTCCAACCCTAAGGATGACATGCCCCACATCGATGACATTTTCACCTCCTTCCAAATTTGCTCAGGCCTATGCAAAAGCAAGATCCCCCCCTATACCACACCAGGACCCCATCCATGGGCAAGCACCTCAGTCTTTACGGTTGGCAAGCAATTCATTACCTACTTGGCAGTACAGATTGGTAAATTACCTTCCTCTCTCTACCATTTAAATTTCTCCCTGGCAGTTACTAAGGTAATAGGAGAACTGGAGATGTAGATGGACCACCCACTCTCGCTCCTTGGCAGGTGTCACCTTCAAAATGATGGAACGTGTTATGCTGCGGGTGCTCTTAGTCCTATTCATTTGCCTTCCTAAATATTATGTTGTAATGTTTGAAAAAATCCAATAAGGTTTATTTAAAAATAAAGAAATACTTTAATTGGTTTTCAAAGCCCTCACTATGGATTGTTAAACCCCTGGGGAAGTGTTCCAGACTTGCGCGGTAAAGAGTGCTAATTGGGGGTGTCTTGGGACATGCATACCAGTAACTTGCAATAGTAAGGCAAAGAGTCTATTCCAAAATCCCTGGATTTTGGGGCTTTCCACCATATATGAAACAATGTCCCCCAATGGTTTCTAAAAACGATTTTCAAAAGTCAAGTGGGAACTAAATACCACCTTGACAGAACCTTAGAATTAGGGAGATATTGACAGTGTCATGGGAGGTTTTAGAGCAGTGATGGTGAACCTTGGCACCCCTGATGTTTTTTTAGAACTACATTTCCCATGATGCTCATGCACTCTGCAGTGTAGTTGAGCATCATGGGAAGTGTAGTTCCAAAACATCTGGGGTGCCAAGGTTCACCATCACTGTACTAGAGCATAGAACCACTATTCCATGGAGTAAGATATTGTTGATATGCCACCCCTCTGACCCACAGCTTGCATACACCATCTTTCATAGGGCATTACAGTTGCATCTATGCTTGTGTGCTGAGTTGTATGCACAAAATAATAAATTTGTTGTAACTTAAACCTTTTAGAATGTGACATTTTGAGTTTTTCTAAACAATACTTTAATGTTGAAGTTAAACAAGTGATCTATATGATAAAACCCCTTAGTTAGCCACCATATAAAAGTCTGAGGGGATAGACTTGGTAGCTATATAGGTTTACCGAGCGGTGCAGTAAAAGAGGAGGCAGACTCATTTACATAAGGCTCTCCACAGAGGCAAGGAGTGATATAGTGTCAAGGCTAAGACAGGAGTCTATGTTTTGAAGGTAACTACTTTAGCATATCTATAGTAAGTGAGGAAACCGTAACAGGTTCCATAGCGAAACAATCAGGTTTTTCAATTGGAGAGCAAATGACAGATAATTGAGCCAATTGGGATGCTGGATACAAATAAAAGAGGTTAGCAACCCTTAACCACCCCTAATCCTGTGGGAGTAACGCATTTTCTTGAAAAGCCTGTCCTTTCTTTCCCCAAATACATTATTTCTATAGCAATTTTTACAATGCATTTCCATATAAAAAGAGTCAGATAGAAGTGTAATTCAAAACTCATTACTAATCACTGGCCTTAGCATCTATCTTGGCTGTCTTCTTTGGGGTGATGTAAATATATATGTGTGTGTGTGATCTCTTACTTTGGGATACTCTTGTTACTAAAGGTCCTACATCTTGCAGCCACTGTTTATTAATTTAGTTATACTTGTGCACCCATAGTGGCAGTTAGACTTCCAGTTCCAGGGAGACTACTGCTCACACCACCCCCACTGACCTCCTGTTTGGCAACTAACTTCAGTGGATTTGGGTATGCAGAGCTTTTTTTAACCCATACAATCTCCCAGCTCAAACACAAAAAATATAAATATATTCCCAAATATAAAAAATATTCCCAAAATATATGTTGGGAAAACCAAACGAGAACTCAGCATCAGAATTGGCGAACACATTAGTGGTATCAGAAAAAAGGATGATGATCGTCCAATTTCGCTACACTTTGCACAATTTCACAGTAGTGACCCTAAGGGGTTAAAGGTCAAGGGAATGTATGTACTCAATTTGCCCCTCAGAAGGGGTGATTTTGACACTATTCTCTTGCAGAAGATGTGGACGTACTATTTAAATTTGATGATGCCGCTAGGCCTAAATACTGAGTGCAATTTACAATCCTTTTTGGTGAAATAAGTTGTCAAGAATAATGTGTATAATTGTGGTTACACAGCTGTACTCAAACTTGGCATCATTAGCCCCTTACTTGTGTTCCATTTATCATTATTTAATTTTATTTATTTATATATTGGTTTCTCTTTCTTCTTTTGTCCACTTAAGATATATATATATATATATATATATATATATATATATATATATATATATATATATATATATATATATATATATATCTTAAGTGGACAAAAGAAGAAAGAGAAACCAATATATAAATAAATAAAATTAAATAATGATAAATGGAACACAAGTAAGGGGCTAATGATGCCAAGTTTGAGTACAGCTGTGTAACCACAATTATACACATTATTCTTGACAACTTATTTCACCAAAAAGGATTGTAAATTGCACTCAGTATGTGTGAAAAATACATATGCATTCAATTAGCCTTTTGATGAAAGTCAAGTATTGGAGAAAGTGCCGATGACATCTTGTGGCCAAAAGTTGGTATAACATCGATATTACTATGGCTATTTAAGTGCCTCTGCCCAAACTCCTCCCAGCTCTGAGGAAGCTAGCATCTGATTGGCTAGTGAAACGCGTCAGTAAGACATCGGCAGTCACTCGGGAGGCTACCAGCTCGCAGCACGAGCAAGGATTGTTGAGACGGAGCCTAAAGGGGACTGATCACTCAGCATGCAAGGAATTGTCTTTAGTTGCTTTAAATTAGTACTTACTTGTACAGCGATAACACTGCTTTAACAGCAACCACCTGTGGATCAAAGTCATCTTCCTGGAAACCGGACCTGGATGTGCATTGAACAAGGGGCGACTTGCATGGATGGGTAGAGGTGGAGAAATGTGGCTACAGCGGAAGATGTGGTGAGAGTATTCTTGACCCAGTGTTTTAAATCAGCTGTGATGCCTTGCTCCTGCTTTTCCTCCCCATCCTCTCTCTCCCCGTCCCGTTATGGAGATGTATATGCATTGCCTTTTGGAAGAAATGATCCTGTACTAGATTGCTCCTTGCACATCCCTGAATCGACAAATTATTCTCAGTTTTTCAGTTGATTAACCAGACTAGCTTTTAATTTGTACTTAGAGAGATTCATATCTTTATAACATTGCTTTGGACTGCATTTAAATTTATCCTGCATATGAGTATATGGCGGTCAGCTGTTGATCACCTTGCTTGAACACACCAAAAACACCTAATATTGCCAGCTGATCATTCATATTCAATTAGTAATTTAGAAGCTTCCTCTTCTGGCTAAGGAATAATTAATTTACCTAGAGGACTTTATTTCCATCCATTTAAGAGATTTGATGATCAATTTGTGCATATGATTGTGAGTTTGTGAGTGTGTGGTGTATGTGCAGCTTCATCCCCCAGTTTTTAAACACGACAACGTTGTCTTTTTAATTAAATCTGTGAGGTGCATACCCGGTTTTCTTTTATCTCTTTAAATTACTGTAGTGTGTCTTTTTCTACATAATAAAATAAATTTAGTGTCCTTACTTACCCTCTTGGGAGAAACTCTTTTTTTCTAATTTTTTTGTATATGTGACTTGGGTCGCTAGGACTGTATCTCTGGGGGTTCCTAGAGCTGAATGATTAATAACACTAGTGGACTAATTTATTTACATATTATATTTGGTTGATCCAGGCATCCAATTAATTTTTCTTAATCTCCCAGCTCACCCTGGTATTTCCCAGTGCAACATGCATATGTGCACATGAGGAAGCAGGCCCACAGTGACCAAAATAGATGTGGGGCAGTGTGCCCACTCAGGACAACTTGTCAGTGGATTTGTGACAGGCTGAGAACAGAGAAAAGTGGGGGTTGAATGATACTATCAGATGACTGAGGACATCTAATGACAGAGAGGAAGTACTGTGGGGACAACTCTGTATTGAAGGTGAGTATTTTTAAAATATATTTTTACTTTTCCTGGGCTATTTATTTTTGATTATTTTTTTAAATATAATGGTAAATTATACAGTATAAACAGCCAGACACACCTTGACACCTTGATACTCAACAAGCGAACTATAGAAAATTACTCTTGGAGTGATGATGAATGCTTCAGAAGTGCTTCTTATCACATATAAAAATACTGCAGCTTGTTAAGAAACTTTGTAACCAATATTTATCTTTACCAATGAGAATAAGGAAGAACTTTAACATATTTGTACTCTAGTGCAATAAGGAAATATTTTTTTTCATGCATTATCAACATGGAACATTTTGCCCTGGTTGTAAAAGGAAACCTTTACACTGCAATCATCTGTTAAAGTTTATCTTTACAATAATATATATATATATATATATATATATATATATATATATATAAAAAAACTTTTATCATATGTGTATGTGTCTGTTTGATGCACCACCTCTTCTTTCTGTTGTATGTTACATATTCTCTCTCATAAACAATATGAAAAAGTAAGTACATCCCATAATATTGTTGACTTTTTCAACATATTTAAACAGCAACCATTGGAAAAAACACAATAATTGTTGTGCTAAGGTATTCCAACAGGCAAAGCTGTGTCATCTGGGATGATGAAAAAATTATTAAAATGTCAGGATACGGAACATGTAATCCCAATCCTAACTAATGGGGGGCCAATGGGGAGCAGAAAGTCACTATTGGAATAGTGTAAGTGTACTGGGGGCAAAGGGTTATACGAGGAAGTCCATAGCCTGGGTATTTACCACAGGGAGTGTAGCTGATAGGGATCGGCTGAACACCCCCCAGTTCGGTTCGCACCAGAACATACCGAACAGGCAAAAAATTTGGCAGAACACACAAACACCGTTAAAGTCTATGTGACACGAACATGAATAATCAAAAGTGCTAATTTTAAAGGCTAATATGCAAGTTCTTGTCATAAAAAGTGTTTGGGGACCCAGGTCCTGCCCCAGGGGACATGGATCAATTTTTTTTAAAAAAAATAGCCGTTTTTTCGGGAGCAGTAATTTTTATAATGCTTAAAGTGAAATAATAAAAATGAAATATTCCTTTAAATATTGTGCCTGGGGGGTGTCTATAGTATGCCTGTAAAGTGGCACATTTTTCCCGTGTTTAGAACAGTACCACAGCAAAATTAAATTTCTAAAGGAAAAATTGTCATTTAAAACTGATTGCGGCTGTAATAAATTGTCGGGTCTCAGCAATATAGATAAAACTCATTGATAAAAAGAACATGGGATCCCCCCAGTCCATTACCAGGCCCTTTGGGTCTGGTATGAATATTAAGGGAGATATAAAAAATATAGGGAGTGGCGCTGTGCATAAGGGAATTGTTGGCATATAATGATTATCTAATACTGATGATAGATGTGTCTATGTGACATACTATAGGAAGCGGCAATAAACGGTAAAGTTTTAGATCCAACGGTATATATCCCACATAAGAATAGGTAGGTGCTAATTAATAAAATAAGAGAAGTATTGATACAAATAAGTGTTTGGTGCAGCCGTAATCCCATAAACAAAATTAAGCACTAGTGATCTCTAGTAGTGTGATGTAATGTGAGTAATAAGTGCAAAAATGTCAGGTGCAGTCCAATTGGCAGTGTTCCAGCACCTGCTGAATAATGGAGGTGAACTACAAGTGATGTATAAGGTAGAGGGTATCCACAACCCTCTATGGTGCAGTGCTGAAAAAGCAAAGATGTGTGTGAAAATTATATATATAAGGTATACATAGGAGTGAAATTCAATAAAAAATAAAAAATATATAGGAGTGAAATTTAATAAAAATATGTAAATAAAAACTAGTAGTTAATAAATTATGAATGTGTCTCTAATAAACTGGTTGTGACACAGTTAATAACAGCAATAAATCTCATGTGAAATAACAAAAATTCATATAATGTCTTCCACCCGACTTCTTCCAGATTTTTCAAAAAACACTCTCCCCCTGATGTGATTCCACTCACCGGAACGCTATACCCCTGCAGGGGTATAAGCATAAGATGTTTATATTCCAGGTGCCGATCAAAACCGGGTGCCGATCGAATCCTTGTATGATGATATCCCCTCGACTAAGGTTCCTCGATCCGGATCAGCCACTCGTGCAAAGGAAGGAGATGGGGGAAGATGATAATCCCCTGTTGTGATCCTATTTCCAGCCGAACATCCGCTCCAAAGTGTTATATGGAATAAAAGAATTGATCCACATAGCGTAACTCCTTTTAAAAACCGTTTATTTATAAAGGCTCATACAGTCCAAGGAGCGTAGCTAATTCCAAGGAATAAATTATAGATATTTAAAAACGAGGAGGGAGCATACAAGCTCTCTAACTCCCCTTGCTGTCCCGGAACGCAGCGTTGTTCGCAACTACCGCTTGCGTTCCACCGGTCAGCTAGCAGAAACCACGAAAACAGGAAGTGACGTTGTGCGTACCAAGATAGTCCCACCTTACGCGTTTCGTCACACGGACGTCATCGGAGGCGCTGCCAATTTGGTCCTCCCAACGCCTTATATCTGGGTGCAGTACATGCCGTGGCCAATCCCACGTCGGATGCTAAATGACGGGCATCATGTGGGTCCAATCAGAGAATTCGCTCAATTATGGAGATGAGAGCCAAGACCTATTCACTTCCAGCCTCATTAACCAGAGGGAAATACTATGTGAACGGGTGGAATCTCCTTGAGCACCATCTAGTGGAATTTTTGGAAATGGCAGCCATGGGGAAAATGTATTTTGCAAACCAGATATTATCTAGTAAAACTTTATGCAACATATTAAATGGCAGTCAGATAACTTAAACCCGAAAGAAGGAGATGTAAATGTATTGGTTCTCATTTCCTCAGGAGGTATAATTAAAAATGGATTTAAAAGAGAAGATAAAAATATATATAAAAATATATATAAAAAATAAAAAATCAAATAAAAATAAACAGTAAGTTAAATTGGAATTGAAATAAGAACTCCTATATAGAGATGTTTAAAATTACTAAAGTATGAAAACATATTAGACATGGTAAACAAGAGTGTTATATAATCGAAGCAGGTGTAAAACGGGAGAAAGAGGGAATAGGTAAGTTTACCATATATATAAGAAACCCCCGTAGAAAACCATCAAAAACTATAATCTATATAATTTCTGTTGAAATTATAATAAAGGGAATATTGAGAAATAATAATAGATAATATGTATAGAAAGTCTTAAAACTCTTTGGGAAATTCGGAGATAAAGTAGGGACGCGTGTAAAAACCACCTATTTAAAATTAGATAAGAAGCACTTCAGAAGCAATTTTGGAAGTAAGATAGGGACACGTATAAGACCCACCTATTTAAAAATTAGATAAAAAGCAATTCAGATCGATGTCCACATTCAATCCTCTAGGGACCAGACTCCCTAGGCGGTATATCCACTTAGTTTTGTTCTGGGATACTTTTATTCTTTTGTTACCGCCTCTCCAGTGGTCTTTAATCAGATCTATACTGTAAAAAATTAATCCTGTAGGGTTTCTGTTGTGGACCTCGTCAAAATGCCTAGAGAGGTTATGCTTTGGAAAGCCTTTTTTGATATTATTAATATGTTCTCTAATCCTAACGCGGAGAGGCCTAGTGGTTCTTCCAAAATACTGTAACCGACAGGGACATTCAATCACATATGTGACGTGGGTGCTTTCGCAGGTGATCAATTCCCTGATTTGGTACTCTTTCCCTGCTCTCGACTTAAAGGATAGTTTTCTCTTTGGCTGTTTTTTACTCACGCGGCAGGGTAGACACTTTTGGCATCTATAAAAACCTCTCATTTCAGGGAACAGTTTAACCGTTTTTGGTGGGTCGATCACATTATGCACCAACTGATTCCTCAAATTGGGGGCCTTTTTGTAAATGAATCTTGTTTTTTTTTAAAGTATCTTCGCCAAGGTTCTATCGGATTTTAAAATAGGCCAGTATTTTCTAAAAATGTGTTCGACCGAACGGTATTGGTTGTTGAAACCAGTGATAAAGGCCATATCCATCTTGCAATGGTTGTCAACTGTCTCCTTTTTTCTCAACAGGAGATCACGATCTAGGCTCCCTATTTCCATCATATGCCTTATTAAAGGTTCTTTATGGTATCCTTTGTCAATGAATTTTTTAATTAAAGTGTCGGCTTGTGTGTAATAGTCGTCTATCCTGTGGCAATTTCTTCGTAACCTCATTAATTGACCTTTCGGAATGTTCTGCTTCCACTTAGGGTGATGACAACTAGATGTTGGAATATAGCCATTGCGATCCGAAGCTTTAAAAAAAGTTCTAGTGTGTAATACGTTGTTCTCTTTAAAGATCTGTACATCTAGATAATCTATCTCATGAGGATCGCATTTCCCACTGAAAGAGATGCCATATTTATTTTGATTCATTGCTCTTAGGAAATCCTGAAATGAGTCTGCCGTGCCCCTCCACACTATGATCACGTCATCAATATAGCGACGGTAAAATTCAATCTCCGGGCGTGGACTCCTGTATATATTTTCTTCTTCCCACATGTCCATAAATAAATTAGCCACGCTCGGGGCATATCTGGCTCCCATGGCAACGCCCTTGGTCTGAACATAGTATTCCTTCTGGTACCAAAAATAATTACTTTCCATTGCTAATTTTAAGGCTTCCAAAATAAAATTAATCTGTTCTTGTTTAAGATTGGCGTCTTCATGAAGCGCTTTCTCTACTCCTTTTAAGCCATGTTTTTGTATAATGCTAGTATATAAGGAGTTCACATCTATCGTCGCAAGGAGGCAATCTTCAACCCCAGTTATATTTTTTAATTTGTTGATCAGTTGCGTACTGTCCTTTAAATACAACCTTCCTTTGATTACCATTGGTTTCAGAAAACAATCAATGTATTCTCCCAATCTAGAGAACAGGGAATTGATCCCACTTATAATCGGTCTTCCTGGGGGTTTCTCCAATCGCTTATGCACTTTTGGTAAGTAATATATGACTGGTGTCTTTGTGGACTCGCTAATCAGGTATTTTGCTTCTTTCTTATTTAAAATCCCTCTATCTTTCCCTTTTCTGACGAGAGCTTTCAATTTCTTACTATAAAGTTGTTTGGGATTTCCTTTAAGTTTCTTATAAGTATTTTCCACTCTAAGGAGGTTCTTCATTTCTTCCTCATAGTCTTCTTTCCTTAATATGACCAGCCCGCCCCCTTTGTCTGCGGGGTGTATGACTACTTCTTTTCTTTTTCCGATTTCTTTAATTGCTTTCCACACATTTCTATTTTTAGAATTCTTAATTTCAAGTTTCGCAAGGTCGCTCTCCACCATCTTCTTAAAAGCGTTCATACACTGGTCGCCCAGGACCTTTGGATTAAAAATCGAATTATTCCTAAGGTTGGTGTGTACGAAACTGGATGGTTCTTCTGCTGGTTTCTTATCCTTATTTAAAGCGTAGTGTTTTTTTATTCTTAATTTACGCATAAATTTCTGCAGATCGATAAAAACCTCAAACTTGTCAATATTCTTGTCTGGTGCAAATTTTAATCCTAGATCTAAAACTTTCAATTCCTCATCAGTAAAAACAGCATCACTCAAATTAAAAATTCCTTCTCCTAATATTCTCTTCTCCTTTTTCTTCTTCTTTCCTCCTCGTTTTCCTCTTGCCTGTAGCCTCTTTCTGTATCTCTTAGGGTTTGATCTGATCCTCTGCCAGGGTTCCTGTTCGGTCCATTCCTTGTCTGCTGTGGTTGTCCGTAGGTACCAAAGTTCCTTTGTTGTGGATGTTCGTAGGTTCCTGTATCCCTCTGTTCTCTGTACGTGGGTGGACCCCAATGCCTCTGGAAGTCTCTGTTGGTCTCTGGTTGATCTTTCCAACCCTGTCTCCTGTATGGGGGTCGCGCTTTCCATCTTCCAGGTGGGCCACCCCTGTGAAAATCCCTATTGCCCCTAGGTGATCCTCTAGAATAGGGATTATTGTAGGTCCCATGGTGTCCCCTTTCCCTTAGGGGTGAGTACCTGTTTCGAGTAGGGATACTATATCTTGGAGTGGCTGGGGATCTTCCATACCCAGGTTCTGGGGGGTGTTCTTCCCTCCCCCTCACCCAGGGTCCACTGGTTCGGTAATTGGGTGTACGTGGCAAATCGGTACGTCTGGCAATGGGGGTATGTTCAAATCTAGTTTGTCTCATATTGTCCAGTATTTCTTCCTCCTCTACTGGGCTCTCATCCATAGAGTTTCCATCTTCTTCATTGCTCAGTTCATCTACTTCTTCTTGCCACTTATAGACCCTTTTGTTAGCATAATCCAGAACATCTCTCTTAAATTTTTTCTGTTTCTTGTTTGTATTTCCACATCATATTTCTTTATAATCTCTTGTAATTCTTTATCCTTATCTTTATATTCTTGTTGACCAGTGAAGGGATGTAACAGGTTCCTAATCTCAGTGATCCTTTCCTCTACTTTTCTTAATTTAAAATGCCTCCTTGCTAATATTTTTTGTAAAAGCTCGTTCTCACAGCCTGAGAAGAAAGAGTACCATTCCTCATTTAAGGAGGCATCATCGATGCTATCGTTTGGGCTCAAATCCCACCTCAGCCTCCTAGGTGTCATTTTTTCTTTCACATACATCTCAAGAGTAACAATTTAAGGGAAACCCTGAACCGAAATTAAAAAAAAAATTGCATGGGGTCCCCCCAAAATCCATACCAGACCCTTATCCGAGCACGAAAACTGGCAGGCCACAGGAAAAGAGGGTCTGTACCCCGTTACCATTTCACACAGGGGTGAAGGCCAGGATCTAGGGGTTCCCTTGTTAAAGGGGGCTTCCAGATTCTGATAAGCCCCCCGCTTGCAGACTCCCACAACCACCGGGCAAGGATTGTGGGGATGAAGCCCTTGTCCCCATCAACATGGGGACAAGGTGCTTTGGAGGGCTACCCCAAAGCCCCTCCCCATGTTGAGGGCATGTGGCCTGGTATGGTTCGGGGGGGCGCTCTCTCATCCCCCTCTTTTCCTGCATCCTGCCAGGTTGTGTGCTCGGATAAGGGTCTGGTATGGATTTTGGGGGGACCCCTAAGCCATTTTTTTTATTTCGGCGCAGGGTTCCCATTAAAATCAATACCAGACCTGAAGGGTCTGGTATGGATTTAGGGGCGGACCCCTTAAACCATTTTTTTTTAAAAATTGGCGCAGGGTTCCCCTTAATTTCCATATCTGACCCAAAGGGCCTGGTATAGATTTTACGGGGACCCCCACGCAATTTTTTTTTTTTAATTTTGGTTCGGGGTTCCCCTTAATATTCATACCAGACCCAAAGGGCCTGGTAATGGACTGGGGGGATCCCATGCTCTTTTTTTTCGATGAGTTTTATCTATATTGCCGGGACCCGACAATTCATTACAGCCGCGGTCAGTTTTAAATGACAATTTTTCCTTTAGAAATGTCATTTTGCTGTGGTATTGTTCTAAACATGGGAAAATGTGCCACTTTACAGGCATACTATAGACACCCCCCCAGGCATGATATTTAAAGGAATATTTCACTTTTATTGTTTCACTTTAAGCATTAAAAAAATTACTGCTCCTGAATAAATGACCGTTTTTTAAAAAAATGCTTTGCATTGATACATGTCCCCTGGGGCAGGACCCGGGTCCCCAAATACTTTTTATGACAATAACTTGCATATAAGCCTTTAAAAATAGTACATGTCACATGTGATTGCAAATTGATTATTGCAAGATTTGGTCATAATGTAGCCTATTTGGCTAAATCATATAGACGATAAGAGAGATAATGAAGAAACCCCTTGAAACAATTGCAAAAAATGCAATTACAGCACAGGATGGGGCTAGGTGTGGGTCTACACGCAAGATGCCTAAAAATGGACAATTAATACAGTCACATCCATGTCAACCATAGGCTATAATAATGGTTTATACTATAATACTTCTTTGAGGCACGGTGGAGTGGTGGCATTAAGCCTTTCAATCCACAAAGTCTCATGTTGTAGAATGACCCTATCCCAATTACCCCCTCATGGGTTCTGAGGAACCACCTCTAGGACCAGAAACGTAACTAGCTATGAATCAAATCTGTGACGTAATCCAATGGGGTGACCAATGGTCAGTTTTCCATTAGTGGAGTAATATAAGTGGTCACTTATTCGTTGGCGGAGCTTCAGAATAGTAATTGTAAGGACACCCCAAGTACAAAAGGGGTTAAAGTCGTTTAGGACATTCCATACCCAAACACAAAGTCAGCTACCGAACACTTCCATCAGTCGAACCAGGAAACCATACAAATAATTCTCCCCCAAATACGAGACAAGATGCTCTGTTTTGAAGTTCAAACAGGAATAACTCATTTATTATCACACAACACAACAGATGAATAAACTGAGAGACTCTTTCCCCCCACCCTTGGAAAAGAGGGCGGGTTAAACTGTCCAATGACAATAGACACACAGGTCAGGTGTGTTCAAACTTCTCATCAATACACAGTCTTATCAGCAGGGGGCTGCTGGATGAATCCCCCCCTCCATAGAGATACACATCCTGTGATCCAAGGCAGAGAGACACAATAGAACATTGGAATACAGTCCCACCCCAAACTAGCACAGCAAATAGTACACAACAGCATGAGACAACACACAATATATACACACAACATTGTGTAGCAGTCATTATCTAGAATATGGCACATACAGGGTTCCCAGAGTTTTGTGTTTTGGGGGGACATTGACTTGAATCCAAAGTAATATTACTTCCAGGGTCCCCAGGCATACAGCTCACAATGAGCACCGTTCCCCCAAATGCCAGGGCCCATAATCAGGCGGCAAGAGGCTGGCATTCAGTCCCCTCCAAAAGCCTCTGTACTGGCTAGGTCTGTCACAGGGATGTCCTGACATATTTGCCAAGGATATGATGGTCAGCTAACAGATGCCAATGGTCAGATAGAATGTTCCGAAGTTGGTGATGATGGGCTGAGTATTTCATAATGATCCTAACTGTATCAGTCTGTTTAGGCTTTGGAGGGTGATATAGTAATAAGGTTCTTGTGTGGAACAAAGCCTGATTAAATGCCTTCTTAAGGATGGTCTGGGAGTAGCCCCTAAGTAGGAGACGTTCGTGTAACAAATCTGCCTGAAAGTCATCCTCCCTTGTGCAGTTTCTGCAAAATCGCAGATACTGTGCATAGGGATTACTATGAACAGGGTGCTTGGGGTGTGCACTAGAGGCATGTAACAGTGTTACCCGCTGTGGGTTTACGGTACAAATCTGTACCGATACTTCCATCTGGTTGTTTGATGATCATCAGATCCAGAAATGATGATCCGCACAATGAACAGGTCATCAATAAATCTATACCAGAGGAGGACATGGATGAGATATTGGGCAAGGATGTCATTAAAAAAAAAACTGTCTTTCCCAGCCACTGAGATAAAGGTTCGCGTATGAGGGTGCACATGAGGTCCCCATCATGACACCCTGGATCTGCAAATAATATTGTTCCTTAAATGTAAAGTAATTTCTCATCAAAATAAAATGTAGTAATTTTAAAATAAAGGCGCTAAGGGGCCAAATAGTTTGATCCTGTTCCATCAAAAAGGACTCAGTCATTCAGATGCCCTGCTCGTGGGGGATACTCGAGTACAATGCCTCAATATCTATAGCGAGCAGGGCATCCAGAGGAATCTGAATACCCTTGTTGTGTTTGAGAAGATCAATGGTGTCACATATGTAGGAGGGTAGTCCCTGAACATGAGGCATAAGGAAGGCATCAACAAATTTACTAGCATTTTCAGTTAATGATCCTATCCCAGAGACTATTGGTCTTCCGGGAGGTGATCTTAAATTTTTATGAGTTTTGGATAAGATATAGAAAGTAGGGACATGTGGAAATTTAGTAATTAAGTAGCCTAATGTGTCTCGATCTGTCAGACCCTCAAAATGCGCATCTATACAAAGTCCCCAAAATTCACCAACAAAGCTCTGAACAGTTGTGGGAGAAATTGGTTTGTACTACGTATGGTTATTGAGTTCATCGTAGCACATAGACTGGTATTGGGCATGAGACATTAGGACAATATTACCGCCTTTGTCGGGTAATTTAATAATAATGTCCGTCCATCCTTGTAGCTGTTTAAGTTCTTGAATTTGGTTCATAGTAAGGTTAGATGGAGTATCATGTCATCTCTGGTGCTTCAAGTCCTTGATGAGGAATTCCCAAATAGCAGGACAGGTCAACACATCTGGGAATTTCTGTGATCTAAGTATAAATGTTTTGGAAGTTGTAGATTGGGGGTATAATTGGCTATCAGAGGGTTGGCTCGCAGACACAGACCTCTAATGCCCCGTACACACGGTTGGATTTTCCGACGGAAAATGTGTGATAGGACCTTGTTGTCGGAAATTCCGACCGTGTGTAGGCTCCATCACACATTTTCCATCGGAATTTCCGACACACAAAGTTTGAGAGCAGGATATAAAATTTTCCGACAACAAAATCCGTTGTCGGAAATTCCGATCGTGTGTACACAAATCCGACGGACAAAGTGCCACGCATGCTCAGAATAAATAAAGAGATGAAAGCTATTGGCCACTGCCCCGTTTATAGTCCCGACGTATGTGTTTTACGTCACCGCGTTCAGAAAGATCGGATTTTCCGACAACTTTGTGTGACCGTGTGTATGCAAGACAAGTTTGAGCCAACATCCATCGGAAAAAATCCTAGGATTTTGTTGTCGGAATGTCCGAACAAAGTCTGACCGTGTGTACGGGGCATTAGAGTGTACCAGAGGATGAGATAAGTCATCCTCTGTTGCCCCTTCCTCATATAATATCATGAGGTCCCGAAGGGCTTAGTCTGTTCTGCTAATTCTTGTTCTAAGTTTGCTTTATGTAGGTCTTTGTCAAAAATGAATTTGAATGTCAGGTTTTGTGCAAATAAGTAAAGGTCTTTGATAGTTTCAGTCACATTGAGAGAATCCAATGGACAGAATCCTAAACAGAGACAGAAGTTTCATCTGAAGATAATTCAATAGAAGTGAGGTTAATAATATTTAATTGTTTGGGGTTGTCGGGGTGCTCAGGGAGAGAGGTTTGAGGACAAATGTGTCCACATTGCTTTGTGTATTTTGGATCTGGTGTCGGAAATTCTAAAAAAAATGTTGTTGGCTTTTGGTGCCTTAGGGCATCGATGCATAGAATGCATAATAACCTAAATATGGAAAAAACACAGAATCATTGGGGCTGATTTACCTAAAGTAACTACTAAAGTACTAAAGTAACTAGTTTACTAAAGGCACGACTTTTTTTAACGTTTTGGATAGAGAGGGATTAGAAAATTTCAGTTTTTATAGCTGTCTGTGTCCCCTTTAGGAAGACTCATCCTCTCTGTTTCTCTTGTTTACCATAATCATTAAAAGTAAACGTGAAAGAAAATCACTAATTTTGGGTTGTCCCCAGAAAAGTAATAGAGGAGAAATCTTCCAATAGGGACACTAGTTCTGGTGGCCTGGGGGTCCCCAAGTAATTCCCTTAATTTGCAGGGAATTTTCTCTCACTTCTTGTTTTGGCTATGGGACAGCAAGTGAAGGGAAACTTCCCCAATGTATTTTTTATTGGTGGAAGAAGGGGATTTATATATGTGTGTATTTTTTTATTCTATTTTCATTCAATATTTGTTATTTTTAAAGATATTTTGTATTTACTGAAGAGAATTTAGTTGTTTTTGATAAACCACATGTGTCCTGTGAAAGCAGTTTCCCCTTACCTTGTATTCTAGTCACATTTTTCCTTTAGTAATAATACATCTGCTGCAGGGAGTGCACTGACTTAGAGTATGCTGCAGGGACCGCACTGACTTAGTGTATGCTGCAGCGAGCTCATTGACTAAATATACACTGCAGCGAGCTCATTGACTAAGTGTATGCTGCAGGGACCGCACTGCTTTAGTGTATGATGCAGGGACCACACTGACTTAATGAATGCTGCAGGGAGTGCTCTGACTTATTATATACTGCAGGGAGTGCTCTGACTTAGTATATACTGCAGGGAGTGCACTGACTTAGTATATGCTGCAGGGAGTGCACTGACTTAGTATATACTGCAGGGATTAAACTGACTTAGTATATGCTGCAGGGAGTGCACTGACTTAGTATATACTGCAGGGAGTGAACTGACTTAGTATATGCTGCAGGGAGTGCTCTGACTTAGTATATACTGCAGGGAGTGCACTGACTTAGTATATGCTGCAGGGAGTGCACTGACTTAGTATATACTGCAGGGAGTGCTCTGACTTAGTATATACTGCAGGGAGTGCTCTGACTTAGTATATACTGCAGGGAGTGCTCTGACTTAGTATATACTGCAGGGAGTGCTCTGACTTAGTATATACTGCAGGGAGTGCACTGACTTAGTATATGCTGCAGGGAGTGCACTGACTTAGTATATACTGCAGGGATTAAACTGACTTAGTATATGCTGCAGGGAGTGCACTGACTTAGTATATACTGCAGGGAGTGAACTGACTTAGTATATGCTGCAGGGAGTGCTCTGACTTAGTATATACTGCAGGGAGTGCACTGACTTAGTATATGCTGCAGGGAGTGCACTGACTTAGTATATACTGCAGGGAGTGCTCTGACTTAGTATATACTGCAGGGAGTGCTCTGACTTAGTATATACTGCAGGGAGTGCTCTGACTTAGTATATACTGCAGGGAGTGCTCTGACTTACTGAAAGCTGCAGGGAGTGCACTGACTTAGTATATACTGCAGGGAGTGCTCTGACTTACTGAAAGCTGCAGGGAGTGCACTGACTTAGTATATACTGCAGGGAGTGCACTGACTTAGTATATACTGCAGGGAACGCACTGACTTAGTATATACTGCAGGGTGTGCTCTTACTTTGTATATACTGCAGGGAGTGCTCTGACTTAGTATATACTGCAGGGAGTGCACTGACTTAGTATATACTGCAGGGAGTGCACTGACTTAGTATATACTGCAGGGAACGCACTGACTTAGTATATACTGCAGGGAGTGCACTGACTTAGTATATACTGCAGGGAGTGCTCTGACTTAGTATATACTGCAGGGAGTGCTCTGACTTAGTATATACTGCAGGGTATGCTCTGACTTAGAATATACTGCAGGGAGTGCTCTGACTTAGTATATACTGCAGGGAGTGCACTAACTTAGTATATACTGCAGGGAGTGCACTGACTTAGTATATACTGCAAGGAGTTCACTGACTTAGTATATACTGCAGGGAGTGCTCTGACTTAGTATATACTGCAGGGAGTGCACTGACTTAGTATTAGGGATGAGCCGAACACCCCCCTGTTTGGTTTGCACCAGAACATGCGAACAGGACAAAAGTTCGTTCGAACGCGCGAACACCGTTAAAGTCTATGGGACACGAACATGAATAATCAAAAGTGCTAATTTTAAAAGCTTATATGCAAGTTATTGTCATAAAAAGTGTTTGGGGACCTGGGTCCTGCCCTAGGGGACATGTATCAATGCAAAAAAAGTTTTAAAAACGTCCGTTTTTTCGGGAGCAGTGATTTTAATAATGCTTAAAGTCAAACAATAAAAGTGTAATATCCCTTTAAATTTCGTAGCTGGGGGGTGTCTATAGTATGCCTGTAAAGGGGCGCATGTTTCCCGTGTTTAGAACAGTCTGACAGCAAAATGATATTTCGAAGGAAAAAACCCATTTAAAACTACTCGTGGCTATTGCATTGCCGACAATACACATAGAAGTTCATTGATAAAAACGGCATGGGAATTCCCCACAGGGGAACCCCGAACCAAAATTTAAAAAAAAAAATGACGTGGAAGTCCCCCTAAATTCCATACCAGACCCTTATCCGAGCATGCAACCTGGCAGGCCACAGGAAAAGAGGGGGGGATGAGAGTGCGGCCCCCCCTCCTGAACCGTACCAGGCCACATGCCCTCAACATTGGGCGGGTGCTTTGGGGTAGCCCCCCAAAACACCTTGGCCCCATGTTGATGAGGACAAGGGCCTCATCCCCACAACCCTGGCCGGTGGTTGTGGGGGTCTGCGGGCGGGGGGCTTATCGAAATCTGGAAGCCCCCTTTAACAAGGGGACCCCCAGATCCTGGCCCCCCCTGTGTGAAATGGTAAGGGGTACTTACCCCTACCATTTCACTAAAAAACTGTCAAAAATGTTAAAAATGACCAGAGACAGTTTTTGACAATACCTTTATTTAAATGCTTCTTCTTTCTTCTATCTTCCTTCATCTTCTGGTTCTTCTGGCTCTTCTGGTTCTTCCTCCGGCGTTCTCGTCCAGCATCTCCTCCGCGGTGTCTTCTATCTTCTTCTCCTCGGGCCGCTCCGCACCCATGGCATGGGGGGAGGCTCCCGCTCTTCTCTTCATCTTCTTCATCTTCTTCTCTTCTTCTTTTCTTCTCTTCTTCTCTTCTTCATCTTTTTCTCTTCTTCTTTTCTTCTCTTCTTCTCTTCTTCATTTTCTTCTCCGGGCCGCTCCGCATCCATGCTGGCATGGAGGGAGGCTCCCGCTGTGTGACGGCATCTCCTCATCTGACGGTTCTTAAAAAACGGGGGCGGGGCCACCCGGTGACCCCGCCCCCTCTGACGCACGGTGACTTGACGGGACTTCCATGTGACGTCACGGGGAATGCCACAAAGAAGTCCCGTCATGTCCCGTGCATCAGAGGTGGGCGGGGTCACCAGGTGGCCCTGCCCCCCCATTATTTAAGAACCGTCAGACGAGTAGACGCCGTCACACAGCGGGAGCCTCCCTCCATGCCAGCATGGGTGAGGAGCGGCCCGGAGAAGAAAATGAAGAAGAGAAGAAGGAAGAAGAGAAGAAGATGAAGAAAATGAAGAGAAGAGCGGGAGCCTCCCCCCATGCCATGGGTGCGGAGTGGCCCGAAGAGAAGAAGATAGAAGACGCCACGGAGGAGATGCTGGACGAGAACGCCGGAGGAAGAACCAGAAGAACCAGAAGAAGAAGAAGATGAAGGAAGATAGAAGAAAGAAGAAGCATTTAAATAAAGGAATTGTCAAAAACTGTCTCTTGTCATTTTTAACATTTTTGACAGTTTTTTAGTGAAATGGTAGGGGTAATTACCCCCTTATCATTTCACACAGGGGGGGCCGGGATCTGGGGGTCCCCTTGTTAAAGGGGGCTTCCAGATTCCGATAAGCCCCCCGCCCACAGACCCCCACAACCACCGGCCAGGGTTGTGGGGATGAGGCCCTTGTCCTCATCAACATGGGGACAAGGTGTTTTGGGGGGCTACCCCAAAGCACCCTCCCAATGTTGAGGGCATGTGGCCTGGTACGGTTTAGGGGGGGGCACACTCTCATCCCCCCCTCTTTTCCTGCGGCCTGCCAGGTTGCATGCTGGGATAAGGGTCTGGTATGGATTTTTGGGGGGACCCCACGCCGTTTTTTTTTTTTAATTTTGGCCGGGGTTCCCCTTAATATCCATACCAGACCTGCAGGGCCTGGTATTGAATTTAGGGGGAGCCCCCACGTCATTTTTTTTTTAAATTTTGGTTCGGGGTTCCCCTGTGGGGAATTCCCATGCCGTTTTTATCAATGAACTTCTATGTGTATTGTCGGCAATGCAATAGCCGCGAGTAGTTTTAAATGGGTTTTTTCCTTCGAAATGTCATTTTGCTGTCAGACTGTTCTAAACACGGGAAACATGCGCCCCTTTACAGGCATACTATAGACACCCCCCAGGTACGAAATTTAAAGGAATATTACACTTTTATTGTTTGACTTTAAGCATCATTAAAATCACTGCTCCTGAAAAAATGGCTGTTTTTAAAACTTTTTTTTGCATTGATCCATGTCCCCTGGGGCAGGACCCGGGTCCCCAAACACTTTTTATGACAATACCATGCATATAAGTCTTTAAAATTAGCACTTTTGATTTCTCCCATAGACTTTTAAAGGGTGTTCCGCGGCATTCGAATTTGCCGCAAACACCCCAAATTGTTCGCTGTTCGGTGAACTTGCGAACAGCCAATGTTCGAGTCGAACATGAGAAGCTCATCCCTACTTAGTATATACTGCAGGGAGTGCACTGACTTAGTATATACTGCAGGGAGTTCACTGACTTAGTATATACTGCAGGGAGTGCACTGACTTAGTATATACTGCAGGGAGTTCACTGACTTAGTATATACTGCAGGGAGTTCACTGACTTAGTATATACTGCAGGGTGTGCTCTGACTTAGTATATACTGCAGGCTGTGCTCTGACTTAGTATATACTGCAGGGAGTGCTCTGACTAAGTATATACTGCAGGGAGTGCTCTAACTTAGTATATACTGCAGGGAGTGCTCTGACTTAGTATATACTGCAGGGAGTGCTCTGACTTAGTATAAAGTGCAGGGAGTGCTCTGACTTAGTATATAGTGCAGGGAGTGCTCTGACTTAGTATATACTGCAGGGAGTGCTCTGACTTAGTATACACTGCAGGGAGTGCACTGACTTAGTATATACTGCAGGATGTGCTCTGAATTAGTATACACTGCAGGGAGTGCTCTGACTTAGTATATACTGTAGGGAGTGCACTGACCTAGTATACACTGCAGGGAGTGCACTGACTTAGTATATACTGCAGGGAGTGCTCTGACTTAGTATACACTGCAGGGAGTGCTCTGACTTAGTATACACTGCAGGGAGTGCTCTGACAGTATACACTGCAGGGAGTGCACTGACTTAGTATATACTGCAGGGAGTGCTCTGACTTAGTATATACTGCAGGGAGTGCTCTGACTTAGTATATACTGCAGGGTGTGCTCTGACTTAGTATATACTGCAGTGAGTGCTCTGACTTCGTATATACTGCAGGGAGTGCTCTGACTTAGTATATACTGCAGGGTGTGCTCTGACTTAGTATATACTGCAGTGAGTGCTCTGACTTCGTATATACTGCAGGGAGTGCTCTGACTTAGTATATACTGCAGGGAGTGCTCTGACTTAGTATATACTGCAGGGAGTGCTCTGACTTAGTATATACTGCAGGGTGTGCTCTGACTTAGTATACACTGTAGGGAGTGCTCTGACTTAGTATACACTGCAGGGAGTGCTCTGACTTAGTATACACTGCAGGGAGTGCTCTGACTTAGTATATACTGCAGGGTGTACTCTGACTTAGTATATACTGCAGGGAGTGCTCTGACTTAGTGATTTGGCTGATTTCTAAGGTTTAAACCATTTTACCTCTTTATTAGCATTAAAAACTGATAGGGGTTCTAATTATTCTCCATTGTATTAATTTCACTGGATATCACATAAGATAAAATACCACATGGTTTCATGAGATAAATACTTTACATGTTGATGAAATAACTCATACTTTATTTTAGTAACTTTTTTTGTGACTTGCAAAAAAAAAGTTTGAAAAAAGCTGAGTTATTTTATCCGAGGATTTTAGGAGGAAAATAACTGTTTGTGAATTGAGTCCTGTGTGAGCTGCTAGTCACTTGTTGTAAATAAGGATGAGCCCAATGTTCGACTCAAACATTGGGTGTTCGCCGAATAACAAACAATTTGGGGTGTTCGCGGCAAATTCGAAAGCCGCAGAACACCCTTTAAAAGTCTATGGGAGAAATCAAAAGTGCTAATTTTAAAGGCTTATATGCAAGATATTGTCATAAAAAGTGTTTGGGGACCCGGGTCCTGCCTCAGGGGACATGTATCAATGCAAAAAAAGTTTTAAAAACGGCCGTTTTTTCAGGAGCAGTGATTTTAATAATGCTTAAAGTCAAATAATAAAAGTGTAATATCCCTTTAAATTTCGTACCTGGGAGGTGTCTATAGTATGCCTGTAAAGGGGCGCATGTTTCCCGTGTTTAGAACAGTCTGACAGCAAAATTACATTTCTAAAGGAATGAAAGTAATTTAAAACTACTCACAGCTATAATTAATTGTCGGTCCGACAATACACATAAAAGTTCATTGATAAAAACGGCATGGGTTCCCCACAGTCCATTACCAGGCCCTTTGGGTCTGTTATGAATAATAAAGGGAACCCCGAACCAAAATTAAAAAAAAATTGCAAGGGGGTCCCCCCAAAAATCCATATCAGACCCTTATCCCAGCACGCAACCTGGCAGGCCGCAGGAAAAGAGGGGGGGACGAGAGAGCGCCCCCCCTCCTGAACCGTACCAGGCCACATGTCCTCAATGGTAAAAATGACAAGACACGGCTTGGGACAAGTCATTTATTAAAAAATAAACAAATAAAAATGTCCCACAAAGTCTTCTTTTTCTTCTCTTGCTCTACCGACGGACCAAAAAAAAAAACCACGCGACCAACCCATCTCCATAGGAGGCTCCCGTCGTATGATGCGTCTTCGCTTTGACAGTTCTTTTATAACTGAGGGCGGGGCCACATCATAACATTCCCGTGTGACCCCGCCCCCTCTGACGCAAGGGGAGTTCCCTATGGCTTCCCCAGAGCATCAGAGGGGCGGGCCACCTGGGAACGTCACAGTGTTGCCCCGCCCTCAGTTATAAAAGAACTGTCAAAGCGAAGAATTGTGGGTTGTGGGGATGAGGCCCTTGTCCTCATCAACATGGGGACACAGTGCTTTTGGGAGCTACCCCAAAGCACCCTCCCCATGTTGAGGGCATGTGGCCTGGTACGGTTCAGGAGGGGGGCCCCCCCTTTTCCTGCTGCCTGCCAGGTTGCATGCTCGGATAAGGGTCTGGTATGGATTTTTGGAGGACTCCCACGCCATTTATTTTTTCATTTTGGTGCGGGGTTACCCTAAAATCCATAACAGACCTGAAGGGCCTGGTATGGAATTTGGGGGGACCCCCACGCATTTTTTTTTTAATTTTGGTTCGGGGTTCCCCTTAATATTCATACCAGACCCAAAGTGCCCGGTAATGGACTGTGGGGGATCCCCATCCTGTTTTTAATGACTTTTATGTGTATTGCAGAGACCCGACAATTCATTACTTTTTTCCTTTAGAAATGTCATTTTGTGCAGAGACTGTTCTAAACACGGGAAACATGGGCCACTTTACAGGCATACTATAGACACCCCCCAGCTACGATATTTAAAGGAATATTTCTTTTTTATTGTTTCACTTTAAGCATTATTAAACTCACTGCTCCCGAAAAAATGGCAATTTTTAAAACTTTGATCCATGTCCCCTGCGGCAGGACCCAGGTCCCCAAACACTTTTTATGACAATAACTTGCATATTAGCTTTTAAAATTAGCACTTTTGATTATTCATGTTCGTGTCCCATAGACTTTAACGGTGTTCGCACAAATTTTTTGCCTGTTCGCATGTTCTGCTGCAAACTGAACCGGGGGGTGTTCAGCTCTTCCCTAGTTGTAAACACAGAAGCCAGCAGAGGAAGCGAGTGGTGTAGAAAACGTCCTCTACCACAGTGGTCATCAACCCTGTCCTCAGGGCCCACTAACAGGCCAGATTTTAT
Organism: Lithobates clamitans; assembly: GCA_037952925.1. Taxonomy (NCBI): domain Eukaryota; kingdom Metazoa; phylum Chordata; class Amphibia; order Anura; family Ranidae; genus Lithobates; species Lithobates clamitans. Next base: position 179,735 of record JBBGZY010001996.1, on the reverse strand, counting down.
GTATTACCTTGGGGGAGATACAGACTAGAATACTGCAATCACTGAGCAGCAAATTATATCACCTTTGATGTATTTCAGTTATCTTGCAAACCTGGCCTGTTAGTGGGTCCTGAGGACAGGGTTGATGACCACTGGTCTACCGGCTTCTGGGTTTACAACAAGTGACAACAGTGAGCACATTGACAGTGCTGGAGGTGGCGAAATGGAGTAAAACAGCCCGGCTGTTTTGTAACTTTATTTATTTAGAATTTTTGAGATCTTGGTTATCCTGTTTACATATTCTGGTATAGTCTGAACAATAAAGTATGTTATTGTTACTTAATTTTTTATATTTTTTCAAATGACCTTTTCATATATATATATATATATATATATATATATATATATATTTTTTTTTTTTACTTTTCACATGAACCATATAGGTTTTATTTTTAGCTTTAGTTTTTTAGACTTATCACCTATGGGAATATGGTATTTTTGCTGTGCATTTGCATACAGTCAATTTGAAGCTTTCCCGTTTTTGTTCAATGTTCTCAAATGACAACATTTCCTCCCAATCTAAATCTTTGAGAGCAACCCTAAGCCTTGGAAAATGTGATCTTGTAAAATGAGGTGCTTTTATATTTCCAGTGCTTGTTGTTAACATCTTCAATTAAATGAAATCATAATATGGTTACTGTTACTCAGTTCTTCATTTATATGAACAGTTGTATTAAGTTCTGCATTGTTTGGTCCATAGGTGTGCACCCCAAAGCTCAAACACACATGCGTGTACAGTATATATATATATATTTACACTGAGCTACCAAAAGTATTGGGACGCCTGCCTTTACACTCGCATGAACATTAATGACATCCCAGTCTTAGTCCGGAGGGTTCAATATTGAGTTGGCTCCGCCCTTTGCAGCTATAACAGCTTCAACTCTTCTGGGAAGGCCGTCCACAAGGTTTAGGAGGGTGTCTATGGGAATGTTTGACCATTCTTCCAGAAGAGCATTTGTGAGGTCAGGCACTGATGTTGGACAAGAAGGCCTGGCTCGCAGTCTCCGCTCTAATTCATCCCAATTGGGTTGAGGTCAGGATTCTGTGCAGGCCAGTCAAGTTCCTCCACCCCATGAGGTGGATGAGCAGAGTGCAAAAATGCATATTATAATAGTAACAAAAACATATAAAATTAAGTGTAACAATCTAAAAAATAAAAATCCCAAAGAGCTGTAATGGTGTGAACCTCCCAACTAAAAGTTGTTGCGCTTGAAGTTAATCTGTATGGTAAATATCTATAGAAGGGGTTTCCACCATCCCTGCTGAGTTTCATTTTGTATGTCTTTTTTTCAGTGTGATGTGTATTATATGTGACGTTACATATCATAGAGATCGCTATTGTGGTAATATTGAAGTTTATTGAGATTTCCATACATTAGAGGATTCCACCATTATTGTTAAGTTATTGATCAGTAAGTTAGAGCTGCACTTTTCTTTTTGTGGTGTGGGAACACATAACAGAGCTCAGTGGTCGGCCTTTTACTGACACTTTTTTATTTTACCTCCAGTAGTTTATTGTAAATAGTAGTGTGGTGATTACGTATTATACTAAAGATCGGCAATAGGCACTGATAGGTGGCATTGGTTGGCACTGATAGGTGGCATTGGTTGGCACTGATAGGCGGCACTGATTGGCTCTGATAGAGGAGAGGGGGAGTTTCACATTGAGCAGTCAGGGTTGCTTGTAAGAGCCGCTCAGTGCGTGACACTGTCATTGTGTAATGTAACTGCATGCAGAGACCAGCTGTCAAAATTTGGCAGTGATGTCGGGGGTGGGCGGGACAGAATAGATATTTATTATTTGGTCTCTCTTCTATTCATCTAGGTCCGACTGTGAGGCCATATTATCTGGCTTGAGGTCAATCTATTTAATTGGAAACATGTTTTTATGTCTGTCTCTTGTAATCTATGAATACACTGTATACACTGTTCAACCTTTTGCAAAATATTAAATGCAAACCTAATAAGTTTGATTTTGATTGCTCTAAAAAGCACATGAATATTGAGAAGCACAGTGAACCTTTGTTTCTTACTAGAAGTGTCAGGAGCATAGGCGTGCACACAGGGTGTGCCAGGTGTGCCCAGACACACCCTAATCACCCTGTGTGGCACAGATTACCCCTGTTTAGACCCCTTATATTTCACCAAAGCCTCCTAAAAAAATAGTAAAAATAAATACGGCGGTGGACACATCGGACATTTTTGACACATTTTTGGGATCATTCACATTTATACAGTGATCAGTGCTTTTTATAATTTTTTCCCCACAAATAGGGCTTTCTTTTGGTGGTATTTGATCACCTCTGCGTTTTTTATTTTTTGCGCTATAAACAAAAGAAAAGCGACAAGTTTGAAAAAAAACACACAACATTTTTCACTTTTTGCTATAATAAATATCCCAATTTTTTTTTTTTAAACACATTTTTTCCTCAGTTTAGGCTGATATGTATTCTTCTACATATTTTTGGTAAAAAAAAAAAAAAAAAACGCAGTAAGCGTATATTGATTGGTTTGCGCAAACATTATAGTGTCTATAAAATAGGGGATAGTTTTATGGCATTTTTATTTATTTATTTTTTTTACTAGCAGTGGCGGTGATCTGTGATTTTTATCGTGACTGCAACATTGCGGCGGAGAAATCGGACACTTTTGACACCATTTAGGGACCATTCACATTTATTCAGCGATCAGTGCTATAAAAATGCACTGATTACTGTATAAATGTCACTGGCAGGAAAGGGGTTAACACTAGGGGGCAATCAAGGGGTTAATTGTGTTCCCTGGTGAGTGATTCTAGCTGTGAGGGGGATGGGACTGTGAAAAAGTGACTGATCAGTGTTCCTCTGTACTGGGAACACATGATTGGTCTCCTCTCACCTGACAGAACGTGGATCTGTGTGTTTACACACAGATCCACGTTCCTGCTCTGCATTTGGGCAATCGCAGGTGCCCGGCAGACATCGCGACTGCTGGGAACGCGCACCGGCTCCCAAATGATGCGGCGAGCACGCGCCCCCTAGACGGGCGGGAAGCCGAGGACGTCATATGAAGCGGATACACAAATCTTTTGCCTTTCATTTCTATTTTAAACTGAATGGGTTGTCTCACAAGTTGACTGTTTACATATACTTTAAAACCAGCCTTCCAACTGGCAAATGTAAACCTGATTTACTAAATGAATTGGGAATCTTCACTCAATAAATTGTGTGAATATTCAATTCAGTCATCCAATCACATGAAAGCAATTTACTTGCTGAACACCCAATAATGTACAGATTTAATAAATAACCATACATTTGCTTGTAACATGTTTGGATAACTGAAATGATGATTCTCAACTCCTTTAGTAAATTAAACCTACGCTATTCATTTTAAACTTTCACCAATAATACTCACTTTTCTAAGTGAAGAGTTGGATATGTGTCCCACATATATTCTAGTTGGAAGTTTTACCCTTGGTTCACACCTATGAGTTTTTTTAGTGTGATTTGCAGGAATGCACTACAGTCCATTTAACCTGATTTCCTTTGGATCTAGTTCACAGCTGTGCGTTTTGATCCAGTGCATTTTTTGGAAAGGGTCAGGGACTTTTTTCTCGGAGAAGATTGTGTTTTGCATGTAATAAACCTTAATGGGCCCACATCAAAAACGGAAGTGTTGTGTTTTTGATGTGTTTTACGGTTTGTTTGTTTGTTTGTTTTTGCTAAAAGGAAAGTATGAGAGTTCTGTTCATGAAATGTAACTTTGACACAACTTTACACTCTATTGCACTCAAGTCACATCAAAGTAGTGCAGGAAACTTTATGTGTCCAAAGTTGCATGCTAGGGTTAGGGTGAAGGTTTAGAGTTAGGGTTAGCAGTAATTGTTAGGGTTAGAATGCTAGCAATTACCGCTAACCCCAAGGCTAACCCTGACCCTAACCCTAACATTTAACCTCAACCCTTATCCCCCGTTCTCTTAAGGCGGGGTAGGCAACCTTGGCCCTCCAGCTGTGGTGAAACTACAATTTCCATGAGGCATTGCAAGACCCTGACAATCACAGGCATGACTTATAGAGGCAGAGGCATGATGGGATTTGTAGTTTCACCACAGCTGGAGTCCCTACCCCCGTCCTAAGGGATGGTTGCTCCAGGTGGTCGTAAATGGCATTTTTCATACCTCTCTGCCCAAAATGTGCACCTCACTGTCCTCAGAAGAATAAATCTTTACTATATGGTGTAGGGAAACTGCTGAATCTTGACTATAGTTACTGTGCAATAAAAATATATAGACAATTTGGCTTAAAAATTAAAGAAACATTATATTTGATAGACGACATTTGAAAGTAAAATTCCAAGGAGAAATTAATATGAGAACAAAAGTTTAAAAACAGAAGATTGGTTTTTGGCATATTTTTGGCTTTCCAACATCTGTTGTGATGCTCAACATTTTGCAGACTGTAGAGCTTTTGAAGTATACTTATAAAAAATATCCAAAAGGGTTTTTAGGTTGTATGTGGTAATCCCTAAATGAAAGAACACAAATTCATCTTGTACTGGTCTGGCTTCAGAAAATTAAATTCTAAATTGGTACTGCATTTAAAATGTACCACTAAAAAAACTTGAGTTCTTTAGTAATAATTCTTATTTTCTCCATTGTTTCTCATTTAGCATATATTATTGTTCTTCTTCACAACAGATTGTCTTTCATTATCATAGATTATGGTTTCATTAGTGTTCCCCTTTTCCCTTTGTATTCGTAAAAATGTTTTTCTTCTGCTTCACAAACTTTTTCCTCCCTTTTTCTTAATGCATCATCTTGAATCTGTTGATTCACCTCTCTCTCTTCGATCATCTTTTCTCTGTATTCAAATTCCTTCTCTTTCTTCTTGAAAGCTTCCTCTTTCTCTCTAAATTCAACCTCCCTGTATCCTAAATGTCTCCATAATATTTCTTTTTCTTGTTTGCTGGATAGGGGAGACTTGACTGCATCATTCCCTGAATTATCATGATTTATTGGTAGACCTTGTTGCTCCATTATGTATCCAGTAATGGTTTTCACTGTCTGCAGCATCTTTTCAAATCCTTTTTGAATATCACTCACTTCTGCTTTTAAGGTATCAAGTTCTGTCAAAAGGAACCAATGTTGGCTCCTTATATTTTCTTCTAAACCTTCCCTGACGTCCATCGAATGAGTTGTCACTATGGGTGATTCTGCTGCTTTAATCAGTTTTGGATCCTCTGGAGCAAATTCAGAAGATGAAAATGCATTTGAATTGTAATTGATTCCTGTAAAGGAAGTTGAAGGATACAAAGGTGACATTGGTTTCTGTATGGAGATCTTTGAACTTTCAACAGAGGTAAAAGGGTTTGCCTTTTGTTCACCATTAAGACCATAATCTTGGGCTGGCAGATTTTGTAAACCTGAGTGAAAAAGAGATCAATGTATGAATTACTGAACAATTTCAAGATCTATTGAATGTATTTTTTTTTTATTCCATTCTACTCATATATCGACTCAAGAATGAATTTTTTTATTCCATTCTACTCTATATCATCTTCAAAGAAATGCCTTCATTCTGATGACTGAGAAAGGATTCAGGTTACTTGGAGGTTTGCAGTTCTTTTCTGGTAGGTCAGTGACTAATTGTTTTCCTTGGATAGCTAACTTAGAGAATCCAAACTCTGAATGAGTTATATTAATTCATTACACAATTTATTTTTGACATGGAGGGTGCTATGAACACAATTGAAAATTACAGAATATGGAGATGCAATTCTTCTTGTTATAAAGAAAATGTGCCCCTGACCCCACCAACTAAGCTTACTAATTATTGGGCCTTCAATTACTGATTAAAGCTAAAAATCATATGATAGCCTTTTATTTTCCACAGTAATGAAGTCTGTGCATTTTATATCATTGCCTTTCACCTACTAGCAAGTCTCTTACTTTAGAGAAAAAAATGTATATTTTATCCTAAATTCTCTCTCCATAAATTACTGCATTTGGATTGAGACAGACAAATATCAGTAAAGGTTAATTTCTTCCTGATGTCTTCTATATATTTGGCAGCAAGGACTGGTCTCTTATGTCATGCTGTCACATATATGCTTACCATACTTTTGTTTGTTTCAGTGTTAACATTAAGGTCAGTGCATTTTAGATAGGATATACTGTACAAAGAATGTTTTACATTTAGTGTCAGTGTTAGTGCCAGTGTAAATGATAGTGTCAATGTGTCTAAGGCCTCGTGTACATGGACATAATATATCGGAACTTGCGACCAGAAACTAGCAGCAAGATCCTGCATAAAATGTTGTCCATACACTGTATGTATGTAAAAGCTTCTGTACCATGTTAATGTATATAGGCGTACAGCGAAAATGTGCATCAATAGTTGCTAGGATGCTAGCCAGCTTGAGCCGTCTGCATCGTAGCAACAAAGGGTACTAGGCAACCCAAGCCACCCACATCCTAGCAATGATGTTGGTGGAGATAGTGCACTTTGTGTACATTAAGTGTTGACGTTACTCATCAGGTTCAGTCTGATGGCCAGTGGCAAGAGCCATTTCAGCTTGTGAATATTTTGGTTGGCAGCAGCCTAAAGTTGCTGCTCCTAACGGCCATCACAGAGGACCTGATGGGGAACCGCAACATCCTTAACCATGCTTGCTCCATCCCTTCATATTTACATGTTGGTACTGAAAAAATGAGTCATTCATCATTGGCCACCCATGTGCAGAATGCAAAACAGAAGAGGAGAGCAGAGCCATCTAAGTGCAGCAATTAATGAACATTTTATTTCAACACAGACAAATGGGAATTCACAAGATCATAGGGATGTCAGCGCATGTAGGAAAATATAAAGTTTCATCCACTTCTGGGGGAAGGCGGTCAGCTTGCAGGAGAAGCAGCTGGTGCTCAGGCTGCACTGGTGGCTCCCAGCGTATCCAGGCACTCAGAATGGCTTCGGGGGTGGTGGGACACGTCACTTCTCGGTTGAAAAGAGAGTTGGGAGGAGCGCACCTTCAGAGCATGCATGCTCTTTCATCAGGCATTAATAACGACTGAAAGTTGTTGATTCTGCACGTGTGGTTGCCACATAAATGTCTCAATCTTTCAAGGCCGACATGTAAACATCAGTGAAGTGTTACCAGCAGTGGTGCCCACTAATGACACACTATTTACAGCACATATCAACAATAGCTGCAGCCAATAGTGACAATTACTTACTAGCAACCAGTCTCCTTTTTTGCTAGAAGGCAGGTGACTCCAGTTCAGTGAATTTTGCACTCTATGCTATATCCATGTAAAAATTCACACATTTTTACAAAAATATAGTGGAGTTGAACCTGAATTTTTTTTTCTTGTGACAAGGGTTTGAGGCAATATGTATACCTCTAAACACTGTTCAGAAATTATGGATCTAAATGTCCAATGGGCATAGGCTCATTGGCTATAAGAGCAATTTTATGTACAATGATATGTACAGATTTACTACCACATGTAACAAGCTGCAAAACTGTGTTCAGTTGTTAAAATTTATTTTATCAAGTCAAACTGACAATAAGCCTATTCTACAAGTTATGTTACTTAAATCCACATATATCCTAATCATACAAATGACTATTGTGAATCTCTATTAGAATACAATACCACAACACAGTATCCTATCTAATATAATGTTCTGGAAAGTCCTGATACCCATGATTATAGATGTAAACAAAGCCCACAAGGGCCCCTATGTTCACTTCCACAACAACCGGACAGATCAATAACACCTGATCTATTGGTCAAAAACACTTCTCATGAGTCTTCCAACAGGTGACCTGTTTCCTTAAATCAGTTCAGTGTCAAAAATTCTTACCAGATTTTCTGACCCATGCAAAATGTACAGGTCCAATAAAGCTTTCTATCCACCATGTCTCTGCCTTCATCAACGTGAATTATCATTAGAATATTATTTCTACATATTGTATATAGTTAAACAAATGTCGTCACACGTATTCGCAGGACTTATTAACAGACTCACTATAAAGATCGCACTGATCCAATTGTATGAAACCTAAATGGCATAAAGAAGAAATGGCTGCACATCGATGAAAGTCCAATTTGCTGTTTATTAAATCACCAAACTGACATCAAAAGACACCAATACACAGTCTTGTAGACGCGTTTCACACAGTACAATTGTGCTTAATCATTACAAAGACATATCCCACTGAACATACTTATATAGAAACATCCCTTATGAACACAGGTGTTCCAAGGGTTGTAATCAGTGGCAGGAAAACACACTTAATGCCCCCTACACACAAGTGGAATTTCCGTCAGAAAAATCTTGGATGGTTTTTCCAACGGTATTCCGCTCAAGCTTGCCTTTGCATACACACGGTCACACAAAAGTTCCGAGAACTTTCGACTGTCAAGAATGCAGTGACGTACAACACTACGAGGAGCCGAGAAAATTAAGTTCAATGCTTCCGAGCATGCGTCAAATTGTTTCCGAGCATGCGTTGGAATTTTGCGCGTTAGAATTGCCACAGACGATCAGATTTTCCGATGGAGCATACACACGGTCGGAATTTCCGACGAAAAGCTCACATCGGACTTTTGCTGGTGGAAATTCCGCTTGTGTGTACGGGGCATTAATCAATCGTTCCATTTGACCAAAACACTGGTTTGGGTCTGAAGTAAAATACACGTTATAGGAAAAAAATATAAAATAAGAAAAAAGTACTTAATATATAAAAAAATAAATAAAAGTGTCTATGCTACATCCATTAAGATATAATGCACATATAGTTTTATTTTATATTATATTACCAACAATCCTTTATTAATTTTGTTGTCTTCCTTATAAATATATATATATATATATATATATATATATATATATATATAGACATGTGGTATACATTAACTGGTTATGTTTCCATATATTTACAATTCTATTCTTATTTTTTAGTTTATCACATTCAATTTTTAGTGTATATAATATACTTTGCATCATGTAGGAGTTTTATATAAATTTACAATTACATTTTTTTTCACATTTTTTATCACACATAATATTTTCATCTTATTGTTTTTATTTTTATTAAATAGATTTTGGTGACTTTTCCATTATATCTTAATGGATGTAGCATAGACACCTTTATTCTTTTTTTATTGTTGTTATGAAATGGTTTTAGTAGCACTTTCTTCTTATTTTAAATTTTTTCCTATGCCATGTGTATTTTACTTCAGACTCAGACCAGTGTTTTGGTCAAATGGAATGACTGATTAAGTGTTTTTTTCCTGCCACTTATTACCACCCTTGGAACACCTGTGTTCATAAGGGGTGGTTCTATATAAGTGTGTTCAGTGGGATATGTCTTTGTAATAATTAAGCACAATTGTACTGTGTGAAACACGTCTACAAGACTGTGTATTGGTGTCTTTTGATGTCAGTTTGGTGATTTAATAAACAGCAAATTGGACTTTCATCGATGTGCAGCCATTTCTTCTTTACTTCATATACCCATGGAGATGGGCCGGTGCTAGCACTTGATTGAAGTTCTTATCAGGCACAGTTCATTCACCTGGAGCAGTGGTTTCTTGATTTCTATAAAACCTAAATGGACCTGAATTGGTGACAAAATCCCTAAATATATCAATGCAAAAAAAAGTTTTAAAAATGGCCATTTTTTCGGGAGCAGTGATTTAAATGATGCTTAAAGTGAAAAAAATGTGAAATATTCCTTTAAATATCGTACCTGGGGGGTGTCTATAGTATGCCTGTAAAGTGGCGCATGTTTCCCGTGTTTAGAACAGTCCCTGCACCAAATGTCATTTTTAAAGGAATAAAAGACATTTAAAACTGCTTGCGGGTTTAATGTAATGTCGGGTCATGGCAATATGGATGAAAATCAGTGAGACAAACGGCATGGGTACCCCCAGTCCATTACCAGGCCCTTTGGGTCTTGTATGGATATTAAGGGGAACCCCGCACCCAAATTAAAAAAGGAAACAGCAGTATACAGGCTCTGTACTCTAAACAGCAGTATACAGGCGGTGCAAACAAGACAGGGACTGTAGGTTTGTTGTTAAGTAGAATCTGTTTGTAATTTTGAACGGGTACATTTTTAACGTGTTTAGCTCCAGCAAAAAAATCTATTTTAAGCTTTTTGGAAAACATAGGGAAGGGTTATCACCCCTGTGACATTTGTTTTGCTGTCTGTGCTCCTCTTCAGAAGATTTCACCTCACTTTTTGTCCCAATGACAAATGTTTTTTGAAAATTTGGGGTTTTTAGTGAAACAATGATTGGTGATAAAGCATCAGTAGAAAGGAGAAACGTTTTTCCCATATTAACTCTTACAGGAGAGAATTTCCCTTCCTATGGGGTAGATTTCATCTCACTTCCTGTTGTCTCCTTCCGTTTGCAAGTAGGAGTCGTTTGTAAGTTGGATATTTGAAAGTAGGGGCCTGCCCTATATACTCAGCAGAAATTTGGGCCTTAGGTGTTGGTGTTGCCACAACACTGTAAGCCCTCACAGGGCCCTGCTGTGAAATATTAGATCAAGAATTGTAATTACATGCCCCTGTTGAACAGGGCCAGAAAAATTTGGCCTTTGGTGGTGGTGGTGCCATAACATTGTAAGTCCTCACATTTACTCTTGGTGGGCGCAGAAATGGGCCCTGCTGTGAAATATTAGATCAAGAATTCTAATTACATATCCCTGTTGAACAGGGGCAGAAAAATTGGGCCTTAGGCACTGGTGCTGGTGTCACAACACTGAAACCCCTCACAAATACTCTAGTTGGAGCTCAGGAACGAGCCCTGCTGCAAAGAATTGCATCAAAAATTGTAATTACACACCCCTGTTAAACAGGGGCTGAAAAATTGGGCCTTAGGCACTGGTGCCACAACACTGCAACCCCTCACAGATACTCTAGATGGAGCGCAGGAACGAGCCCTGCTGCAAAGAATTGCATCAAAAATTGTGACACACCTAATTCTACACCTTCATTACTCTCATAGCACGTCTCAGGGAGGATTGAAGGTATAGTGGGGTTGGAGATCCCAGCTGATGAGGAGCAAGGAGAGGTCCTCTTTGTTCTTTGGTTTGGGTCTTTTAGGTACACTTGCCAATGAACTGCATGGCAGGTCAATATATGTCTGGTCAAGCATGTGGTGCCCAAGCGGGAGATGTTTTGGCCACGCGAGATACGCTTGAGACATATGTTGCAAATAGCAGCGGTGCGATCTGATGCACTCGTCTCAAAAAAGGCCCACACCAAAGAACTTTTGGAATAACGCATGGAGACAGCAGCGCCCTGCACATGCGGAGCTCTGCGGTGTAATTCATTCGGTTGGCTGCTCTTAGGCTGGCCCCTGGAGGGCATCCTGCCTCGTTGGTGATGTGCCTCCTCCTCCTCTCTCCTATCAGGCACCCACGTGGAGTCAGTGACCTCATCATCCCCTCCTTCCTCATCACTGGAGCAAACCTGGCAGTATGCTGCAGCAGGGGGAACATGACTGCCAGATTGCTGTCCTTCTTGGGCACCCCCTCTGTCTGGGCTCACGTTACTGCCTTCCTCTAGCTGATTACCATCATCGGAGCCTTCAAAATGCTGGGCATCCTCCTGGAGCATGTACCCAACACTGTGGTCAAACAATTCGAGGGACTCCTCAGGAGGACATGGTGGGGCTAGGGAAGGAGTGACTGATGCCATTGAGCCGAGGTAAGAGGCCACATTGGCAGCTGCTTTGTCAGACAAAGTACCCTGAGCCTGGGTGAGAGAGGATGAGGAGGATGAAGACAGCTTGGTCATCCACTCGACCAAGTCTTCTGCATATTGCGGTTCAACATGGCCAGCTGCCGAAAAAAAGGCCAAGTGTGTCCCATGGCCACGTGCTGATGAGGATGCACCGTGTCCACAACCAGCACTGTTGCCTCTCGACACAGAGCCTGCTTGCCCTCTTTTATTGGCCTGTGACTGTCTGCCTCTCCTTGTTGGCCTTCCAGACATACTATTGGCCTGCAGTGAGCTGCACAAAACTGGGATGTGTATATATATATATATATACCGATTATACTGCAGCTAGCAGAATCAACTGCCTGCCTGTAGTATTATTAGTATGATAACACCTGCATTTGTCTTCAGGTAGCTATACTGTAGGTGCAAGTGTGCAGGGTACACAGTAGAGTAACTGGAAATACTTCAAAGAGCCTACACAAGCACTTGGCTGCAGGTAGCTATACTGTAGGTGAGACTGTGTAGGGTACACAGTACAGTAACTAGAAATACTTCAAAGAGCCTACACAAGCACCTGGCTGCAGGTAGCTATACTGTAGGTGAGACTGTGCAGGGTACACAGTACAGTAACTAGAAATACTTCAAAGAGCCTACACAAGCACCTGGCTGCAGGTAGCTATACTGTAGGTGACATTGTGCAGGGTACACACTACAGTAGCTGGAAATACTTCAATGAGCCTACACAAGCACCTGGCTGCAGGTAGCTATATTGTAGGTCAGACTGTGCAGGGTACACAGTACAGTAGCTGGAAATACTTCAACGAGCCTACACAAGCACCTGGCTGCAGGTAGCTATACTGTAGGTGAGACTGTGCAGGGTACACAGTACAGTAGCTGTAAATACTTCAATGAGCCTACACAAGCACCTGGCTGCAGGTTGCTATACTGCAGGTGAGACTGTGAAGGGTACAGAGTACAGTAGCTGTAAATAATTCAATGAGCCTACACAAGCACCTGGCTTCAGGTAGCTATACTGCAGGTGAGACTGTGTAGGGTACACAGTACAGTAACTAGAAATACTTCAAAGAGCCTACACAAGCACCTGGCTGCAGGTAGCTATGCTGTAGGTGAGACTGTGCAGGGTACACAGTACAGTAGCTGGAAATACTTCAATGAGCCTACACAAGCATCTGGCTGCAGGTAGCTATACTGTAGGTGAGAAAGTGTAGGGTACACAGTACAGTAGCTAGAAATATTTCAAAGAGCCTACACAAGCACCTGGCTGCAGGTAGCTATACTGTAGGTGACATTGTGCAGGGTACACAGTACAGTAGCTGGAAATACTTCAATGAGCCTACACAAGCACCTGGCTGCAGGTAGCTATACTGTAGGTCAGACTGTGCAGGGTACACAGTACAGTAGCTGGAAATACTTCAATGAGCCTACACAAGCACCTGGCTGCAGGTAGCTATGCTGTAGGTGAGACTGTGCAGGGTACACAGTACAGTAACTAGAAATATTTCAAAGAGCCTACACAAGCAGCTGGCTGCAGGTAGCTATACTGTAGGTGACATTGTGCAGGGTACACAGTACAGTAGCTGGAAATACTTCAATGAGCCTACACAAGCACCTGGCTGCAGGTAGCTATACTGTAGGTCAGACTGTGCAGGGTACACAGTACAGTAGCTGGAAATACTTCAATGAGCCTACACAAGCACCTGGCTGCAGGTAGCTATACTGTAGATCAGACTGTGCAGGGTACACAGTAAAGTAGCTGGAAATACTTTAATGAGCCTACACCAGCACCTGGCTGCAGGTAGCTATACTGTAGGTGAGACTGTGCAGGGTACACAGTACAGTAGCTGTAAATACTTCAATGAGCCTACACAAGCACCTGGCTGCAGGTAGCTATACTGTAGGTGAGACTGTGTAGGGTACACAGTACAGTAACTAGAAATACTTCAAAGAGCCTACACAAGCACATGGCTGCAGGTAGCTATACTGAAGGTGAGACTGTGCATTGGTACACAGTACAGTAGCTAGAAATACTTCAATGAGCCTACACAAGCACCTGGCTGCAGGTAGCTATACTGTAGGTCAGACTGTTCAGGGTATACAGTACAGTAGCTGGAAATACTTCAATGAGCCTACACAAGCACCTGGCTGCAGGTAGCTATACTGTAGGTGAGACTGTGCAGGGTACACAGCACAGTAGCTGGAAATACTTCAATGAGCCTACACAAGCACCTTGGTGCAGGTAGCTATACTGTAGGTGAGACTGTGAAGGGTACAGAGTACAGTAACTAGAAATACTTCAAAGAGCCTACACAAGCATCTGGCTGCAGGTAGCTATACTGTAAGTGAGAAAGTGTAGGGTACACAGTACAGTAACTAGAAATATTTCAAAGAGCCTACACAAGCACCTGGCTGCAGATAGCTATACTGTAGGTGACATTGTGCAGGGTACACAGTACAGTAGCTGGAAATACTTCAATGAGCCTACACAATCACCTGGCTGCAGGTAGCTGTACTGTAGGTCAGACTGTGCAGGGTACACAGTACAGTAGCTGGAAATACTTCAATGAGCCTACACAAACACCTTGCTGCAGGTAGCTATACTGTAGGTCAGACTGTGCAGGGTACACAGTACAGTAGCTGGAAATACTTCAATGAGCCTACACAAGCACCTGGCTGCAGGTAGCTATACTGTAGGTCAGACTGTGCAGGGTGCACAGTACAGTAGCTGGAAATACTTCAATGAGCCTACACAAGCACCTGGCTGCAGGTAGCTGTACTGTAGGTCAGACTGTGCAAGGTACACAGTACAGTAGCTGGAAATACTTCAATGAGCCTACACAAACACCTTGCTGCAGGTAGCTATACTGTAGGTCAGACTGTGCAGGGTACACAGTACAGTAGCTGGAAATACTTCAATGAGCCTACACAAGCACCTGGCTGCAGGTAGCTATACTGTAGGTCAGACTGTGCAGGGTACACAGTACAGTAGCTGGAAATACTTCAATGAGCCTACACAAGCACCTGGCTGCAGGTAGCTATGCTGTGGGTGAGACTGTGCAGGGTACACAGTACAGTAGCTGGAAATACTTCAACGAGCCTAAACAAGCATCTGGCTGCAGGTAGCTTTACTGTAGGTGAGACTGTGTACGGTACACAGTACAGTAACTATAAATATTTCAAAGAGCCTACACAAGCACCTGGCTGCAGGTAGCAATACTGTAGGTGACATTGTGCAGGGTACACAGTACAGTAGCTGGAAATACTTCAATGAGCCTACACAAGCACCTGGCTGCAGGTAGCTATACTGTAGATCAGACTGTGCAGGGTACACAGTACAGTAGCTGGAAATACTTCAATGAGCCTACACCAACACCTGGCTGCTGGTAGCTATACTGTAGGTGAGACTGTGCAGGGTACACAGTACAGTAGCTGGAAATACTTCAATGAGCCTACACAAGCACCTGGCTGCAGGTAGCTATACTGTAGGTCAGACTGTGCAGGGTACACAGTACAGTAGCTGGAAATACTTTAATGAGCCTACACAAGCACCTGGCTGCAGGTAGCTATACAGTGGGTCAGACTGTGCAGGGTACACAGTACAGTAGCTGGAAATACTTCAATGAGCCTACACAAGCACCTGGCTGCAGGTAGCTATACTGTAGGTGACACTGTGTAGGGCACACAGTACAATAACTAGAAATACTTCAAAGAGCCTACACAAGCACCTGGCTGTAGGTAGCTATACTGTAGGTGAGACTGTGCAGGGTACACAGTACAGTAGCTGGAAATACTTCAATGAGCCTACACAAGCACCTGGCTGCAGGTAGCTATACTGTAGGTCAGACTGTGCAGGGTACACAGTACAGTAGCTGCAAATACTTCAATGAGCCTACACAAGCAACTGGCTGCAGGTAGCTATACTGTAGGTCAGACTGTGCAGGGTACCCAGTACAGTAGCTGGAAATACTTCAATGAGCCTACGCAAGCACCTGGCTGCAGATAGCTATACTATAGGTGAGACTGTGTAGGGTACCCAGTACATTAACTACAAATACTTCAAAGAGTCTACACAAGCAGCTGGCTGCAGGTAGCTATACTGTAGGTCAGACTGTGCAGGGTACACAGTACAGTAGCTGGAAATACTTCAATGAGCCTACACAAGCACCTGGCTGCAGGTAGCTATACTGTAGGTCAGACTGTGCAGGGTACACAGTACAGTAGCTGGAAATACTTCAATGAGCCTACACAAGCACCTTGCTGCAGTTAGCTATACTGTAGGTGAGACTGTGCAGGGTACACAGTACAGTAGCTGTAAATACTTCAATGAGCCTACACAAGCACCTGGCTGCAGGTAGCTATACTGTAGATCAGACTGTGCAGGGTACACATTACAGTAGCTGGAAATACTTCAATGAGCTTACACCAGCACCTGGTTGCAGGTAGCTATACTGTAGGTGAGACTGTGCAGGGTACACAGTACAGTAGCTGTAAATACTTCAATGAGCCTACACAAGCACCTGGCTGCAGGTAGCTATACTGTAGGTGAGACTGTGTAGGGTACACAGTACAGTAACTAGAAATACTTCTAAGAGCCTACACAAGCACCTGGCTGCAGGTAGCTATACTGTAGGTGAGACTGTGCATGGTACACAGTACAGTAGCCGGAAATACTTCAATGAGCCTACACAAGCACCTGGCTGCAGGTAGCTATACTGTAGGTCAGACTGTGCAGGGTACACAGTACAATAGCTGGAAATACTTCAATAAGCCTACGCCAGCACCTGGCTGCAGGTAGCTATACTGTAGGTGAGACTGTGCAGGGTACACAGTACAGTAGCTGTATATACTTCAATGAGCCTACACAAGCACCTGGCTGCGGGTAGCTATACAGTAGGTGAGACTGTGAAGGGTACAGAGTACAGTAGCTGTAAATAATTCAATGAGCCTACACAAGCACCTGGCTGCAGATAGCTATACTGCAGGTGAGACTGTCTAGGGTACACAGTACAGTAACTACAAATACTTCAAAGAGCCTACACAAGCACCTGGCTGCAGGTAGCTATACTGTAGGTGACACTGTGTAGGGCACACAGTACAATAACTAGAAATACTTCAAAGAGCCTACACAAGCACCTGGCTGTAGGTAGCTATACTGTAGGTGAGACTGTGCAGGGTACACAGTACAGTAGCTGGAAATACTTCAATGAGCCTACACAAGCACCTGGCTGCAGGTAGCTATACTGTAGGTGAGACTGTGCAGGGTACACAGTACAGTAGCTGCAAATACTTCAATGAGCCTACACAAGCAACTGGCTGCAGGTAGCTATACTGTAGGTCAGACTGTGCAGGGTACACAGTACAGTAGCTGGAAATACTTCAATGAGCCTACGCAAGCACCTGGCTGCAGATAGCTATACTATAGGTGAGACTGTGTAGGGTACCCAGTACATTAACTACAAATACTTCAAAGAGCCTACACAAGCAGCTGGCTGCAGGTAGCTATACTGTAGGTCAGACTGTGCAGGGTACACAGTACAGTAGGTGGAAATACTTCAATGAGCCTACACAAGCACCTGGCTGCAGGTAGCTATACTTAAGGTCAGACTGTGCAGGGTACACAGTACAGTAGCTGGAAATACTTCAATGAGCCTACACAAGCACCTTGCTGCAGTTAGCTATACTGTAGGTGAGACTGTGCAGGGTACACAGTACAGTAGCTGTAAATACTTCAATGAGCCTACACAAGCACCTGGCTGCAGGTAGCTATACTGTAGATCAGACTGTGCAGGTACACATTACAGTAGCTGGAAATACTTCAATGAGCCTACACCAGCACCTGGTTGCAGGTAGCTATACTGTAGGTGAGACTGTGCAGGGTACACAGTACAGTAGCTGTAAATACTTCAATGAGCCTACACAAGCACCTGGCTGCAGGTAGCTATACTGTAGGTGAGACTGTGTAGGGTACACAGTACAGTAACTAGAAATACTTCAAAGAGCCTACACAAGCACCTGGCTGCAGGTAGCTATACTGTAGGTGAGACTGTGCATGGTACACAGTACAGTAGCTGGAAATACTTCAATGAGCCTACACAAGCACCTGGCTGCAGGTAGCTATACTGTAGGTCAGACTGTGCAGGGTACACAGTACAATAGGTGGAAATACTTCAATGAGCCTACACAAGCACCTGGCTGCAGATAGCTATACTGTAGGTGAGACTGTGCAGGGTACACAGTACAGTAGCTGTAAATACTTCAATGAGCCTACACAAGCACCTGGCTGCGGGTAGCTATACTGTAGGTGAGACTGTGAAGGGTACAGAGTACAGTAGCTGTAAATAATTCAATGATCCTACACAAGCACCTGGCTGCAGATAGCTATACTGCAGGTGAGACTGCCTAGGGTACACAGTACAGTAACTACAAATACTTCAAAGAGCCTACACAAGCACCTGGCTGCAGGTAGCTATACTGTAGGTGAGACTGTGCAGGGTACACAGTACAGTAGCTGGAAATACTTCAATGAGCCTACACAAGCACCTGGCTGCAGGTAGCTATACTGTAGGTGAGACTGTGTAGGGTACACAGTACAGTAACTAGAAATACTTCAAAGAGCCTACACAAGCACCTGGCTGCAGGTAGCTATACTGTAGGTGAGACTGTGCAGGGTACACAGTACAGTAGCTGGAAATACTTCAATGAGCCTACACAAGCACCTGGCTGCAGGTAGCTATACTGTAGGTGAGACTGTGCAGGGTACACAGTACAGTAGCTGGAAATACTTCAATGAGCCTACACAAGCACCTGGCTGCAGGTAGCTATACCGTAGGTGTGACTGTGCAGGGTACACAGTACAGTAGCTGGAAATACTTAAATGAGCCTACACAAGCACCTTGCTGCAGGCAGCTATACTGTAGGTGAGACTGTGAAGGGTACAGAGTACAGTAGCTGTAAATAATTCAATGAGCCTACACAAGCACCTGGCTGCAGATAGCTATACTGCAGGTGAGACTGTGTAGGGTACACAGTACAGTAACTAGAAATACTTCAAAGAGCCTACACAAGCACCTGGCTGCAGGTAGCTATGCTGTAGGTGAGACTGTGCAGGGTACACAGTACAGTAGCTGGAAATACTTCAATGAGCCTACACAAGCATCTGGCTGCAGGTAGCTATACTGTAGGTGAGAAAGTGTAGGGTACACAGTACAGTAATTAGAAATATTTCAAAGAGCCTACACAAGCACCTGGCTGCAGGTAGCTATACTGTAGGTGACATTGTGCAGGGTACCCAGTACAGTAGCTGGAAATACTTCAATGAGCCTACACAAGCACCTGGCTGCAGGTAGCTATACTGTAGGTCAGACTGTGCAGGGTACACAGTACAGTAGCTGGAAATACTTAAATGAGCCTACACAAGCACCTGGCTGCAGGTAGCTATGCTGTAGGTGAGACTGTGCAGGGTACACAGTACAGTAGCTGTAAATACTTCAATGAGCCTACACAAGCATCTGGCTGCAGGTAGCTTTACTGTAGGTGAGACTGTGTAGGGTACACAGTACAGTAACTATAAATATTTCAAAGAGCCTACACAAGCACCTGGCTGCAGGTAGCTATACTGTGGGTGACATTGTGCAGGGTACACAGTACAGTAGCTGGAAATACTTCAATGAGCCTACACAAGCACCTGGCTGCAGGTAGCTATACTGTAGGTCAGACTGTGCAGGGTACACAGTACAGTAGCTGGAAATACTTGAATGAGCCTACACAAGCACCTTGCTGCAGGTAGCTATACTGTAGGTAAGACTGTGCAGGGTTCACAGTACAGTAGCTGTAAATACTTCAATGAGCCTACACAAGCACCTGGCTGCAGGTAGCTACACTGTAGATCAGACTGTGCAGGGTACACAGTACAGTAGCTGGAAATACTTCAATGAGCCTACACCAGCACCTGGCTGCAGGTAGCTATACTGTAGGTGAGACTGTGCAGGGTACACAGTACAGTAGCTGTAAATACTTCAATGAGCCTACACAAGCACCTGGCTGCAGGTAGCTATACTGTAGTTGAGACTGTGTAGGGTACACAGTACAGTAACTAGAAATACTTCAAAGAGCCTACACAAGCACCTGGCTGCAGGCAGCTATACTGTAGGTGAGACTGTGCATGGTACACAGTACAGTAGCTGGAAATACTTCAATGAGCCTACACAAGCACCTGGCTGCAGGTAGCTATACTGTAGGTCAGACTGTGCAGGGTACACAGTACAGTAGCTGGAAATACTTTAATGAGCCTACACAAGCACCTGGCTGCAGGTAGCTATACAGTGGGTCAGACTGTGCATGGTACACAGTACAGTAGCTGGAAATACTTCAATGAGCCTACACAAGCACCTGGCTGCAGGTAGCTATACTGTAGGTGACACTGTGTGGGGTACACAGTATAGTAACTAGAAATACTTCAAAGAGCCTACACAAGCACCTGGCTGCAGGTAGCTATACTGTAGGTGAGACTGTGCAGGGTACACAGTACAGTAGCTGGAAATACTTCAATGAGCCTACACAAGCACCTGGCTGCAGGTAGCTGTACTGTAGGTGAGACTGTGCAGGGTACAGAGTACAGTAGCTGTAAATACTTCAATGAGCCTACGCAAGCACCTGGCTGCAGATAGCTATACTATAGGTGAGACTGTGTAGGGTACACAGTACAGTAACTACAAATACTTCAAAGAGCCTACACAAGCACCTGGCTGCAGGTAGCTATACTGTAGGTTAGACTGTGCAGGGTACACAGTACATTAGCTGGAAATACTTCAATGAGCCTACACAAGCACCTGGCTGCAGGTAACTATACTGTAGGTGAGACTGTGTAGGGTACACAGTACAGTAACTAGAAATACTTCAAAGAGCCTACACAAGCTCCTGGCTGCAGGTAGCTATACTGTAGGTGAGACTGTGCAGGGTACACAGTACAGTAGCTGCAAATACTTCAATGAGCCTACACAAGCACCTGGCTGCAGGTAGCTATACTGTAGGTGAGACTGTGTAGGGTACACAGTACAGTAGCTGGAAATACTTCAATGAGCCTACACAAGCACCTGGCTGCAGGTAGCTATACTGTAGGTAAGACTGTGCAGGGTACACAGTACAGTAGCTGGAAATACTTCAATGAGCCTACACAAGCACCTGGCTGCAGGTAGCTATGCTATAGGTCAGACTGTGCAGGGTACACAGCACAGTAGCTGGAAATACTTCAATGAGCCTACACAAGCACCTGGCTGCAGGTAGCTATACCGTAGGTGAGACTGTGTAGGGTACACAGTACAGTAACTAGAAATACGTCAAATAGCCTACACAAGCACCTGGCTGCAGGTAGCTATACTGTAGGTGAGACTGTGCAGGGTACACAGTACAGTAGCTGGAAATACTTCATTAAGCCTACACAAGCACCTGGCTGCAGGTAGCTATACTGTAGGTGAGACTGTATAGGGTACACAGTACAGTAACTCGAAATACTTCAATGAGCCTACACAAGCACCTGGCTGCAGGTAGCTATACTGTAGGTGAGACTGTGCAGGGTACACAGTACAGTAGCTGGAAATACTTCAATGAGCCTACACAAGCACCTGGCTGCAGGTAGCTATAATGAAGGTTAGACTGTGCAGGGTACACAGTACTGTAACTAGAAATACTTTAAAAACACCTGCCTGCCTGTCAGTATATTAGGAAGAGAAGAACAGGATCTAGCTAAACTGAATACAGTGTATATATATATATATATATATATATATATACAACACCTGGGATGCATATATATAATACACACAATACACTGTAAGTGCAGCTAACTGACTCCACCTGCCTACTATATCTAACCTAAATCAAATTACACTGTCTCTCTCTCTCTATCTTTCTCTCAATGCTGGAACACACTACACAGGGCTGACGTGCAGGCGGCCTTATATAGTGTGGGGCGTGTACTAAACCCCTTGAGCCATAATTGGCCAAAGCCTCCTTGGCTTTGGCCAATTATGGCTCTCTGTTCAGACGGCGCTGTGATTGGCCAAGCATGTGGGTCATTGTGCATGCTTTGCCAACCATTAGCCAGCAATGCACTGCGATGCCGTAGTGAATTATGGGCCGTGACGCGCCACTCGAATTTGGCGCGAATGGCTCATATCGTTCGTAATTCGACGAATGGTCGAACAGACGATGTTCGAGTCGAACATGCGTTCGACTTGAACACAAAGCTCATTCCTTTTGGAGATGACACGTTGTCAGATATTTTACATGAAGGTATTAATATCACACCTTGGAAAGCCCACGCTTTGGCTAATTCCCTCTCTCCTAGTTTTTTTTCCATTCCACTTACAGGCAGTCCACTGCTTGGTTACATTTTAAGGGTAAATACAAATGTGGCACTTTGGATTTTCCCTGTTGCCCCCATATTTCTGTAAATCCTTTAATTTGAAACATTTTTTTTATTGCAATACTAAATATGCTAATTATGTCAATACTTGCAAAGCTTGTCGTGCCCACTATGTGGGATGCATGACTAGAAGACGGAGAGACCATTTTCGGGAGCATCTTTGAGATATTAGGAACAATAAAACCAGCAATGTGGCCAGACCCTTCAGTGGTCACCAAGGTGGTGATATTAGCTTAATCTTGGTCCAGATTGTAGAGAAGGTCAAGGTTCCAGCTAGAGGTGGCGATCTGTTTAGGCTACTATGCAGGAGGGAGGTGTTCTGGATCTTCCATTTACATACCCACATTCCTTTTGAATGGGATGTTTCACATTATTATGAGTGATCCAGGTACCCCCCTTCTGTTCTCTAGAGCTTTGTCCTCCCCTCTCCCCCTTCCTTCACAGCCCTCTAGATTTACATCATCCATGATGGGATGGTCATGGTTTTATATATACATCATTCTATCCCTTTGTTTTGGATTTGTTTTCATATCCTGTGCCGGGTTTCTTTACGATGTGAGAGATGACCATTTGTGTGTGACCTTTGTTATCACACATGTGGCCATCCTTTTTAATGAGATTTGATTTATTTTGTTTTATTGTTATTTATTATGATCACATTGAGACTTTGGCAGATCTTCTCTGAGTAAATTTGGGGATTTTGTCCTCAATGTAGGTCCATTTAGGTTTTGTACAATTGAATCAGTGTGATCTTTATAGTGAGCCTGTTTATAAGTGCTGCTGATACGGGTCACAACATTTATTTAACTATATATGTAGATATAATATTCTAATGGTGATTCATGTTTATTACATTTATTGTTATGCACTGGGTGAGATACAAATTCTAGAGCGACAATGTTTACATTAAACGACCCCCCGCAGCTCTGGACTCCTTTTACATTACACAGAACCCGGCAACTCTGGACCCCTTTTACATTACACAGCACCCTGCACCTCTGGACCTCTTTTACATTACACAGCACCCTGCACCTCTGGACTAGGGATGGGCGAACGGTTCCGCCCGAGCATAAGTTTAGGCCAGACTTTGGTTGTTCGGATGTTCTGCAGAACACCCAACAATATGCAATGTTCGGAGCAAATTCGAAAGTCGGCGGAACACCATTAAAGTCTATGGGACATTAACATGAAAAATCAAAAGTGTTCATTTTAAAGGCTTATATGCAAGTTATTGTCATAAAAAGTGTTTGGGGACCTGGGTCCTGCCCCAGGGGACATGTATCAATGCAAAAAAAAGTTTTAAAAATGGACGTTTTTTCAGGAGCAGTGATTTTAATAATGCTTAAAGTGAAACAATAAAAGTGAAATATTCCTTTTACATAGTTACATAGTAGGTGAGGTTGAAAAAAGACACAAGTCCATCAAGTCCAACCTATGTGTGATTATGTGTCACTATTACATTGTATATCCCTGTATGTTGTGGTCATTCAGATGCTTATCTAATAGTTTCTTGAAGCTATCGATGCCCCCCGCTGACACCACCGCCTGTGGAAGGGAAATCCACATCCTTGCCGCTCTTACAGTAAAGAACTCTCTACGTAGTTTAAGGTTAAACCTCTTTTCTTCTAATTTTAATTAGTGGCCACGAGTCTTATTAAACTCTCTTCTGCGAAAAAGTTTTATTCCTATTGTGGGGTCACCAGTACGGTATTTGTATATTGAAATCATATCCCCTCTCAAGCGTCTCTTCTCCAGAGAGAATAAGTTCAGTGCTCGCAACCTTTCCTCATAACTAAGATCCTCCAGACCCTTTATTAGCTTTGTTGCCCTTCTTTGTACTCGCTCCAATTCCAGTACATCCTTCCTGAGGACTGGTGGCCAGAACTGGACAGCATACTCCAGGTGTAGCCGGACTAGAGTCTTGTAGAGCGGGAGAATTATCGTTTTATCCCTGGAGTTGATCCCCCTTTTAATGTCAATATTCTGTTTGCTTTGTTAGCAGCAGATTGCTGAGCCTATCATCTACTAGGACCCCCAGGTCCTTTTCCATCCTAGATTCCCCCAGAGGTTCTCCCCCCAGTGTATAGATTGCATTCATATTTTTGCCACCCAAATGCATTATTTTACATTTTTCTACATTGAACCTCACTTGCCATGTAGTTGCCCACCCCATTAATTTGTTCAGATTTTTTTGCAAGGTTTCCACATCCTGCGGAGAAGTTATTGTCCTGCTTAGCTTAGTATCATCTGCAAATACAGAGATTGAACTGTTTATCCCATCCTCCAGGTCATTTATGAACAAATTAAATAGGATTGGTCCCAGCACAGAACCCTGGGGGACCCCACTACCCACCCCTGACCATTCTGAGTACTCCCCATTTATCACCACCCTCTGAACTCGCCCTTGTAGCCAGTTTTCAATTCATGTACTCACCCTATGGTCCATGCCAACGGACCTTATTTTGTACAGTAAACATTTATGGGGAACTGTGTCAAATGCTTTTGCAAAATCCAGATACACCACATCTACGGGCCTTCCTTTATCTAGCTGGCAACTCACCTCCTCATAGAAGGTTAATAGATTGGTTTGGCAAGAACGATTCTTCATGAATCCATGCTGATTACTGCTAATGATACCGTTCTCATTACTAAAATCTTGTATATAGTCCCTTATCATCCCCTCCAAGAGTTTACATACTATTGATGTTAGGCTAACTGATCTGTAATTCCCTGGGATGTATTTTTGGCCCTTTTTAAATATTGGTGCTACATTGACTTTTCTCCAATCAGCTGGTACCATTCCAGTCAATAGACTGTCTGTAAAAATTAGGAACAACGGTCCGGCAATCACTTGACTGAGTTCCCTAAGTACCCTCGGATGCAAGCCATCTGGTCCCGGTGATTTATTAATGTTAAGTTTCTCAAGTCTAATTTTAATTCTGTCCTCTGTTAGCCATGGAGGTGCTTCCTGTGATGTGTCATGGGGATAAACACTGCAGTTTTGGTTACTGAAGCCCCCCGATTCACTCGTGAAGACTGAGGAGAAGAATAAATTCAATACCTTCGCCATCTCCCCATCCTTTGTAACCAGATGTCCATCCTCATTCTTTATTGTAAGCGTACCATTTCACAAAATGTTAAAAAAAACACAAGACACACTTTGCGACAAGTCCTTTATTAAAAAAATTAAAATGTCCCACGAAGTCCATTCATCTTCTTCTTCTGCAACGGACCGAAAAAGAAAAAAAAAACAAAGCCGCAACTGACCCGCCTCCATGGGAGGCACCCGCCGTGTGACGCTTGTCATATAACTAAGGGCGGGGCCACACAGTGACGTACCCAGTTGCCCCCGCCCCCTCAGATGCACGGGGACTTCCCAATGGCTTCCCCGTGGTTTCAGAGGGGGCAGGGCCACCCGTTTATGTAACCGGGTGGCCCCGCCCCCTCTGATGCCCTGGGAAAGTCATGGGGAAGTCCCCGTGCGTCAGAGGGGGGCGGGGTCACCCGGGAACATCACCGTGTGGCCCCGCCCTCAGTTATCTAAGAACTGTCAAAGCGAAGATGCGTCATATGGTGGGAACCTCCCATGGAGGCGGGTCGGTCGCGGCTTTGTTTTTTTTTTCTTTTTCAGTCCATCAGCAGAGCGAGAGAAGAAGATGAATGGACTTCCTGGGACATTTTTATTTTTTTATTTTTAATAAAGGACTTGTTCCAAAGTGTGTCTTGTGTTTTTTTTTTTTTTTACATTTTGACACTTTTTTGTGAAATGGTACGGGTACAATGTACTGTTACCATTTCAAACAGGGGGGTCCGGGATCTGGGGGTTCCCTTGTTAAAAGGGGCTTCCAGATTCCGATAAGCCCCCCGCCTGCAGACCCCCACAACCACCAGGCAAGGATTGTGGGGATGAGGCCTTTGTTCCCATCAACATGGGGACAAGGTGCTTTGGGGGGCTATCCCAAAGCACCCTCCCCATGTTGAGGGAATGTGGCCTGGTACAGTCCAGGAAGGGGGGGTGCTCTCTCATCCCCCCTCTTTTCCTGAGACCCCCATGCTCTTTTTTTTATTTTGGCATGGGATTCCCCTTAAAATCCATACCAGACCTGAAGGGTTTGGTATGGATTTTGAGGGGGACCCCTACGCCATTTAAAAAAAAAATTGCTGCAGGGTTCCCCTTAATATCCATACCAGACCTGAAGGGCCAGGTATGGAATTTTGGGGGACCCACACAGATTTTTTTTTTAAATTTTGGTTAGGGGTTCCCCTTAAGATTCATACCAGATCCAAAGGGTCTGGTAATGGACTGGGGGGATCCCATGTCATTTTCTTTTTATGACTTTTATCTGTATTGCCGGGACCGACAATTCATTATAGCCGCGAGTACTTTTTAATTACTTTTTTTCCTTTAGAAATGTCATTTTGTGCAGGGACTGTTCTAAACACGGGAAAAATGTGCCACTTTAAAGGCATACTATAGACACCCCCCAGGTATGAAATTTAAAGGAATATTTCACTTTTATTGTTTCACTTTAAGCATTATTAAAATCACTGCTCCCAAAAAAATGGACGTTTTTAAAACTTTTTTTGTACTGATACATTGGGCAGGACCCGGGTCTCCAAATACTTTTTATGACAATAACTTGCATATAAGCCTTTAAAATTTGCACTTTTGAATATTCATGTTCGTGTCCCATAGACTTTAACGGTGTTCGTGTGTTCTGCCGAATTTTTTGCCTGTTCGGTATGTTCTGGTGCGAACCGAACTGGGGGGTGTTCGTCCCATTGCTACTCTAGACCCCTTTACATTACACAGCACCCTGCACCTCTGGACCCCTTTACATTACACAGCCCCTGACAGCTCTGGACCCCCTGCATTTTACACAGACCCCCCCCGTTCTGTCCCTTCCTACCTTAACCATGCAGATGGAGAGACAGTGAGCAGCACTGAACAGAAGGCGGGGAACTGCTGGAGTTAGTTTTTCATATTAACAAGCTATTGATTGGTTGCTAGGATCACCTAGCAACCATTCACTTGCTGGTTTACTTAAAAAGTTAACTCTAGCAGTTCTCTACTCAGCGCTGCTCACTGTCTCTCTCTCCCCTGTGGTACAGTAGGAGAGGGAGTGTTTTGCTTACCCTCCTCCACTCTGTGAATCCAGCGATTCTGGTTGTCACCCTAGTAGTGGCCTGGGCATTGTCACAGCTCACCTCTCTGTGCTCTAACCTGCCCTATCACCGTGCCGCTGCCTGAACCCGCTCCACTGTCCCCGCTTCAGTCCTGGGGGGGGCGCTGGCCTGACACCCCCCAGTGTGTGTCGCTCGGGGCGGCCTGCCCCCCAATTGGTAAGCCACTGCTCTGGTTTCTTCTCCTGTCCTGGATGTTACTCCATGCATAATCTTTTCTAACCTCTTGTATTTCTTTCAGAGTGGTTTAAATAAGATGTGTAAATTTTACATCCAGTTTCCTAAATGACTGATTTTAAAGCTCCACTTTTTTTGTTTATTTACACATTTTTATTTTTTTTCTGGTTATT
This sequence comes from Lithobates clamitans, assembly GCA_037952925.1. Classification (NCBI taxonomy): domain Eukaryota; kingdom Metazoa; phylum Chordata; class Amphibia; order Anura; family Ranidae; genus Lithobates; species Lithobates clamitans. Next base: position 151,994 of record JBBGZY010001996.1, on the reverse strand, counting down.
CATATATTTTGCTTATTTATATGTTTTGTTATTGTTTGAATTATTTTGTTTATACAATGCACTTCTTGGTTGTTACTTGTCTTTTCATTATCTGCATATTTTGTGAATATGCATTTGCCACTGATTTTGGGTGCATGGGTTAACTAATTATTGTGGAACGGTTTTCTCCATTAATATGTTTTACCTGACAGCTCGCTATCTTAAGCGAGTATCTATGGAGCATTCAGTAATGAATAAGCACCGACGTGTGAAACACATTTACTGCCTGTCCTTGGACGGTGTGTGTGTGTCTTTTGTTCTCTCCATTTTAATGGAATTACTCAATAAAGAAGCTGTTTTTTATATTGGAGTGCCGCTATCTTCACCTTTCACTTTAATCCATTGTAGCTGCGGACCAGGCTGGCACCCAGGTATCTTCAGCGTTTGTGGATCTTTATGCGGGCTGCATCGGAGCAGTGTGTACCCTGTGTGCTTTTTCTCTAGTGTTGTACCTCTGCTTTCTTTTTACAAAAGACATTCTGTAGCAAGGTGGGAGGTATGGACACAGAAGCCAACAAACTGAGATAGTATTTTGGGAGGAAGTACACAGTTCAGCTGATCGTATGTGCCCTAGGAGGTTAATTCCCCATTAAGCCAGTCAAATGAGAGGTTGCGTTTTTGCAGCCATGGAGATCCAAGGATTACAGGCAGGAATGGAGAGTCAATAAGTGATAGGATAATTTCCTCCTTCTGGAGGGCACCAACTTGTAGGGTGACTGTGGTGATCTCAAATTCCTCTATGACTTTCCCCAATGGTTGTCCGTTCAAAGTGGTGATGTTCAAGGGTCTTGGTGTGCGAACAAAAGGAATGTTGTTTTTCTTGGCAAAAATGTGATCCAGGAATATACCCACTGCTCCAGAATCCACAAAAGCCTCACAGAATACAGAGTTTGAAGCTAGATGCAAGGTTACCAGTAGGGTGATCTTGGTTTTGGAAGAAGGATTTGTAAGGTCTAACCCAGCTCGTCCAATATGGGTTAGATCCCCCCTTTTACTGGATGGGTAGGATAAGCAGATAACATGTGTCCTTTCAGTCCACAATAAAGACATAGGCCTCATGGGCATCTTCTTTGTCTCTCTACTTCAGTCAGGTGGAGACAGCTGACATCCATGGGTTCCGCAGGTGTCATGGACTCAACAGTAGTTTCAGGTTTAGACATGGGCAGTGTTTGAAGTTGGGAGCCAACCAATACACTGGCCAAGATGCCTCGAGAGTCCGCGACTTCTCCTGACACCTTTCATGGTAGTGGACATCCAGACGAACACACAACTCTATGAACTTTTCAAGGTCATCTAAAAGATCCTTATACACTAGTTCATCTTTAATGCGATCTGTGATATCCCTGTGAAAAGCTGCATGAAGAGCACCAGCATCCCACTTGCATTCAGCAGCTGAAACCCTGTCAAGGTTATCAGAAACAGTCTGAAGTGACAACAGGAACTTATCCATATCCTGCAGCAAATAATCACTGCGTTCCAGATAAGGAGAGAGCAATGACAAGGCCTTCTGTTTTAACAAAGAGAATACAAAAGTCACTTTGGCAGAAGTAGTGCTAAATGTCTCAGGGATATTATGGAAGAGCAGGTGGCAAATGTTCAGAAATACTCTCCAGTCTTCAATATCACCTCCAAATTTTTCATGCAGTGGAAGTTTAGGAGGCACTAAAGAGGGAGCTTGGACTGTAGCAACAGCAGGAGTCTGGACTGGTTCAGAGGATGCCGACAGCAAGGATTTAATTATGGCAGTCAGTTCATCCATTTTAGCATTCTGAGAAAAAGGATGCACCTTATGAGTACCAAGCAGGTGTCCCTGATGTGTAATAACTTTAACCACCTCAGCTGAGTCCACTGTCATTGTTACCCAGTTTGTTATCTTAGGGACTTGTTGAAAGGTTTAGTACAGAGTGAAGCTTTGGAAGGGGGTGAGACGTTAACTTAGTCAGGCAGGGTCAGCAACAAGTTTTGACAGCAAGGTACAAAGTCAGACTCCAGCAGCATGGTCAGAGACATGCAGGGTCAAATACAGACTGGCAGAGTAAAGGCCCGTACACACGATCAGACTTTCCAATGGGAAATGTTGGACGTGGGGTTGTTGGCGGTAAGTCCGACCGTGTGTATACTCCATTGGACAATTGTTGTTGGACTTTCCGCCAACAAATGTTGGCTAGCATGTTTTCAAATTTTCCGCCAACAAATGTGTGTTGTCGGATTTTCCGATCGTGTGTACACAAGTCCATCAGACAAAAGTCCAAAGTAAAAACACGCATGCTCGGAAGCAGAAGCAGTCGGTCTTGTAAACTAGCGTTCGTAATGGAGAATTAACATTCGTGACGCGGCAAATCTGGAAATGCAGCGCACATTCTCTTCTTCTTTAATATGATAATAATGAAGCTGCTTTGCTGGTGATACTGATGGAGTTATTGCAAACTAATTTTCAAAGGCTTTTTTTTTCTAGTGATATCAAGAATAATATTATGTTTTTTTTTATTTGGGCAAGTTACCACAACAGCATTATCCCGTAGTTTTTAAGATCAAAGATACAACTATGTTGGTGTCCCTTGTCAATTTTACATTGCATTTTTTTTAAATGGAACTGCCTACTTCCAAACTGTCATTTGAAGTAAAACACATAGCCAAGTATTATTCTACCCAATTTTTTTATTGTGCATTAAAAAAAGAAAACAAATAAAATTAGACATGATATCTGCCAATAGAACTTAACCAAAAAGTGCATTCTATGCATCCAAAAATATAGAAGATATACCAAATCAAATCATTATTCAACCAAAAAAATTATGTCAAAGCAATAACTCCAAGGCCAATAATAAATAACACATTATCTTCTCTGATGTCTGGTTGACGAACAGCCGTTCAGAAACGAACTGAAAAGCGCAAAATGAAAAACACAAACTGAAAAGCGCTAAATGAAAAGTGCTAAATGAAAAACGCAAATTAACACTCACCAAACTTCTACTAACACAAAATTAGCACAAGGAGCCCAAAGGCTGGAGCTAAAGAGCTGAAAAAACATGTAGTACGTCTATTACGTCACTACATTCGTAATTGTTGGCCAACAATTGTGTGGCCATGTGTATGCAAGACAAGTTTGGACCAATGCCTTCGGACAAAATTCCATGGATTTTTGGCCAACAATCCGATCCTGTGTACGAGGCATTAGGCAGATTCATCAGGCAAGAAAGTAGTCCAGGAATCAGGCAAAGTTCAGAAGTCCAAAAGTTCAGTAGTTCAGTAGTATAGCACACACCCAGGAAAAAAGATCCAATAAACGGGCAGAGTATACAGGAAGTCCCCCAATTTAATCTGAGCTGATTGAGGACTGACTGCAGCTGGAAGGCAGGGGGAGCTAGAGAGTCCCAGGAGCAAATGTATTAAGTATGGTATATGCTGTAGATGCTCAGATTCCCCAGTGGCAAAGGTAACAGAGCCGCAGCATAGAGGTGGAAGGACCCAAGTTCAAACCCAGGCATATGACAGAAACTTGACAGTTTGCCCAGGCCATGAGCTCCTAGGAGACACCACAGTCTCTACATGAAAACTTCAGTGTTTGGCTCAGAGAATTGGCATTTTGCAGGCCTATCAAGAGTGGATCATGCAATATTTACAGAAATTTTCCTCCCATTTGGACCAGCTGCAAGTTGCAACCACTCTTTCTCCTTCCGTTCCTACTACTACTCTGGCTTTCGTTGTTCCGCCTGTGTCGGGCAGTCCCTCAGAACTCCATCTGTCTCCACTGTCTCTCTTTTCTGGTGATCCAAAAGCTTGTCGGGGCGTCATCAGTTTTTAAATTCATTTAGAACCAGCGGTCAGCCATTTACTTCTGTCTCCATTTATTGCCATTTACTTCTGTCTCCATTTATTGCGCCCTAAACTCATTTATTGCGCCCTAAACTCATATCAAGTATCTGCATACTGTATGTGGACTCTGGGGCGGCTGTAAATTTCATTGAGCAATCCCTGGCTGCTGAATTGGGTATTCCTCTCATTGCTTTGGCAATGGCCCTCTCGGTAACTGCAGTCGATGGCTCTACCCTGGCATTAGGATCCCTCTGGTTCTACTTTTCGGTGTTCTATATCATGCCTGATCCTTCCCAAGTCTTCCAGTATCATCATTCTCGGTCTTCCATGGTTGCAAACACATTCACCCTATTTAGATTTGAACTATGGTCAGGTGTTGTCTTGGGGGTTGAAATGCCGTCAGACTTTTCGCCGCATGGTACTCCCACCTCTTTCTGTACCCGAGGCTGAAGTCACCACCTCTCCAATGCTCCTGCAATATTATCAAGTCTTCCAAGATTTTTTTGTAAAAACGCTGTTGACTGCTTCCTCATCATCTCTATGACTACCCCATTGATCTTCAACCAGTGACTACTCTGCCTTAGGGCTCATTCCTGAGTCATAAGCCATATCTAAGTATATCCAGGAAAATCTACAAAAAGGATTAACCTGAAAGTTCAATTCTCTGGGGATGGCTTTGTCTTTGTGCAGAAAAAAGATGGTTTGCGCCGACCCTACATTGACTATAGAGGCCTCAATGCCATCGCCATTAAGAATAGGTATTCGCTACTCTTGAACTTTTTGATAGGCTTCAGGGTGCTTGAATCTTCACAAATTTAGATCTCCATGGCGCATACAATTTGATTAGGATCCGAGAAGGTGATGAGTGGAAGACAGCTTTCAACACCAGAGATGCACATTATGAGTATCTTGTGATGCCTTTCGTCTTGTGTAATGCCCCTGACCCTGACTTCTTTCAGAACTTTGGTAATGAGATTTTCTCTGATCTTTTATACATTTGTATTCTGTATCCTGACTACATATTTATTATCTCTCCAGATCTGAACACTCACCGCCAACACGTATGTATGGTTCTCCAGCATCCTCAGAACCACTGTACCCAAAGCTAGAGAAATGCCTCTTTGAGCAAACTCAAATCCTTTTCCTTGGTTACATAGTCAAAGATAAAGGGCTGCTTATAGATCCAGGCCATTTCCAGCTGACCTCAGCCCTCTGGTCTGAAAGCAACACAAGCGCCTTTTAACCAATTTCTATCAACATTTCATTCCTGGTTATTCCACTCTGTTGCCCTAATCACTTCTTTGACCCAGAAAGGTGCTGATGCCAAAGCCTGGCCTACTGAGGTAGTCGAGGCTTTCCACAAACTAAAGGCAACCTTTCTCTCACCATCTAATCTCATATGTCCTAACATTCTCCAGTCCTTCTTCTTGGAGGTAGATGCTTCAGTCTTGGGTGTAGGGGCTGCTCTTCTCCAAATGTATAATGGCAAGTTCCGCCCCTGTGTCTTCCTTTCAAAGAAGATTTTGGATGGTGAAAGAAATGACATCATCGGGGACTGGGAACTTATGGCTAGTAAAGGGGTTGTAAGCCATTGGCTCCCGCTGCTGTCAATCAAATCGGATGACATGGTGTCGGGGGGTGGGGCTGAGTCCTGCATGGGTGTCCACCAAGGAGAGCGAATCTCTAACGTGGACACTCGATGCGAGGAGGAGCCACCAGTGCCACTGAGGGACCCCAGAAGAGGAGGACCGGGGCAACTCTGTGCAAAACGAACTGCACAGTGAAGGTAAGTATGACATGTTTGTTATTTTAATTTTCAAAAAACAAGGGTTTACAACCCCTTTAAGCTGGCACCGCATGAATGGAGGCATCTACTGTAGGCATATCCACACTGTATCCTGATTTATACCAATCACATGAACCTCCAGTACCTGCAATCCGCCCAATGCTTGAATCCCAGGCAAGCATGATGGGGTCTCTTTTTTTCCAGGTCTAACCAAAAATGGCCACACTAAAGCCTTGTCCAGATTATTTGTCATTCCTGATATTGAATGTCATGTTAAACCGGAACCCATTAGTCCTGCCAATCATATCCTGGCCACCACCCATCTTTGTGTACCAACCCCAGCTTCGTCTTTTGTATGTGCTTGTCTGCCACCTGCCCTGACCTTTGCATGTTTCCTGGATCCTCTTCTCTCTCCTGCTATCCATAATATGCATATGCGAGTGGTCTCTATATCGTCAGCAGGGTGTACTTGGGGGCCCTGGCCTGGTCTCAGATTGCTACAAGTCCATCTTCACCATCAGGAAGAAACAGGCTGAGGCTTATACTCTGTACCCTGGAGAACCCAGCTTGGCATTCTACAAGGATTCACTACCCCAGAAACCTGACACAGGTTCTAATCTTATATTTATCTTGATAGCACAGCTTTTCTATAGTTGTTGTTAAACCTTATGGATTGATCTTCTGATTTGCTCTGTACTATACTGCTGTATGAATTGTATCTTCATGATAGAAATCTCTGTGAGTGTTTCTTTGATATACATGTAGCGCCCACCTACTTAAGTGTGTGCTAAAATAGGCAGTTAGAATTAATGCTAGGCTAAATTGCCAGTGTTTTACCCGGTGGTGTAAGCTGTTTAATGTGATTGGGAGGTTAGTTAGAGTAGAGGAAGGTGTGGCCATCTACACTCTGCCTGCAAGATTTCCATCACTTTCTATGAAATGCTCTGGAAAGTGGGAGGAATAAAGGAATAGAGTGGCAGGTAGTTTTTTGGAGACCCCTCTGAACCAATCATTGTTTTGCTTGGGCAGAGGCGGGACTACTATTAAGGCGAAGGTCACATGCTTCCGGAGGGGGGTTCGAGTCTGGGATTGTAAGAGAAGAAGACAGCATGTAGGGGCTGGTGCAGCTCGGGTGCTCTCCCCTTCGGGGGAGGGGAACGTGCCATGTGGAGAGGAGAAATGGAGGAGACATCAGGAGGAAGTTGCTACTACTGACAGTGACAGAAACAAGGACTGGGAGAGGACCCTCTGTGGCAAGCATGGACGGTTGCTAAGGAGTACGCGTGAGTGTAAACCCAGGGAAACAGTGCTTCTAAGAGATTTTAAAGATGTTAAAGTGCGGGTCCAGGAAGAGAAGGTACAGAGTTGGGCCTTAAAGAATTAACACTCTGGAGGAATCCAATCAGTCAGCTCTAAGGACTTTATTGGGCATAACTTGGAAGTGCTGTACGGTCAGGAAATAGTAACAAACAGGAGGAAGGAAAGCTGCATAACACAATTGGAAGCCAGTGCAAGTTAGAAGTTATTCACAGTGGCTCTACATGTTCTGGACTATGTGCTGTTTCGCTTATTGCTAAATCTGTAATGCCCCGTACACACGGTCGGACATTGATCGGACATTCCGACAACAAAATCCTAGGATTTTTTCCGACGGATGTTGGCTCAAACTTGTTTTGCGTACACACGGTCGCACAAAGTTGTCGGAATTTCCGATCGCCAAGAACGTGGTCACGTACACCAAGTACGACAAGACTAGAAAAGGCCATTTCAGAACCAAGCGCGGCACCCTTTGGGCTCCTTTTGCTAATCTCGTGTTAGTAAAAGTTTGGTGAGAGACGATTCGCGCTTTTTCAGACTCGTGGTTTTCAGATCGTTTTCTGCTGTTCAGTTTGTGCTTGTGGGTTTGTATCTGCTCTTCAGTGCGTGCAGTGAGTTCGTATTTGATTATTCATTGCATTCTTGTCCGCTCGTTGCTGTTTTTCAGGTCGCTCTTCATAGGCCTTGCTGTTCTTCAGTGCGTTCTGTTACTTCGTTCTGAGCAGCCGACCGTTTTCTAGCCATGTTGCATATATGTACTCCTCGTAGAGTTCGTGCTGTGCGGGGGCTTGGTGTTGGGGTCCTGACCTTGACACAAGTCCAGTCCATGAACAGGGTGGGGGGGAGTTCATGGACCAAGAATTGGTTGCTTCAGCGTGACCAGTTCTGTCATATGCCTTTGCTCCGTGAGATCCGTGAGAATAATCCTGATGATTTCAGGAACTTTCTCCGGATGACGGACCCCGTATTTCACCGTTTGTTGGCTTTGCTGACCCCCTATATCAGCAGGCAGGATACCTGCATGAGGCAAGCCATCACCCTGGAGCAGAGGCTAGTCGCCACCCTGCGGTACTTGGCGATGGGGAGAAGCCTGCAGGACCTCAAGTTCTCGACAGGCATCTCCCCCAGGCTCTGGGGATCATTATCCCAGAGCCCTGTTCTGCCATCATCCAGGTCCTACAGAAGGAGTATATGAAGGTAAGATTTTTATACTTTAATATCACATTTTATTGTATTTAATGTTTGATAATATATTGTATTTCATTCCTCATTCCCTAATTACCATGATTGTAATATGCTGTGAATGTCCCCTTTGTCCTCATGCATGCTGGATTTTTATGTAATTATTTTTGTTGTCCTTCATACATATTTGCCTTCACTTACCTCCCCAGCATGGTGTCTCCTGCCCTATATTCACCTCATGTAGTCACTTAATAATGTATTTTATCAGCTCCATGGTAGTGCTTTACCCAAAAAAAACCCCTAAAATGTTTAGAAATGTGATTTGTGCTTTAAATTCATGCAGAGTGCCAGAGGCTTTTTTTGGGTGTCCCAAAATCATTTGGAACCCTCCCTCCCCCCAACTGCTAAGTCAGCTGATAACAATTCTCTATCTATCCTCAATCATCTATCTGCTGACTTTGCCAAACCCATACACACTATACCCATCTCTTTTGTGCTCAGATTTATGGAGGAATTCCCCAAAGCATGTAGTGCAAGGGCCCGCCTGTATACTTTCAAATGGTACTGTTTTAAGTTTTTGTATCCTATTATTATCTTGATAGGTAATAGCAGAATGTCCAAATGTGCTCAAATGTGTACAGTGTGTATTTATATCTTTGTATTATGACACTTCTTACCTGTCCAGTGGGCTGCCAATAGTGTAACTAAGGAGGGGCTGTTCAAAGTAATACCCATTATTTAGGCATTTATTTAGGCATTCATATCTCAATGAAGTGGAGAGGGTTACCTGTCCCAGAGTCCCCCCCCCCACCCCTATAATGTTAGAACTGGCCCAGGAGAGGGGGTGGGTAATCTGATAGGTGTACCTTATACTTTGGTCTTAAAAAATTCCCTCATAAAAATGTTAGCTTGATGTTGGGCAAGAATGTTTGTGTCTAATCTGCTTTCCATGTTTATGTGCAAAATGACTAATTTTTTATTTTGTTTTGACTCCACAGTTTCCTTCCACGCCACAAGAATGGCAGACTGTGGCCTCCCACTTTGCCCAGCGGTGGGACTTTCCTAACTGCGGAGGGGAAATTGATGGGAAACACGTCCACATCATCCCACCACCCAACTCGGGGTCGTACTATTACAACTACAAGGGGTTCAATAGTATTGTGATGTTGGCGGTGGTGTCGGCTAATTATGAGTTCCTGTATGTGGAAGTGGGGAAGAATGGCCGGATGTCCGATGGTGGAGTCATCACCCAGACAGAGTTTTACAGGCATCTCCAGAATGGCAGCTTGGACGTGCCACCTCCAGAAGACAATGTGGAAGGACTCCCATTCGTCTTTGTTGCAGATGAAGCATTTGCGCTGGGCGACCATCTTATGCGGCCATTAGGGATGAGCTTCGAGTTCGAGTCGAACTCATGTTCTACTCGAACATTGGCTGTTCGCAAGTTCGCCGAACAGCGAACAATTTGGGGTGTTCGCGGCAAATTCGAATGCCGCGGAACACCCTTTAAAAGTCTATGGGAGAAATCAAAAGTGCTAATTTTAAAGGCTTATATGCAAGTTATTGTCATAAAAAGTGTTTGGGGACCTGGGTCCTGCCCCAGGGGACATGGATCAATGCAAAAAAAAGTTTTAAAAACGGACGTTTTTTCAGGAGCAGTGATTTTATTAATGCTTAAAGTCAAACAATAAAAGTGTAATATCCCTTTAAATTTCATACCTGGGGGGTGTCTATAGTATGCCTGTAAAGGGGCGCATGTTTCCCGTGTTTAGAACAGTCTGACAGCAAAATGACATTTGGAAGGAAAAAACTCATTTAAAACTACCCGCGGCTATTGCATTGCCGACAATACACATAGAAGTTCATTGATAAAAACGGCATGGGAATTCCCCACAGGGGAACCCCGAACCAAAAAAAAAAAAAAAAAAATGATGTGGGGGTCCCCCTAAATTCCATACAAGGCCCTTCAGGTCTGGTATGGATATTAAGGGGAACCCCAGCCAAAATTTAAAAAAAAAATTGACGTGGGGTTCCCCCTAAATTCCATACCAGACCCTTCAGGTCTGGTATGGATTTTAAGGGGAACCCCGCGCCAAAAAAAAAAAAAAAAAAACGGCGTGGGGTCCCCCTAACAATCCATACCAGACCCTTATCCGAGCACGCAACCTGGCAGGCCGCAGGAAAAGAGGGGGGGACGAGAGTGCGGCCCCCCCCCCCCCTCCTGAACCGTACCAGGCCACATGCCCTCAACATTGGGAGGGTGCTTTGGGGTAGCCCCCCAAAACACCTTGTCCCCATGTTGATGAGGACAAGGGCCTCATCCTCACAACCCTGGCCGGTGGTTGTGAGGGTCTGCGGGCGGGGGGCTTATCGGAATCTGGAAGCCCCCTTTAACAAGGGGACCCCCAGATCCCGGCCCCCCCCCTGTGTGAAATGGTAAGGGGGTACTTACCCCTACCATTTCACTAAAAAATTGTCAAAAATGTTAAAAATGACAAGAGACAGTTTTTGACAATTCCTTTATTTAAATGCTTCTTCTTTCTTCCTTCATCTTCTTCTTCTTCTGGTTCTTCTGGCTCTTCTGGTTCTTCCTCCGGCGTTCTCGTCCAGCATCTTCTCCGCGGCGTCTTCTATCTTCTTCTCCTCGGGCCGCTCCGCACCCATGGCATGAGGGGGGAGGCTCCCGCTCTTCTCTTCATCTTCTTCTTCTTCTTTTTCTTCTTCTTCTTCTTCCTTCTTCTCTTCTTCTTTTCTTCCTGTCTTCTCCGGGCCGCTCCGCAATCCATGCTGTGGCATGGAGGGAGGCTCCCGCTGTGTGACGGCGTCTCTTCGTCTGACGGTTCTTAAATAACGGGGGGCGGGGCCATCCGGTGACCCCGCCCCCCTCTGACGCACGGTGACTTGAGGGACTTCCCTGTGACGTCACGGGGAATGCCACAGGGAAGTCCCGTCATGTGTGCGTCAGAGGGGGGCGGGGTCACCGGGTGGCCCCGCCGCCCGTTATTTAAGAACCGTCAGACGAAGAGACGCCGTCACACAGCGGGAGCCTCCCTCCATGCCACAGCATGGATTGCGGAGCGGCCCGGAGAAGACAGGAAGAAGAGAAGAAGAGAAGAAGGAACAAGAAGAAGAAAAAGAAGAAGAAGAAGATGAAGAGAAGAGCGGGAGCCTCCCCCCTCATGCCATGGGTGCGGAGCGGCCCGAGGAGAAGAAGATAGAAGACGCCGCGGAGAAGATGCTGGACGAGAACGCCGGAGGAAGAACCAGAAGAGCCAGAAGAACCAGAAGAAGAAGAAGATGAAGGAAGAAAGAAGAAGCATTTAAATAAAGGAATTGTCAAAAACTGTCTCTTGTCATTTTTAACATTTTTGACAGTTTTTTAGTGAAATGGTAGGGGTAAGTACCCCCTTACCATTTCACACAGGGGGGGGGCCGGGATCTGGGGGTCCCCTTGTTAAAGGGGGCTTCCAGATTCCGATAAGCCCCCCGCCCGCAGACCCTCACAACCACCGGCCAGGGTTGTGAGGATGAGGCCCTTGTCCTCATCAACATGGGGACAAGGTGTTTTGGGGGGCTACCCCAAAGCACCCTCCCAATGTTGAGGGCATGTGGCCTGGTACGGTTCAGGAGGGGGGGGGGGCCGCACTCTCGTCCCCCCCTCTTTTCCTGCGGCCTGCCAGGTTGCGTGCTCGGATAAGGGTCTGGTATGGATTGTTAGGGGGACCCCACGCCGTTTTTTTTTTTTTTTTTTGGCGCGGGGTTCCCCTTAAAATCCATACCAGACCTGAAGGGTCTGGTATGGAATTTAGGGGGAACCCCACGTCAATTTTTTTTTTAAATTTTGGCTAGGGTTCCCCTTAATATCCATACCAGACCTGAAGGGCCTTGTATGGAATTTAGGGGGACCCCCACATCATTTTTTTTTTAATTTTGGTTCTGGGTTGCCCTGTGGGGAATTCCCATGCCGTTTTTATCAATGAACTTCTATATGTATTGTCGGCAATGCAATAGCCGCGGTAGTTTTAAATGTGTTTTTTCCTTCAAAATGTCACTTTGCTGTCAGACTGTTCTAAACACGGGAAACATGCGCCCCTTTACAGGCATACTATAGACACCCCCCAGGTATGAAATTTAAAGGGATATTACACTTTTATTGTTTGACTTTAAGCATTATTAAAATCACTGCTCCTGAAAAAACGGCCGTTTTTAAAACTTTTTTTTGCATTGATTCATGTCCCCTGGGGGAGGACCCGGGTCCCCAAACACTTTTTATGACAATAACTTGCATATTAGCCTTTAAAATTAGCACTTTTGATTATTCATGTTCGTGTCCCATAGACTTTAACGGCGTTCGCGTGTTCGAACAAATTTTTTTCCTGTTCGCATGTTCTGGTGCGAACCGAACAGGGGGGTGTTCGGCTCATCCCTAGCGGCCATTCCCGATGAGGACCCTTACCCCGGACCAGAGGGTTTTTAATTACTGGCTGGCCAGAGCCAGAAGAGTGGTGGAGAACACGTTTGGAATCAAGGCCAGCCGGTTCCGCCTATTTCTTACACCCATACATACGGCGGAGTACAAACTGAATCACATTATCCTGGCATACTGTGTTCTACACAACTTTTTACGGAAACATTCTGCCAACTATGCTCGCTCAGTTGGGCCTGTGGCCGGAATTCCTAATGAACCAACCCTGACAGCGCTTGAAAGTGGCCGTCCTGGCTTGCCCTCCCTGAGTGCCCGTGATGTCCGGCTAAGATACCTTGAACTCTTTGCGGGTAGGGGGGCCATCAATATGCCAGACAATGTCTAAAACATTTTTTCAATTAAAAAAAAAATAAAACCAAGGTTTGGTGACATTTCCTGCTTGTGTTTGTTTTAGCTGACCCTGAGAGAAATGTGGTGAGTCCTGAAATTGGCGTGATTGTGTAACCTTACAAAGCACTGTTGGGTGTTATTTCCTAAAGGCAAAGACACATTGCACTACAAGTGCACTTGAAACTGCACTGAAACTGCACTTGTAGTGCAAAGTGGATTTGCCCTTAGGAAATAACACCCATTGTCACAGAAAACACCCATTACAGTACAACAAAAGTTTTGTAGCGTTAGGACAATAATCCACACAATCTTGATTAACAATCTTTTTAATACCAACACAATCACATGCACATTTAGAAAAGGTTTTTAAAACAAACCAACATGTTTGTTGTATAACAATTTTTGGGGTCACATTAGAAAAATTAGAAATGTCCATTTAAGATAAAACAGGCATGTTTAAAACCAACAAGAAAGACACAAATCTTTAACTTACAAAGTTCACATTTGGTAGAACTTGAAGGCAATATCAGACATGAGTATTTACAAACTGTGTTTGATATTGCGTTCAGATGGGGTGAAGTCACCTCAGGAAAAGCCAAATTTTGAAGATGCACACAAATTTAAGAATGTCAACATGTGCTAGCTGCCATCACGGGGGATCAAGGGACGTGTTTTGTGGGTGCAACCCCTTCCTCCCAGCTACTTTATTATTGAGGAAGGGGTTGCACCCCCAAAACGCGTCCATTGATCTCCCGTGATGGCAGATAGCACATGTTGCACACCGTGCATCTTCAAAATTTGGCTTTTCTAATATTTTTTTTTAAATTTTCAAACATTGTAGCACACAAAAAACAAAGGGATTTGGAGGGCTTTTAAACTCGCCCTAAAACATCAATGATGTTCTTATTTTTTTGAAGAACATCATTGATGTTTTTCTTGATGTTTTCCAATGCAACATTACACCCCATGATCTCCCCAATCAGGATCTGGGCACTTTCAGTGGTGAAAGGATCAGGATCCACAACATCACGATCACCTAAAAAGAGAGAAACCAAAAAAAAAACAGGTATTATAAATATGCCGGCATCCATCTCTTACCTGAGCCTGTGGTCGCAAACACTCACCTGTTGTGGTGACAATTTCCACCACTTCTTCCTCCTCCTGCTCTTCTTGTCTTTGGGGGATTTCACCTTCTTCCAGAGAGGGGGAGTCTGTGGTCTCCTCAGATGAGGGGTGTCCTCCAAGTCTTTTATAGCCTATGTAAAAAAAAAAGGTATACTTAGCACACAGATATTTGATGGCAGAACTATAAATATGAAACATTGCTTGGAAGTGGGGTACAATTGTCTGTTTTGGCAGAGTTCCAAGATGTAGCATTTTTATTGTCCTTTGTCAAGCTTCAATACTTTACCTGTCTTGTACAAGCTTCACAGATGGAGACCCCCCTATAGTATACACTGGAGCACCTGTGTGGCCCCCTAATAAAAAGGGTGTTCTTGTGTCCCACACTAGTGCTCCAGCGTCCAGATGTGAAAACTGCTGCTGAGTGTCCTCTCCTTACACAGAATCTAGTTGGCATTTCATTCTAGTAACAAACACATCTACACCACCCAATTCTTTGCACACAAGTAGGCCCCAAAAAATGATGGCAATTGCATATGGCCAAACGAACTATGATACGAACGAATAATGTGCCCATAAACATGAAAGTTGCCATTTTAAACTGGATAACAGTTATTAAGAAAAGCACATGGATCAGCACGAACGTAATAAACAGAAAGAATAGGAACACAGCACAACTACTTACTTTTTTTCAGCACTCTCCGGATCTTTCTGACTGCTCGTGTTCTCTTAATTTGAGGTCCGACCACCGCTTCCTGAGCTGATCTTTCGATCGTCGTACCCCGAAATTCCAGTGCAGACTCTTGACTACTTTCGCCATTATCTTGGCCTTTCTGACATTGGGGTTGGGGTAAGGTCCATACTTTCCATCATAGTCGGCCTTCTTCAGGATGTCGACCATCTCCAACATCTCCCCAAAGGACATATTTGATGCCTTATATCGTCTATTCCGGGATCGGGACGTTTCAGGCTCCGGGCTTTCCTCCTCCTCCTCGTCGTTGGTGTAATTATCAGACACCTGCTGTGTTTCCGCCATGTGCTCTTCCCCCACTGCGCCAAACGAGAAGCGGTGGGGAATAGACTAGAAAGAACATCAGGGGCGGGCGGAGTTTCACGCATGCACAGTGTCTATAAAGCGTAACACGCGTGCGTAGTATGTACGATCTGTGAGCGGAGGAAGGAGTAACGGAGGCACCGATCGTGATTGCGAAGGTAAGATTTTACATTGGGCCTATACTGCTTCTAGATTGAGGCCTGTATTTGCACAAGTTTAGTAGACTTTAGGCTGACATTAGGGTTTGTCTTGTGTTGTGTCTTGCAGATAATAAAATGGATGGCTTCAATGACCACAACTTCCTCCCCCTGTTCATAGACAAGTACAGGGAGCTGCCCTGTCTGTGGCAGGTGAAACATCCGCATTACAATAATAAACAAAAGAGGCAGGCAGTGCTGGAGAAACTGCTGGAGTTGGTGACGCCAGTGGTCCCCACAGCAACCATCCCCTATTAAAAACCAAAATTGGTGGCCTGAGGAGCACTTATCTTAGGGAGCGCAAGAAGGTCATGGATTCCCAGAGATCCGGAGCTGCAGCAGATGACATTTATGTCCCCAGGCTCTGGTACTATGAGAGACTGCGATTTCTGTCAGACCAGACTGGAGTCAGGGAATCCCTCTCCACTCTTCCTTCCACTCTTCCTTCCACCCCAGCTGAGGCTTCCAATGTCCAACCTGGGACTTCCAGCCAGGAAGAAGTGGAGGAGCCCAAATGGAGTCAGGTATAGCATTGTTCAAAAGATTTCTGGTCAATAGATAAATGATGTTTACTAGATGTTATTATTGATCACTAATTGCTGATTGAAAAAAGTGTTTTACATATCAATAGACAGTAGTGGGCAAAAAGATTTTGAACAAGACTGAAAAATGGTGGGCTCAGAATGATAGTCTGTTATATTTGTTAACATTCAATTTGCAACAGTCATGAAATGAAAATTGTGTGTGATTGATGAAGAAAAAACTAAAACTATGTCCCTTTTTCATACACAGGAAGACCTCAGCCAGGAGGAGGCTCTAGAATGTGGCACAGAGGAGGAGGCTGTGGAATGTGGCAGCCAGGAGGAGGCGGGGTAAGTGGCAGCCAGGAGGAGGCGGGGCTAAGTGGCAGCCAGGAGAAGCCTTGGACCAGTCGCAGCCTGACCGAATCGCAGGTTCCTCCCTCCGCCTTCCATACAAAAGAGTGAGGAAGGCGAATCACATGCAGGATTCTGCGCTCAGGCTCATTCAGGAGGCTTCTGCGTCCCTCAGAGCCTTACCCACTCCTGAAGAGGCCTTTGCCTGCATGGCTGCCACCAAACTGAAGGCATGCAGGAGGGTCAAAGCAAGCTATGTGAGGATCTTCTTTATAAAGTCCTAAGTAAGGGGGTGAGTGGTGAACTAACACCCAATACCCACCTGAGTGAGTTGGACCATCCTCCTCCTCCTCCTGCTGCCACAACTCCACCACCACAGCCACAGCGTGGAAGGAAGCGTGGAAGGAAGACCAGAGAGTGATGGCCCTGGGTTCAGTCTGGTCTGGCCAAAGATGCAGGCTCTTGTATGACCACAGCCTGGGGACACAGATGTCATCTGCTGCTTTTCGGATCTCTGGGACTTATGGACCAGACTGCACTCGCTTAGATATGGACTCCTCAGGCCACCAATTTTGCAAGAAAATAGTTGATGTCTGCCCTGGGGGCCAAAGGCTTCACCCATTTCAGCTGTTTCTCCAGAGTTGCCTCCCTCTTTGTTTGGTTCTGAGCCATTAATAAAGGAAATGTTTTTACAATTATACTCGCTTATGTGTGTTTTCCTTTTAAAAGGACAGTTTGTTTGTGAGGATTCAGGTACATTTCTAATATACAATGTGAAATTAACAAGAGACACCAACACCAAACAACCTCCTTGAGATTAAATAATACAAGATATCAATGGTGTTGTGGTAACTTGACACACAAAACGCACACAAAAATATTATGGAGTAAAACACACAAAAAAAAAAAAAAAAAAAATCAGACTTTTTAAAAATACAAACCACCAAACAAATACAAAAACAGCCTTGAAAAAAAGAAAAAATATTTAAAAACAACCCAAAAAATATTTGGTCAGATGTGACAAATGTAAATATATTGAGGGAATCCCAATAAATAATAAAGAAATAAGTTTGTGAGAAATCTGTGTGAATATGAGCAGCAAAACTACTTCATTCTTGTCACATTATAAAGAAGAAGAGAGTGTGCTGTATTAAACCATTTTTAACATTGCAGCGTGACGAAAGTGCTATATCCATTCCGAATGCTAATTTTACCAGACCGAGCTGTTCCGTCTCGGAATTTCTTCTGAGCATGCGTGGCACTTTGTGCGCCGGAAATGGCCACACACGGTCGGAATTGACGCGATCGGATTTTGTTGTCGGAAAATTTTTTAGCCTGCTCTTGATTTGTTGTAGCCGTATTAGTGCAATTGTGACAGAGAAAATTGAGTACTGACCGTGATACTTTTTTTATTTGCACTAACATACAATTTTTCAGGACAAGCTTTCGGGGTATGTCCCCTTCTTCAAGGTCCAAGCAGTACTGATTCACACATTTTTAAGCAGAATGTTAAAGAAAAAAAGGAAAAAAAAAAAAAAAAAAAAAAAGAAAACAAAACACATACAAATCAATGGTAATAAAGATAGCAGCAGAGTTAGTGAGATAAGACAGAGGGAGAGCTAGGAGGGAATGCAAGGGGGGGGAATACTAATCACAGAGCGGTCGTAAAACTTTAGCATAATGTGTAAGGAAACCAATGTCTAAATTCAGGCCATTATTCTTTGTGTCAAAAAGAAGTATCATTCTTAGTTCAAACGTTTTCCTTTCCTGGATAGTTCTGAAATTCCCTTTAAGAACTAAGACATTGAGGTCTTCTATAGTGTGGTCCGATTGTGAGAAATGATGTCCCACAGGTGTGCATAAACTGTCTTCTTTATGTTCTTTGATGGTATGTCTGTGCAAATTCATCCTCAAGTGAGGATGAATTTGCACAGACATACCATCAAAGAACATAAAGAAGACAGTTTATGCACACCTGTGGGACATCATTTCTCACAATCGGACCACACTATAGAAGACCTCAATGTCTTAGTTCTTAAAGGGAATTTCAGAACTATCCAGGAAAGGAAAACGTTTGAACTAAGAATGATACTTCTTTTTGACACAAAGAATAATGGCCTGAATTTAGACATTGGTTTCCTTACACATTATGCTAAAGTTTTACGACCGCTCTGTGATTAGTATTCCCCCCCCTTGCATTCCCTCCTAGCTCTCCCTCTGTCTTATCTCACTAACTCTGCTGCTATCTTTATTACCATTGATTTGTATGTGTTTTGTTTTCTTTTTTTTTTTTTTTTTTTCCTTTTTTTCTTTAACATTCTGCTTAAAAATGTGTGAATCAGTACTGCTTGGACCTTGAAGAAGGGGACATACCCCGAAAGCTTGTCCTGAAAAATTGTATGTTAGTGCAAATAAAAAAAGTATCACGGTCAGTACTCAATTTTTTCTTAGCCTGCTCTCAAACTTTGTGTCGGAAAATCTGATGGAAAATGTCCGATGGAGCCCACACACGGTCGGAATGTCCGACCACACGTTCCGATCCGAAAATCCGACCGTGTGTATGGGGCATGAGAGTTATTCAGAGTGACTCTGTACTGCAGTACCGCAATGAGTGCCGGAAAGGAATAAAGTTAAATGTTTAAATGTTTATGGACTGTCTGCTGTGTCAATCTATGAGGGGAAAGGGGGTAACGGGAACATACTGCAGGAATGAATAAACTACCCAGCAGCTCCTACGGGGGTAGTGCGCTACATGGAGGTCCCACCAAGATTTTACTTTTCTGTAAGTCCGTTACCCCTAGCAACCTCGCAGACGGTTCCTGCAAATCAGTGACTGTATCCCGGATAGTCCCAAGGGACCATCGCAGGTGGCACCTTGCCATTTGTACAGAGATGCATCACAGCATCACCACTGTTTGCCAAAATTGTCCTGCTACACAGTTGGGAATGTGATGGGAGTTGTGGATGTTGCTGTTGCCCTTGGAAACATGGACACAGGGGGTGGTGTGGTGCCGGAGATTATGCAGGGACCATTTCTCTTACAGTTGGGGCATCGCAAGTAACATTTCCACTGTGATAATAGTGATTGCTGCTGTAACCTGCAGTTCTACAGTACCTGCCACCAGGTGTCGCTAGGGTGCATCAAAAAATGTTGTATTACAGTTCCTCACGCACTCAACCAATGAGCTGAGGGGTGGAGCCACGCCCAGGAGGAGAGAGTGTCAGCGTTCAGCGTGCCACGCGCCATACACAAGGCGGAGGAAGATGGCAGCGTGTGTTCAGAGCACACCCGCTATTCAGCGGTTAACTGATCAGCAGGACCAAGTTCCCGTGGACACTGGGATCCACCTGGAACTCACCGAAGGACTGGCGCTTGGAGTGGTAGAGGGTGTGGAGAGGCTTTGCATGCTGTGCCCTGGATGTTGGAAGCCTACAATGGGAGTCTGCGCCTGGGCCCGCTGTGGACATTGCGGATCACAGTTAACATGCCTGGCACAGCAGGAGGTCCAGTACTACTTCGCTAGGTCTACAACCGGACTTTGTTTGCCTCAAGTACAGATGACCGGAGGGGCCAGAGAGGGCCGAGTGTCGCCTGTACCTGCAACAGAGGAGTTCCTGTCTGGTTCAAGGGAATCAGAGGTGCTGGAGGTTCAGGTAGGACCTGTTGGGGAAGTCTGTGACTTGGCCAGGGACCGGGGGACTGAGGGTGTAGTTAGGCAATCCCCGGAAGCATCCCTTGAAGAACCGGTCAGTTTAAATAAGCCCCTTGTTAAACCCGTTCAGAAGGAGCCGCATTTGATAGAGGGGGATCCCTCGGGTGAGCCGGACGGGACAAATAAGGGCCGGGCTGGGGACTGGGGATCACCAGAAATGCTGGACAAGTATGGGTCCATGGAACGCCTTTTTGAATGGTCGTCCCCAGAGGAAGGTAACTCTAGTGAAAATTGTCACGGAACGCCCCACACTCCGCTTGAGTGCTTCCGTCTGTATACCGCTTCCTAAGTTCTGGAACACGAGTCCAATGGATCTGGCTATAGGAACCCCCAAGAACTAGACAACACCGGTCTTGGAGTACATCAGAACTGCCCTTTATTTTGAGATTTCACAGACCTTTATACAGCAGGGATGTCTCAAAGCTAACCTAATTAACATGAGCTAATTTACTACAAAATGTACCCAGACCAGATGACAGACTTGTAGGCACCGAGCTCTCTCAATTAACATAAACAACAATGGGTGAAAAGACTCTTAGAGCCACACTAAACACATTATAGCAGAATTGATGACATTAGCATTTAACAGTACGAGTCACCATTCTAATATGGCATATAAAGGGTTCCAGAGTCTGTGTGTTTTGGGGGGACATGGAGCTGAATCCATAGTAACATCAACCCCAGGGTCCCCAGGTATACAGCTCACAGAGAGCACCATTCCTCCAAATGCTAGGGCCCATAATCGGTGGGCAACAGGCTTGCATACAGTCCTCTCCAACAGCCTCTGTTCTGGCTCTGTCTATGACATTTCTCCCCTTTCGGCAGGAGACTGCCACAGGAGGAGACCCCAGACGGGTTGACTCCGAAGTTAGTCCATAGTTCCAGTCCTCTACTGCCTGTACCCACACAGTACCCCAAACAAATTATTCCAAACAGTGTATCACTCACCCAGCCAACCTCTGCCTCTCTCAGAGAACATATCTGCCGCTGGGGAGAGGCCTGGACTGCCTCTTCTCCCTGGAATCCTTTCTGCCGCTGGAGAGAAGACAGGGTGTCTGGGCTCACTCTGTCATGCTGTTGGGGATCTAGGCCGACTGCCCAGCATCCCTGGAGTATACAGGTGGAGACTGAAGTCCCATCCACCTTCACAGGAAATCCATCCTCTGTTAGTTGAGGGCAGAGTCCAGCAGTCCTCGGCCCTGTTGCCAGCCCTTCTGCTGGAAACCCCACACCATCTGTTCCGGCTAACTGTTGGGGAGGGAGGCCGACTGCCCCGCCTCCCTGGAACTCTGTAGTTGTTGCCGCTGCTGGGCAGAGGTTGGTAGCACTCTGCCCTGTTGCCAGCACTTCTGCTGGGGACTCCGCATCCTCTGCTCCAGCTAACTGTTGGGGCAGGCAGCTGGCTTCCTCCACTCCCAAACTGTGTAGCTGCCATTGGGGAGGTGAGCCGGCTGCTTCCTTTTCCATTCCCTCATCTGGCTGCTGGGACGACATGTCGATGGTACTGTCTCCCAGGTACACGGATCTTTGCTGGGGAGGAAAGCCCACTTCCTCCACCCTGGCCAACTGTTGGGGAGGGACAACACACACCTCCTCTCCCTTCTCCCCCTGTATCTGCTGCTGGGAAGTGATTGCCATCTTCTCACCCTGAGCCTCCACAATTGCTGCAGGTGTGGGGCAGAGGTGTTGGACCCTCTGTCCGGTTGCCAGCACTTCTGCTGGGGGTTTGCTAGGTGGTTCCTCCTCTACAGAAATGTCTATTAAATCCCCAGTCTCTGGAAGTGGTAAAAGTGTGGGACAGAGGTCTTGGACCCTCTGTTCAGTTACCAGATCTTCAGCTGGAGAAGTTTGTTTTAACTCCATAGATGCTGCTGGCAGAAAATCACATGTCCCTGTCAGTGTTGTGGGAGAAAGGCCGACTACCTCTTCTCTCAGGAAGGCCGAAGCCACTGTTGGTGCTGGGCAGAACACAGTGAACTTTGGCCCTGATAGCAGCTCTTCTGCTGGAGGCTCATCAGGTTGTTCTTCCTCAGCAGAAAAGTCTATCAAATCCCATGTCTCTGCAACTGATGTCTGGGAATAGAGGTTCACCATCTCCTGTCCATGGAACCCAGAAGATGTTATCATTTCTGGACAGAGGTTAGCAGAGCTCTGCCCTGTTGTCAGCACTTCAGGTTTGGGGACGGCAATCTCTGGATTTTCCACTGCCGATTCTCTGGCATGCTGCTGAACTTGTTCTAGCAGTTTCCTGTATGCCCTTTCCAGATGCTGTTCCTTCCTTAGCAAATGGTCCAGATCAGGTTTGAGCTCTGAGACCCCTGCAAGACCGAGCATAGACTCTCTATAGTCTCTCATGTCCTCAAGGTCAGGTTCCCCCTCATCGCCAAACATAAAAAGATCTGTAAGGTTCTCCCACAGCAATCCAGGGCCGCCAAAGTCATATCCCTCCGGAGAGCATTCTGTTGTCTCCCCTAAATATCCCTCCTCTGCGTGCCATTGCAGAGCTCGATAACGATTGTCCAGCTCTATCTCCTGCTGGACCAACCTGTCCAACTCAGTCACCCATTGCTCCTGGGGCTGCTCTCCCAGGAATGCCATCCGCAATGCCCGTTGGTCACTGGCCCGTTGCTCTTGGGTTGGAAAGCACTTGCCCTGTTTTATACCAGCGAGACGGAGGGCTGCATTCCAGAGCTCCACCCGAATCAGCTGCCTGAGCTCCAGGTATTCATCCTCAGACACAGTCCTGGTGTACGTTGAAAGGATGATCCGCAGCAGCCCCGGGAATTCTGATGCCAGGTCCATATCTCCGCTGGGGTGACTGAAGTCTGCTATGCTGATCTTGGATCCAGTTGGAGGTTTGGATGTCCCAGACTTCAGACTTCAGGAAGCTTTCCCGCTGCTTGCCACCAATGTCACGGAACGCCCCACACTCCGCTTGAGTGCTTCCGTCTGTATACCGCTTCCTAAGTTCTGGAACACGAGTCCAATGGATCTGGCTATAGGAACCCCCAAGAACTAGACAACACCGGTCTTGGAGTACATCAGAACTGCCCTTTATTTTGAGATTTCACAGACCTTTATACAGCAGGGATGTCTCAAAGCTAACCTAATTAACATGAGCTAATTTACTACAAAATGTACCCAGACCAGATGACAGACTTGTAGGCACCGAGCTCTCTCAATTAACATAAACAACAATGGGTGAAAAGACTCTTAGAGCCACACTAAACACATTATAGCAGAATTGATGACATTAGCATTTAACAGTACGAGTCACCATTCTAATATGGCATATAAAGGGTTCCAGAGTCTGTGTGTTTTGGGGGGACATGGAGCTGAATCCATAGTAACATCAACCCCAGGGTCCCCAGGTATACAGCTCACAGAGAGCACCATTCCTCCAAATGCTAGGGCCCATAATCGGTGGGCAACAGGCTTGCATACAGTCCTCTCCAACAGCCTCTGTTCTGGCTCTGTCTATGACAAAAATGATGAACTCTTCTTAGAAAGCTCTACGTCAGTGGAGGCTTCCACAGGAGCTACAGGGAACACATCTGTCTTTATAAAACCTTCCGTACCCCCATCAGACTTTCATCTAAAATCACAAAGACCCTCTCTTCTGCATTATCCTCTTATCAGCAAAATTCTATCAGAGCCCCGGATTCGTGTGTTCTGCCTGGACGAGGAAGGCCGAAAGAACTGCCATGTTTATCCAGATTTCAGAGAGATGTCCAAATGAGGGTTGCACAAGAGTGGGGATTGGATTACCCCTATGTTCCTGAACAAATAATGGATATTGTGGAAGCTTCTCGAGAACAATGGGAAGGTGATTTGGTGTGGGACTATTTGCACGTGCCTAAGCCTCAACGCACACCTAATAGTGAAGTGAAGGGTCAGATTCGAAGACATTTATAAAGAATGGAAACTGGGAAGGGCTATTTACAAGGACAGAGTCTTGGTCCTTAAGGCTGGTCATCATACCCACAGTTATTCCATATCTGTGAAAGGAACAGAAGATTCTCGCAAAAGACTACCTGATCCCCGCTACTATCTGTAAGCAGGACTCTGGTGTAAAGAGCCACTGCAGATATGTTTAAAGTTATTACCTAATGACTACAAGTGCGTAGCTGGGTTAGGGTGGGTTTTCCCAGTGACTACCTACACAGGGCAACAGCCTCAGTGCCTACCTGATCAGTAAGGACACTATTCCGCTTCTGTCCCTGTCTGTCCCTTTGTTAGTTCTGTTCAAGTAAAATGTTATGAACTTCCGTTTGGAGTCATTCAGAAAGTGTTTGTGCTCATGGACTTAAATGTGTCTACCTGGCGTGTCTACTCAGGCTCTGTCCTACAGGAGTCCCCAGATTCCTTTTGAGGGGACAGCAGTCCTGGTAGTGTCACACATGCCAATAAGAATCGTGAATGTGAAGGTAGAATTTAGAATAGGATGCGTGTCTATGTTTTTCTCTTTTGCAGGTATCTTCTGGAAAAGACGGCTGTCTGTTATGGTACAGATGAAGACCTGAAGTATTAAGACATTTCTCCTTCGGGAGCGGTGTATTGATTCTTTTTTTATTACCTGTAGTGATAGGGACTCATAGTTAGGAAATTGTACAGTATTGTAATTGTGATTTTTTTGTGAAGACACTCATGTTTTATTTCCTTTATGTTTCACACACATCACCGCAAATTAGGGAAATGTTAGGTAGGTAGGACTGTTTCCTGGTCTGTGGAATCCATTTTTCCACAACTGGGGACAGTTGTAATTTCAGGAGGGGGTGTATGTAGCGCCCACCTACTTAGGTGTGTGCTAAAATAGGCAGTTAGGATTAATGCTAGGCTAAATTGCCAGTGTTTTACCCTGTGGTGTAAGCTGGTGGGTTTAATGTGATTGGGAGGTTAGTTAGAGCAGAGGAAGGTGTGGCCACCTACACTCTGCCTGCAAGATTTCCATCACTTTCTATGAAATGTTCTAGAAAGTGGAAGGAAGAAAGGAATAGTGTGGCAGGTAGTCTTTTGAAGACCCCTCTGAACCAATCATTGTTTTGCTTGGGCAGAGGCGGGACTACTATAAAGGCGAAGGTCACATGCTTCCGGAGGGGGGTTCGAGTCTGGGATTGTAAGAGAAGAAGACAGCATGTAGGGGCTGGTGCAGCTCGGGTGCTCTCCCCTTCGGAGGAGGGGAACATGCCATGTGGAAAGGAGAAATGGAGGAGACATCAGGAGGAAGTTGCTACTACTGACAGAAACAAGGACTGGGAGAGGACCCTCTGTGGCAAGCATGGACGGTTGCTCAGGAGTAGGGATGAGCCGAACACCCCCCGGTTCGGTTCGCACCAGAACCCGCGAACGGACCGCAAGTTCGAACGAACGTTAGAACCCCATTGACGTCTATGGGACTCGAACGTTCGAAATCAAAAGTGCTCATTTTAAAGGCTAATTTGCATGGTATTGTCCTAAAAAGGGTTTGGGGACCCGGGTCCTACCCCAGGGGACATGTATCAATGCAAAAAAAACTTTTAAAAACGGCCGTTTTTTCGGGAGCAGTGATTTTAATGATGCTTAAAGTAAAAAAAAAAAAAGTGAAATATTCCTTTAAATATCGTACCTGGGGGGTGTCTATAGTATGCCTGTAAAGTGACGCATGTTTCCCATGTTTAGAACAGTCCCTGCACCAAATGTCATTTTTAAAGGAAAAAATCTCATTTAAAACTGCTTGCGGGTTTAATGTCATGTCGGGTCATGGCAATATGGATGAAAATCAGTGAGACAAACGGCATGGGTACCCCCCAGTCCATTACCAGGCCCTTTGGGTCTTGTATGGATATTAAGGGGAACCCCGCACCCAAATTAAAATAAGGAAAGGTCCCTATATACTCTGAACAGCAGTATTCAGGCGGTGCAAACAAGACAGGGACTGTAGGTTTGTTGTTAAGTAGAATCTGTTTGTAATTTTGAACATTTTTAATGTGTTTAGCTCAGGCCAAAAAATCTTTTCTAAGCTTTTTGGAAAACATAGGGAAGGGTTATCACCCCTGTGACATTTGTTTTGCGTCTTTCCTCCTCTTCAGAAGATTTCACCTCACTTTTTTGTCCCAATGAAAAATGTTTTTTGAAAATTTGGGTTTTTTTGTGGAACAAGGATTGGAAAGCATCAGTGGAAAGGAGAAATTGTTTTCCCATATTAACTCTTACAGGAGAGAATTTCCCTTCCTTAGGGGTAGATTTCATCTCACTTCCTGTTGTCTCCTTCCGTTTGCAAGTAGGAGTCGTTTGTAAGTTAGATGTTTGAAAGTAGGGTCCTGCCCTATATACTCAGCAGAAATTTGGGCCTTAGGTGTTGCTGTGGCCAAAACACTGTAAGCCCTCACAGGGCCCTGCTGTGAAATATTAGATCAAGAATTGTAATTACATGCCCCTGTTGAACAGGAGCTGAAAAATTAGGCCTTAGGCACTGGTGCTGGTGCCACAACACTGCAACCCCTCACAGACACTCTAGTTGGAACGCAGGAACGAGCCCTGCTGCAAAGTATTGCATCAAAAATTGTAATTACACGCCCCTGTTAGACAGGGGCAGAAAAATTGGGTCTTAGGCACTGGTGCTGGTGCCACAACACTGCAACCCCTCACAGACACTCTGGCAGTATGCTGCAGCAGGGGGAGCATGACTGCCAGATTGCTGTCCTTCTTGGGCACCCCCTCTGTCCGTGCTCATGTTACTGCCTTCATTGAGCTCAGTATCATCATCAGAGCCTTCCAAACGCTGGGCATCCTCCTGGAGCATGTACCCAACACTGTGGTCAAACAGTTCGAGGGAATCCTCATGAGGACATGGTGGAGCTAGGGAAGGAGTCACTGATGACATTGAGCTGAGGGAAGAGGCCGCTGCTTTGCCAGACAAAGCACCCTGGGCATGGGTGAGAGAGGATGAGGAGGATGAGGACGGCTTGGTCATCCACTCGACCAAGTCTTCCGCATGTTGCGGCTCAACACGGCCAGCTGCCGAAAAAAAGGCCAAGCGTGTCCCATGGCCACGTGCTGATGAGGATGCACCGTCTCCACGACCAGCACTAGACACAGAGCCTGCTTGCCCTCTCTTATTGGCTTGTGACTGTCTGCCTCTCCTTCTTGGCCTTCCAGACATACTAATGGCCTGTAGCTGCACTAAGCTGGGATAGAACACCTGTAATTTTCTTCAGGTAGCTTTATATACTGTAACCAGACAAGCCTGCCTGTCAGTAGGAAGATAACAGGAACGAATCTAGCTGAACACTGTGAGCAGGACGTACTGCACTAAATGTATATAGCAGGAACGGATCTAGCTGAACACTGTGAGCAGGACGCACTGCACTGAATGTAAATACCAGGAACGGATCTAGCTGAACACTGTGAGCAGGACGCACTGCACTGAATGTAAATACCAGGAACGGATCTAGCTGAACACTGTGAGCAGGACACACTGTACTAAATGTAAATAGTCTAGCTGCCTGACCGTGGTACTAATAGGATCAAAAAGAACACCTGTAATTTTCTTCAGGTAGCTTTATATACTGTAACCAGACAAGCCTGCCTGTCAGTAGGAAGATAACAGGAACGGATCTAGCTGAACACTGTGAGCAGGACGTACTGCACTAAATGTATATAGCAGGAACGGATCTAGCTGAACACTGTGAGCAGGACGCACTGCACTGAATGTAAATAGCAGGAACGGATCTAGCTGAACACTGTGAGCAGGACGCACTGCACTGAATGTAAATACCAGGAACGGATCTAGCTGAACACTGTGAGCAGGACGCACTGCACTGAATGTAAATAGCAGGAACGGATCTAGCTGAACACTGTGAGCAGGACGCACTGCACTGAATGTAAATAGCAGGAACGGATCTAGCTGAACACTGTGAGCAGGACGCACTGCACTGAATGTAAATAGCAGGAACGGATCTAGCTGAACACTGTGAGCAGGACGCACTGCACTGAATGTAAATAGCAGGAACGGATCTAGCTGAACACTGTGAGCAGGACACACTGCACTGAATGTAAATAGCAGGAACGGATCTAGCTGAACACTGTGAGCAGGACGCACTGCACTGAATGTAAATAGCAGGAACGGATCTAGCTGAACACTGTGAGCAGGACGCACTGCACTGAATGTAAATAGCAGGAACGGATCTAGCTGAACACTGTGAGCAGGACGCACTGCACTGAATGTAAATAGCAGGAACGGATCTAGCTGAACACTGTGAGCAGGACGCACTGCACTGAATGTAAATAGCAGGAACGGATCTAGCTGAACACTGTGAGCAGGACGCACTGCACTGAATGTAAATAGCAGGAACGGATCTAGCTGAACACTGTGAGCAGGACGCACTGCACTGAATGTAAATAGCAGGAACGGATCTAGCTGAACACTGTGAGCAGGACGCACTGCACTGAATGTAAATAGCAGGAACGGATCTAGCTGAACACTGTGAGCAGGACGCACTGCACTGAATGTAAATAGCAGGAACGGATCTAGCTGAACACTGTGAGCAGGACACACTGCACTAAATGTAAATAGTCTAGATAGAAGATAACAGGAACGGATCTAGCTAAACTGAATACAGTGTATATATATATATGCAACACCTGGGATGCATATATATACACAATACACTGTAAGTGCAGCTAACTGACTGACTGTTCTGCCTAATCTATCTAACTCAAATCAAATGACACTGTCTCTCTCTCTCTCTATCTCTCAGCACACCGGAACACACACTACACAGGGCCGCCGTGCAGGCGGCCTTATATAGTGTGGGGTGTGTACTAAATCCCCTGAGCCATAATTGGCCAAAGCCACCCTGGCTTTGGCCAATTACAGCTCTCTCTACTGACGGCGCTGTGATTGGCCAAGCATGCGGGTCATAGTGCATGCTTGGCCAATCATCAGCCAGCAATGCACTGCGATGCCGCAGTGAATTATGGGCCGTGACGCGCCACACGAATTTGGCACGAACGGCCCATATCGTTCGCAATTCGGCGAACGACCGAACAGCCGATGTTCGAGTCGAACGTGGGTTCGACTCGAACACGAAGCTCATCCCTACTCAGGAGTACACATGAGTGTAAACCCAGGGAAACTGTGCTTCTAAGAGACTTTAACCACTTCCTGCCCGGTCAATATCAGATTGACGTCCGGAAAGTGATGCTGTTATCGTGACTGGGCGTCATATGACATTCTTCAGGATAACATGCCGCCGTGCGCCTACGGGGGCGCGCATCACGGCGATCGGTGGAGCAGTGTGTCAGTCTGACACACCGCTACACGGATCTCGGTAAAGAGCCTCCGGCACAGGCTCTTTACCACGTGATCAGCCGTGTCTAGTCACGGCTGATCACGATGTCAATAGGAAAAGCCGTTGATCGGCTTTTCCTCACTCGCGTCTGACAGACGCGAGTAGAGGAGAGCCGATCGGCGGCTCTCCTGACAGGCGGGGTCTGCGCTGATTGTTTATCAGTGCAGCCCCCCTCGGATGCTCACACTAGACCACCAGGGAAGCCCCCAGGACCACCAGGGAAGTGGGCAACATGTGGATGGCCAGGTATGTACCCCATGGCCATCCACATGTGCAAATGATGCCCAATCTGTGCCAGTCAGTGCCCACAAATGGGCACTGACTGGCACCATTATGTACAAAAAAAACTGTGATGCCCAGCAATGCCACCCATCAGTGTCATCAGTGCCACCCATCAGTGTCCAGCAGTGCCACCTATCAGTGCCAATCCATGCCCATCAGTGCCACCTATGAGTGCCCATCAGTGCCAACTATGAGTACCCATCAGTGCTGCATACCTGTGCCACCTATCAGTGCCCATCAGTGCCATCTATCAGTGCCCATCATCAGTGCCCGTCAATGCCACCTCATCAGTACCACCTCATTGGTGCCACCTCATCGGTGCCCATCAGTGCCGCCTTATCAGTGCCCATCAGTGCAGCCATATCAGTGCCCCTCATTGAAGAAGAAAACATACTTATTTACAAAAAAATTTAACAGAAACAAAGAAAAACTTGTTTTTTTTTCTAAATTTTTTTGTTTTTTTATTTGTTGCGCAAAAAATAAAAATTGCAGAGGTGATCAAATACCACCAAAAGAAAGCTCTATTTGTGGGAACAAAATGATAAAAAATTTGCTTGAGTACAGTGTTGTATGACCGCGCAATTGTCATTCAAAGTGCGACAGCACTGAAAGCTGAAAATGGTCTTGGGCGGTAAGGTGTCTAAGTGCCTGGTATTGAAGTGGTTAAAGGTGTTAAAGTGCGGATCCAGGAAGAGAAGGTACAGAGTTGGGCCTTAAATAATTAACACTCCGGAGGAATCCAATCAGTCAGCTCTAAGGACTTTATTCAGAGTATCGTTCTTTGGGCATAACTTGGAAGTGCTGTACGGTCAGGAAATAGTAACAAACAGGAGGAAGGAAAGCTGCATAACACAATTGGTAACCAGTGCAAGTTAGAAGTTATTCACAGTGGCTCTACATGTTCTGGACTATGTGCTGTTTCGCTTATTGCTAAATCTGTAATGCCGCGTACACACGAGCGGACTTTATGGCAGACTTTGCTCGGCGGACTTTACGCCGGACTTTGTCGGCTAGGCGCGCCGGACTTAAAAACGGACGGACTTGGCCACACACGATCACTCCAAAAGTCTGCTGGTTTTGAACGCGGTGACGTACAGCACGTACGACGGGACTATAAAAAGGAAGTTCAAGCCCCACTACGCCACCCTTTGGGCTCCTTCTGCTAATCTCATGTTTATCTCGTGTTAGTAGAAGTTTGGTTAGAGACGATTCACGCTTTTCACACTTCAGCTTATCTCAATCATTTTCTGCGGTTCAGTTTGTGCTTGTGAGGTTTGTATCTGCTTTTCAATGCGTGTTGGTCAGTTCATAACCTGCCTAGCAGGCCGTTCTGGTCGTTCCTGATTTTCAGGTCGTTCTTCATAGGCCTTGCTGTTCTTCAGCACGTTTGTTATAAGTTTGTTCGTTCGACCAGCCGACCGTTTTGAAGCCATGTCGCGTGGACGTACTCGTTCTCGAGTTCATGCTGCGTGGGGACTTGGTGTTGGGGTTAATACTTTGACCCGAGTCAAGTCCATGAACAGGGCGAGGAGGAGTTCATGGATGAAGAATTGGTTGCGCCAGCGTGACCAATTCTCTCATATGCCTTTGCTCCGTGAGCTCCGTGAGAATAATCCTGAGGATTTCAGGAATTATCTCCGGATGACGGACCCCATTTTTGAGCGTCTGCTGGCTATGCTGACCCCCTATATCTGCAGGCAGGATACCTGCATGAGGCAAGCCATCACTGTGGAGCAGAGGCTAGTTGCCACTTTACATTACTTGGCGACTGGGAGAAGTCTTCAGGACTTGAAGTTCTCAACAGGCATCTCCCCCCAGGCTCTGGGGATCATAATCCCAGAGACCTGTTCTGCTATTATTCAGGTCCTGCAGAAGGACTATATGAAGATAAGTTTTTTTTTCCTTTAACATTACATGATATGTATTAAATGTTTGATAATGTATTGTCTAAATGTCCTCGTTACCTAATTAACATGCTTGGAATATGCTGGGAATGTCCCCTTTATCTTCATGCATGCCTGCTTTTTGACATTAATCATTTTTTGCCCTACATGCATATTTACCTTCAATAACCTCCCCACCATGCAATCCTGGGTCCATTTATACCTCTAGCCTATAGTCCCTTGAACAATGTATATTGTCAGCTCCATTGTACTGTTTTACCCTCCCCCACCCCCTCAAATGTTTGAAACTGTCATGTGTGTTTATTAACCTATTAGTACCCCTCCCCCACCCCCTCAAATGTTTGAAACTGTCAAGTGTGTTTATTAACCTATTTAGAACCCCTCCCCCACCCTCTCAAATGTTTGAAACTGTCAGGTGTGTTTTTGACCCTAATTAGAACCCCTCCCCCACCCCCTCAAATGTTTGAAACTGTCAGGTGTGTTTTTGACCCTAATTAGTACCCCTCCCCCACCCCCTCAAATGTTTGAAACTGTCAGGTGTGTTTATTAACCTAATTATTACCCCTCCCCCACCCCCTCAAATGTTTGAAACTGTCAGGTGTGTTTATTAACCTAATTATTACCCCTCCCCCACATTCAAATTGATCAATGGGCCATCAGAGGGGGTGAGTAATCTTATAAGTGGGCCTTATGTTTTTTAGAATTAAAATTACAAACACACATATTAATAGTGTTCGACTGCTGTTATTCAATAATGTTTTTGTGTAATCTGATATCCAAGTTATGTTTAAAAGTACTTATCTTTCTTTTTTTCACTCCACAGTTTCCTTCCAGTACACAGGAATGGCAGACTGTGGCCTCCCAGTTCGCTGACTGTTGGGACTTTCCCAACTGTGTCGGGGTGATTGATGGGAAGCATGTCCGCATTGTGCCACCACCCCATTCGGAATCTTATTTCTATAACTATAAGGGGTTCCATAGTGTAGTTTTGATGGCGGTGGTCTCGGCACATTTGGACTTTCTGTTTGTGGACGTGGGGAAGAACGGCCGGATGTCTGATGGAGGAGTCTTTGCACAGACCGAGCTGTACCAGCGTCTCCAGACTGGTGGCCTGGGATTGCCACCTGATGACCAGAATGTGGATGGACTCCCCTCAGTTTTTATCGCTGATGAAGCATTTGCTCTCAGTGAGCACTTGATGAGGCCATTCCCCCAAAGGACACTCACCCCTGAGAGGAGGGTATTTAATTACCGGCTGGCCAGAGAAAGAAGAGTTGTGGAGAATGCCTTTGGAATTCTGACCAGCCGGTTCCGTTTGTTCCTCTCAGCCATAAATCTGGCGGACTATAAAATGAATCATGTCATACTGGCTTGCTGCATACTCCATAATTTTTTAAGAAGACATTCAGCTACATATATGACCTCTGTTGGGCCTGAGGCTGGACTTGTACTTGATCAAACACTGACAGGCCTGGAAATTGGCCGTATTGGATTGCATTTACCTTTAGTTAATAAGGCCCTTTGTCACTGTAACCACACAAAAATTAGCAAAACATCTTATTGATAAATAATCAGCCACACACATTGTAGTAGTAAAAACATTTTACTGTGTGCACATTGAAAGGTGCATTTTTTTGGAACCTTTTTATTTTTTTTTTTTTGTTTAAAAAAAATATTTTTTTTTTAAGGTTATTAAAGGCATATTTAAACAAAAATAGACCTTGTTTACAAAATTACAATTAACAACAGTGTTTTTAAAAACATACAAAAAAATAAAAGAACTTAGAAAGTTCAACATGTTAATAACGGTGCTGGTGATGTCACCCTTGTAAATCCTAAATTTTTCAGATGCTCAAAATTGTGTATTAAAAAAGGGTCAAGTCAACATGTGCTATCTCCCATCATGGGGGAGCAATGTACATGTTTTGTGTGTGCAATCCCTTTGTTCCTCTCACAAAATAAAATTTTGATGATGAATGGGTTGCAAACACAAAACAAGTACATTGATAACCCCGATAGAAGATAACACATGATGACACACCGTGTGCATCAGCAAAAATATTGTTTTTAAGGAAAAAACTACAAAATTGGAAGAAGGAACAAACTTGACAAGGAAATGAAGAACATGATTGATGTTTTTAGGTAAAACGTTATTATATTCTGCCCAAAACATCAATCATGTTCTTCATTTCCTGTTGCATGGAGTCCAGGCGAATTTTCATGCTGGCAATTTGGTCACGCATTCGATCAATTTGGCCATTCCACAACATTATCTGGCCAATGAGTCTTTGGGCACTGTCTGTGCTGAATGGCTCTGCCGCTTGGCCTTCCACAACCAGAAGCTCACCTAAAATGTGTGTGTAAAAAAAATGGGTTAAAATATGCACGCCTAAATACTTTACCTTAAGCTGGGGTGTCAGTCACTCACTTGGTGGGGTTGAAAGCTCGCACACTTCCTCCACCTCTCCTTCCTCCAGCTCGGCGGGTGGGCATGGTCTTGGGCTGGGGCTTGGGCTATCTTCAGCCTCAGGCTGGTGACTTGGGGGGGTCCTGGGATCCTTGGACTGTTGTCTGGGTCTTTTCTCCCCTATGATAATTCAACAAAAGGTATAGTTAAAACATAGTGATATTTTATATTTTTCTAATTAATATGAAACGTTGGTTATGAGTTGTGGACAATTGCCTTTTTTTGTCCTCAAAAATTTAGAAGACAGGATGAACATTCCCTCTGAACAACAATTCTAAACAATACACATTTTCATGCAAGTTTCACAGATGCAGACACCTCAATGATCTCCTATGTGTATTACCTCTCAAAAATTTAGTTAGGGTCACATAGTACACTATAGTGCTCGTGAGTCCAGATGTGGAAACAGCTGCTGTGTCCTGTCCTTACATTACACTGAATCATTTTTGAAGAAGCATTATATTTTCAAACACATCTACACCACATTAACAAATTTTGGGAATACGACAAATTATCAAGACCTAAATGTATGTCCAACCCTGTACCATCGTATTTGGCGAAAAAATAACGTCATTTTCTTTAGTATCATATGTATTTTACAAAGAACGGTCTTTACGAACAATGCTGTATAAACGAAAAAAATAAGGATCAGCATGCAAGTTAAGTATCTCAATAGGAAAACACAACAAGTGCTTACTTTTTTTAAGCAGCTTCTTTATTCGCCAATATTGTTCAGGCTCCCTACTTTTGATGTCAGACCACCGATTCCTCAATTGTTCTTTAGAACGTTTAGTGCCAAATTTAGCTTCTAGAGCGGTGACAACTGAGGACATTATTTTGTCCTTCCTCATATTCGGTCGTGTGTACTGTCCTTTTTTCCCATCGTAGTCCTCCCTTCTCAATATGGACACCATCTCTTCAAAAGCCATGTTGGTGGCCTTATATCTCCTCCGGGATGTGGATGGTTGTGGCTCCGGGCTTTCCTCTGAGCTACTTCCAGTAATTTCTCTCCGCCATCTTTCTCTATCTACTCCCACTGCGCAACGAAGAGTGAAGGGGCGGGGACAAATCGTACTAAAGAACGTCAGGGGCGGGCGACACAGGCAGAGCATGACACATGCGCAGTGTATATAAAGCTATTACGATGGCCTACATATTCCGTGCGGAAGTAGCGAGCGTCAGAAACAAAGGTAAGATTAAACGTGGGGTGTGTGTGTGTGTTTGGTGAATGTGTTTGGTGTGTGTGTGTGTGTGTGTGTGTGTGTGTGTGTGTATGTGTCCCCTAGATTCTTCACCAAATAATCCTGGGAGTTCTGACTGACATTACAGTTATGATCTTGTTTCTTGTCTTTCAGCAAAAATGAATCCCTTTAAAGAGGTTGATTTTTTGTCGCAATTTATTGACCTATATCAGGAAAACAAAAACCTGTGGGAGGTCAAACACCCACTATATTTCAATCGAGCTGTAAGGAAGGCAACACTGGGCACACTTTTAGAATTTGTGAAGACTCGAGTCCCCCAGGCAGACCTCAAGTTTGTGGACAAGAAAATTGGTATCTTGCGAAACATGTATAAGTGGGAACACAATAAAATCCAGGAGTCGGTCAGATCCGGAGCAGCAGCCGACCAAGTTTATGTACCCAAGTTGTGGTACTACCACAAAATGCGATTCCTGGATGACCAAACAGAAGCCAGGCAATCACTTTCGACCCTTCCCCCCACCCTTCCCCCCACCCTTCTCTCCAGCCTTCCCCCCACTCTTCCCTCCAGCCTTCCATCCACCTCCACCCCAGCTGAGGAGTCCCAGGAAGAACTGGGCCTTTTCATCCCTGGTGAAGTGGATGCGCCCAGCTTCAGCCAGGTATCCTTTTTTGTGGAATTTGTGATTGTGTAAATGTTATTAATGATGTTAACGTCTCAAATTTTTAAGTGCTTCATAAAAAAATGCCTTCATCACAAATATTAATATGTAGACATATCACTAGACAGTAGTGGCCAAAAATATACTTCAGCATAGGTGTGTGCACCCCAAAGCTCAAATACATATGCATGTGTATATGTACTGATGGTGTCAGTAGGGCAGTGGACAGTGTCATTAGTTTTATTTAATTTTTAAATAAATTATTTTATTTTGTAACATTTTTTTGGGGGATGAAATATCAGTGGTCTAAACAGGGGAGAATATGCACCACACAAGGCGATTAGGGTGTGCCCAGGCACACCTGGCACACCCTGTGTGCACGCCTATGTACTTCAGATATTGTTGATTAGCTGGAATAATGGTGTGGTCAAATAGATAGCCTTTACTATTTGTTTAGAATTATATTTGCAAGTCATGAGCTGAAAATTGTGTGTGATTGCGTAACCCAAAATTACAACTCTGTCCCTTTTTTTGACACAGGATGACCTCAGCCAGAAGGAGGCCTTGCCCAGTGGGAGAGAGGAGGAGGCCTTGCCCAGTAGGAGAGAGGAGGAGGCTGTGGCTGGGCCGAGTAGAAGCCGCACAGAGTGTCAGGTGCCTCCCCTCCGCATTCTCACCAAAAGGCCCAGAAGAATGACCCAAACTGAGCAGGAATCCCTAGCCCTCATACTCGAAGCGAGCCAAATCCTGAGCACACCACCCAATGCAGAGGAGGCGTATGGGACCTATATAGCCAGCAGATTGCTGGAACTGGAAAAGGGGCAACGCCTCCTCTGTGAGGGTTTGATTTTTCAGGCCTATCAGAAGGGCTTGAGAGGGGAGCTTACTGCTACAACCTATCTAGCAGATGAATCCACTCCTCCTCCTCCTTCTCCTCCTCCTCCTCCTGCCCCAAGTACACCACCAGAGGCCCAGCCTCCGAGGAATGCTGCAGAGAAGCGTGGAGGGAAGGCTGCAGAGAAGCGTGGAGGGAAGGCTCCATGGAAGACTCTAAAGAAATGTGGGTATAATTTAGCACACATTGTAAAATAGATAAGTGTTTAAATTTAAAAAAAAAAGATTAGTCCAAAATCTAATTTAATACTTTATTTATGGAGATCTGGCTTTTTAAAAATATCATATTAGTCATGGCAGGAGGATAAATCATGAAGAAAGTAGTTTGTGAGAACTCTGTGTGAATAAAAAGCACCAAAACAACTTCATTCCTCTCGCATTATAAAGAAAAAAAAAAACGCTGTATTAAAAGATCACAGAAGAGGAATGTGCTGGCTTCAATACGAAGGCTAGTTTTACCAGACCGAGCACTTCCGTCTTGTAATTGCTTCTGAGCATGCGTCAGTTTGAGTTTGTCGGACTAGCACACAGACAACCGGTTTGCATGCTAGAAAGAAGAGTCTGTCGGATAGATTTAAAACATGTTTCAAATCTAAGTCCGTCCAACTTTTGAGCAAACAAAGTTCGCTGGAGCCCACACACGATCGAATTGTCCGACGCAATCCAGTACGCCGGATCAAGTCTGCCGTAAAGTCCGATCGTGTGTACGCGGCATAAGTGTTATTCAGAGTGACTCTGTACTGCAGTACCGCAATGAGTGCCGGAAAGGAATAAGGTTAAATGTTTAAATGTTTAAATGTTTATGGACTGTCTGCTGTGTCAATCTATGAGGGGAAAGGGGGTAACGGGAACACACTGCAGGAAAGAATGAACTACCCAGCAGCTCCTACGGGGGTAGTGCGCTACATACAGTATAGAGTACACACCAGCAGGCAACTATGTGATATGTGCTCAGTAAGCTGATACTGTATATTGCAGGTTTACCTCTTTTTTTTTTCGAATTAGTGTGTCCTACAAGCATATATTGTGTATTTCAAACTTAATAAAGCTTAATTTGCAAACTAGACATAATAAGTAAAGTGATCTGTCTTTTCTCAATCATTTTTTAGCCCATTGGTGCATTATATTTAAGAAGTTAGGGGGTATCCAGCTGTTCGGTTTTTAGTTGTTCCTTTTGCTTTCTAATTCAGCTAAGCTAATTCAGCTGTGTTTTGATGTTAGACATGTATTTTGATGTATTTCAATTGCTTTCAATGTCAATTGCATCAAGCAAAAAATGTGCCAGAGATTGCCAACTGTTGAGTTTTCCCAATTCATGTCACTGCATGTTGTAATATGCTATAGAAAACATGACATGATGCACATTAACACATAATGCATATCAACACTTGTTACTGAGCAATGATTTGCATTGCCATGTGGTTTACAGTCCTGTTTAATGCTTTTTACATTGCACATCAACATGCACTATAACAATTCACATTGACATGCATTGCTGTACATCATAAAGATTAAAATATGTGTAATGTACATTAATGTTTTATATATATTATGTGGCATACCCTGCACTGCATCTTCCTATTCCTACTAGATGTCATCTGAATATGTACCCAGAGGTAAGAGTGAACTTAATGAAAGACTTACTTTGGACTATAAGGCTTACTATCATATTCAGGTTCTCTTTGTTTTTCCCTGTTTCCTTGAACAAGAACACATCTCTAGCAAATTTGCAAATGTCGGGCTGGCTTTTCAGTATGTGATCCTTCTCTTGAGAGGTTATATCCTTCATATCATCAATGACCACAATCACATTTCTCCTTCCTGTAAAAAGAATAAACACGGCTTAACAAAATATGGCCACAAGCATGTGCCCCCCCCAAACACACCTCCAAATAATGCAGTTCAAGTGACTTCAGTGAAGAGTGCTGTTAATGCTACATCATATAAAGACATTGTAGAAAATTGTGAAACCTTGTGGTAAGAGTTTGGTGAAGACCCTTTTCTCTTCCAGCATGACTGTGCCCCTGTTTACAAAGTCAACTCCATAAAGTCATGGTTTGGCATGGGGGAACTCTAGTGTCCTGCACAGCGCCCTGACCTTAACCCTACTGGGCTCCTTTGGGATAAATTGGAAAACTGATGGTGGGACAGGTCTTCTGACCTGACCTCACAAATTCTCTTTTTTGTATGACAGGCATTCCAACCTTCCCTTGTACTTTCAGCCTCATGGCAACAGTCTTGGAAAGGTCCTTTTCTTTTCCAGTATGACTGTGTGCAAAGCCAGCTCCATAAAGAGCAAACTTGTGTGTCCTGCACAGAGCCCTGACCTCAATCCTGCTGAACAGCTTTGTGATGAATCAATTGTGAGTCAGATCTTCTCATCCAACATTAATACCTGACCTCACAAAAAGACACAAATTCCTGCAGACATTTTCTATCTTGCATTATTCTTTATTTTTACTGGAACCATGGTAAACACTTAAAGGGAATCTTACTGAAGTAAGGCCTCTGTGCTAGGTTGGTATCTTTGAACCACAAATATTTTCCAATGAACAAAAAATGCAGAAAAAAAGGCAAAAAAGTATCAATAAATCAGCCATAGACTGGACTATAATTGTAAATCTCCACTACCTGTCAATCTGTCTGATTCACATTTAATCTCAGAGTTGCTATATTGTCAACTTCTTCTCTGGTGGCAGGGGTGTTGCTAGGTGGCAAAAAGACCAGGGGCTTCAGCCCAAAGTCCAAAAACCAGGGGGGGGGGGCGGCTTTCTTTTGGGCTGGGTGGTGGGGTTGTGTGACTTACCAGTGCCCATCAATGCTGACCAGTAAACACACCTGCCTGACACTGACCATTGCACTGACCTGCCTGACCTACATACACTGACCTACATACACTGACCACTGACCTATATACACTGACCTACATACACTGACCACTGACCTACATACACTGACCTACATACACTGACCACTGACCTACATACACTGACCTACATACACTGACCACTGACCTACATACACTGATCACTGACCTACATACACTGACCACTGACCTACATACACTGACCTACATACACTGACCTACATACACTGACCACTGACCTACATACACTGACCTACATACACTGACCACTGACCTACATACACTGATCACTGACCTACATACACTGACCACTGACCTACATACACTGACCTGCC
This sequence comes from Lithobates clamitans, assembly GCA_037952925.1. NCBI lineage: Eukaryota > Metazoa > Chordata > Amphibia > Anura > Ranidae > Lithobates > Lithobates clamitans. The sequence goes on along the minus strand of JBBGZY010001996.1, from coordinate 112,136 downwards.
TGACCTACATACACTGACCTACATACACACACTGTGTGTCTGACCTACCTCAGCTCAGCCGTGGTGTGCGGTCACAGCAGGCAGTCAGTCACTTGTCACCATCAGAGAGGAGCTGAGCTGATTAGGAGAGAGGAGGAGAGGAAAGCCGCCCGTACAAGCGCCTTCTGGAGCCTGCAGGCTAACATGGACGTCACGTCACACGTCCCGCATTCCTGGCATTGGCGCTGCAGGCTCCAGAAGGCAGGACCTGCGGCACTCGGCCACTTTCAGCTGCACTCGGCCGCTATGGCACTCGGGGACTCACTTGGCTAATTTCGGCCTCACTCGGCTGCTATGGCACTCGGGGACTCGGCTATTTTTGGCCGCACTCGGCCACTTTCGGCCGCACTCGCAATCAGATCTGCCCCGGCGGCCGGCGCTCAGGGCTAACAATGGAATGCAGCATTCCATAGACTCGGGGCTTTTCAGGGTCACATTCGGGGCTTCAGCCCCCCCTAGCCACCCCCTCCTTACACTCCTGACTGGTGGACTTATTTTAGGGAAGCAATTCCTGTCCCTTGTTTCATGACATTATATTTTGTATCCCTGAAACCATAGGAATGACAATTTCACTGCATGTTAAAACCCAACTCCAGCCATAAACTATTTTTTCTTAGGTTTGGACCGAGCAGGGAAGGGATAGAACTGTTTCCAATGTAATCTGAGGTCTGTGTCTCCATGCTAAAACTCATCTATGGTTTTGCATCAGGTTCACCTGGTTTACCTGTCTAGCCAAACTATTTTATATACCAAACTCTAATAGCATCCTTTGTCATGGTGTTAAAATGTAATGTTGCCCAGGATTCTCAACAAGGCAGGTCGAGGGGCTCCAGGATGCTTATTTTTTTTTGGAGGAAACAGTTTTCTCAGTTTCCTCCATGGTTGGTAGAATCAGGTTTGGGACTTGGAGCCTGGAGATTTCGTAGTGATCTGGGTGGGATGAAATCTCCAATTCTGGGACCAGGTTTTAGGACAAGCCAGCACAATGATTATGAAGGTGTGTGCTGGGCTTTTTGTAGAGACAGTTCCAGGGTTCTGGGATCCTCCCTCCCGAATAATCCATGTGAGTGTAAGGGAGCAGCCACAAGCATGCATGTGTGCATGGAACAGTCTGACAGAACAGAGAGAGGGCCCAAGCCCATGGGTTGGAGCAGCAACGAACCTGTGAGATAGAGTGCTAACCGAGGTACAGTGTTGGTACATGAATACAGTGACACAGTTTTATGGTCAAGAGGAACGAGGCATAAAACTTGAGCAGCGGTGCTGCTAAAGAGAGCCAAGAGACTGAGCCTGACTTACTTTGTTTTGCATTGATGGTAGATACCCCTGCGTGGGCAACTGTTTGTTTTGCTGGACATTTTCTTTTTTTATTAATAAAAGTGGGCCAACAAATCTCTTAAATGTCATAACTAGTGTGGACTCTACTCACTGGTAAGCTCTACACTGAGCTAAACAACCCCCAAACTTTACACCTTCTTTAAGGGAATAAACACTTTCAATTTATGTATTAGTTGTCTTACAGGTTAACTAAGACCAAGAACAACAATTTAACATATTTCCTATTCTCAGTCCTTAGCTGGTAGCTGCATTGGTTTTCATTGCTTCAGTCTAAGAATATTTACTGGTAAGCTGCGGCACATTACATCTTCATTTATAGGTTTAGATACAATTTAAAATGAAGGTTGTATCTTTTACCATCAATTGTTTCAGAGATCTGCCCATCTATAAGAACTCTAAAATATCACCAGTACTGAATTATGCATCCTGTAGTTTATATCTACAACTTGCTAGCTGAGTTATGAGAAGTAACTACCCTCCAACCCATGGAAAAGTCTGGCACAATATCAAATATTCAATTCAAATATCTATTGGTGTATGTATAAATGCAGGGATCCTACAAATGTTCTTTTGTTGAACTGTAGGAGTACTAGTTATTATTTTACACTTGTAGGTGAGAGATTAGAAATACGACATGGAAAGAGATGGGAAACATGTTTAAAGATTGGCCAATAAGATCAATACTCACCTAGGTACTGTGAAAGGTCTTTCAGCTCCTTGTCATACAAGGAATCCATAACATTGGTAATATTGACTCGTCCTTGTTTTTGTGTGTGGTACAAAATGGCAAATTGGCATTCTGTAAGTTCAGAAAGGAACTGCTGATAGTTATTAAAGTAGACACATTTGATTTCAGCTGATTTTAACCATTTATCTTCCTTTATCTTGTTGACAAGCCATTCATAATAACTTTTTGATGAACTGGAGAAGATACTGATCTGTTTTTTAAGACCTGGAAGTGGCATATTCATGGACTGAGTTTCCAAAGGTTGTGGTTCAATCTATAACCCAGGAAAGGAACATAATTACACACAGACAGTTAGAGAAAAAAATATGTTTGCATAATTGTCTTTTTTAGAAACTAATATTTTTTTTATTAAAATATTAAAATTTGGCTAATAAAGAAGTCTCATGAGCATTAAAAGCAGAAGTATGCCAGATTCCAGACCGGCAGCTGTTTTCAGCCTCTCAGCAAGCAGCTGAGAGCCTGAACCAGCTGCTCCCACCCCCGCCACAGCCTGGCACTCCAGTGAGCACTGGAGGGGCAGAGCAGAAAGCTCTGTCCTCACTGAAGGCTGAGAATAGTGTGATCAGCAGTTTTTGACCACTCAGTTCTCTATCTTAGAAGCGGTGGGGGACAGATGCAGCATTGGATTGATTCTGCATTCACCTATGTGAGTATTTTTTTAACCCATACTTCTCTTTAAAAAACTGAAATGCTGGTGTATAGATTTGTAGAAATACCTCTCCTTTCTTCTCTTAGAAACTTCTAACATTGCTGCATGTCAGTTCCTTCCAAGTGAGAAGCCCAGTTTGTGAGCATTTCTTTTGTTGAGCCCAGATAGTCTTCGGTCTGCTAATTATTGAGTCGTAAATTGTTCACAGGTGCAACAGGTAGTGTATAACTTTCTGTAGAACCAACTTTGAGCTTGTTCACCTTGAGCTTGCCCACATTTTGCTTACTGGAACCTTGACAAAGTGGGACATTTGACACTGAGCAGGTGGTTAGTAGGATTGATGTGGAGGGTGGGGGGTAAGTCAGGATTATCAGATAGGAAGATGGGTTAATGTAGTAAGAGGGAGTGGTAGGGGCTCACAGAAAAGGAAGGCCGACCCTGGGTTTGAGCAACAGATTTGCCAAGTTGGGTGAAGATGTGGGTTGATAAACTCAGAAGTGGCAGCCCTAGATGTCACTGCCATCCATAACAGACAGGAGAGCAGTCCATCAAGTAGGGGTGATGAGGGTGCTGTAGGAAGTCCTAGAGAGTTGGTGATAATAGGGGATTCTATGATCTGAAAGACATGATGATAAAATAATTTGACACCAGGATCGCCTCAACTGAATGGTTTGCTGTCTCCCTGGTGCCAGGGTTCAGCATGCAGTGGACCAGGTTGATAAACTACTGGAAGGGGCTGGGCATGACCCAGCTGTCTTGGTGCATGTTGGAACTGTAACGACACCCAGAGTATGAAAGGGGTTAAATTCATTTAGGACATTCCATACCTAAACACAAAGGCAGCTACCGAACACTTCCATCAGCCGAACAAGGAACCCATAGAAATAATTCACCCCCAAATACAAAACAAGGCTCTGTCTTGAGGTTCAAACAGAAATTAACTCATTTATTTTCACACATGGACACAACAGATAAAATAACTCAGAGACTCTTTCTCCCCACCCTTGGAAAAGAGGGCGGGTTAAACTGTCCAATGACAATAGACACACAGGTCAGGTGTGTTCAACCTTCTCATCAGTGCACAGTCTTATCAGCAGGGGGCTGCTGGAGGAATCCCCCCTCCCTCCATAGAGATACACATCCTGTGATCCAAGGCAGACAGACACAATAGAACATTGGAATACAGCCCCATCCCAAACTAGCACAGCAAATAGTACACAACAGCATGAGACAACACACAATATATACACACAACATTGTGAAGCAGTCATTATCTATAATATGGCACATAAGGGGTTCCCAGAGTTTTGTATTTGGGGGGACATGAACTTGAATCCAAAGTAACATTACTTCCAGGGTCCCCAGGCATACAGCTCACAACGAGCACCGTTCCCCCATATGCCAGGGCCCATAATCGGTCGGCAAGAGGCATTCAATCCCTTCAAAAAGCCTCTGTCCCGTCTAGGTATGTCACAGGAACCAATGACTGAATACATGGAAGGTGGCGACTAGACATGTGCATTCATTTTCGTCTGAATGCATTTTCATCCGAATTTCAGGTATTTTCGTTATCGTTTTAATAAACGATAACGAAAGTGCAGAATCCAAAAAATGAAAGATCCGACATAAACAAATGCTTTATTTTCATTTTCGTTGTGACAACAGTTCGATATAGATAGGAAATTCGACATGATTTTGACAATAACCATTTGTGTCCATCGAATCTGTGGTTGAATGTGCCTAACCTTAGCTCTATTAGTCCAAGATTATTCTACATAGAGAGAAAAGATTTGACATAGAGAGAAAAGATTCGACATATAGAGAAAAGATTGCTGCTGGAATTGGGTGGGGGAAGTAAAATAAAAACATGAAACATGAACGACGAAAATTCGACAAAGCAAAGCGAAACATTCGACAGACACCATAAGCCTTCAATGACAGATTCGACCTTAATTAATTTGGATTTTCGGACGAATGCAAGTTTTAAAGAAAAACTAAGTAAATAAAAACGAATTTCGGGAGTAACTAAATACATTTATTTTTTGGACGAAAACGAAATTCTGAAACAAAATATTTCAGTGTGCACATGTCTAGTGGAGGCTCCTTAGGAATCAATTTAAAGAACTATGCTACAAGTTGAAGGGAAGGACCTCCAAGGTGATATTCTCTGAAATATTGCCTGTGCCATGTGCAACACAGAAAAGACAGGGGGAGCTTAGAGAACTGAATGCATGCCTAAAGACCTGGTGTAAGAAGGAGGAATTTGGGTTTCTAGAACACTGGGCTGACTTTTCATTGATGTACAACATAAATGCTAAAGATGGTTTGCACCTAAATGGAGTGGGGTCTGCTGTGCTGGGGAGAAATTTATGGTAAGGCTGGATGAGTATTTAAACTAGGACTGAGGGGGGGAGGGTTGCTCTCCAAGACTTAGACTGGAAAGGAATATTGGCATCAATGAATACAGAACAGAAACGTGAATTCTTCAAGAAGACTGTATGTGAACTCACTGCAAAATATATTCCCATGGGCAATAAGTTTAAAAGGCTAAAAATAAAACCTATGTGGCTCACAGCCAAAGTTAAAAAAAGCTATAAATGATAAGAAAAGAGCGTTTAAAAAATATAGAGATGAAGAAACACTATCATCATTTAAGTGTTACAAAGAGTATAACAGAATATGTAAAAAGGAAATAAAGGACGCAAAAATTCAAAATAAATGACAGATTGCAAAAGAGAGTAGGACAAGCAGAAAGAAATTCTTCAAATCTATTCCTAGTAAAAAGGTCAGGTCTGAGCATGTAGGCCCATTACAAAATAATCTGGAGTGGGTTACCGGGGACAAAGAGAAGGCACATTTATTAAATACCTTCTTCAGCTCTGTGTATACAAAGGAGCATGGTGGAGCCCAGGTCCATAATGGGGATAGTATTGACACAGCCCCAAATGATCTTCAGTGGCTCAGAATTGATATGGTCCAGAAATATTTAGACATTATAAAGGTGAATAAAGCATCTGGGCCAGATGGCATCCACCCATGGATCCTAAAATAATTGAGCTCTGTCATTTCAAAGCCATTGTTTCTAATTTTTTGGGGGCTCTTTAATGACTGGCATACTACCACTGGATTGGTGTTAGGCCAACGTGGTGCCTATATTTAATAAGAGGCCAAAGTCTTTACCAAGTAACTATAGACCTGTTAGTGTAACTTCTATAGTTGGTGTGACAGTACAGTTCCCTGTCCTAGTAATTGTTGCCCAGGGATCTCAAATAGGCAGGTTGAGGGGCTCCAGGGGTATTTAATGTGGAGGAATCTGTTTTATCAGTTTCGTCCAAAGTTTGTAAAATCCAGTTGGGAACCTGGAGTCTGGGTATTCCATATGGGTGGGTCTGTTATGGGTGGGACGGAATCTCCAATCCTGGGACCGGGTTTTGGGAACAGCCAGGACTCTGGCTGGTTGATTGAGCAGGTGGGTCCTGGGCTTATAGCAGAGTCAGGACTAGGGTTCTGGGCTCCACCCTCCCGAGGAGTCCAGAGAGTGCAGGTGTGCACTAGTGGAAGCCAGAGACCCAAGTCTGAGGATCAGAGCAGTGAGGTGCTGCTTTCTAGATAGACGCTGTGTGTGTTGAAGCTGTGTGAATCTAAGGACACAGATGAGAGCCTGAAGTGGAAGGCCTGAGCAGCAAGGAAGCTGAAAAAAGTGTACAGTAGTTGTACGGGAACCCTGTTAAATGGCCAAGAGGGCTGAAGCATAAAGCCTAAGTGGCAGTACTACTGAAGAGAGCCAGGTGGCTTGGCATTTTTTCATTTGTTATTGTTTTTGGGAGAAGAACCCCTGTGTGGGGGCATCCAAGTGCATGTATGAACTTTCCTCTATTTTGTTCCTTTTAATAACAGTGGGCTACCATACCCTTAAACTAAAGTTCCTGTTCCCTGTGAAACTGAAAAGGCATCTACCACCGAGCTAGACATCCCCCAATGTCACATTGGGAAGATACTGGAGAGTTTAATAAAAAGACCACATAGATGGGTTCTTGCTGGAAAAAAATATTTTAAGCAACAGACAGCATGGATTCATGAGAGACAGAAGTTGTCAAACAAATCTGATTTATTTTTATGAGGAGGTAAGTGGCTGCGGATGTGGTATATTTAGATTTTGCCAAAGTTTTGACACGATTCTCAACACAAGGCTAATGTGTAAGGTAAAGTCTACAGGCTTGGAAAAATCAGTTTGTAAATGCATAGAAAACTGGCTAAAAGACCAAATTAGTAGTTAATGATTCATACTGTGAATGGTCTAAGGTGATCAGTGGTGTACCCCAAGGTTCAGTGTTGGAACCCTTACTTTGTAAGGAGCTCAGCTATGAGGAAAAATTAGAGGAACAGAGTTTATTCTCTCTTGACAAGAGGAGATTAAAGGGGGGGGGGGGGGTATGATCAACATGTATAAATATATGTGTTCCATATAGTGAATATACAGAACAATTGCATTAATTCCACATATCAGCAAAGTATTACTAAAAATGACACAAAGAAGAATACAATCATACATTAGGCAAAAACTACCTGAAACTCGGGTTGGGTTCAGAGAAGGCCAAGGAACCAGGGACATTATTACCAATGTTAGGTGGATATTAGAGAAGAGTAGAGGTGTAACTAGAACCTTCAGGGCCCTGATGCAGAAACCATGAAGGGCCCCCCTAACCCCCTCCTTCCATCTGAGCCCTGGGCTTCCAGTTTTGGATAAAAGCCAGGCTTTTATCCTGACTCTGTCCTCTGCCTGATGTTTCTGCACCTCACTGCTGGGTTGTTGATGATTCTTTGAATTGTTTCTTAGCTATGCTCCTGTCTGCCAATAAAGTGTCACTGTGTTCTATTTCCTGGTGATCTACAGTCATCTGCTTCCTACTAACACCAGCTGGTTTTGCCTGTTACACCGGCCCTTGTGCCACTCTGTCTTCACCCCTCCTGTTATCACTACCAGGGGTGTTGGACAAGAGGTGCAATAGAAACCCCCTCTCTAGCTCAATCTCTACCAGGTATATGACACTGAGTGATTTATGGTGATTACTGGAAAAAGTTTGTTCTGGTGTGACAGCATCCCCCCTTTGGACAGGAGTAGATGTTTTTAAATGCAGCAAAGTCTTTTGGAGCCACCAGCCGTGGGGATTGGTTTAATTAGCGTGATTTGACCTTAGCTTTTGCTGTTCTAGCTATCTGGTAAGCGCATCTTAAAGGTCCAGGTGTTCACATCACAAGTGGTGGAACCGGGCCGCCATCAGAAGGGGACAGCCGATATACATGTAGGGGGCCCGGGTGTCCCGAGAGGTCTGGGCCCCCGGCTGGAGGTATTTACATCTGCTGCCAGCAGGCTGGATGATTGACAGCTGCGGTAGCTATTCATCCCCTCCCACCTCCGCCCAATAGTAAGCTAGCTGGAAGGGCTGGGACACAGGAAAAGTTAAGAGGGAGGGAGTTAAGAGGATTTCAGCTTCCTATTGACTAAGGAGGCAGCAGTAGGTAGGCTGCTCCACCTCCCACTGCCTCCTTAGCCAATGAGTACACAGGGTACACTGTCCATCACTGCAAAGCCTTATATTTCCTGTGTTGGTGGGGTGAAATTCCTCTGCAAAGAAGCTGCTGCAGAGATCGAGATGAGAGAGAGAGAAAAAAAAAGAGTGTTTTCCTCAGTGGTAATTCATTTGATGCTGCTAGAGGATGTACAGTTCATAGCCTGTGCCCCACCCCCCTGCTAATAACAGTCACTCTAATGCCAACCCTATTGTTGTCCTTTTAGCAGGGTGAAAGTAACTTTACACATGTGTAGCAAAAGTGTCAGCTTATGTCACCATGTTAAAAGGACAGCAATATGGATAGCATTACAGTGACTGTTATTAATCCAGGTTCACTAAACTAGCCAATGCTCGGAAAAGCAACCCATGCAGATTGCTTTTCAGGCCCCTGGTATGGACTGGGGGGGACCCCATGACATTTTTTTTTAGCATATTTTTATTGCCGGGAAATGCCGGCATTCTTTATCTTTACATTCATCTGTTAGTGGTGAAGCCCACTGACAGATGGCTCATGATTGTTAAGGGTGTGGGTGGCCGGCCTCCCAGCCCACTGCTTAACAACCAGCCATTTCTTCATACAGAATTCAAATTGGACGATCGTTTTTCGACCGATCCAAAATCTAATTGTTCTGAAAAGTTGGAATTCATTAGAAAATGAATAAAGAAAGCAAATTTTAACAGATTTCAACGAATTGCGTTACTTTTCGTTCCTATTTCATTCGGATACATCCGAATCTCCGGAAAACCAAAAATTTGTCCGAAATTGTATTCGGACCAAAACTAATTGCACATGTCTAGTAAATCCTTCTAATAGAGCCCCACATAGAAACCCATTAGGAGTTCTAATCCTTTCGCCACCTGTTTGGAGCAGGATCGCATACCCGAACGTGGTCCTGCACTTACGAGTCTCAGGTGTGTACGCACACCACCGACGCCCCGCTCTAGCTGTTATTCGGACACAGCGGAAGCCAATCAGCAGGTCTGGCAGACGCAATGTCTGCTGGGACCAGCTGATCGTATGGGACACAGACAGAATGGCGGCATGCCTATGTAAACAAGGCAGATCGCCATTCTGTGAGGAGGGAAGGTAGTAATCCTGTGTTTCTGCAATACAGGGACATGGATCTCTGCCTTCCCGTAGCACAAGCCCCTCCCCCACAGTTAGTAAGCACTCCCTAGGAACACATTTAACCCTTTGATCACCCCTACCCTGCTAGTGTCATTAGTACAGTGATAGTGCATATTTTTAGCACTGATCACTGTAATAATGTCACAAGTCCCCAAAAAGTGTCAGTGTCCAATTTGTCTGCCACAATAGTACAGTCCTGCTATAAGTCACTGATTGCCACTAGGGATGAGCTTCGTGTTCGAGTCGAACCCATGTTCGACTCGAACATCGGCTGTTCAATCGTTCGTCGAATTGCGAACGATATGGGCCGTTCGCGCCAAATTCGTGTGGCGCATCACGGCCCATAATTCACTGCGGCATCGCAGTGCATTGCTTGCTGATGATTGGCCAAGCATGCACTATGACCCGCATGCTTGGCCAATCACAGCGCCGCGTTAACAGAGAGCCGTAATTGGCCAAAGCCAAGGAGGCTTTGGCCAATTATGGCTCAGGGGATTTAGTACACGCCCCACACTATATAAGGCCGCCTGCACGGCGGCCCTGTGCAGTGTGTTCCGGTGTGCTGAGAAATAGAGAGAGAGAGAGAGAGAGAGACAGTGTCATTTCATTTGAGTTAGCTAGATTAGGCAGGACAGTCAGTCAGTTAGCTGCACTTAAAGTGTATTGTCTATATATATGCATCCCAGGTGTTGCATATATATATATATACACTGTATTCAGTTTAGCTAGATCCGTTCCTGTTATCTTCTAGACTATTTACATTTAGTGCAGTGCGTCCTGCTCACAGTGTTCAGCTAGATCCGTTCCTGTTATCTTCTTACTGACAGGCAGGCTTGTCTTGTTACAGTATTTTGAAGAAAATTACTGGTGTTCTTTTGATCCTATTAGTACCACAGTCAGGCAGCTAGACTATTTACATTTAGTGCAGAGCGCCCTGCTCACAGTGTTCTGCTAAACCTACAAGCTAGTGGGGTGCGTCCTGCTCACAGTGTTCAGCTAGATCCGTTTCTGTTATCTTCTTACTGACAGGCAGGCTTGTCTTGTTACAGTAAATACAGCTACCTGAAGAAAATTGCTGGTGTTCTTTTGATCCTATTAGTACCACAGTCAGGCAGCTAGACTATTTACAGTTAGTGCAGTGCGTCCTGCTCACAGTGTTCAGCTAAACCTACAAGTTAGTGGGGTGCGTCCACCTCACAGTGTTCAGCTAAAGCTACCTGTAGAAGGTTGGTGGTGTTCTCATACTACAGGCAGGCAGTTGATTTTGCTAGCTGCAGTATCAGTACATATATATATATATATATATATAAATATATATATATATATATATATATATATATATATATATATATATATATATATATATATATATATATATCCCAGCTTAGTGCAGCTACAGGCCATTAGTATGTCTGGAAGGCCAAGAAGGAGCGGCAGACAGTCACAAGCCAATAAGAGAGGGCAAGCAGGCTCTGTGTCTAGTGCTGGTCGTGGAGATGGTGCATCCTCATTAGCACGTGGCCATGTGACACGCTTGGCCTTTTTTTCGGCAGCTGGCCATGTTGAGCCGCAACATGCGGAAGACTTGGTCGAGTGGATGACCAAGCCGTCCTCATCCTCCTCATCCTCTCTCACCCATGCCCAGGGTACTTTGTCTGGCAAAGCAGCGGCCTCTTCCCTCGGCTCAATGTCATCAGTGACTCCTTCCCTAGCCCCACCATGTCCTCCTGAGGAGTCCCTCGAACTGTTTGACCACAGTGTTGGGTACATGCTCCAGGAGGATGCCCAGCGTTTGGAAGGCTCTGATGATGATACTGAGCTCGATGAAGGCAGTAACATGAGCACGGACAGAGGGGGTGCCCAAGAAGGACAGCAATCTGGCAGTCATGCTCCCCCTGCTGCAGCATACTGCCAGGTTTGCTCCAGTGATGAGGAGGGAGGGGATGATGAGGTCACTGACTCAACGTGGGTGCCTGATAGGAGAGAGGAGGAGGAGGAGGAGGCGGCACATCACCAACGAGGCAGGATGCCCTCCAGGGGCCAGCCTAAGGGCAGCACATTGACTGCATCACACCCCAAAGCTCCACATGTGCAGGGCGCTGCAGTCTCTGCGCGTTATTCAAAAAGTTCTTTGGTGTGGGCCTTTTTTGAGACGAGTGCATCAGATCGCACCGCTGCTATTTGCAACATATGTCTCAAGCGTATCTCGCGTGGCCAAAACATCTCCCACTTGGGTACCACATGCTTGACCAGACATATGTTGACCTGCCATGCAGTTCGTTGGCAAGCGTATCTAAAAGACCCACACCAAAGAACAAAGAGGACCTCTCCTTGCTCCTCATCAGCTGAGATTTCTAACCCCACTAGACCTTCAGTCCTCTCTGAGGCCTGCACTGAGAGGAATGAAGGTGTCGAATTAGGTGTGTCACAGCCAAGTATTTGTGGGCAATCTGATTTTGGTACTCCGACGTCAGATTGTACCAGGCAAATTTCCCTGCCCCAGCTGCTGCACCGCCGAAAGAAGTTTGCTCCCAGTTATCCACATGCCCAGTGGTTGAATGCTAGCTTGGCAAAATTGCTAGCACTTCAACTGCTGCCTTTTCAGTTGGTAGACTCTGCCCCCTTCCGTGAGTTTGTGGAATGTGCGGTTCCTCAGTGGCAGGTACCCAAACGCCACTTTTTCTCATGGAAAGCGATTCCGGCTCTCTACCAGCATGTGGAAGGCAATGTCCATGCCTCGCTGGACAGGGCGGTCAGCGGTAAGGTGCATATTACCGCTGACTCATGGTCCAGCAGGCATGGACAGGGACGTTACCTAAGTTTCACGGCGCATTGGGTGACTCTGCTGGCAGCTGGGAAGGATGCAGGACAAGGTGCAGTAGTGTTGGAGGTTGTTCCACCACCACGCCTCCAAAATGCTAATGATTGTGACACACCTCTCTCCTCCACCCCCTCCTCTTCTTCTTCCTCCATGGCCTCTTCCTCGGAACCAGCGGTGCTCCGTAGTCGTTCAAGGGGCTACGCAAGTACGCAGGCCAAAAGATGCCATGCGGTGCTTGAGCTGGTGTGCTTGGGGGGCAGGAGCCACACTGGGGCAGAGGTTCTGTCAGCTCTGCAGGGGCAGGTTCAGAGGTGGTTGACGCCACGCCAACTTAAGGCAGGAATGGTGGTTTGCGACAATGGCACCAACCTCCTCTCTGCCCTCCGACAGGGACAAATGACCCATGTGCCCTGTTTGGCTCACGTCCTTAACTTGGTGGTGCAGCGGTTCTTGGGCAGGTACCCGGGCTTACAGGATGTCCTGAGGCAGGCCAGGAAAGTCTGTGTGCATTTCCGCCAGTCATATAATGCCAGTGCTCGGCTGACGGACCTCCAAAAGGAGTTTAACCTGCCCAAGAACCGCCTAATCTGTGACATGCCCACCATGTGGAACTCAACGTTGGCCATGCTGCAGCGGCTGCACACGCAGCAGAGGGCCATCAATGAGTACCTGTGCGACTATGGCACCAGGACAGGGTCAGGGGAGCTTGGTTTTTTTTCCCCACGCCAGTGGGCCATGATCAGGGATGCATGCACTGTCCTGTCACCATTTGAGGAGGCCACGAGGATGGTGAGCAGTGACAGTGCATGCATCAGTGACACTGTCCCCCTTGTCCATCTGTTGGAGCACACGCTGCGTGGAATAATGGACAGGGCACTTGAGGCAGAACAGAGGCAGGAAGAGGAGGACTTCCTTAGCTCTCAAGGCCCCCTTTATCCAGACAGTGTTCCTGCGTGCCCGCCGATCACACAGGAAGAGGATGAGGAGGAGGAGGAGGAGGAGGAGGAGGAAGATTGTGTCAGTATGGAGGTGGAGCCTGGCACTCAGCATCAGCAGCAGTCTTTAAGGGATCAGTCCCAAGAAACACATGGACTTGTACGTGGCTGGGAGGAGGTGGCTGCGGACCATGTTGTCCTTAGTGACCCAGAGGACTCCGGACCGAATGCCTCAGCAAACCTACGCTGCATGGCCTCCCTGATCCTGCAAAGCCTGCGTAAGGATCCTCGTATTCGTGGTATCCAGGAGAAGGACCAATACTGGCTGGCAACCCTCCTTGATCCACGTTACAAGGGTAATGTTGCGGACCTTATCTTGCCATCGCAGAGGGAGCAGAGGATGAAACATCTTCGGGAGGCCTTGCAGAAAGGTCTGTGCAACGCGTTTCCAGAGACTGGGAGGTTACAAACTCCTGTTTCTGGACAACGTGTTGCTGAGGCTTCAGTCAGTCAAAGAAGGAGCGGTGGAGAAGGTGGCCGTCTGACCGATGCGTTCAGACAATTTTTTGGTCTGCAGCCCCAAGGTATGATCGGTTCCAGCAACCATCGCGAGCGTCTGTTTTACATGGTGCAGGAATACCTAGGGGCAAGATCAGACTTGGACACCTTTCCCACCGAAAATCCTCTGGGTTACTGGGTCTTGAGGATGGATCACTGGCCAGAGCTTGCACAGTATGCAATTGAGCTACTGGCCTGTCCTGCATCCAGCGTTCTTTCGGAACGCACATTCAGTGCTGCTGGAGGCGTGGTAACCGATCACAGGGTGCGTCCGTCCACTGACTCGGTCGATCGACTGACCTTCATAAAAATGAATCAGTCTTGGATCACCACCAGCTACCAAGCACCTGATGCTGATGTAACCGAATAATTTTTTTTGAAATCTCAGATCCCTTCAAAGACTGCCTATGCTGATGCTGAGTGACTATCCCTGAGTAATTATCCTCTTCCTCCTCAATCATCACGCTGATAGCTTGTAAGAACATTTTTGGTTCTGGGCGACACCACCAGTGCCTAAGGCACAATTTTTCAGCCCCTGTTTAACAGGGGCGTGTAATTACAATTTTTGATGTAATACTTTGCAGCAGGGCTCGTTCCTGCATTCCAACTAGAGTGTCTGTGAGGGGTTGCAGTGTTGTGGCACCAGCACCAGTGCCTAAGGCCCATTTTTTCTGCCCCTGTTTAACAGGGGCGTGTAATTACAATTTTTGATGCAATACTTTGCAGCAGGGCTCGTTCCTGCATTCCAACTAGAGTGTCTGTGAGGGGTTGCAGTGTTGTGGCACCGGCACCAGTGCCTAAGGCCCATTTTTTCTGCCTCTGTTTAACAGGGGCGTGTAATTACAATTTTTGATGCAATACTTTGCAGCAGGGCTCATTCCTTCGTTCCAACTAGAGTGTCTGTGAGGGGTTGCAGTGTTGTGGCACCAGCACCAGTGCCTAAGGCCCATTTTTTCAGCCCTTGTTTAACAGGGGCGTGTAATTACAATTTTTGATGCAATACTTTGCAGCAGGGCTCGTTCCTGCGTTCCAACTAGAGTGTCTGTGAGGGGTTGCAGTGTTGTGGCACCAGCACCAGTGCCTAAGGCCTAATTTTTCAGCTCCTGTTCAACAGGGGCATGTAATTACAATTCTTGATCTAATATTTCACAGCAGGGCCCTGTGAGGGCTTACAGTGTTGTGGCCACAGCAACACCTAAGGCCCAAATTTCTGCTGAGTATATAGGGCAGGACCCTACTTTCAAACAACTAACTTACAAACGACTCCTACTTGCAAACAGAAGGAGACAACAGGAAGTGAGATGAAATCTACCCCTAGGAAGGGAAATTCTCTCCTGTAAGAGTTAATATGGGAAAAACATTTCTCCTTTCCACTGATGCTTTCCAATCCATTGGGACAAAAAGTGAGGTGAAATCTTCTGAAGAGGAGGAAAGACAGCAAAACAAATGTTACAGGGGTGATAACCCTTCCCTATGTTTTCCAAAAAGCTTAAAAAAGATTTTTTTGGCTGGAGCTAAACACGTTAAAAATGTACCCGTTCAAAATTACAAAGAGATTCTACTTAACAACAAACCTACAGTCCCTGTCTTGTTTGCACCGCCTGTATACTGCTGTTCAGAGTATATAGGGCCTGGTGGCCCCACACCTTTCCTTATTTTAATTTGGGTGTGGGGTTCCCCTTAATATCCATACAAGACCCAAAGGGCCTGGTGATGGATTGGGAGGTACCCATGCCGTTTGTCTCACTGATTTTCATCCATATTGCCAGGACCCGACATGACATTAAACCCGCAAGCAGTTTTAAATGAGATTTTTTCCTTTAAAAATGACATTTGGTGCAGGGACTGTTCCAAACACGGGAAACACGCGTCACTTTACAGGCATACTATAGAAACCCTTCAGGTACGATATTTAAAGGAATATTTCACTTTTTTTTTTTTTACTTTAAGCATCATTAAAATCACTGCTCCCGAAAAAACGGCCGTTTTTAAAAGTTTTTTTGCATTGATACATGTCCCCTGGGGTAGGACCCGGGTCCCCAAACCCTTTTTAGGACAATACCATGCAAATTAGTTTTTAAAATTAGCACTTTTGATTTCGAACGTTTGAGTCCCATAGACGTCAATGGGGTTCTAACGTTCGTGCTAACTTTCGGTCCGTTCGCAGGTTCTGGTGCAAACCGAACCGGGGGGGTGTTCGGCTCATCCCTAATTGCCACCATTACTAGTAAAAAAAGAAAAGTTTGCAGACGCTATTTTTTTTGCGCAAACCAATCAATATACGCTTATTGGGATTTTTTTACCAAAAATATGTAGCAGAATACATAGTGGCCTACATTGATGAAGACTTTTTTTGTTCACTTAAAATTTTTATTAAGGAAGTTTTAATGGTACAAAGTACAGATCTGCATGTCTAGTAACAGAATGTGATGTGCAGATTACAACAAGAGAGAAATAGAACAGTCAATATCAGTCAGGATGTAAATGAGATGTGATAATAGACTAGTAAAAAATCAACTAGCCAATATAGCAATATAGGTGATATAGGATTTCATGGATGAGGGTGGGGTATATATAAGTACACATAGGTGAGTAGGGTTATGTAAGGATGATGTTTAATGCCGGGGCAGCCTTAAGCTGGATACACACTATACAATTTTCTTTAGATTTTTTCCTTTAACCACTTCAGCCCCGGAAGGATTTACCCCCTTCCTGACCCGAGCACCTTTTACAATTTGGCACTGCGTCGCTTTAACTGCTAGTTGCGCGGTTATGCAATGCTGTACCCAAACAAAATTTGCGTCCTTTTCTTCCCACAAATAGAGCTTTCTTTTGATGGTATTTGATCACCTCTGCAGTTTTTATTTTTTGCGCTATAAACTGAAAAAGACCGGAAAAAAATGACATTTTCTACTTTTTGTTATAAAAAAATCCAATAAACTCAATTTTAGTCATAAATTTAGGCCAAAATTTATTCGGCCACATGTCTTTGGTAAAAAAAATGTCAATAAGTGTATATTTATTGGTTTGCGCAAAAGTTATAGCGTCTACAAACTAGGGTACATTTTCTGGAATTTACACAGCTTTTATTATATGACTGCCTATGTCATTTCTTGAGGTGCTAAAATGGCAGGGCAGTACAAACCCCCCCAAATGACCCCATTTTGGAAAGTAGACACCCCAAGGAAATTGCTGAGAGGCATGTTGAGCCCATTGAATATTTATTTTTTTTTGTCCCAAGTGATTGAATAATGACAAAAAAAAAAATTACAAAAAGTTGTCACTAAATGATATATTGCTCACACAGGCCATGGGCATATGTGGAATTGCACCCCAAAATACATTCAGCTGCTTCTCCTGAGTACGGGGATACCACATGTGTGGGATTTTTTGGGAGCCTAGCCGCGTACGGGGCCCCGAAAATTAAGCACTGCCTTCAGGTGCTAAGGGTGTAAATTTTTGATTTCACTCTTCACTGCCTATCACAGTTTTGAAGGCCATAAAATGCCCAGATGGCACAAAACCCCCCCAAATGACCCCATTTTGGAAAGTAGACACAGAAAGCTATTTGCCGAGAGGCATGTTGAGTCCATAGAATATTTTAAATTTTGACACAAGTTGCCGGAAAGTGACACCTTTTTTTTTTTTTTTTTGCACAAAGTTGTCACTAAATGATATATTGCTCATACAGGTCATGGGCATATGTGGAATTGCACCCCAAAACACATTTAGCTGCTTCTCCTGAGTATTAGGATACCACATGTGTGGGACTTTTTTGGAGCCTAGCCGCGTACGGGGCCCCGAAAACCAATCACCGCCTTCAGGATTTCTAAGGGTGTAAATTTTTGATTTCACTCTTCACTGCCTATCACAGTTTCGGAGGCCATGGAATGCCCAGGTGGCACAAAACCCCCCCAAATGACCCCATTTTGGAAAGTAGACACCCCAAGCTATTTGCTGAGAGGCATGGTGAGTATTTTTCAGCTCTCATTTGTTTTTGAAAATGAAGAAAGACAAGAAAAAACATTTTTTTTTTCTTTTTTCAATTTTCAAAATTTTGTGACAAAAAGTAAGGTCTGCAAAATACTCACTATACCTCTCAGCAAATAGCTTGGGGTGTCTACTTTCCAGAACAGGGTCATTTGGGGGGGGGGGGTTTGTGCCACCTGGGTATTCCATGGCCTCCGAAACTGTGATAGGCAGTGAAGAGTGAAATCAAAAATTTACGCCCTTAGAAAGCCTGAAGGCGGTGCTTGGATTTCGGGGTCCCGTACGCGGCTAGGCTCCCAAAAAGTCTCACACATGTGGTATCCCCATACTCAGGAGAAGCAACAGAATGTATTTTGGGGTGTAATTTCACATATTCCCATGGCATGTTTGAGCAATATATCATTTAGTGACAACTTTGTGCAAAAAAAAATAAAAAATAAAAAATTTGTCTTTTTCCTGCAACTTGTGTCACAATATAAAATATTCCATGGACTCGACATGCCTCTCAGCAAATAGCTTGGGGTGTCTACTTTCCAAAATGGGGTCATTTGGGAGGGTTTTGGACTGTCCTGGCATTTTATGCACAACATTTAGAAGCTTATGTCACACATCACCCACTCTTCTAACCACTTGAAGACAAAGCCCTTTCTGACACTTTTTGTTTACATTAAAACATTTTTTTTTTTTTGCAAGAAAATTACTTTGAACCCCCAAACATTATATATTTTTTTAAAGCAAATGCCCTACAGATTAAAATGGTGGGTGTTTCATTTTTTTTTCACACAGTATTTGCGCAGTGATTTTTCAAACGCATTTTTTGGGGAAAAAAACACACTTTTTTAAATTTTAATGCACTAAAACACACTATATTGTCAAAATGTTTGATGAAATAAAAAAGATGATCTTAGGCCGAGTACATGGATACCAAACATGACATGCTTTAAAATTGCGCACAAACAGTGCAGTGGCGACAAACTAAATATATTTTTAAAAGCCTTTAAAAGCCTTTACAGGTTACCACTTTAGATTTACAGAGGAGGTCTACTGCTCAAATTACTGCCCTTGATCTGACCTTCATGGTGATACCTCACATGCATGGTGCAATTGCTGTTTACATTTGACGCCAGACCGACGCTTGCGTTAGCCTTAGCGCGAGAGCAGGGGGGGCAGGGGTGCTTTTTTTTTGCTTTTTTTTCCTTTATTATTTTTTTGCTTTTTTATCTTATTTTTAAACTGTTCCTTTCATTTTTTTTTTAAATCATTTTTATTGTTATCTCGGGGAATGTAAATATCCCCTATGATAGCAATAGGTAGTGACAGGTACTCTTTTTGAAAAAATTGGGGTCTATTAGACCCTAGATCTCTCCTCTGCCCTCAAAGCATCTGACCACACCACGATCAGTGTGATAAAATGCTTTCCCAATTTCCCAATGGCGCTGTTTACATCCAGCGAAATCTAAGTCATGAAATGCTCATAGCTTCCGGTTTCTTAGGACATAGAGATGTTTGGAGCCACTCTGGTCTCTGATCAGCTCTATGGTCAGCTGGCTGAATCACCGGCTGCATTCTCAGGTTGCCTGTTGAGACAGGAGAGCCAGAGAAAAACATGGAAGACGGTGGGGGGGGGGCATTCCCTCCCACTGCTTGTAAAAGCAGTCTAGAGGCTAATTAGCCGCTAGGATTGCTTTTAAATGAAAGCCGACCACTGGCTGAAAAGAATGATGCAAAAGATGATACCTAAACCTGCAGGCATCATTCTGGTATAACCACTCAAAGTCATGAATGGCGTACCTGAAGACAAAAAAATGGTTAACAATAAAACACAGTAAACGGTAAAGTATAAAAAAATTGCATACCTGAAAAGCAAACATGATAAAACATAATAACAATAAAACATTGCAGAATAGAATACAGTAAAAAATAGCAGAACAATAGAGAGAATAGAGAGAGAGAGAGAACAATAAAATGACAACTATTTTTTTTTTTTATTTAAATATATTTTTTTGTGTTTTTTTTTTTTTTTTACACTTTTTTTTGTAACTGTAACTTTTATAACTGTAATCGGTTCCAGGTTCGGGTCTCTTAAAATGTGATGGCATTCTGGGAGACCCTGTGAAAGTGTGTCCTAGTCTGTGCAATGCTGTACCCTATGCTAATACTCAACTAGTGTATGGTAGCGTTCAAAACATTCACCAATGCAAAGACCAGGATTGTCAGGACAGGAGGGACAATAATAGCGGGTGTCACGCCTATATCCGCGCTTGCTGCAGACACAACATCTTTTTTGGGGGGGTTCGTTGAGTAGGGGTACTTGGGAGGACATAAAAATGCCTCTCATGAAGCCGACTGTATTTGGTTGGGGATGTGAATGGGGGAAGTACGGGCGCTGCAGAAGCGGTGGGTTCCCAATAATTAGGATTGGCGAATGCAGCAGGAAGGGCATTATGGGCACGACGGGCCTGTGTTTGTCTTCTTCTTGGTGGCAGTGGGACACTACTTGTGCTTGCCACCTCACCAGCTTGAACTGCACTTATGGGACTCGCCACGTCACCAAGTTTTACTGCAGTGCTGGTTTGACTACGACCGGGGAGTACTAGGCCGCTGGCGCTTGCCACTTCACCAAAACGCTACCAAAAAATCTGTTAGCGATCGCAGGGATCAGGCCTGACTCTGCGAACGCTGAAGTTATGTGTTTAGTGTTTTGTAAGTGACAGCGATCGATCGATACGGCACTTGGGTGGGCTGGGCCGGGCGGAGGGGCAAAACGCAGGTGCTAGCAGTTATCTGGGCTGATCCCGCTAACACTGCATTTTTGGGAATCCTAAACTGCTGGGGACGCCAGTATAGATCTGATCGGATCAGATATTGATCCGTTCAGATACTATACCACTAAGGGAGGAGTATGCTGGGTGCGTGGGTGTTAGCGGTACTGGCGCTAACCTGACACTGCTTGGGGCTGGTGCTTGCCAGTTCACCAAAACGCTACCAAAAAAACTGTTAGCAATCGCAGGGATCAGGTCTGACTCTGCGAACGCTGCAGTTATGTGTTTAGTGTTTTGTAAGTGACAGTGATCGATCGATACTGCACTTGAGTGGGCTGGGCTGGGCCAGGCGGAGGGGCAAAACGCAGGTGCTAGCAGGCATCTGGGCTGATCCCGCTAACACTGCGTTTTTGGGAACCCTAAACTGCTGGGGACGCTAGTATAGATCTGATCGGATCAGATATTGATCTGTTCAGATACTATACCACTAAGGGAGGTGTATGCTGGGTGCGTGGGTGTTAGCGGTACTGGCGCTAATCTGACGCTGCCTGGGGCGATGCATATCACCGCCGGGCGATCAGGGGGCTAAACCTTTATTCGGTAATAAACGGCGGGTGCCCTGACACTATAAAAAATAAATGAACTAACCAGCGTCACCCGTAACAGTTATACGGTGATCACTGGTGAAAGGGTTAACTAGGGGGCAATCAAGGGGTTAAAACATTTATTAGGTAGTATATGGGGGTCCCTGTCGCTATAAAACGCTGACGGCGAACCTAAATATGTACCTCCCTAACTAGCGTCACCAATGACACTAATACAGCGATCAGAAAAATAATCACTTAGTGACACTGGCGACGGGGGGTGATCAAGGGGTTAAAACTTTATTAGGGGGGGTTAGGGAGGTACCCTAGACCTAAAGGGGGCTACCACTAACTGCCCTACCACACTAACTGTCACAAACTGACACCATGCAGTAATCAGAAAAAAAAAACTGCTTGGTGTCAGTGTGACGGGGGGGGGTGATCGGGGGGATCGGGGGGGATCGGGGGTGTATTGTGTGCCTGGCATGTTCTACTGAGTGTGTAGTGTTGTGCACTCACATTGAAGTCTTCTCTCCTTGGCGCCTAAACGGAAAATACCGAGCCGAGGAGAGATGACATCCTTTCCTTTGCTGCTGTTTAGCATACAGCAGCAGAGAAAGAAGCTGATTGGCTGGGAGCGAACACGAGGGGGGGCCACAAATGGATGGTCTCCCCCTCACCTTTCATTGCTCCCAGACACAAGCCGACTGCCTCGGGCAGCAGCGGGGTCCGATGGGACCCCCCGCCCGCGGAAGGCAGATCACATACAGGTACGTGATTCTGCCTGCCCGTGCCATTCTGCCGACGTATATAGTCGTGAGGCAGTCGGCAAGTGGTTAAACTTACCAAAACCATATAATATGAGCTCAAACCTAAACACTTTCACTTTGTATGCAATCAGGCAGGCCCTTGCACTACATAGTTGAAGGCAAACCTAAAGGAAATCGAAGCACAAAAGTTGTATAGTGTGTATCCAGCTTTAGGCAGAGGATTATAGCCAGTTCCAGTTAATTGAGGCGGGTGCATCTTCGATTCTGAAGCCAGAGATGACATATTTTACAGAAACAAGGGGTATTTAGATGAGCTTTGGCAAAGAGTCCTTCCCTCTTGTTGTGGCTGTTGAGAGCGTTGATCATGTCTTGGTGAGAGGGGGAAGCGTGGAGTTCCATTTGCGTGCAATGGAAAGTCATGTTGCTATAAGAATATGTATGAGTGTAGCATGGGTGGCGGGGGCATCTGTCAAGCCCAATATTGAAGAGAGCCAGTTGGGGGTCAGGGAAATTTTGATGCTGGTTAGGTCATCAATTAGGTTCTTTACTTGTGTCCAGAGGGGGAGAATGACTGGGCATTCCCACCAGATAAGTTTTGGAGTGCCCTGTGCGTTGCAAAAGTGCCAACATTTGGATGATAAATCATGGTGGATTTTGGTGAGTTTGTTGGGGTTGTAATACCAACCCAGGTATATTTTCATTGTGGATTCCCAGTAGGAAATGTTCATGAAAAAATGGCATAGTTTCCGGAGTGCTGAATGCCACCTTTGGGGAGTGATTTGGAAATGAAGAGTTTCCAGTGTTCCATATTTGGACTTTTTTCATCCGACTTAGGGTTGATCAAAGATTTGTATATTAAAGACATTTCTTTTAGTTTAGTGTCCTTGGCGTTGTAGAATTGGAGAAGATCTTGGGTGATGGGAGACGACCAGGAGATGGCAGCTAGGGTGATCCGCAGGTAGATGTAGAAATCTTTCATTGAGGTATATATTGGTTTCCGATGGTGGATATGCCATTGCTACTCCACGACACAAGGGGTAGGTCTGGGGTGATAAGGCACAGAGTGTAGAGGTAACTGAAGCAAGGTTTGGAGTGTCAGACCTTTGGAGCTTTGCGGGATTGAGCGCCAGACTCTCAGGGTGGCATTAGGAGTATCCAGAGGATAATGCTTAGGGCGAGGGTGGATCCATGAGGCACTGAGGAGTTTTAGGTCCTGTTGAGCGGCTGTGTGTTCAATCTGCTTTCATAGTGGAGTTGCAATGGGGAGCCACTGTGCTTTGGCTTGATCGAGGAGAATGGCTTTGTAGTAATGTAGGTGAGCTAGCGTGTCCCGGGGCACTGCAGCAGGCAGGAAGAAAGGTTTCTGGATTCTGTGAAATCTAGTAGATCAGTAGATCCTGAGTAGTGACGTCTGGGATCAGGTAAGAGCCCAGATGGTTCAGGATAACAGACTTCGGGATAACTCTTATTTTTATGTTGCTCCCCCTGGAGCGATCCTCCAGGTCAGCTTTTTTAAGTTGTAGCTGGCAGATAATGTTGGCCTGATCATCTTGTTTCTCTACCACTGCATTGTGTGCTTTATCCACCGCACTCATCTGGTTCTCTAAGGACTCGGTGCATTCCTCAAATTCTTCTAGCCCTTCCTGTAGATGGGTAATGGAGGCTTTAAGAGCTCCTTGTAGGTCAGAATGGAGTGTGAGCAGCATAGATTTGATAAATACTCTCTGATGCAGAATTATCAGAGGCAGGGTGAGCTGCAAGTGCTGTGACAGGCATGTCTGACTGGGTGTTGTTTGCTGCTCCCCACCCAGTGCTGCCTCTTAAGGAACAGAGGCTTGTCCGGGGAGTAGGCAGGTGAGAGAGCTGCTCACTTACCTCTCTCAGCAGGGGAAGATGTGTCAGGATTTGGAGGCTTTGATTCATCCATATCAGATGTGGAGTCCAGATCCGAGGCTGCCTCTCCAGAAAGGAGATGTGAGCTGTGGAGACGGTGGATGGTTCTCCCTCCCGGCCCCATATTGGCTGCCATGCTGCGCTGGCTTCATGAAGTAGTCCTGGAGCCACCTTAATGACCGAGGCTTTGGCACCCGCCAAGCATAGCCTGCAGGTGTCCCGGTAATCAATCCTCCCTGGTGGAGGGAAGGAGAGCGAGGTGCCAGTGCTCAGCATTGCTGTTAAGGCCCGGTGAGAGCAGAGTGGTGTGGCTAAGCAGCCATTTCAGCCAGCAACCAAACCATGCCCCAATAAATTAGATTTTTACATTTTTTTTATTGGATGTGTTTTATAGTAGAAAGTGATATACAGTATATATATTTTTTTCAAAATTGTCGGTCTTGTTTGTTTATAGCACAAAAAATAAAAACCGCAAAAGTGATCAAATACCACCTAAAGAAATCTCTATTTGTGGGAAAAAAAGGACATACATTTTTTTTGGGTACAGTGTTGCACAACCGCGCAATTGGCTGTTAAAGCAAGGCAATGCCGTATCACGAAAAATGGCCCGGTCATGAAGGGGGGCAAATCTTTCTAGAAAAAAAAGTGTTTGCTTTTAATGGCTCATTTACACTTGTGTGTTGCTGCATGTTGCTCCAATGCAGAGCTCTATGTGTGGTTCACTGCATTGCCACTCATTGTGAATGGCACCCAAACACACTATACAGCCTAAGCCAATACACAATGGACTGCTGCACCCCATACTGCACATACAAAGAGGTGTGCTACCTTGTAATAAAGGGTCATATGCATTTTTTTGTTCTTTGAAGCATTGGCAGCCCATTTATAATAACACAATGAATGTTAACACACAGTGCAACACCCAAGCGCACAACAAGGGAATGCAGACCTAAGTGATTTAACTTCAATCTATTACCCTATTACCTTACCTAAAGTGGTTGTTAAGCCACTATCTGATCTTTATACTTTTTTCTCAGAAAATAGGTGCAGGAAGTCAACCACAACCCCCTAAAACCCCCCTCCCCCACACACACTTTCCAAACCCCATCAAATAGTGGGTGTGGTCAAATTTCACTAACAGTGGGAGGGTATTAAAGGGGCATTAAATACCCCCATGAACAGCTTAACCATCTTCCACATGTCTTACTTTTGTTAGATAAGAACATGTGTCCTAGTCAGGGCCGGACTTACCATTGGGCTTGACTTGGCTCAAGCCCATGGGCCCCAGCCAATAGGGGGCCCCGCGGGCCCCACCCATTTGGAAAGCCACCGAGAGCGGCTGAAAGCCGCCGAAAACCACCGAAAGCCGCCGAAAGCGGCCGAAAGCAGCCGAGATACACAGGACATCCGGCTATGTATCTCGGCAGCGCCATTTTTAAATTGAAAGGCTGCAATGACACTGGGGCAAGGCTACACTGACAAGGCTGCACTGACAAGGCTGCAGATGGACACTGATAAGTCTGCATTGATGGGTATTTAAATGTAAGATTTTTTCCATAAACTTCCCTCCTAAAAGTTTTTTTCCTTAAAACTCCCTCCTAAACTTGGGGTGCGTGTTATACGCCGATAAATACGGTAATTATCATTTTATCAATTTTTATTGCTTTTATTAATCGTGGACCCAGGACGAATATCAGTACAGTATCCCCCACTTATACGCTTATATATTATCTACTTTTGTGAGTAGCCATTTGGCTGTTTTGTCCTGTCCAATTAAACAGAAGTTCTTTAATACTGCGCTGAGTCTGGCGCACCTTGTCCTTTTCTATTTCTGTTTTATAGAGCTGTGCATATGTATAGAAGGGTAGGGCCCGAAAGTGACTCAAGCCCAGGGGAACCCACCACCCTAAGTCCTGCCCTGGTCCTAGTGTCTGTGCTTTATTAAAAAAAAGGCTGATTTCTACCTGTTTTCACAGCACCTTCCAACGATCACGAAACTCCCGGCTCTCTCCTCTGCCCGTCTGGCAGCTCCAGCGGGTGGGGCTGAGATTCCCCCAATGATGTCAGGCGAGCAGGAGAGAGCTGGGAGTTACGTGAGTGCTGGAAGGCGAAAACAGGTAGAAATTTGCTTTTTTATTTATAAAGCACAGACACTAGGACACCTGTTTTTATCTAACAGAGGGGATGATATAAAGATGGGATAGTGGCTTAACAACCACTTTAAGTAAGGTAATAGGGTAATAGATTGAAGTTAGATCACCTACAGTAGGTCTGCATTCCCTTGTTGTGAGCTTGGGTGTTGCACTGTGTGTTACCATTCATTGTGTTCTTATAAATGGGCTGCCAATGCTTTAAAGAACAAAAACATGCATATGACCCTTTATTACGAGGTAGCACACCTCTTTGTATGTGCAGTAAGACACATGCTGTTATCTAACAGAGGGGATGGTATAAAGATCAGATAGTTTTGTAGCAGTGGGGAGGGAAGCAGAGCGGTGCTAGTGAGAGCTGACAAACAGGGAGGAGGCAGAGGGAGACACAGGAGAGCTGCAGATAGCAGGCTGCGGATGATGGAGGCAGGTAAACTGACCACAGTGTTAGGGCTCAGCAGATATAATAAACTGTGGTCAGTTTACATAGGGGGAGGGTATAGCCAGGCAGGATCAGCCAGGTATTTCAAGTGATACAGGGGGGGCAAATTACACAGCACATGCTTTAAGGGAGCAGGATCCATTTTTTTTTAGGTTAACAAACACTTTAATTACATTTAGCCATGAAGCTGCCTGCACCGCACTATGAGTTTTATTTAGCATTTAACAGGTATCTGTTTTAATTTTGTTAATGAACTGTTATTAAACCCTTGTAAAGAAAGAAAAAAACATCTTATATACTTCCTAGCAGTGGCGTCGCTAGGGGGTGGCTTTTGGGGCTATAGCCCCGAATCTGGGGCCCATAGCCCCGAGTCTCTGCAGGGGTCCCCAAGGGGAGGGGAGGTTCTCTGAGGACCCTGATGTAAGTTGGGGCTCTCTGGGGACCCTGATGCAAGGGGGAGGGTCTCTGGGGACCCTGATTTTAAGGGGGAGGCTCTCTGGGGACCCTGATTTAAAGGGGGGGCTCTCTGGGGACCCTAATGTAAGGGGGCTCTCTGGGAACCCTGATGTAAGTGGGGGGCTTTCTGGGGACCCTGATGTAAGAAGGAGGCTCTCTGGGGACCTTAATGCAAGAGGGGGGCTCTCTGGGGAGCCTGATGTAAGTGGGGGGCTTTCTGGGGACCCTGATGTAAGGGGGGGCTCTCTGGGGACCCTGATGTAAGTGGGGGGCTTTCTGGGGACCCTGATGTAAGTGGGGGGCTTTCTGGGGACCCTGATGTAAGTGGGGGGCTCTCTGGGGATATATACACACACATATGTATATTACTGTGTATGCCCGCCCAAGCGTATCTCTTTCTTTACTATGCTGCTATGGGCTCTAGCCCCAGATCTTTTGTAGACTTAGCAATGCCCCTGCTTCCTAGCTGTCCCCTTTTCCTCTGTTGACTGTCATTTCTAAATAATGTAAGACCATGGACATGTAGTCCCTGAACATGAGGCAATGGATCTTTCATTGATGTAAACAGTGCATGCTCAGATGATAAGGATTGATCATGGAGGTAATCATATTGAAAAGTGAGTGTTTTGGGACAAATGGGAAGAAATGCCTTATAGTTACACTTTGTTTGGTGGACATACAGTAAAGGAGAAAGTAAATGTTGCAGGGAGGGTTTTTATATCACTTTAAGCTACAAAGATTATTTATTGTAGACAATTCAGAGAAAATGTCATGCTTACACGGGCAAGAGACCTGCTTGTAGTTGCAGAAGGATATCCAACATGTAAAGAGCTGCTGTCCTCCAAATAAGATGTTTTTATACCTGTTTAAGACATACAGAGATGGCAGAATAATAATATATCTTCCATTAAAAATAACCAATCATGTACACACAATCTTTAGACAAGACTAATTACGGTAAAAAAACCTTCAAATTATAGGCAAGCATTTAGGAATCTATTACTCTTTTTCATGCTAAAGTACATCACACAAAAGACCCTACAAATCACCGGCCACAAAAAGGGTGACACTTGTTTTTTGCTCCTGTTTAGAGCAAATTTCTATAAAATGATCATTTATTCTTATTTGATGGAACAGATGGTAGTACATATGGGTGCATTTATTTGGAGACTAAGGTGAAAACTGTTAAAAATGTACATCATTGCTGTTTCTTTTGTATAAAGCACATTCTGATCTTATCCAAACAAAAATAGGTTCTTATGTCTATGGACGATTTATTTCAAAATGTCTTTAACCGCTTGCCGACCAGCCGCCGTCATTAGGCTGGGTTCACACTGCTGCGGTGCCTGACATCGCATGTGATTCGCAGCGCACTGCTGTTCACATCACATGCGATGTCTGTGCTGTGCGATATCAGCCATACAGATAGTATGGCTGATATCGCACCGCATTCGGTCCAAACTCGCACAGGACCCTTTTTTTTGTTCGGACCAAAAGTGGATCGCATGGGTGTTCACACCTATGCAATCCGAAAATGTCCGATTTTTCAGTTCGCATTGCGATATGCGGGCTAAACTGGGGGTGTCATTAACATTGTATGACACTCCCCAGCAGTTCGCATATGGCAGTGTGAACTGCCGTGCGAGCTGGTGCGATGCGGGAACCCGCAGTAAATTCGCTGCGTTCCCGCACCGCAGGAGTGTGAACCCAGCCTTATACTGTGGCAGATTAAGGCTGGGTTCACACTGCTGCGGTGCGGGAACGCAGCGAATTTACTGCGGGTGTGAACACCCATGCGATCCGATTTTGGTCCGAACAAAAAAAAGGGTCCTGTGCGAGTTTGGACCGAATGCGGTGCGATATCAGCCATACTATCTGTATGGCTGATATCGCACAGCACAGACATCGCATGTGATGTGAACAGCAGTGCGCTGCGAATCACATGCGATGTCAGGCACCGCAGCAGTGTGAACCCAGCCTTTAGCAGAAGAGATCAGGGTGGCTGTAAAGCTGCTTGATTATTTTTACAGGCATCAGTATCCACACCCTCCATGATTCCCAAGCTACTCCTCTTGAAAGCCTGTGACTGAGGATTAGCATTAGGTCATGTTTAACTTCAATCCTGCCTGTGTACAATTTGACAAAACACCAAACAAACTGGGCATATCTGGGCAGTTCGCTCACCTGAATTCCTGGCTACTAGAATGCAAACAAAGCAGTCAGGGATTATGGGCGATGTTATTGACCAAACAGGATAATGACCATACTTGGTCAATGGTGTCACCCAGGATCCCCAGACATGTTTTTTACTTTCCGGTAGCATTGGAGACCTGTCATTTGCAATTGGAGTAACACTGGAGAAGCATGACCGTGTTGCAGGTCACCATGATGGCATCATTGTCAGACAGTGAGCCATTCGTATTGATGTTGGAAATACTTCATTGGATGATAGAATTTATGATAGATTTACATAAGGGGCTTTTGTTTACATTTTATTTAAGGATTTTGTTACAGTGTGAGTATCTATATATGGTTTAACTCTTTGTGCGAACGGGTAACCCTGTACTCATTCCTCTGGGGAGGTAGGACACATGGGGGGAGACTTATTAAAAAGGGGGGTTTGCAATTCCTATAAGTCCCCCTCCCCCACAAACCCCCACATCCTCTTGGAACATCAAATGTTGGTAAGAGGCCCTTTTCCCTCCACTTGTAAACAAGGTGCCATGCAATAGGGGGGAAGCCTCACCACAAATCCCAACAAGTACCCCCAAATGTTGAAAGGTATGGTTCAGGAGGGGTACTGCATTGTTACTGCATATATGGATAAGGGCCTGGTTGGAATTTGAAGGGGAGTCCCATGCCTAATTTTTTTTTTTAAAGACCAGTAACTTCCTTACCAGGCCATATTTTTACGATACGGCACTGCGTTATTTTAACTGACAATTTTGCGGTCATGTGATACTGTACCCAAATAAGTTTTTGCCTTTTTTCCCAGAAATAGAGCTTTTTATTGGTGGTATTTGATCACCTTTGCGTTTTTTATTTTTTGCGCTATAAACAAAAGAAAAACAACAATTTTGAAACAGCAATATTTTGTACTTACTGCTATAAAACACATCCAATAAAAATTTTAAAAAAAAATCGAATTTCTTAATAAATTTAGGCCAATATGTATTCTGCTACATATTTTTGGTAAAAAGCATCTACAAACGATGGGATATTTTTTATTTGTTTCGTTATTTTTTTTACTAGTAATGGTGGTGATCAGCGACTTATAGTGGGACTGCAATATTGCAGCGGACAATACGAACACCAAACTGACACTTTTGACACTTTGTGGGGACCAGTGACACTAATACAGTGATCAGTGCTAAAACTATGCACTGTCACTGTACTAATGACACTGGCTGGAAAGCTGTTAACATCAGGGGCAATCAAAGGGTTAAATGTGTGCCTAGGTTGTGCTTACTCACTGTGGGGGAGGTGCTTTGACTAGGGGAAGGAAAAGATTTGTGTTCCTGCTTTCCATGCCTTCCCTTCTGACAGAATGACAATCTGCCTTGTTTACATAGGCAGATTGTCGTTCTGCCTGTGTCCTGTGTAATCATCAGGTGCCTGCGGACATCGAGTCCACGGTACCCACCGCTGGGTCACTGGTGGCGCGTGCACCCAAGACTCTACCTACGTGATGTGGCACAAAGAGGCAGACCTGCTGCAGTAAATGTACGGTGGGCAGTCCACACTTTTTGAGTCATGCAGCTTGGGTTGCCAGCAGGGGTGGGCCAAACACCCCCTTGTTCAGTTCGCAGCAGAACTCCCGAACAGAGGAAATGTTCTAACCCGAACGGGGAACCCCATTGAAGACTATGGGAGCCGAACAGGAAAAAATCAAGTGTTAATTTTGAAGGCTTATATGTAAGTAATTGGCCATACAAGGGGTATGTGGGAGTGAGTACTGCCCTGGGAGACATGTATCAATAAAAAAAAAAAAAACAATAGTTTTTTTCAGGAGCAGTGATTTTAATGATACTTAAAGTGCAACAATGAAAAATTCCTTTAAATATTGTGCCTGGAGGCTCCCCTTAATGTACTCCATTCCTTAACATCCAGCTTACACTGCGCCCTGATTGGGCAAAGCTTTGCCCAATCAGGGCACAGAATGCACTGTGCAGCGCTCAGTGCATTGCAGGGTGTTCCTTGCGGCGATCTCCCAGAGAAGACCCTGCAAATTCAGGTGTTTGGCGAATGGCCGGACAGGCAAATGTTCGACCTGAACATTGCTGAACCCTGCTCGGGATGGACTGTTCGCCCATCCCTAGTTGCCAGGAAAGGGATGGCAGTGATTGTGCACCTCCTGAGCCATACCAGGAAACATGCTTACAACACTGGAATGGTACCTTGCAAAAAGGGCAGCAATGCATCCCCTTTGCAAGGCACCTTATCACACGTTGAGAGATCAGGGCCTCTTTTCCACATCTAATGCCCCAAGAGGACGTGGGGGGGGGGGGGGGCAGAATGTACATGTCTAGGAGGCAGCTATATACCTAAAAGCAGATTGTGCAACACAGATATGCCACACATGGAGTGAGAGGAATAATTCTAGTGACGGCATTTTCTGTATAGTTACCTCTGAATTGAGGACCTCTAGAGAAGTTGTCTCCCATGGACAATTTTGGGTATAGTAGTCTGACATAAGAAGTATTTATTTACTTAACTTCACCTTTTATATTTTACAAAAAAATGGGGATTACTTGTTTGGTTTTTTTGGTTAAACTATAGGAATAGATCCTCTTTTTTTAAAGAAAAATATAATATTTTGGGGGTTATCTGTATTCTTCAGATCAAAAATTCACTTAACATGGATGTAATAAAAGGTTCTTGTAGTTAAAAAGATTAATTCTCAGTTCTAAATTCCTCAATTCTAAGATGTTTTTTTTTTTGTTAACCAGACCTTGTTAGAATACAAAATCACCCCGCACTGCATTACTAACATTCTCTCCAGCTCTTCTCCCTGCAGTACATCTTCTCTGCCACTAGATGGTGCAATTTTTTTTAAATTGAATGGTGTCCAGAGTCAGTCAACCAATTTCCTGTGAGCCTAGACCAGTGATGGCGAGCCTTGGCACCCCAGATGTTTTGGAAGTACATTTCCCATGATGCTCAACTACACTGCAGGAGAATGCATGAGCGTCATGGGAAATGTAGTTCCAAAACATCTGGGGTGCTGAGGTTCGCCATCACTGGCCTAGGACATCAACAAGTCTGCTCATTGGGCTGCTTTCAACTCACAGGCTGCTGCCATGTATTTATGTGAAGCTATTCTCTGATGCATTTATGGGTCACACACTGTTGAGGACATGAGAGGATAAAACCCAATGACATTACTGGACTTGGGTTTTAAATGTATAAAGCATTTCTGTCTTCTGTCACTTGCATCTGATTCTAACCTAGGTTTTGGGCATCTCCAACCCTTTGTAACATCAACATTTCATGGTGAAGCATCACCTGAGCTTAAATTGTACATCCAGCCAAAATGTTTTTCCTATTTTTGGATATATAAAGGACATCTTCCAATGGGGAGACCTGTTCTGAAGACAACTGCATACGAGGGCAATTCCCTTTACCTTGTAGAAATCTCTTCTCACTTCCTGTTGCATCTCCGGGACAGGAAAAGAAGGGAAATCACCTCAATAGGACACACACAGCATAAATCCCAAACAAACACACAACCAATGAAGTCAGATTAAAGTTAGAAATTTTGATCTGCATACTTGTTTTCACTTAGGGATTCAAGATGTATTAAAATAATTGAAACACAATGACTGCAACCAATGTGAAGCTAATGTACCCATTCTTATATCACATTTGGTTGTTATACTAGCCTGTAATATTCTTTAGGCCAACTTCAAACCTTCACAGTGCAGTTATGTCCATGTTACCACACCTTTTACAGCCACACAAGGTACCACACCATGCAGGTGTTAGTGTCTTGCAATGGCATTCATTTTGAATGGCACCCCAAAACATTTAAACAATGCACCCATGTTACAGTACATCTTAACACATGTTAATGACTCCTGCCTTGTGATCCACTCAGTTGAAAAAAATGTTGCAAATGCATTTTCAGGTCCATGTTGGACCCATTCAAATGAATTGGCCACCTTACTTCATAGCATGTAGATAAAGTAACATAACACATTAAAAAGAGCACAGATGCAAATGGATATTTTGCTTATCATTTGTTCTTTGTTTCCTCTAAAATCATAAAACTTTACATTTGTACAGCACATGGTGGGTGCACCAAGGGGCACAAGACAGGACAGAGGAAAGCATTTTTTACTTGAACTTGAATTTTTATTTATTTTTTTAAGAGGACCTGTTTTTGATTTAACTGATATTTTATTCAAAAATAAACTTTACCTTTTGAAAGAACTGCAAAGAAATTTTTTTTTTTCCCAATAGCAGCCTCATATTTATGAGTTTGAGGAACAAGAATGACTGAGAAGCACATACGATACAGTTGGGGATAGTTCTGTAGGATTCTCTCTTCCATCTTCTTGCCAATATCATCCAAACCATCAAGCAATACCAGAACCCTCTCCCTGTCTACGAGAATAGAAAAAAATATCAGGATACCGCTCAAATGATTTTTATATTTCAGAATATTTTTCCAATCTGTTATAGTCCAGTCAAGGCTGGCTATTACCTGAAAAATCATAAAAAAATAAGGTCTTGTTTTGTATTTGAGACATTTTGTCTACAAGTTTTAGAAAAGGGGGGAGGGGAAGAGTGGGAGTTGGAGACAGAGAGAGAAAAGCCTCGTACACACGATCAGATTTTCTGAGGGGAATTGTGTGTTGACAGACTGTTGGTGGAAAATCCTACCGTGTGTACGCTCCACCGGACAATTGTTGTTGGATTTTCCGTGGACAAATGTTAGATGGCAGGCTTTAAAATGTTCCTGTTTCCGATCTGTTGTCCGATTTTCCAATCATGTGTACACAAGTCCGTCACACAAAAGTACAAAGTACAAACACGCATGCTCGGAATCAATGCTCACCAAACACAACATTAGCAGAAGGGGCCCAAAGGATGGTGCTAAGGAGCTGAAAAACCACGTAGTACTTCACTATGTTCGTGTTTGTTGGCCGACAATTGTGTGCAGTTTGTATGCAAGACAAGTTCCTGGCCAATGCCCTTCGGACAAAAGTCTGACGCCTTACCTGCAGAAAATCTGATCGTGTGTACGAGGCTTAAGACAAAGATGATTTCGTTAATAAGCGATAGGTGTTAGCTCAATAAGAATTTAAGTTACCTAAAATTTTACTCAGATAATCCAGTTCATTAAACTCTACATTTATATCGGTGTCTTTAACCCATCGTTGAATGTTGACATGATGGACAATTACGGAACATCTCCTTAGCTGATTATTCCAGGAAGGGTTGTTGGAGATGGGAAGATATCGTACTTTGGAGATGAAACTATTAAATTCCCATATGAGAAAGTTCTTCAGCCATATGATGTCATTCTCTGGGGCTCTGGATGTGATCCCAACCACAATCCGGTTCATGCTGGAAAAATACATTCATAATTTCAACAATGTATAGATTTTCAAAACATTCTACAACAACATACAGTTCTTGAGTCTGAAAGAAAATCAACATTGACATACATATCTGGCTTCATTAGTACAATAGTTAAATAGTACAAGGTGTGGTATGTATACATATTAGTCGTTACTTTTTTTTTATAGGAACAAAACTGTGGCACCATGTAAATAATCTGATTATGTTTATGTTTTTGTCTTCTCTGGCCTCCTTTCACTCCTCATCGACATCCTAAATAATGTTTTAAAGGGGGGGTGCTAAAAAATAGCATGGGGTGGGCACTGCCTTGAGGAACATGTACCAATGCAAAAAAATTATAAATAATTACATAAATAAATTCCACTCAGCCAGGAGCAGTTATTATTTTTTCTTAAGAATGCCTAAATGCTTAAAGAGAAATGGCATGCCTAGGTGTTGTCCTAATCCTGCCTGTGAATGGGGTATCTCTATGATTCACAGAAAGTGCTGCAGCAGATCTGACATTTACAAAGGGAAAAGTGTTAAAAATTATTGTAAAGCTTTTTTTATTTAAAAAAAAAATATTAAAAAAATGAACATGTCATACTTACCTGTTCTGTGTAACGGTTTGATCCCCCTTTTCTAGTGTCCCCTGATGGAGCTCTCAGCTCCTCCTCCCTTCTGAGTACCCCCATAGCATAGCAATTTGCTTGCTATAAGGGCACTCGTGTATGCTCAATCCCGAGCTAGGTTGTGTGTGTCAATTGACACACATAGCATGGCTTGGCCCCACCCTCTGCTCCCTCCTCACAGGATTTGCTAAAAGCAGCAGGAGCCATTGGTTCTCTCTGAGACTGTGAGGAGTGAGCAAAGCCGATGCCCTCAGGCACAGCAATGGATCGAGATTGGGCTCAGGTAAATATTTAGGCGAGGCGGAGCTCATACTGGAAGATTCTTTTACATTAATGCAGAGAATGCATTTAGAAACCTGCAAACAAAGCTTGTGATGTCCGCGATGTCCCCGCTGGTGGCCGCATCCATCTTCACCCCTCTTCCTTCCGGGGCTGTGGACTCCGACTCTGTGACTGACCGGAGTCGCGTGATGTCACTCCCATGCGCATGCACATGGGAGCCGCCAGTCACGGCACAGTCCCCTTAGAAATGGCACGATTGTGCCCTTTCCTCCGTGCGCATGGAGTGCAGGTTTAGGAGATATTTTTAATACCTACAGGTAAGCCTTATTATAGGCTTACCTGTAGGGAAAATTGGTTTACATCCACTTTAATCTGGGCATTTAGTCTGGCTTTCCAAGAAAGGAGGAGGTGTTCCACCTATGGAAAAAAAAAAAACAGATGACTCAGGGAAGAAAGGGCATAGTGTTAGTATCATAGTGACATCCTTGACCAAGGATGACCATGGCTATATTTGAGTAGGGATGTCACTGTTATCCCAGCTCCTTTGCTTATGGGGTCAAAGATTCCCAGACATGTAAGGCAAAGTTCCAGTGATATCAGTGGTTCTTAGAGATACAAGCATCCACGGTTTCCTTAGGAACCAGTGACAGCAGGAAACTGTCATATATAGATGTCAGGCCCAGACTGGGACAAAAAAAATAGGCCTGGGCATTTTAGACTGGGCAGCCCATACCAAGGGCAGACTAACAACTCATGGGGCCCCTAGGCAATAGGAGATCATGGGCCCCCTGTGTCCCCACCCACACTCAAGCCCCACCCACACACAGCCCCTCCTACATATTGCAGCTAATCATTTAAATATCAACTGCAGCATAGCCTGCTGGAAGTTCCAGGCTTCTTTCCGTAGAAGCTGCTGGGCACTTCCAGGTTTAAAGATGGCTGTTTCGCAGCAGCCATCTTTATGATGCAAACAGGGGAGTTTTATGAAAGCAGTGGGCCTGTGTGCAAGATTATAAGAAAAGTTGGGCGAACAGTTCAACCTAAGCATGAGTTTGGGCTGAACTTTGTCTGTTTGCCCGTCCGATGAACACCTGAACTATTATGTTGTTTGTTTGGCCCGCCGAACGACCACAATGCACTGCACCGCAGCACAGTGCATTGGAAGCCCTGATTGGCTGAAGCAATGAAAGCTTTGGCCAGTCAGGGAACACAGAACTCTCAGAGCCATGATTGGACACTCTGATGATGACTCTATCCAATCATGGCTTATTGCTCTTAGTCCCACCCCCCAAAATATTCTCCACATAGCGGCCATTTGCAGTGTGATATTGGCATGGATAGAGAAAGAAAGGGGCTTTGTTCAGTGTTACTAGAGAGTTAGTGTGCTATTGTCAGTGTAGAATATCCATTTAGTGTGAATCTATTTATAGTGCTGTGTGAGTGTGGTGTGTGTGACCATTCATTTTTACTTTAGTGTCATTTTATTTTGTCAGGGCAGGTTTCCTGCAGTATATTTCAGTGTGTTATGGCACATTTACTGCAGTATATTGCAGTGCATTAGTGCATGTTTAACGCAGTATATTTCAGTGCGTTATTGCAGATTTACCACAGTATATTGCAGTGTATTAGAGCACATTTTATGCAGTATACAGTGGGGCAAAAAAGTATTTAGCCAGCCACCAATTGTGCAAGTTCTCCAACTTAAAAAGATGAGAGAGGCCTGTAATTGTCACCATAGGTATACCTCAACTATGAGAGACAAAATGTGGAAACGAATCCAGACAATCACATTGTTTGTTTTTGAAAGAATTTATTTGCAAATTATGGTGGAAAATAAGTATTTGGTCACCTACAAACAAGCAAGATTTCTGGCTCTCACAGACCTGTATCTTCTTCTTTAAGAGGCTCCTCTGTCCTCCACTCATTACCTGTATTAATGGCACCTGTTTGAACTTGTTATCAGTATAAAAGACACCTGTCCACAACCTCAAACAGTCACACTCCAAACTCCACTATGGTGAAGACCAAAGAGCTGTCGAAGGACACCAGAAACAAAATTGTAGACCTGCACCAGGCTGGGAAGACTGAATCTGAAATAGTCAAGCAGCTTGGTGTGAAGAAATCAACTGTGGGAGCAATAATTAGAAAATGGAAGACATACAAGACCACTGATAATCTCCCTCGATCTGGGGCTCCGCGCAAGATCTCACCCCGTGGGGTCAAAATGATCCAAAGAACGGTGACCAAAAATCCCAGAACCACACGGGGGGGACCTATTGAATGACCTGCAGAGAGCTGGGACCAACGTAACAAAGGCTACCATCAGTAACACACTACGCCGACAGGGACTCAGATTCTGCAGTGCCAGACGTGTCCCCCTGCTTAAGCCAGTACATGTCCGGGCCCATCTGAGGTTTGCTAGAGAGCATTTGGATGATCCAGAAGAGGATTGGAATATGTCATATGGTCAGATGAAACCTAAGTAGAACTGTTTGGTAGAAACAGCTCGTCGTGTTTGGAGGAGAAAGAATGCCGAGTTGCAACCAAAGAACACCATACCTACTGTGAAGCATGGGGATGGCAACATCATGCTTTGGGGCTGTTTCTCTGCAAAGGGAACAGGATGACTGATCTGTGTACATGAAAGAATGAATGGGGCCATGTATCGTGAGATTTTGAGTGCAAACCTCCTCCCATCAGCAAGGGCATTGAAGATGAAACATGGCTGGGTCTTTCAGCATGACAATGATCCCAAACACACTGCCCGGGCAATGAAGGAGTGGCTTCGTAAGAAGCATTTCAAGGTCCTGGAGTGGCCTAGCCAGTCTCCAGATCTCAACTCCATAGAAAACCTTTGGAGGGAGTTGGAAGTCTGTGTTTCCCAGCGACAGCCCCAAAACATCACTGCTCTAGAGGAGATCTGCATGGAGGAATGGGCCAACATACCAGCAACAGTGTGTGACAACCTTGTGAAGACTTACAGAAAACGTTTGACCTCTGTCATTGCCAAGAAAGGATATATAACAAAGTATTGAGATGAACTTTTGATATTGACAAAATACTTATTTTGCACCATAATTTGCAAATAAATTCATTCAAAAATCAGACAATGTGATTGTCTGGATTTGTTTCCACATTTTGTCTCTCATAGTTGAGGTATACCTATGATGACAATTACAGGCCTCTCTCATCTTTTTAAGTGGGAGAACTTACACAATTGGTGGTGACTAAATACTTTTTTACCCCACTGTATTTCAGTGTGTTGGTGCATGTTTCCTGAAAAATATTGCAGTGTGTTACTGCACATTTAACACAGTATACTTCAAAGCATTATTGCAGGTTTACCGCAGTAGATTGTGGTGTGTTATGCACGTTTAACACAGTATATTTTAATGCGTTGGTGCACGTTTACTGCAGTATATTTTGGTGCATTACTGCATGTTTAACGCAGTATATTACAGTGCATTATGGCAGGTTTACCGCCGTATATTGCAGTGCGTTGTTTTACTTTTAATGCAGTATATTACAGTGTGTCAGTGCAGTTTTACTGCAGTATAATGTAGTGTGTCGGTGGAGTGTGTCTGCGTAGTGAGTACTCAAGTTAAAGTGCACCAAACCCCCCCCCTCCTCCTCTTCTTCTTTCCCCCCTCCACCCCTCCCCACCCTCTTCTCACTCACACTACCCGTCTCCCCACCCCATCCCCCCTCTTATTCTGGAGCCCTTCCACCACTACCTCCAGATGTAGAACACATATATGTATATGCTTTGAATTTACTTACTATACCACTGTTATAAGTTGTCTCTTTTACCACCCATCGTTATGCTCTAGTTGAAACATCAGCCAAGTTTTCACATGTAACGCAAACTTTTGTACTTGAAAATGTATTAAAGAATAATGAAATAAAGTGCACCAAACACCACTTTCCATTGATCAAAATGCATCCACGTACACATTTCCACATCTCTATTACATTTTGTTAATAAGCACCCCCCATGTCTGGGAGGCGAACAAGGAGAGGCAAACATTCCCGTGGCACTGAGGGGCCAGCAGTCTCTGTGTCCACAGACAAAGTTGGACGTGGTCAGTCCTCAGGCAGGGCATAATTTCCTCTGTTTAGTGATGTTGCCCAAGCCATCCAGCCACAGCATGCAGAGGAGGTGGTGGCCTGGATTACTAAACCATCCTCATCATCCTCATCCTCTGTTACCCAACCAGAGACTAGTGCGCAGTCCCCTGCAGCTGCCAGAGTGGCTTATTCTGCCTCCTTGTTCACAGCTATTCCTGCCATAGCCCCAGCATCAGGCATGGAGGAGTCAGCTGGGTTATTTGAACACAGCGTCAGCCACTTGCTCCTTGACAAAGCACAGCCATTACTTGATTCAGATCCTGGTTCTGAGGTTGAGGTTCTACAGAGAGGGCAGAACACTGATAAACAACAAATTGGCAGTCATGTTTTCCCAGCAACAGTGTATTGCCAAGTTGGCTCCAGTGATGAAAGGGATGATGATGATGAGGTCACTGACGTGACTTGGGTGCCAGATAGAGCAGAGGAGGAAAGTAAGGGTAAGGCACATCCCCAATGATGTAGCCATAATGGAAGAGTAGAGAGCAGCCAGCCTATTCTATAAGATTGTGGAGCTGTTATCTCCTGACCCACTTCCCACAGCCCAGCTGTCTGGGCGTTCTTTAGCACATGTGCAGTCGATTGCACTGTTGCAATTTGCAAACTTTGCCTCAAGCAAATCAAGTGTGGCAAAAACACAAGCCATTTGAGTATCACATGCTTGAAAAGGCATTTAACCCCCCACCACTCAGCCCACTGGCAAGAGCACCTGAAAGCTACACAAAAAGGACGCAATTCTGCTCCTCCTCCTTACTCACCTCAGTCTGCCCCCCGCTATACCTCATGGCCTCTCAGCAGCCTCCACTGACAGGGATGATGGTATAGCGCAGGGTGTGACAGGTCCCTGCAGCATATCTGCCAGTAGCACACCACCAGCTGTAGACTATAGCAGACAAATTTCTCTGCTGCAGTGAAACCCCCCCCACAAAAATACAGTCACTTCCACCCACTTGCCCAGCATCTAATATCAAGCTTGTTAAAGCTGCTGGCTTTACATCTCCTGCCTTTCCATCTAGTGGATTCTGCCCCTTCTGTGATTTTGCATAATGTGTTTACCACAATGGCAGGTTCCGTGTTCCACCTAAGGCCATTTCAGCTCTCTACCATCACTTGGAAGGCAATGTTGTTGTATTGTTGGGCAAGGCAGTCAGCCACAAAGTCCACGTTACTGCTAACATGTGGTCCAGCAAGCATGGTCAGGGATGCTATATTTCATTCACAACACACTGGGTAACTCTGCTTGTAACTCGGAAGGATGCAGGAAAGGGTCACTGCTGCAGCTTGTTGTGCCGCCACGTCTCCATACAGCTACTGGTGATGATGGAAGATTTGTCAGCTCCACCCCCTCCTTCTCCTCCTCCTTCATGCCCTCTGCTAAATTGTCCTATGAACCACCCTAAGTGTTTAAGGGGCTATTCCATGAGTCAGGCTAAAAGGTGCCATGCAGTGCTTCAGCTAGTGTGTCTAGGGGGCAGGAGCCACACCGAGATACTGGCAGCTGTGCAGGGGCAGGCCCAGAAGTGGTTCGTGCCATGCTAGCTGGAGCCAGGAATGGTGGTGTGTGATAATGGCACAAACCTCCTGTCCGCCCTTAGACAGGGAACATTGACACATGTGCCATGCCTGGCACATGTCCTCAATTTGGTGCAGCATTTCTTAAGCAGGTATCCAGGATTGGAAGATCTGCTAAAGTAGACCAGAAGAGTCTGCAGCCATTTCAGGTGGTCATACACAGCCAGTCCTCGGTTGCCTGAAATTCAGCGGGAATTCCACCTGCCCATAAACTGCCTGATTTGTGACATGCCCACAAGGTAGAACTCAACTTTGACAATGACGCAGCGGCTGCACATGCAGCAGAGGGCCGTCAATGAGTACCCGTGTGAGTATGGCGTAACAACAGGCTCAGGCCGGCTCGGCTTTTTTTCCCCACGCCAATGGCTGCTGATAAAGAATGCATGTACTGTACTCTCCCCATTTGAGGAGGCCACAAGGATGGTGAGCTGTGACAAAGTATGCATCAGTGACACAATCCCTGTTGTGTTCCTGCTGGAGCAGACTCTGCCTGGCATTATGGACAGGGCACTTGAGACAGAGCAATGGGAAGAAGAGGAGGACTTCCTTTGCTTTCAAGGCCCCCTTTATGCAGACACCATTCTTGCCACATCACAGAACACAAGAGGAGAGGGAGGAGGACGATTCTGGCAGTTTTGGAGGCATTGAAGCAGGAGAAGACATATATCAACCCTTTACAATAGAAAGTGTAACTGAGCTGATCTTAAAAAATATCTTACTACAAAACACGTAAACAAATATGTGATACCTCAAAAATTATTGTTGCATAAAACTAATTTTCCTTAGTATATATATATATAGTGATACCTAAAAAGTAAAGAATGATAATAATAATAATAATAATAATAATAGTGTATTCAATAGATAAACAGTCCCATTGATCCTCTGTACAAATTGATCATCAAAATCCCACGTGCACAAATTCACATCCGTGACTGGAAAGAACTTTTCAACAATTCGTGAGACACCCCCACCTTCTGAAATGGGCACTCACCAGAAATAAGTAAAAAATGCGCCATTGGTTTATGCTGGGTTAACCACTCCACTCTATGTTTGAAGATTCCCAAATTGGTTGCCAACGGTTACTCCTTATATCTACACATTAATCTTGATATCTCATGGAAATCAGACAACCATCATTGCGCAACATGTTTAAAATTTATTTAGGACAGTAAAATAGGTATATAATGGTACACTCACAAGTAAAGTGCCTTTAGACCGACACTGAGGTTTGTTTTAGAGCTAGCTAGCGCAGTTTCCAAAATCTCCCTCCGTAAATTTGAATTTCTCCAACTTTGATCTACTTTATCCAAAGTGTAGAATTTCAAGTGTCATGGATCTCTATTGTGCATGTTCCTAAAATATTTTGAGACACTATGGTGTCTAAACCCCTTCTTTATGTTTCTAATATGTTCCCCTATTCTAGTGGAGAGTTGTCTCATTTTTACCCCTACGTAC
The DNA here is from genome assembly GCA_037952925.1 of Lithobates clamitans. Lineage (NCBI taxonomy): Eukaryota > Metazoa > Chordata > Amphibia > Anura > Ranidae > Lithobates > Lithobates clamitans. The sequence continues at coordinate 69,664 of JBBGZY010001996.1, read as the reverse complement.
TGCAATCCACAACTGCATTCCAGACAGTATGTAAGTAATGTGGGTACTGCAGCAAGTGATGAGTTTTTTAATACTATATTTCAACTTTGTTGTATTGGAATTCTGTAGTTTTTCTTGTTCCTTTATTAGTGGTTCTACAGGGTTTACATTTCCCACACCTATAGAACCCCTTGTGATCAAAGAAGTTTTTTGGGGGGTCAGGTATGTTTTTCACAATGCCATCTCTGATTCTTCTCGCCTTTCTGTAAATAAATGTGGGTTTGGGTGGTAAATTTTGCTTAAATGGAGGTCATTACAAATAATTGACCAATTTCTTCTAACAATTCCCTCTAGCTCTCTATATTCCATGTTAAATCCTGTCAAAAATGGCACATCACTGATTTCAGTTCTCTTTTTTTGTTTTTTTCTTGTAGCAAAGCATTTCTATTTATACTCCCTACTTTATCTCTGGTGTGCTCCAGTTCTCTCCTGTCATAGCCCTTGCCCACACATCTTTCGATTAGGACACTCGTTTGTGTAAGATAGTCTCCCATCAGATCACGATATCGCCTGATTCGTATGAATTGGCCTTTAGGTAAAGCTCTTTTCCATTGGGGATGGTGGCAACTACTAAAAAGGGGATATGCCCATTACGGTCCATCCTTAAAGTCAGTTCTGGTATTTAACTGCCCCCCATTTTTGAAAATCTCCAGATCTAAAAAATGTATTCATTTACTCCTATATGTTTTACAAATTTCTTTAGATCCTCTTGATTACCTTTCCAGATAATCAATATATCGTCTATGAATCTTTTGTATACCTGTATGTGTGGCCAGCACTTTCCAAATATTTCCTTCTTCTCCCATTTATTTAGGAATATGTTGGCCACACTTGGAGCATATTTGTTACCCATACCCACCCCCTTTATTTGTTTATAATATTTGTGTTTGTCCCAAAAGAAATTGTTCCCCATAGCCATCCTCAAACCTTCCAATATTAACTTTCTCTGGTTTAACTTCAAATCTGACTTTTTTTAATGCCCATGCTACTGCTGCCAGTGCATCGGTTAGTTTTATATTAGTGTAAAGTTTTTCCATGTCTATGGTTACCAGTAACGTGGAATCATTTACACTTACCTGTTTTAGTATATTAATGACATCCTTGCTGTCTTTAATGAATGCCTGCCCTTTCCCTGCCAGGGGTTGTAGGAACACATTCAATTATTCCCCTAACCTGGAATGGACGGATCCAATTCCTCTAATAATTGGTCTCCCTGGGGGTCTAATTTTATTTTTGTGTACCTTTGGGACCTGGTAGATTACTGGTAGCAGGTACCTGCCTTCTTTTTTATTTATTAATCTGTTTGAGATCTCATTATTTAAAAACTCCTTCAATTTGGTTCTTAATTCCTTATTGGGGTTCCTACTTAATGGTTGGGAAGTTGTTGTGTCATTAACTAGTCTATCCAATTCCTGTGCATAGTCATCTTTTGTTAAGATAACCAGCCCCCCCCCCCCCCCTGTCTGCCGGCCTCACCACTATTTCTTTCCGCTTTTCTAATTTTTTTGATGCCCTGCCACACTCTGCCCTGATTCTTAGTCTGTTTTGGTTTAATACATTTGATTTCCTTTTCCACCATTCTCTTAAATACTTCTATATACTGATTGGAGTTAGATTTTGGGTTGAACGTGGACCTGTTTATCAACTGGTTATGCGTATAATCAGTGCTGATCTGTTGTTTTACTATTTCACCTTTTTCTATAAAGTGTTTTTTTTTCAAATTTAATTTCCTCACACATTTTTGTAGGTTTATGAAGGCCTCAAATTGGTTAAAAGATTTACTGAGTGCAAATTTAATTCCCTTGTCTAGTGCTAGTAACTCTTCCTGCAAAAAAACTATACTTGTTAAATTAAAAATCCCCCCCCCAAATCTTCTCTTTTTCTTTTTGCTTCCCCCTCTGCAGCCTCTCCGTCTTGTGGCTGCAGCCTCTCCGTCTTGTGGATTTCTGTTCCAACCCCCCCTGTTTGTTTGATAAGTAGGTATGGGTGGCTTGTAGGGTTCCTTCCAGTCCCTCCATTCCCCCTGCCACTGTGGGGGGTCCATAATTTTATCTATAATAACCTCTATCCCCACCTCTGGGTCCCCCTCTCCATGATCTGTGATAGTAGACCATCGGTGGTTGATACGGGTAGTAATTGGCCCCATTTCCCCCGTTTCTGTTTTATTTTGTGTGGTCTTATTTTGAACTACTGGTGAAATGGAAAGCAGACAATAATCATTGCGCAACATGTTTAACATTTATTTAAGACAATAAAATAGGTATATAAATGTACACTCACAAGTAAAGTGCCTTTAAACTGGCACTGAGTCTTTCCAGAGGTTTGTTTTAGGGCCAGCTAGCGCCTTTTCGGTGTCCCGAGATCGGCGTGTGGTTCAAGCCTCGATCTGGTGCGGGCTGGGGCAGGAAGTGACATTGGTGTCTACCCAGAAGTTTCTACACGTTTCACATCCAATCATGCGTCTCTAGGAAGCTAGAGCCTCCATCTTTCTTTAGGCATGTATGCCCTTACTAGTGATTGATTGGCCAATCAATTAGTCAGGTAAAAACTGGAAGTGTGTCACCATGTTGTTTACTAATATGTTATACCTATGCCGAAAGTGTGTCTACCGCCATTTTAGTTTCTGGCATTTCATGCCCTTTCCCTAGGTGATTTCCTGTTTCACCCTTGGTGCCTCTACTAATGAAAACAGAATATAATGCTTGTCTATTTCCTATCTACACCATTGTAAACATATATTTGCTCCAAAAAGCGGCTGGAAGGACTTTACAATCTTATATAATCATTAACAATTTAAAACCTGATCCCTTTTATTAGTTAGTCTGTCTATTTAAGCACTGTCAGAATACTTTGTACATGGCCATTTAGAAAAAGAGTGAAGGGAATATATAAAAAATATATATATATGGAAATTAGAATAAAAATAAAATAAAAATAAAATTGAAAATAAATGAGAATGAAAATAAAAATAAAAATGAGAATGAAAATAAAAATAAAAATGAAAATGAAAAAAATAAAAATAAATATAAAATGAAAATAAATATAAAATGAAAATAAAAATAAAAGTGGAAATAAATGTGAAAATAAAAATAAAAATAAAAATAAACATGAAAATGATTTAATAATCCTCTATGAAACAATTAATGTCCAATTCTATGTTCAACCCATTAGGTTTCATAGTGTTTAATTTGAAAATCCAATAAGTTTCATTACGCAAAATCTCCCTCCGTAAATTTGAATTTCTCCAAATTTGATCTACTTTATCCAAAGTGTAGAATTTTAAGTGTCATGGATCTCTATTGTGCATGTTCCTAAAATGTTTTGAGACACTATGGTGTCTAAACCCCTTCTTTATGTTTCTAATATGTTCCCCTATTCTAGTGGAGAGTTGTCTCATTTTTCCCCCTACGTACTGCAATCCACAACTGCATTCCAGTATGTAAGTAATGTGGGTACTGCAGCAAGTGATGAGTTTTTCAATATTATATTTCAACTTTGTTGTATTGGAATTCTGTAGTTTTTCTTGTTCCTTTATTAGTGGTTCTACAAGGTTTACATTTCCCACACCTATAAAACCCCTTGTGATCAAAGAAGGTTACCATACTCCCTACTTTATCTCTGGTGTGCTCGGGTTTTATTTTTATTTTCATTTTATATTCATTTTCATTTTCATTTATTTTATTTTCATTTTTGTTTTTATTTTCATTCTCATTTTTATTCTCATTCTCATTTATTTTCAATTTAATTTTATTTTATTTTTATTTCCATGTTTATTTTTATTTGTATTTTTTATTCTAATTTCCTTATATATACATTTTTTATATATTCCCTTCACTCTTTTTCTAAATGGCCATGTACAAAGTTTTCTGAGAAGTGCTTAAATAGACAGACTAACTAATAAAGGGATCAGGTTTTAAAACGTTAATGATTTGCTTGCTGACCACTGCACACACATATACGTTGGCAGAATGGCACAGGCAGGCAAATGGGCATACAGGTATGTCCCTTTAAATTTGCCGCGGGTCCTGGGAACTCGATGTTCGCCGGCGGCCTGCGATTGCGTTTTGGAGAGGTAGAATGGGGACATGCTTATGTAAACAAGGAATTTCCCCATTCTGCCTTGTGTCATGACAGAGATCTACTGCTCCCTGTCATCGGGAGCAGTGATCGCTGTCATGTCCTAGGTAGCCCACCCCCCCACAGTTAAAATCACTTCCTTGGACACACTTAACCCCTTGATCGACCCCTAGTGTTTGACCTCTTCCCTGCCAGTGTCATTTGCACAGTAATCAGTGCATTTTTATAGCACTGATCGCTGTATAAATGACAATGGTCCCAAAATAGTGTCAAAAGTGTCCGATGTGTACGCCATAATGTCGCAGTCATGATAAAAATCGCAGATCGCCGCCATTACTACTAAAAAAAATAATAATAAAAATGCCATAAAACTATCCTCTATTTTGTAGACGCTATAACTTTTGCACAAACCAATCAATATACGCTTATTGTGATTTTTTTACCAAAAAATATGTAGAAGAATACATATCGGCCTAAACTGAGGAAAAAATGCGTGGTTTTTTTATATTTTTGGGGGATATTTATTATAGCAAAAAAAAAATATTGCTTTTTTTTCAAAATTGTCGCTCTTTTTTTGTTTATAGTGCTAAAAAATAAAAACCGCAGAGGTGATCAAATACCACCAAAAGAAAGCTCTATTTGTGGGGGAAAAAAGGACATCAATTTTGTTTGGGTACAATGTTTTACGACCACGCAATTTTCAGTTAAAGGTACGCAGTGCCGAATCACAAAAAGTGTTCTGGTCAGGAAGGGGGTAAAATCTTCCGGGGCTGTAATGGTTATATAAGATTGTAAAGTCCTTCCAGACATTTTTTGGAGCAAGTATATGTTTACAATGATGTAGATAAGAAATAGACAAGCATTGACTGAAGCATTAAGTTCCATTTTCATTAGTAAATGCACCAAGGGGGAAACAGGAAATCACCTAGGGAAAGGGCATGAAATGCCAGAAACTAAAATGGCGGTAGACACACTTCTGGCACGAGTATAACATATTAGTAAACAACATGGTGACGCACTTCCGTTTTTTACCTGACTAATTGATTGGGAAATCAATCGCCAGTAAGGGTATAAATATCTCAGGAAAGATGGTGGCTCTAGCTTCCTGAAGATGCATGGTTGGATGCGAAATGCATAGAGGCTTCTGGGTAAACGCTGATGTCACTTCCTGCCCCAGCCCGCACCAGATCGAGGCTTGAACCACACACCGATCTCAGGACACGGAAACGGCGCTAGCTAGCCCTAAAACAAACCGCTGGAAAGACTCAGTGCCGCTCTAAAGGCACTTTACTTGTGAGTGTACATTTATATACCTATTTTATTGTCTTAAATACATTTTAAACATGTTGCGCAATGATGGTTGTCTGATTTCCATGAAATATCAAAATTAATGTGGAGGTATAAGGAGTAACGTTTGGCTGCCAATTTGGGAATCTTTAAACATAGTGTGGAGTAGTTAACCCAGCAAAGGCACATTTTTTACTTATTTCTGGTGAGTGCCCATTTCAGAAGGTGGGGGTGTCTCACGAATTGGTGAAAAGTTCTTTCCAGTCACGGATGTGAATTTGTGCATGTGGGATTTGGATGATCAATTTGTACAGAGGATCAATGGGACTGTTTATCTATTGAATACACGATTTTTATTATTATTATCATTCTTTATTTTTTAGATATCACTATATATATACTAAGGAAAATTAGTTTTATGCAACAATAATTTTTAAGGTATCACACATACCGTATTTATCAACATATAACACACACTTTTTCCCCCTGAAAATAGGGGGAAAATCAGGGGTGCGTGTTATACTCCGATAGCGTACCTCGGAGAAGGAGGGGGACGAGCGCCGCCGGAATCATTGAGCTGACATGTCTTGTTCACGAGCGCCGCCGGAATTATTGAGCCGACATGTCTTGTTCACGAGCGCCGCCGGAATTATTGAGCCGACATGTCTTGTTCACGAGCGCCGCCGGAATTATTGAGCCGACATGTCTTGTTCACGAGCGCCGCCAGAATTATTGAGCCGACATGTCTTGTTCACGAGCGCCGCCAGAATTATTGAGCCGACAATGTTCACTCGGCTCTGATGTCACATATGTCCTGCCTCCGCCACCGGTATTGGACCAGTGTTCTGTCAATCACAGAAGCTGGTCCAATGGCGATGGCGGAGGCGGGACATGTTTGTGTAAGAGCCGAGTACTGTAAACAGAAGATGGCGGCTCAGTGATTCTGGCGGTGCTTGTCCCCCTCCTGATTTCCTGCACTGCATGAGAGATGGTGAGGCTGCAGATGGACATCAGGCTGCATTGGATGGGTGCAGATCAGGCTGCAGATGGGCACAGAGGCTGCATAGAGGCTGCAGATGGGCACTAATCAAGCTGCATTGATTGGCACTGACCATTATTTTGCTTCAAAGTGGTTTATTTGAAAAAAAAAGTTTTTTTTCCTGAAACTTCCCTCTTAAATTGGGGTGCGTGCTATACATCGATAAATACGATATTTGTTCACGTGTTTTGTGGTAGATATTTTTTAAGATCAGCGCAGTTACACTTTCTATTGTAAACATTATTGGTGGGGAATCCAAATATATATATTTACACACACACACACACATACACATATATATATATATATATATATATATATATATATATATATATATATATATATATATATATATATATATATATACACTTTGCGCCGATGACACATTTTTAATTTTTTTTTAATATATCAACCCTTAACAGAAGGTTTTACATCCCCAGAACCCTTGGGAGTAGTACATGGCTGGGAGGAGGCAGTTCCACATACTGTAATCCTTAGTGACCCCACGGATTTCTTCTCATGTTTCAGCAAACTTGCGGTGCATGGGCTCTCTTATTCTTCAAGCCTGTGAAAGGACCTGGGAATATGTGGCATCAAGGAGAAGGATCACTATTGGTTGGCAACCCTCCTTGACCACCAATACAAGGGGAAAGTCTCAGAACTCATCCTGTCCCCACAGAGGGAGCAGAACATGAAATCTCTTGAGGATACTTTAAAGGGGAGTTTCTGTAATGTCTTTCCAGACTCTGGTAGGTTACAGTCTCATGGAAAACATAGTTTTGAGGCTTCTGTTAGTCAAGAGAGGAGCGTTGGAGAAGGGAGCCGCCTCAGTGATGTTTTTTAAATAATTTTTAGTCCTCAGTGCCCAGAGCTATCAGCTTCCACATCCCATCAGCAGCATCTGCATCATATGGTGGGAGATTATCTAGTGGCAAAAAAGACACGGAGAGCTTTGCAGTTGACGATCCACTGGGTTACTGGGTCATGAGAATAGACCACTGGCCAGAACTTTGCCACTATGCAATTGAGCTGCTGGGCTGCCCTGAATCCAGCGTGATTTACGAATAGGCATTTCAAGCTGCCGGAGTTTTTGTGACAGAGAGCGTGCCTGTCCACAGATTCCATGGACTGGCTGACATTTATCAAAGTAATAGTGGTGATCAGTGACTTATAGTAGGACTGCGACATTGCGGCAGAAAAATTGTAGTGACACTTTTGACACTTTTTCAGGGATCAGTGACACTAATACAATGATCAGTGCTAAAACAATGCACTGTCACTGTACTAATGACACTGACAGGGAAGGGGTTAACATCAGGGGCGATCAAAGGGTTAAGTGTGTGGCTAAAGTGTGCTTGCTTACTGTGTGGGGGAGGCGCTTGTACTATGGGAAGGAAGGCAGAGAACCGTGTTCCTGCATTGCAAAAACATAGGATCACTACCTTCCCTACTGACAGAACATCAGAACAGAGCAGCCAGGTAAATGTTCAGGCAATGCATTCAGTTCAGAGAATGCATTAAGGTAAAAAAACTATTTTGACTCCTTTAGAATTATTTAAAAAACCCTACATTTTAGTATGTTTGTCATGTATGTCATGGCTTACTATACACAGTTTACAAATAACTTTTTTTGTGAATCTATTGCAAAATTTCCTGAAATTTCTAGAACCTGCCAGTAAAACAGCACTTCCTCTTTCAGGCTGATAGTGAATGGGCGAGGCTTTACAATTAGCAGCAGCATGGGCATAGCATAAGGGGGTACAGGGGTCACAATCACAACCCCGCCCCTAGCTCCAGGGGGCCCCTACAGCCTCCCTGTCATATTATCATATCCTCTACAAAGTCCAGCTCTGATCTGCCCTAGGGCTCCACAGCCACGCTCCAGAACTGGGCTTCCACTTTGCCTTCCATAGTCCACACCCCTCCGTTCTCATTGGCTGGGGAGAAGCTGTGAGCCATTTCCTGAATGGAGAGGAGCACGGGATGAGAACAGCCCAGGATGGGGAAGTGTCTGTGCTGTGTGCTGGCAACATGGAATGGTAACCGAGCTCAGCGAGGCAGGAGGAGAAGAGTGCCGTCCTGTAGCCAGGATGGGGCCGATGTCGCTGGGATTCTTTATACCCCCCCTCCCCCCGGGGATGTCCACTTACCCCACTCCCCTGATAACTGGGGTAAAGACACAAAACCTCTGGGAGGTGACCTTCCCCCAACACCTGCCAACACTGACAGAGAAACCTTCAGAAAATTGCTAAAACAAATCCCTTAACACCTCCTGAGGGGCTGCAGGCTCCAGATTTTGTGTCACATGGCTTTGCCCCCCCCAGATCTAAGTGCCCCCCCAAAGCCCCCTGACCACCACCTCCACCCTGGATGCTATGCCCGGCTGCTGAGCTCCTTTCCCATTACAGCACTCTATACTGCTCCTCCCCCGCAGAGCTGAAATCACATTCCTTTACAACACAGCCAGTCAGCCATGATCTGCACAGGGAGTATCTGCCTACTGCAACTACAGTACCGTTCTGAACAGAGAATTTCACAGGTCAGAAGGGCAACATAAAACCCAGATACACCCTGTGAAGGCTGACAGACTGTATGTAAAGGAATGTGATTTCAGCCGTGTGTAGTATGTGTGTGGGGGGGGAGCTGTATGCTGTATACGGTGGAGGGATGGGATAGGAGCTCTGCCAAGTGACCTGCCAGGGATCCCTGTTCTCTTATTCACCAGGGGTGATCCCTGTCCTCTGATTCTCCAGGGGTGATCCCTGTCCTCTGATTCTCCAGGGGTGATCCTTGTCCTCTGATTCTCCAGCAGTGATCCCTGTCCTCTTATTTACCAGCGGTGATCCCTGTCCTCGGATTCTCCAGCGGTGATCCCTGTCCTCTGATTCTCCAGCAGTGATCCCTGTCCTCTGATTCTCCAGGGGTGATCCCTGTCCTCTGATTCTCCAGGGGTGATCCCTGTCCTCTGATTCTCCAGCAGTGATCCCTGTCCTCTGATTCTCCAGGGGTGATCTCTGTCCTCTGATTCTCCAGGGGTGATCCCTGTCCTCTGATTCTCCAGCAGTGATCCCTGTCCTCTTATTTACCAGCGGTGATCCCGTCCTCGGATTCTCCAGCGGTGATCCCTGTCCTCTGATTCTCCAGCGGTGATCCCTGTCCTCTGATTCTTCAGCGGTGATCCCTGTCCTCTGATTCTCCAGGGGTGATCCCTGTCCTCTGATTCTCCAGCGGTGATCCTTGTCCTCTTATTCTCCAGGGGTGATCCCTGTCCTCTTATTCTCCAGCGGTGATCCCTGTCCTCTGATTCTCCAGCGGTGATCCCTGTCCTCTGATTCTTCAGCGGTGATCCCTGTCCTCTGATTCTCCAGTGGTGATCCCTGTCCTCTTATTCTTCAGCGGTGATCCCTGTCCTCTGATTCTCCAGTGGTGATCCCTGTCCTCTGATTCTCCAGCGGTGATCCCTGTCCTCTGATTCTCCAGCGGTGATCCCTGTCCTCTTATTCTCCAGGGGTAATCCCTGTCCTCTTATTCTCCAGGGGTGATCCCTGTCCTCTGATTCTCCAGCGGTGATCCCTGTCCTCTGATTCTCCAGGGGTGATCCCTGTCCTCTGATTCTCCAGGGGTGATCCCTGTCCTCTGATTCTCCAGGGGTGATCCCTGTCCTCTGATTCTCCAGGGGTGATCCCTGTCCTCTTATTCTCCAGGGGTGATCCCTGTCCTCTGATTCTCCAGGGGTGATCCCTGTCCTTTGATTCTCCAGGGGTGATCCCTGTCCTCTTATTCTCCAGGGGTGATCCCTGTCCTCTGATTCTCCAGCGGTGATCCCTGTTCTCTGATTCTCCAGCGGTGATCCCTGTCCTCTGATTCTCCAGCGGTGATCCCTGTCCTCTGATTCTCCAGCAGTGATCCCTGTCCTCTTATTCTCCAGGGGTGATCCCTGTCCTCTGATTCTCCAGCAGTGATCCCTGTCCTCTTATTTACCAGTGGTAATCCCTGTCCTCTGATTCTCCAGCAGTGATCCCTGTCCTCTTATTTACCAATGGTAATCCCTGTCCTCTGATTCTCCAGGGGTGATCCCTGTCCTCTGATTCTCCAGGGGTGATCCCTGTCCTCTGATTCTCCAGGGGTGATCCCTGTCCTCTGATTCTTCAGCAGTGATCCCTGTCCTCTGATTCTCCAGCAGTGATCCCTGTCCTTTTATTTACCAGCGGTAATCCCTGTCCTCTGATTCTCCAGGGGTGATCCCTGTCCTCTGATTCTCCAGCGGTGATTCCTGTCCTCTTATTCTCCAGCGGTGATCCCTGTCCTCTTATTCTCCAGCAGTGATCCCTGTCCTCTTATTCTCCAGCAGTGATCCCTGTCCTCTTATTCTCCAGCAGTGATCCCTGTCCTCTGATTCTCCAGTGGTGATCCCTGTCCTCTGATTCTCCAGGGGTGATCCCTGTCCTCTGATTCTCCAGTGGTGATCCCTGTCCTCTGATTCTCCAGGGGTGATCCCTGTCCTCTTATTCTCCAGTGGTGATCCCTGTCCTCTGATTCTCCAGGGGTGATCCCTGTCCTCTTATTCTCCAGCAGTGATCCCTGTCCTCTGATTCTCCAGTGGTGATCCCTGTCCTCTGATTCTCCAGGGGTGATCCCTGTCCTCTTATTCTCCAGCGGTGATGTCTGTCCTCTGATTCTCTAGCGGTAATCCCTGTCCTCTGATTCTCCAGCGGTGATCCCTGTCCTCTTATTCTCCAGCAGTGATCCCTGTCCTCTGATTCTCCAGCGGTGATCCCTGTCCTCTGATTCTCCAGCGGTGATCCCTGTCCTCTGATTCTCCAGCAGTGATCCCTGTCCTCTGATTCTCCAGGGGTGATCCCTGTCCTCTGATTCTCCAGGGGTGATCCCTGTCCTCTGATTCTCCAGCAGTGATCCCTTGTCCTCTGATTCTCCAGCAGTGATCCCTGTCCTCTGATGTAAGGAGGAACTCTGGGAACTCGAAACTCTTAAGCCACTTTTTGTATCTTGGCGTGCGGTGGTTGTATCTGCATGCACAGTGGAAGTGGTAGTGTGGGGGGGGGGGGGGGCAGGTCAACTTTTGCATTGGGGCCCACAAGCTTCAAGCTACGCCTCTGAGAAGCAGCATTGTCAGAATGAGGTGTGCACTGCTCCATTGTTCCATTGGGCTGCCTGTCAGGTTCATGCATGGCTTTTGTAGCTCCTTCTCTAGGAAGTTAAAGAAAATCTCCTACAGGGTACACTGGAAGGCCAGAACCCCAACTTTTGATTTGTGTCTGTAACTGTTCCAGATTTTCTTTTTTTTTTCCCAAAAGATTTTCTCTCTCTTCATACCTACTGATACCTTCATCACTGGCAGTGAGAGGAAATCTCTCTAATAAAGCCCCAAAAACCCCACCAGGGGTTCTAATCCTTCTCCATTTGCTTCAAATCCCCTAAAAAATGTTTTGGCTGGACTTACACTTTAACTACTTAGGGACCGTCCGCCATCGTTATATGGTGGCTGTTTGACGTTGAATACTGGGGTTATGGCAGCCAATGGTCTTAAAGCGGACATTTTTTTTTTTGAAAAGAATTTATATATTTTTTATTGCTTTTTAAGTGTAAATGTGAGATCTGAAGTATTTTTGACTCCAGATCTCACATTAAAGAGGCCCTGTCATTTTTTTTTTCTATTACAAGGGATGTTTACATTCCTTGTAATAGGAATAAAAGTGACCCCCCTTTTTTTTTTTTTAAAGACAGTGTAAAAATAAAAAATAAAAACTAAAATAAAGAAGAAAAATAAAAATTAAAGCACCCCGTCCCACCGAGCTCGCGCACAGAAGCGAGTGTTCAAACCACACATGTGCGGTATCACAGCGATCGTTAGAGCGAGACCAATCATTCTAGCACTAGACCTCCTCTGTAACTCAAAACTGGTAACCTGTAGAAATTTTTAATTGTCGCTTATGGAGTTTTTTAAGGGTCAAATTTTGTTGCCGTTTCACAAGCAGGCGCAATTATGAAGCATGACGTGTTGGGTATCAATTTACTCGGCGTAACATTATCTTTCACAACATAGAAGCATGGTCCTTAAAGTGGAGTTCCCACTAAAAAAAAAAAAATAAAAGTCAGCAGCTACAAATACTGCAGCTGCTGACTTTTAATAATCGGACACTTACCTGTCCCAGGGTCCAGCGATGCAGGGGATTGAAGCCACGCTTTTCTCCCCCTCCTCTCGGTGGCGCCAGCATTTCACAGCTGGGCACCCACTGTGCATGACTGGCCGTGCAATCGTCTGGGACCTGTCACGTGTCCCATATGATTGCCTAGAGGGAGGGGGGGAGAGGCGATCTCCCTTCCTGCGCCGAGAGAAGTGACGTCAGGAGTCCAGGTGCCGAAGGAGGCATATTACGAGGGGCCCCCTAGCAACAGGTATTAAAGAGGTGAGTAAAAAAAATTCTCCAAATGTTTTTTTATTTTTTTTTCATGCACATTAATGATTTTTTTTTTTTGGGTGGAACTCCACTTTAATTGGTTAAAGCCTATCTCTGGACATAGATACTGCTCATTCAGCAGTTTTTACAATGATAAATGCCTTTTAAAGCCCCTTTTATACTTGCCCACATCTACCATCCATTGCTGTTGCCTCCACTAGAAGTGACTATCAATGAATCTAGTGCAGCAGTCCGAACTCAAACTGTCTGATTAACTCTTTGTGATGTAATTGTTCTGCTGAAGCTTCTGCATCCTGAGAGGACCCCACCAACTGGACAGCCAATAGGAATTGTCCACATCTCTCAAGCAGTGATGTGCACACCTAAAGTAGCTATGACTAAGGCTATTGCCGAAACGCGTCAGTTTATTGTTTTATTGTCACCCTGATGTACCAATAAATGACACTTCGAGGATTTACAGTTTTGCCGGCTTTTCTTATTACTGACACCCAAAGTATCCTCATCCTCAGGTAAGTGGGAAACTAGATAGCATGAAAATAGAAAATATATATCAGAAAGACCTTTTAAATGCAGTAAAACCTTGGTTTGAGAATAATTTGGTTTGAGAGCATTTTGCAAGTCAAGAAAAATGTTTAAATACATTTTGACTTGATATACAAGCGATGTCTTGATATACAAGTAGCGTCACAACTGAGTATAAAAAAAAAGAGAGGCACCTCTAAATGTAGCAATATGGTTACATTTAATGAAGGGACAACATTTAGCAACTCACATGGTTGATGATTAGAAGAGGCACATCTAAGTATCCGGGGTAAAGCTGTCCACATAGACCATCCTCCACAATGCCATCAGCATCGTCCCTTCCACGCTGCACTCCACGAGCGATTCAAGCCTCGTTTTCAGATTGCTCTACTGCAGGTTAGTCTTCCCGGTTATGATTGCAGACTGACAGCGGTGAGCGCCGGCGGTGCGGAGGATGGTCTATGTGGACAGCTTTACCCTGGATGCCTGCATACTTAGATGTGCCTCTTTTAATCATCAACCATGTGAGTTGCTAAATGTTGTACCTTCATTAAATGTAACCATATTGCTACACTTAGAGGTGCCTCTCTTCTCTTTTATTCTCTGAAGCTCCTGCTGGATTTTGCTTCTAATCCCCTTGTGGAGGCTGCCATTTGTGGATGGACATTTTATGGTTACACAACCTATCACATTGCTATTATCTTTTTATATGAACTATAAACTGAAGGACTTATGAATAAATGGTTGAGGAACTACAGTAACTATTTGAGTTTCCATTATTTCTTATGGGGAAATTCGCTTTGATATACAAGTGCTTTGGATTACAAGCTGGTTTCTGGAATGAATTATGCTCGCAATCCAAGGTTTTACTATATATATATATATATATATATATATATATATATATATATATATATATATATATATATATATATATATATATCCAATTTGGACATACAGTGCTGTGAAAAAGTATTTGCCCCCTTCCTGATTTTTTTTTTCTTGCATATTTGTCACACTTAAATGATTCAGATCATCAAACAAATGTTAATATTACACAAAGATAACCCGAGTAAATATAAAATACAGTTTTTAAATGATAATTTCATTTATTATGAGAAAAAGCTGTCCAAACCTTCCTGGCACTAACAACTGGTTGTGCCACCCTTGGCGCCAACAACTGCAACTGGTATTGAGTCTTTCACATCGCTGTGGAGACATTTTGGCCGATTCTTCTTTGCAGAATTGTTTTCATTCAGCCACATTGAAGGGTTTTCCAGCATTAACGGCCTGTTTAAGGTCATGCCACAGCATCTCAATCAGATTTAAGTCCAGACTTTGACTAAACCACTCCAAAACCTTAATTTTGTTTTTTTTGAGCCATTCAGAGGTGGACTTGCTGGTGTGTTTTCGGATTACTGTCCTGCTGCATAACACAAGTGTGCTTGAGGTCTGGAACTGATGGCCAGACATTCTCCTTCAGGATTTTCTGGTAGACCGCAGAATTCATAAAATGTTGTGTTAGTTTTACATCAGATGTAACGGGACACACACCTTCCACAAAAAAGTTCAACTTTTGTCTCATCAGTCCACAGAATATTTGCCCAAATGCCTTGGATAATCAAGATTTTTTGGGCAAATGTAAGATGAGCCTGTGTGTTCTTTTTGTCAAGCAGTGGCTTTGGCCTTGGAACTTTCCCATGGATGACATTTTTGCCCAGTCTCTTTCTTACTGTTAAATCATGAACACTGACCTTACCTGAGGCAAGTGAGACCTGCAGTTCTTTAGATGTTGTTCTGGGTTCTTTTATGACCTCCTGGATGAGTCATCATTGTGCTCCTGGAGTAGTTTTGGTTGGCCGGCCACTCATGGGAAGGTTCAACACTGTTCCAAGTTTTCTCCATTTGTGGATAATGGCTCTCCCCATGTTTGGCTGGAGTCCTTAGAAATGGCTTTGTAACCCTTTCCAGACTGATACATATCAACTACTTTGTTTCTCACCTGTTCTTGAATTTCTTTAGATTGCTGCATGAGGTGTTCCTTTTTTAGATCTTTTAGCGTGCTTCACTTTGTCAGACAGTTTAAGTGATTTCTTGATTCTACAGGTCTGTAGAATTTATGAGTATCACCTCACATAGCAGAGAAACTAATAATAATCAATAAAGTACCATCATCCAAATCAATATAGGAAAATAGGGCCAATTTAAGAAAAGCCTTCAATAGGTCCCTTTCTCGTTCTAGGAATTATCTGTTGTATAAACGACCCAAGCCTCCAACCAGTGATTCTGTTAGATTCATCACCACGTTCTCCTCCCACCATAAACAATTGAGAACTATCCTTGGAAACCATTGGCATTTACTCGCTGAACACCAGGTTCTGGGCCGGCATGTACGCCCCGTCCCAGAGATGGTGTTTCGTCGAGCCTCTTCTCTATGAGACCGTCTGACCCGTAGCCACTATGTACCCTCCAATTTACCTAGGTTTGGACCCAATGGTACCTTAAGATGCGGACACTGCTCTCGCTGTCCCTGGGTCTTGGAAGGTAGAAGATTCACCTTACCCAACAGGGAGAATTTTGTCCCATGAATCTTCTCCAACTGCAGTACTATGGGGGTAGTGTATTTGATGACCTGTAGATGTAAAGCCTTTTACGTAGACAAAACTATCAGGGAATTTTGCCAGAGAATAGACGATCACCTATATCATTCCGGTAGTGGCAAACTCACTATGGTGGGTAGACACATCAGTCTACACCATTACTATGATGTATCAGCGGTCCAATTCTTCATTCTTAAAGTGGTCCAAAAAAATCCCAGGGGAGGTGATTGGGACAAGACAATCCTACAGAAAGAGACTCTGTGGATTGGACGCTTGAACGCCACTGTCCCCCCAGGACTTAAAGTGCTTATAAACCCTTACAGACCACTTTGACCTACAGGTAAGCCTAGATTAAGGTTTAGGAGCTATTTTCAAAAAGACAGGCACCGCTGTCTACGGCACATGCGCCGTAGACAGCGGCGCACAGGCTGACTGAGCACACCGCTGCTAACGGCGATAAGCCGTTAGTGGCGGCTCCGTGTGCATGCGCGGGAGTGACGTCATTGCGGCTCCGGCCAATCACAGCTCTGGAGCCACGATACCCGGAAGAAGATGGACGCTCTGTACCCGAGGGGACAGCGGTGACATCGCAGGCTCCTGTGTCAGATAAGTGACACATAATGGGCTACTATGCAATGCATAGTAGCCCATTATGCTTTACCTTTGCAGGGAAACAAAGAGGAAGTAAACCCATCAGGCTTTACTTCCTCTTTAACGAGATGGTATCCTATAAACCATTTTTTGTAGGTTCCCCCCCCTTTTTCCCTTCTTACGTTCATATTGGGTACCTCTTTTTTCTGTTCAACTCTCTTTAGATCTGTGGCCATATTGCTCCTTAACTAATACTATTGGTTTAGGTGACTGTTATATTGTATCCTGCAGCTCAGTATATTATATAAACGTTTGGGTGGTTATATTCAGTGATGTCTTTGGGACAGTAATGCTCCATAGTTACAATTACTTCTATATTACCATTAACAGTATATTATGTCTTGTAAATTGTCATTAACATTGTTTATACGTGTTTTTTCGTTCCTGTATAGATCTGCTTCCCCAGTGATTGGCATGATCACAGGCCGCTTCTGTTTCTTCTGTTTCTTCTGTGTGTTTCCCCTGGTAAGAGGGCATTCCACTGCCTTTCTCACTTGCCGTGACCTTGTCTGGGCTGCCCACTCTTAGACTGATCATGACGTGCTTGTGCAGTAACGCGGGATAGCGCACCTGCACAGTGTGGGGAAACTGACCCAGTGACGTCAGATGCCGCCCGCCTGCAGCGTGTCTTGACGTGCACGGGTTGGGGAGCATACTTAACGGGTCTTTCAGAACCATTTGGTGTGTGGTACGGCCCGGATGCAGGGGTGGTGTGCTGGTCGGTGCGGACTTTGAGGTAAGATTTAGGTCTCCCCTTTTTGTTTGCAACCTGATGCTGTCTCAGACTACACTGTCTTATCTGACAGTTTGATTACCATTTTTTCTATAGGTCGTATTACCTTTTAGTGTCCTCTGACTGGATAGCCATAGACACTTTCTTGCTACAGATTACATCTCCTCCACTACAGTTGGCTGTGTCCTGTTCTTAGTGTCGACTCCTTTCACCTTGACCTACTACCACCCCTGGTAATGTGTTGTTAATTTTACATCACTTATTGGTGAGTTTTTATACCTATGCAATTGTTCTGTACAGTCCAATTACCCTTAACCCCCCTCCCCCTCAACCCTCCCCCCTCCCTGTCTCTTTCCCTTTCCCCCTCCCCTTCTTTCTCTTTCCTTCACCCTTCTTCCCCCTTTCCCCCTCTCCTCCCTTCCCTTCCTCCCCTATCTTTCCTCCTTGTTTTCCTTCTTCTCCCCCCCCTCCATTTTCTTTCACCCTCCTCCCTTCTCCCCACCCCCCTTTTCTCCCCTTCCCCCTCCCACCCTGTCTCTTTCTCCCTTCTTTCCCCTTTTCCCCATCTCCCCTCTTCTGCTTCCCTCCTCCCCCCTTCCTTTCCTTACCCTTACACGGTTCACCCCCCATTGCCTCACTTGTCCCCACCACCTTGTGCAGTAATTGGTGTCCCCACACTTCCTATGGGCCCTATAAATGGGATTGCAATTGGCTTGTCCATTTACCATTATCATATCTATCCTTAATTAGAAGTGGCCTTGTACAATCCCCCACATTCGCCACGGGGGGGATTCTTTTGGCGGCCTGGTTACGTATCAGTGTATGATCCTCTGGGTAAGCAGATCTTTTTATTACAATGTTTGCTGTATAATTATACTTCTTTTGATGTAATTATTGTATATTTTATTTGTATGTATTTTCTGACTTAAATGTGATTAATTACAGGTCAATCATGATTTAGCAAGGGGAGCAATTACTTTTTCACATAGGGCCAGGCAGGCTTGGACAGCTTTTTTCCCTTAACCGCTTCCCGACCGGCTCCTGTACATTTACGTCGGCAGAATGGCACGGCTGCGCAAAGTAATGTACCCGTACGTTACTTTGAATTTGCCGCCGTGTGCTGCGCGCCTGCCGCTAGCTCCGTGAGTCGGGTCGCGGGTCCCGCAGACTCGATCGCCGTGGGGATACCTGTGATCGCCTCACAGAGAGGACGAACGGGGAGATGTTGATGTAAACAGCATCTCCCCGTTCTGCCTAGTGACAGTGTCACTCGATCTCTGCTCCCTGTCATTGGGAGCAGTGATCAGTGTAGTGACACACACAGCCCATCCCCCCTACAGTTAGTAATCACTCCCTAGTACTGATTTAACCCCTCCCCGCCCCCTAGTGGTTAACCCCTTCACTGCCAGTGTCATTTACACAGGAATCAATGCATTTTTATAGCACTGATTGCTGTATAAATGACAATGGTCCCAAAAATGTGTCAAAAATGTCCGACATGTCCGCCATAACGTCGCAGTCACAATAAAAATCACTGATCACCACCATTACTAGTAAAAAAAAAGTTATTAATAAAATTGCCATAAAACTATCCCCTATTTTGTAAATGCTATAACTTTTGCGCAAACAAATCAATAAACGCTTATTGCGATTTTTTTTTTTTTCACCAAAAATATGTAGAAGAATACGTATCGGCCTAAACTGAGGAAAAAAATGGTTTTTTTATATATTTTTGGGGGATATTTATTATAGCAAAATGTAAAAAATAATGCGTTTTTTTCAAAATTGTCGCTCTTATTTTGTTTATAGCGCAAAAAATAAAAATCGCAGAGGTGATCAAATACCACCAAAAGAAAGCTCTATTTGTGGGAAAAAAAGGACGTCAATTTTGTTTCGGAGCCACGTCGCACGACCACACAATTGTCAGTTAAAGCGATGCAGTGCTGTATCGCAAAAAGTGCTCTGGTCAGGAAGGGGGTAAAATCTTCCGGGGCTGAAGCGGTTAATAAATGAAATTATCATTTAAAAAACTGCATTTTGTATTTACTCAGGTTTTCTCTGTGTAATATTAACATTTGTTTGATTATCTGAATCATTTAAGTGTGACAAATATGCAAAAAGTAGAAAAAAACAGGAAGGGGGCAAATACTTTTTCACACAACTGTATAGCTGAAGGAGCTCAGAAAATAATACACCCACTTAGTTTAAAAATGCCTATCTTCATGATGAAGACAAATGCTGTGCTGTGTAATGCTAATGTGTACATGAAGACACCTGTTTGCCATCAGTGGTAGGCTTTCTTGATACAATTTATCAACAGTTACATTTTCTGCAGATGTATGTGAAAGGGGCAACTATTGCAAATATACACATATGCATGCACAGTTTCAAATCAGGTTTATACCGATATCAGTCAGCAGGTGGAATTTGCGTGAAGCAAAAAAAAAAAGATTTTAAATGTGTTTCATTGTTTGATTGTTTGCTACTTCATATAGGGAAGAGTCCAGCTCTGGGAGTTTATTCTGCCTCTTCACATTGCTGGGCAGATAATAAATACTCTTACAAAGCACTCTTTCTGGCATTGTTGTGTGCCAGTTTTTCATATCAGGCTACGAGAGTCACTTTTATTGTTGAATATCAGGAATTTGTAGGATTTATCTTTTTATATTTTACAAGCTTTAACAAATTCACTAGCTGAGCTACCACCACTGCCAACAGTTTCTTTCTTTATTTGCGGAAGTGATTACATTACCATTCAGAACAAAGTATTTATGACTTCTATTTTTGTTCATTGATTAACTATAGTGAGTATAATTTCAAAGATGAACCACTGAAGACAACCATGATATGTAAAGAAAAGACATGTGCATTCGTTATCGGCCAAATGCATTTTCATTCAAGTTTCGGGGATTTTCGTGTTCGTTTTAACAAAACAATAACAAACACGCAGAATCCGAAATCTGAAAAATCCGAAATAAAAAAATGCTTTATTTTCGTATCCATTATATTTTCGCATTGTTGCGACAACAGTTCGATATAGATAGATAGAAGATATGACATGACGGTCACAATAGCGCTCTGTGTCTATCGAACCTGTGGTCGAATATGCCTAACGTAACTCTATTAGTCCAAGATTATTCGAAATAGAGAGAAAAGATTCAACATTATAGAGATATAAAGATCTGACGAAGCAGCTAAAAACATACGATCGCTATGAGTGGACATTTACGGTCAAATGCTCCGCCCATAGGTTATAGAAGAATTCTAATGTTGTTTGACTAGTAATAATAATTACAAATTATAATTATTACTAGTTAAACAACATTAGAATTCTACTATAGCTTGTGGGCGGAACATTCAACCAGAAATGTACGATCGCGGCATCTTACAGTTTAGCTGCTCCAATCAAATCTTCTTAGAACATCCGACAGACACCATAAGCCCTAAATTGACAGATTTGACCTTAATTAATTCAGATTTTCATACGAATGCATTTTTTAACGAAAGGAAATAAATAAAAATGAATTTCAGGAATAACTAAATAGGTTTGTTTTTCGGACGAAACTGAAATTCCAAAACAAAATATTTCAGTGTGCACATGTCTAGTAAAGAACATCCAATTTTCCCTGGAGGGATGATAATAACTGGTCACCATCATAAGAAGATTGCTCTTGGCTCTTATTTTCTCTCCATTTCTTTTTCATGAATCTCTCTAACCACTCTCTCTCTCTTCCTCTTTCCCACAACACAGTTACATACACACCAACCACAAGATCATAAGAGATAGAAATGATTACCCTTGTAATATTTGTTCCATGTAGTTCAGTTAATTGTCTGAAACTCTGCGTCAGGCTTTCTTTCCTCCTTCTACACGGAGTGCCACTCTATCTTTCCTCTCAGAATTCAGTTCTTCTCGATATTCAGTTACCTTTATCCTCCAGGTTAAACATTGTCAGACTAGATTCTGCCCCTCCCTTAAGAGGATATGAACTGTTAGTGGCATACACACACACAATTCACTGCAGTGTACCAATGGTGGCTCAAAAGTTCACTAACAGCATTATATTACTTGAACTCAAGTGTGTAAGATTAAAAGCTAACTCCAATATTTGCACTATGTTACATGTTACACCTGTATTTAATTTGTAACATGGTGCAAATAGAACCCCCCATCCTCAAACTGACACCATGTGACAGCATGCTTCTCCCCTGCAGCAGCTATCACTTTTGAGATACGCACAGCTGTTAGAGGCTTCACCCACATCATTCATTCACAGAGATATGTGAATGAATAGACTACAAGTTCTATGTGCTCCAGCAGCAAACTGACTTGTAGTTCTCAATGGAACATAAGCGCGGTAATCACCACACTTCCTACAGGTCTCCAACTGAAAGTCCTTACATTGGCATGAATATAGGGTGCTGTCAAACCCCCTGAAGACGTCAGCATGATTATTATTATATACACTGTTGTTCTGTCAGAAAGCCGCTACCCATAGGAATATGTAACGAAAGTGATGTATCGGCACGGCTATTTTGGTAAACCCGCACTCGTCCGCAGTAAGCCTACAGTCAGAAGGCGGCAAGTGGACATCTTTTTATACCCACTGAAGTCTTGCTTTTCACACTTATTTTTACCAGTAAACTGAGCTTATATAGTCAAATACAGTATTTGAAAGTCCATGTGACTGTATTGATGTTGAATTTTAAAAGCATCGGCAAGCCTGCTGATCTCACAGGTTTGCTAATCTGACAGAACACCGCTGCTTTTAAAATTCAACATCAAACCAGTTTGAAGGATTTCTAAATCCTATATTTCATAATATAATCTCATTTTACTGGTAAAAATAAGTGAAATGCATAACTCCGGTGGGTGTAAAAAGATGTCCGCTTGGTGACTTCAGACTGTAACTTTACTGCGGATGAGTGCGGGTGTACCAAGATGGCCGCGATGGAACATCACTAAGGTTGCATTTTCTGATGGGTAGCGACTTTCTGATAAAACACAGTGTTGCAGTGGGCAGACAAGAAGTGACGTCAACCTGCTGTCATGACCCAGGGAGGAGAGGTATACCCAGGCCCGGACTGGCCATAGAGCACACCGGGCATTTGCCTGGTGGGCCGAGGTCACCTGGGTGGGAGGGGCAGAGAATAGAGGAACCAATCAATCCATTTCTCTCCTGCCTCCACTGAATGCCTGCAGGAGGGAGAGAAGGAGAACCGGGCATTAAGAGGAGGCAGGAGAGAAATTGATGGATCGGTTCCTCCATGTCCCACCCCTCCTATCCACTGGAGGATCTTCAGGGGTCACAATTGCGGCCAATTCTGCATGGGTCAGTGTGGGCACCTCTATGAATCTATGCAACCAGGGCTGCCCATAGGGAGCTACAGGCTGCCTCTGGTTTTTCCCCTGGGTGCAGTGCAGCATTTTTCCTGACATGCAGCCTCTTGTGGCTGGCAGACCTGATGGTCTCTCTCTCAGCCAGCAGCTTCTCCACTGGCCGACTGAGCTGGTGGGTGGGGCAGGGGTGTGGTCACCTTCACTTACATGCACAGGTGGTTACCCTTGCTGAAAATGGTAAAGGACTGTGAGCATACATGGTGACCCTGGGAGTCTTCACCTCCATCTATATGGTGAGTGACTGTGCAGCAATTCCCTCTATCTTCAATTCTTCAGTTCCCTACTGGGGTAGGTAGACTTTATGCAGCTCACTGCTCCCCCTCTGTAAACTGCTCAATGCTCCCCCTACACACTGTATATTGCCCACTGCCCCCTACTGTATACTGCCCATTGTTCCCCCTACACGCTGTATACTGCCCACTAGGGATGAGCTTCGAGTTCGAGTCGAACTCATGTTCGACTCGAACATTGGCTGTTCGCAAGTTCGCCGAACAGCGAACAATTTGGGGTGTTCGCGGCAAATTCGAATGCCGCGGAACACCCTTTAAAAGTCTATGGGAGAAATCAAAAGTGCTAATTTTAAAGGCTAATATGCAAGTTATTGTCATAAAAAGTGTTTGGGGACCTGGGTCCTGCCCCAGGGGACATGGATCAATGCAAAAAAAAGTTTTAAAAACGGCCATTTTTTCAGGAGCAGTGATTTTAATAATGCTTAAAGTCAAACAATAAAAGTGTAATATCCCTTTAAATTTCGTACCTGGGGGGTGTCTATAGTATGCCTGTAAAGGGGCGCATGTTTCCCGTGTTTAGAACAGTCTGACAGCAAAATGACATTTTGAAGGAAAAAACTCATTTAAAACTACCGCGGCTATTGCATTGCCGACAATACACATAGAAGTTCATTGATAAAAACGGCATGGGAATTCCCCAAAGGGGAACCCCGAACCAAAATTAAAAAAAAAAAAATGACGTGGGAGTCCCCCTAAATTCCATACCAGGCCCTTCAGGTCTGATATGGATATTAAGGGGAACCCCGGCCAAAATTTAAAAAAAAATGACGTGGGGTTCCCCCTAAATTCCATACCAGACCCTTCAGGTCTGGTATGGATTTTAAGGGGAACCCCGCGCCAAATAAAAAAAAAAAAAAACGGCGTGGGGTCCCCCCAAAAATCCATACCAGAACCTTATCCGAGCACGCAACCTGGCAGGCCGCAGGAAAAGAGGGGGGGACGAGAGTGCGGCCCCCCCCCTCCTGAACCGTACCAGGCCACATGCCCTCAACATTGGGAGGGTGCTTTGGGGTAGCCCCCCAAAACACCTTGTCCCCATGTTGATGAGGACAAGGGCCTCATCCCCACAACCCTGGCTGGTGGTTGTGGGGGTCTGCGGGTGGGGGGCTTATCGGAATCTGGAAGCCCCCTTTAACAAGGGGACCCCCAGATCCCGCCCCCCCCCCTGTGTGAAATGGTAAGGGGGTTCTTACCCCTACCATTTCCCTAAAAAACTGTCAAAAATGTTAAAAATGACAAGAGACAGTTTTTGACAATTCCTTTATTTAAATGCTTCTTCTTTCTTCTATCTTCCTTCATCTTCTGGTTCTTCTGGTTCTTCTGGCTCTTCTGGTTCTTCCTCCGGCGTTCTCGTCCAGCATCTCGTCTGCGGCGTCTTCTATCTTCTTCTCCTCGGGCCGCTCCGCACCCATGGCATGGGGGGGAGGCTCCCGCTCTTCTCTTCATCTTCTTCATCTTCTTTTCTTCTTCATTTTCTTCTCCGGGCCGCTCCGCAACCCATGCTGGCATAGAGGGAGGCTCCCGCTGTGTGACGGCGCTCCTCGTCTGACAGTTCTTAAATAATGGGGGGCGGGGCCACCCGGTGACCCCGCCCCCCTCTGACGCACGGGACATGACGGGACTTCCCTGTGGCATTCCCTGTGACGTCACAGGGAAGTCCCGTCAAGTCACCGTGCGTCAGAGGGGGCGGGGTCACCGGGTGGCCCCCCCCCCCCCGTTATTTAAGAACTGTCAGACGAGGAGCGCCGTCACACAGCGGGAGCCTCCCTCCATGCCAGCACTAATTGCGGAGCGGCCCGGAGAAGAAAAGAAGAAGAGAAGAGCGGGAGCCTCCCCCCATGCCATGGGTGCGGAGCGGCCCGAGGAGAAGAAGATAGAAGACGCCGCGGACGAGATGCTGGACGAGAACGCCGGAGGAAGAACCAGAAGAGCCAGAAGAACCAGAAGAACCAGAAGATGAAGGAAGATAGAAGAAAGAAGAAGCATTTAAATAAAGGAATTGTCAAAAACTGTCTCTTGTCATTTTTAACATTTTTGACACTTTTTTTGTGAAATGGTAGGGGTACTTATGTACCCCCTTACCATTTCACAGAGGGGGGGGGCCGGGATCTGGGGGTCACCTTGTTAAAGGGGGCTTCCAGATTCCGATAAGCTCCCCGCCCGCAGACCCCCACAACCACCGGCCAGGGTTGTGGGGATGAGGCCCTTGTCCTCATCAACATGGGGACAAGGTGTTTTGGGGGGCTACCCCAAAGCACCCTCCCAATGTTGAGGGCATGTGGCCTGGTACGGTTCAGGAGGGAGGGGGGGCCGCACTCTCGTCCCCCCCTCTTTTCCTGCGGCCTGCCAGGTTGCGTGCTCGGATAAGGGTCTGGTATGGATTTTTGGGGGGACCCCACGCCGTTTTTTTTTTTTTTTTTGGCGCGGGGTTCCCCTTAAAATCCATACCAGACCTGAAGGGTCTGGTATGGAATTTAGGGGGAACCCCACGTCATTTTTTTTTTAAAATTTTGGCCGGGGTTCCCCTTAATATCCATACCAGACCTGAAGGGCCTGGTATGGAATTTAGGAGGACTCCCACGTCATTTTTTTTTTTTTAATTTTGGTTCGGGGTTCCCCTTTGGGGAATTCCCATGCCGTTTTTATCAATGAACTTCTATGTGTATTGTCGGCAATGCAATAGCCGCGGTAGTTTTAAATGAGTTTTTTCCTTCAAAATGTCATTTTGCTGTCAGACTGTTCTAAACACGGGAAACATGCGCCCCTTTACAGGCATACTATAGACAACCCCCAGGTACGAAATTTAAAGGGATATTACACTTTTATTGTTTGACTTTAAGCATTATTAAAATCACTGCTCCTGAAAAAACGGCCGTTTTTAAAACTTTTTTTTGCATTGATCCATGTCCCCTGAGGCAGGACCCAGGTCCCCAAACACTTTTTATGACAATAACTTGCATATTAGCCTTTAAAATTAGCACTTTTGATTATTCATGTTCGTGTCCCATAGACTTTAACGGCGTTCGCGTGTTCGAACCAACATTTTTCCTGTTCGCATGTTCTGGTGCGAACCGAACAGGGGGGTGTTCGGCTCATCCCTACTGCCCACTGCACCCATATACTGCTCACTGCTCCCCCGTATACTGCTCACTGCCCCTCCTATATACTGATCACTGCTCTCCACCCGTAAACTGCTCATTGCTCCCCCATTGTATACTGCCCCCCGCACTGTATACTGGCCACTCCCCCCATATACTGCTTGCTGCTCCACCATGTATACTGTTCACTGCTTCCCCTACACACTGTTTACTGCCCACTGTGCCCCCACTGTATACTGCACACTGCCCCGATATACTGCTCACTGCTCCCCCCATATACTGCTAACTGCTCCCCCGTATAATGCGCACTGCTCTCCCCTGTATACTGCTCACTGCCCCCCCATATAGTCCTAATTGCTCTCCTCCTGTATACTGCTGATCCCCCACTGTATAATGCCCATTCCCCCATATACTGCTAATTGCTCCACCACCTGTATACTGCCCACTGCTCCCCATATATTGCCCACTGCTCTCCCTACACACTGTATACTGCTCACTGCCCTCTCCCTCCCACTGTATACTGCCCACTGCTCCACCCCCCGAATACTGGTCCTAAAGAACAATTTTAGGGACTTGGGAGCTAAATTGAGGAATCTAATAACTGGTTGTGCCACCCTTGATGGCAACAACTGCATCAAGCGTTTGCAATAGCTGGCAATGAGCCTTTCACATTGCTGTGGAGGAATCTTTGCAGAATTGTTTGAATTCAGCCACATTGGAGGGTTTTCCAGCATGAACGGCCTGTGTAAGGTCATGATACAATTGGATTTAAGTCTGGACTTTGATTGGCCACTCCAAAACCTACATTTTGCTTGTTTGAACCATTTGGAGGTGGACTTGCTGTTGTGTTTCGGATCATTGAGCTGCATAACCCAAGTGCACTTGAGCTTGAGGTCACGAACTGATAGCCGGATATTCTCCTTTCTGGTAGAGCTCAGAATTCATGGTTCTATCAATTATGGTAAATTATCCAGGTACTGAAGATGCAAATCAGCCCCAGACCATCACTCTACCACCACCATGTTTGACTGTTGGTATGATGTTTTTGTTATGAAATTCTGTATTAGTTTTATGCCAGATGTAACGGGATGCACACCTTCCAAAAAGTAAAATTTGTGTC
Organism: Lithobates clamitans; assembly: GCA_037952925.1. Classification (NCBI taxonomy): domain Eukaryota; kingdom Metazoa; phylum Chordata; class Amphibia; order Anura; family Ranidae; genus Lithobates; species Lithobates clamitans. The sequence continues at coordinate 42,367 of JBBGZY010001996.1, read as the reverse complement.
TCATCAGTCCACAGAATATGTGCCTAAAAGTCTTGTGGATAATTAAGGTGTTTTTTGGTAAATGTGAGATGAGCCTTTGTGTTATTTTTGGCCAGCAGTGGCTTTGGCCTTGGAACTCTCCCATGGATGCCATTTTTTCCCAGTCTCTTTCTTATTGTTGAATCATGAACACTGAGGAAAGTGAGGCCTGCAGTTCTTTAGATTTTGTTCTGGGTTCTTTTATGACCTCCTGGATGAGTCTTCGTCATGCTCTTGGAGTAATTTTTGTAGGCCAGCCACTCCTGGGAAGTTTCACCACTGTTCCAAGTTATCCCCATTTGTGGATAATGGTTCTCCCCGTGGTTCACTGGAGTTCCAAAGCCTAATGCCACGTACACACGAGCGGACTTTATGGCAGACTTTGTCCTGCGGACTTTTCGACAGACTTTACGACGGACTTTCTGAATGAACGGACTTGCCTACACACGATCAACCAAAGTCCGACGGATTCGTACGTGATGACATACGACCGGACTAAAACAAGGAAGTTCATAGCCAGTAGCCAATAGCAGCCCTAGTGTCGGTTTTTGTCCGTCAGACAAGCATACAGACGAGCGGACTTTTTCGACTGGACTCGAGTCCGTTGGACAGATTTCTAGGTCCATCAAACTTTTGAGAAAAAAAAGTCTGCTGGAGCCCACACACGATTGAATTGGCTGACGGGCTCAGGTTCACTGGACCAAGTATGCTGTAAAGTCCGGTCGTGTGTAGGCGGCATTAGAAATGGCTTTGAAACCCTTCCTAGACCGATACATGTTTGTTTCTCATCTGTTCTTGAATTTTTTTAGATTGTGGCATAATGTGTGGCTTTTTGTGATCTGTTAGCATGCTTCACTTTGTCAGACAGCTGATATTTATGTGATTTCTTGGTTCAACAGGTCTGGCAGTAATCAGGCCTGGGTGTGGCAAGTGAAATTTAACTCAGCTTTCCAAAAAATTGTGGTTAATCACAGTTCATTCATGATTCAGCATGCGAGGGGGCAATCACTTTTTCACATGCAGGCAGGTTTGAACAGCTTTTTTCCCTTAATAAATAAAATAATAATTTGAAAACTGCATCTTGGATTTACTCGGGTTTTCTTTGTGTAATATTACATTTTTTAATGATCTGAATCATTTAAGTGTGAGAAATATGCAAAAAAATTAAAATTCAGGAAGGGGGCAAATACTTTTTCACAGCACTGTATATATAAAAATTCAGTTTACAGGCTACTACTTCTAAATTCCATAAAGTAGCTAAACCATTTATCTTACAAGGGGACGAACTCTGGATATATATATGGCTTTAGACAGGTTCCTGCATCATAGAATCTCATCAACTGTATCTAAAATAGATGAACAAGAAATGTGTGTTGTTTTAAAACCCACACATACATACTGCACAGAGCCAACAAGCCATACATGCAGAGAGCCTCAACCACGGGGTCACTTACATAAAGCAGAGGCTAGAAGTATGCATCATCCAATACCATATTGGACATAATGCACATATATAAACACAAACTGAATATACATACTGTCAGTAATAATAAAACCATCTGCATATATTGCTCACTTGATGGAGCCAGTAGTAATATATAAGGGAGACTGAATGCAAAGGCAGAACCTGGAGTGCAGGATCAAAGACCTGAAAACAATCAGACCAGTAGCCAGCATATATCCCATATGCACCTCCCTGGGGGCAAAAAAGTATCACATGGTTATAAGCAGTAGCCGTGGTGGATATAGCAATATCATAGGTCCATAAACGAAAGAGCCATATTACCTGCCCTTCAGAAAGAGATCAATATCCAGAGAGAATCCGTATCAAAACTGCAGCAGCCGAAGAAGTGCACAAACTCCCCCATATATGTGGGACTCCTACCTGGCGCTGCACACAATGCCGATTGGCATGTGACGTCACCGGGCCCAGCCCCGCAGTGCGCTTGTGGTCCTAGGCGGGCGTGTATCCAATAGAGGGGCAGGAATTGTCCCTCTGGAGGCCCAATGGACAGCAGGGGGAAGGCCACAACTTTGCATAGCCCCACACTACCACATATCCGCTGGGACAGACAAGACTGGGCCATAGCAGGAGCAGGCAGAGTCCAAGGCGGCCATGATAGAAAAGGAAACAAGAGAGAGAGCAGATGCCAGTATACCTCAGCAGATACTGCCCAAAGGAACCCTAGGCAGCCATGATGGTAATGGGCAACTGTTTAAGATAATGATTCAGTTGATATATAACAATTAATGCGGCTATCAAATTAAAAATAAAGAATAAATATTAAGCCAGATGCCAGAGTATCATGTGTAGACAATTAATTGGATCTGTTCATTGGTCGCATATGGACAGGGAATGGAGGAAAGAAAGAGGGACAGCCATCGGTGTGCTACTGCACAAATAACACAGTATCTTTCAGTGTGTTGGTGCACGTGTAAGGCAGTATATTGCAATGCATTATTGCACGTATAACACATTATATTTCAGTGCGTTATTGCAGATTTACCACATTATATTGCAGTGCGTTAGTGCACATTTTTTACAGTATATTTCAGTGTGTTGGTGCCAGTTTACCGCAGTATATTGCAGTGCGTTACTGCACGTTTAATGCAGTGTATTTCAGTGCGTTATTGGAGGTTTACCACAAAATATTGCAGTGCATTAGTGCTCCTTTAACGCTGTATATTTCAGGGCATTATTGCACATTTACCAAAGTTTATTGCAGTGCGTTACTGCACGATTAACCACTTAAGGACGAGCCTCGTTTTGGATTCAAGGTGTTTACATGTTTAAAACAGGTTTTTCTGCTAGAAAATTACTTAGAACCTCCAAACATTATATATGGTTTTTCTTCTAACACCCTAGAGAATACAATGGCTGTCATTGCAATACTTTTTTTTGCACCGTATTTGCGCAGCGGTCTTATAAGCGCACTTTTTTTGGAACAAATTCACTTTTTTGAATAAAAAAATAAAACAACAGTTATCCCAATTTTTTTTTATATTGTGAAATATAATGTTACGCCAAGTAAATTGATACCCAACATGTCATGCTTGAAAATTGCGCCCGCTCGTGGAATGGCATCAAACTTTTACCCTCAAAAATCTCCATAGGCGACGTTTAAAAAATTCTACAGGTTGCATATTTTGCGCTACAGAGGAGGTCTAGGGCTAGAATTATTGCTCTCACTCTACCAGTCGCGGCGATACCTCACATGTGTGGTTTGACCACCGTTTTCATATGCGGGCGCTACTCGCGTATGCGTTCGCTTCTGCGCGCAAGCTCGTCGGGACAGGGGGGTTTTAAAATTTTTTTTTTTTATTTTTATTATTTATTTTACAATATTTTATTTATTTTTACACTGTTTTAAAAAAAAAAAATTGTGTCACTTTTATTCCTATTACAAGGAATGTAAACATCCCTTGTAATAGAAAAAAGCATGGCAGGACCTCTTAAATATGAGATCTGGGGTCAAAAAGACCTCAGATCTCAAATTTACACTAAAATGCAATAAAAAAAAAAAAAAAAGTCATTTAGAAAAATGACATTTGAAAAAATATACCTTTAAGAGGTGTGGACGGAAGTGACGTTTTGACGTCGCTTCCGCCCAGCAGTGTCATGGAGACGAGTGAGCGCCATCTTGGCCTCACTTGTCTCCAGACAAACCACGGAAGAGGACGCGATCGCCTCCGCCGCTACCGACGGCTCCGGTAAGCGGCGGAGGGCACCGGATCGTGGCGGGAGGGGGGGGCCCCTCTCCCGCCATCGATAAAAGTGATCTTGCGGCGAATCCGCCGCAGGGACCACTTTTATCTGAAAGCCGGCCGCCGCACGAAAATGGGGATACCGGGGTTATGGCAGCTAGCTGCTGCCATAACAACGATATCCCCGTTCAAACTTAGGACGTATATAGTCGTGCGGCGGTCGGGAAGTGGTTAATGCAGTATATTTCAGTGCTTGGTGTGCGTTTACCGCAGTATATTGTAGTATGTTATTGCACATTTAACTCAATATTTTTCAGTGCATTATTGCAGGTTTACCACAGTATATTGCAGTGCCGTAGTGAATGTTTAACACAGTATACAGTATGTCAGTGCATTATTGCACATTTACCGCAGTATATTTCAGTGTGTTGCTGCATGTTTAACGCAGTATATTTCAGTGCATTACTGAACAATTAACACAGTATATTATATTGTGTTACTACACAGTTAACGCAGTATATTTCAGTGCTTTATTACAAGTTTACCGCAGTATATTGCAATACGTTAGTGCACGTTTAACGCAGTATATTTCAGTGTGTTATTGGAGTTTACTGCCATATATTGCAGTGCGTTACTGCACATTTAACACAGTATATGTCAGTACTTTATTATAGGTTTACCGCAGTATATTTCAGTGCGTTAGTGCAGGTTTTCTGCAGTATATTGCAGTGCGTTACTGAACAATTAACACAGTGGGGTAGATTTACTAAAGCTGGAACACTCAGAATCTGGTACAGCTGTGCACGGTAGCCAATTAGCTTCTATTTTCAGCCTGTTCAAATAAGCTTTTGCAATAAAACCTGGAAGCTGATTGGTTCCTATGGAGAAGTGAGCCTGATTTTCCACCCTCCAACTTTAGTAAATAAACCCCACTATATTATTTTGTGTTACTGCATGGTTAATATAGTATGTTGCAGTGAGTTATTGCAGGTTTACCACAATACATTGCAGTACATTACTGCACGTTTTACGCAGTATATTTCAGTGCACTATTGCACATTTACCACAGTATATTGCAGTGTGTTACTGCATGTTTAATGCAGTATATTACAGTCCTTTACTGCACGTTTAACACAGTATATTTCAGTGTGTTGGTGCCTGTTTACTGCAGTATATTGCAGTGTGTTACTACATATTTAATGCAGTATATTTCAGTGCATTACTACTTGTTTAGCGTTGTATATTTCAGTGCGTTGGTGCACATTTAATGCACCATATTGCAGTGCGTTACTGCACGTTTAACGCAGGATATTTCAGTGCGTTACTGCAGGTTTATCACAATATATTGCAGTGCGTTAGTGCACATTTAAAACAGTATATTTCAGTGGCTTGTTGCAGGTGTATGGCAGTATATTGCAGTGCGTTACTGAACAATTACCCTAGTTTATTATATTGTGTTACTGCACGGTTAATGCAGTATATTTCTGTGCCTTATTATAGGTTTACCACAAAATTTTTCAGTACGTTAGTGCACGTATACCACAGTATATTTCAGTGCGTTTTTGCACATTTACCACAATATATTGCAGTGTGTTTCTGTACAATTAATGTAGTATATTTCATTGCATTATTGCACATTTTCTGCAGTGTATTGTAGTGTGTTACTGCACATTTAATACAATATTTTTCAGTGTGTTATTGCATGTTTAGCACAGTATATTGCAGTGCATTACTGCACGTTTAACACAGTATATTTCAGGGCATTATTGCAGGTTTACCGCAATATATTGCAGTTTGTTACTGAAAAATTAACACAGTGTATTACTTTGTGTTACTGCACGGTCAATGCAGTGCGGTATTGCAGGTTTACCGCAATATATTGCAGTACATTAGTGCACATTTGACACAGTATATTTCAGTGCATTATTACAGGTTTACTGCAGTATATTGCAGTACGTTAGTGCATGTTTAATGCAGTATATTTCAGTGCGTTATTGCAGGTTTATCCCAGTAAATTGCAGTGCTTTAGTGCACATTTACCACAGTATATTGCAGTGTGTTACTGCACATTTAACGCAGTACATTTCAGTGCATTATTGCAGTTTTACTGCAATATATTGCAGTGCATTAATGCTTATTTAACACAGTATATTTCAGTGCATTATTATAGGTTTACTGCAGTATATTGCAGTGCCTTAGTGCATGTTTAATCTGTATATTTCAGTGCATTGGCACATTTTTACCACAGTATATTGCAGTGTGTTGCTGCTCGCTTAACTTAGTATATTTCAGTGCGTTATTGCAGGTTTACCGCAGTATATTGCAGTGTGTTACTGCACAAATAATGCAGTACCTTTCAGTGTGTTGGTGCATGTTTACTGCAGTATATTGCAATGCATTACTGCACGTGTGGTGCATTATATTTCAGTGTGTTAACGCAGTTTTACCGCAATATATTGCAGTGCATTACTGCACAATAAATGCAGTATATTTCAGTGCATTGGTGCGTGTTTACTGCAGTATATTGCAGTGTGTTATTGAGCATTTAATGCAGTATATTTCAGTGCGTTATTTAAGGTTTACCGCAATATATTGTAGTATGTTAGTGAACGTTTAAAACAGTACATTTCAGTGCATTGGTGCACATTTACTGTTAAAATAATTGCATTATGTTACTGCAAGTTTAACGCATTATATTCAGTGCATTATTACAGGTTTACCACAGTATATTGCAGTGTGTTACTGCACGTTTAACGCAGTATATTTCAGTGAATTATTGCATGATTACCACAAAATATTGCAGTGTGTTAGTGCACATTTAATGCAGTATATTTCAGTGCATTATTGCACATTTACTGCAGTATATTTCTGAACAATTAACACAATACATTTCAGTACATTAGTACACATTTACCGCAGTGTATTTCAATGTGGTATTGCAGGTTTAACACAGTATATTGCGGTGTGTTAATGCACATTCAATGCAGTATATTTCAATGCATTATTGCAGGTTTTACCACAGTATATTACAGTGCGTTACTGCACGTTTAACGCAGTATATTTCACTGCATTTTTGCACATTTACTGCAGTACATTGCAATGCATTACTGCACTTGTAATGCATTATATTTCAGTTTATTACTAGCTGAATAAATGGGTGGGAGAGAACACATGAAAAGAAACATTGACAATCACAGAAAAGCTGCCAAAGACAAAAATAATTTATATGTGTCAGGGAATTTTGGCTGTACGCTATGTGCACACCATATCTCCTCTGCTCCTAAGCACACATTCTGTCTAATGATATAATGCAGCCTTAAATAAACAATGTTTCCCCTATTCCCCAGTAAATAGACATAACCATGGCTTACGTTCTCAGCTCCATTGGCATGCCTGACTTTCCGAGCCATGCACTTGCTTTTTTATTTACACATAGTCCCAAACTGGAGGGTTTGCCTCCAACAGCCAATCGCTTCCTACACAGTTTGTGACCTCACAGGAAATTACCAAATAAGGATGTCACACAGGATGTGGACGTCAACACAGGAAATTACCAAATAAGGACATGACCTTATAAGGATGTAACACAGTATAAATTAATATATACAATAACCAATGAACGATGACTACAATTCCACTGATAGGAATCCTTATACTACTGTTCCTTGTGGATGGGAGGCTATCTGCATTTGCACGCTGTGAATCTCGACATGTGCTGATCAGACACAGCAGAGACAAGAGTGTACATCCGCCTATAACCGATAATGTCCTTGCAGAGTGAACATATCCCCTCAGATGATCGTCTGCGCAATGTACAGGGGCCCTTTCACTGGCAAACATACCCCCACTCTGCATACACCTCTCTCCAATCCCAGGAAGTTTTCCACTACCTAACGGATCTCAACCAGTGTCAGTCTGCCCCAGTCATCTCTTTAGAGCGGGCTGGGGGAGAATGAACACTGGGAGACACTGTGACAATACATATTAAAATACATCTTCAAGTTCCTCCTCTTGTCATATGCTCCCATGTGTCCCTCAATGAATCCTGATCTTCTTACACCTGAAAATGAATCAGTCCTTACAGTTCATATGAGTCCATAAAAAGGAAAACATGGCTTGACATGTAGACTCTGTTCTTCAGGAGAGATGACATGGTGAGCTGTAGTAATCGACAGTCAGTATGGGATTCTCTGTGTCTTGTACGTGGGTTGGGCTTCAGGGCGTCTCATCGAGGAAGATGTGGTCATCTGCTTGGGCTCTGGTCACACGTCCAATCAGGCAACAGGAGCACCTCATCACGACATATAGAAGGAATAGAAACAAAAATAACATGAGTATATATATTCCTACTTCCTTCAACTATGATCCATTGCAAAATAAAAAAATTAAATCCCAAAAGATTCCCAGACCCTTAAAAGGACTTCAACCTTCACTATCTATAGCTCTGGCTTTGCTTTGCAGGGATCTGAACCTTATCCATATGGGCCTGAACTTTGTCACTAGTGTTCCCGATCCAGGTATAACAATCTTTACTTATGAATTCCCAGAAACCCCCCTTGGACTGTGGGAACTTCCTTGTAGCTTCAACAGTTACATGAAACATCCCATCCTCAATGGATGAGAAATTGTTCAATCGTTTCATGAGCTCAAGCCCCCACCGAGTACAAGCAATTCCCTTCCAGCTGTCCCTGCCATTCTTACCTTCTCTCGTGCAATCAGATCCTCACGATCAGCCACAACATAAGATGCTCAGACGAGTTTTACCAGCACACATGAACCTCTTGCATTAGGGGGAATTACCTTATAAGCTGTAGATCCACATTAATACCAAACTAAAGTTGAAACACATTTGTGGGCTATCAAGTTGTCCTGTTACCAAAGCTGTCAAGAACCAGAGCTATTGTTAAAATTATAATTCATTTTACCCTCTAGAAATGTATTGTTAAACTCTTTTGACAAGTGTCTGTTTGGATTTTACTAAACTCCTCATACCAATATGAACATCCTATATATCATGTTACAGCCGTCATTGCTGGGGCACTAGAGCTCAGTGGTGACTCAGAGTAGACCCAACAATGTGTCCTGTTTGCTTTCTTAGCTAGTTGGAAAATATACTTTAAAAATATAAACAAACAAAGATACTCCTCATCCTATGGTGTAGTTGAGCAGCTTCTTGCAGTGGCTGGCATGGACCCAGTTGGCCCATCCTTCAAGCTTCTTTACAATGACCCAGTTACCTGGTTAAAAAGAATGTAAACTGGTTATTGTGTCAGGGTCCAGGAGGGACTCATGAACCCTGCGGTGGACCTTTTGAAATTCATGTGACAGTACAGTGACTGCACCTACCCCATCAGCCCAGAATGTTGACAGCTGCCAAGGAAAGTACAACTCTGGTCTCGGTTGACCTCCAAACAAACCTCATATGACAATAACTCAGACATGTGGGAACTTAATGACTGTGGTCACTGCATCTTACCATCTGGGGTGTAATACCTGGAACCATTGAAAAAAGGTTCCTATGGGAGCATCCATCGCCAGGCTGCTGATTCAAATTCCATCAAAGGAAAAAGTCATGGAACCTGTCGTTCCTACTAGCTCACTCTCAGAAACCATGAATCAGACTGAGACAGAAGTACAGTCAATCACACTTGTTTAATAATAATAAAAAGGTAAACAGAGTAAGCATAGTCAATACATAGCCAGAGTTCAGTAACCAGATCGGGTAGTCAGCCAATGCCAATGTCAAAGAGCCAGAGCAATTTAGTAGTAGAGCAAGCAGGATCAGGAGCCAGAAGGGACGTCAGCCGAGCAAGTCTTCAACAGGAACGCAGGAGAAAGTCTCTGAGATGTGACCGAAGGTGAAGGCAGAGATGAAGTGAGCTGGACGGCTTTAAGTAGGCAGGAGTGATGAACAGATCATCAACAGCTGAGTCACTGTGGAGAGAAAGGAGCTGACAATTAGCTGACAGCTGAGCCGGCAGCTCAGAGAAGGAAGGGCTGAGCCCAGCCCTGACAGTACCCCCTCCTAAACGACCCCCCCTCGGAGGACCACTGACTTTGAGGGGAAAACATCTATGGAAATCACGGAGGAGGACAGGGGCATGTACGTCCGAGGATGAGAGCCAAGAGTGTTACTGCGGACCGTACCCCTTCCAATGCACCAGGTACTGTATGTGCCCACGGAACCCACGGCATGCAATGCCAAGCTGCTGCTAACAAAGCAAACAGAATGTTGGCATGCATTAAAAAGGGGATCAACTCCAGAGATAAAACAATAATTCTCCCACTCTACAAGACTCTGGTCCGGCCGCACCTGGAGTATGCTGTCCAGTTCTCGGCACCAGTCCTCAGGAAGGATGTACTGGAAATGGAGCGAGTACAAAGAAGGGCAACAAAGCTAATAAAGGGTCTGGAGGATCTTAGTTATGAGGAAAGGTTACAAGCACTGAACTTTTTCTCTCTGGAGAATAGACGCTTGAGAGGGGATATGATTTCAATATACAAATACCGTACTGGTGACCCCCACAATAGGAATAAAACTTTTTCGCAGAAGAGAGTTTAACCACTTCAATTTTAGGCACTTAGACACCTTCCTGCCCAAGCCAATTTTCAGCTTTCAGTGCTGTCGCAATTTGAATGACAATTGCGCGGTCATAAAACGCTGTACCCAAACAAATTTTTTATCATTTTGTTCCCACAAATAGAGATTTCTTTTGGTGGTATATGAACACCTCTGCAGTTTTTATTTTTTGCGCAACAAATAAAAAAAGACCGAAAATCTTGAAATAAAACAAGTTTTTCTTTGTTTCTGTAAAAATTTTTGTAAATAAGTAAGTTTTCTTCTTCAATGATGGGCACTGATATGGCTGCACTGACAGACACTGATAAGGCGGCACTGATGGGCACAGATGAGGTGGCACCAATAAGGTGGCACTGATGAGGTGGCATTGACAGGCACTGATGATGGGCACTGATAGGCGGCACTGATGGACACTGATAGGTGGCACTGATGGGCACTGATAGGTTGCACTGGTATGCGGCACTGATGGGCACTCATAGGCAGCACTGATGGGCACTTATGGGTGGCACTGATGGGTACTTATGGGTGGCACTGATGGGTGGCAGGAATGGGCACTGATAGGTGGCACAGATGGACACTGATGGGTGGCACTGTTGACACTGATTGGTGGCACTGATGACATTGATGGGTGGCATTGCTGGGCATCTCTGAATTATAATGGTGCCAGTCAGTGCCCATTTGTGGGCACTGATTGGCACAAATTGGGTACAGACTGGGCACATTGGGCACATGTGGATGGCCATGGGGTACATACCTGGAGTCTGTACCTATCGTTAGCATGTCGCAAAGCCTCCTGGACTTGTGACCAAGTGGAACGAAGACCACGGAGATGCTCCTCTAATGCAGGAATACTCTGCAGAACAAATGAGGCAGGAAACACGGAATGTTAGAAACCATAGTTCGCCATAAATGGGGACAAACGGAAAGCTGAATTCAAGGCACTATTGTGAGAAAACTCCGCCCACGGTAAGAGGTCTGACCAGTTGTTATGATGGTCAGAAATATAGCAATGTAGGAATTGCTCCAAGGACTGATTGGCTCGTTCTGTGGCCCCATTAGACTGCGGGTGATACGCAGAGGAAAAAACAAGCTGAATACCCAACTGTGCACAAAAGGCTCACCAGGACCGGGACACACACTGACTACCCCTGTCTGAGACAATCACCTTGGGTGGCCCATGTAAGCGGAAGATCTCCCGGGCAAAAATAGAAGCCAGTTCCTTAGAAGTAGGCAACTTCTTGAGTGGAATACATGCAACATTTTCGAGAACTGATCAACCACCATAAGGATAACTGTGTTGCCCTGGGAGTTGGGTAACTCCACAATAGAATCCATAGACAGGTGGGTCCAGGGCCTCTCTCCATCAGGTATGGGTTGTAGGAGCCCCATTGGAAGGTGTCAGTGATTCTTACTCTGAGTACACACGGAACAGGCAGCTACGAAGGTGGTTACATCAGCACGTAGACTAGGCCACCAGAACTGTTGGGAAATGGCCCAAAAGAGTTAGTTCTTCCCAGGGTGGCCAGCAGCCTTGGGAAAATGGTAAGTCTGGAGCACAGCAGTACGTAGACTCTCAGGAACAAAGAAGCGGTCACAAGGTTTCTCAGGAGGAGCATCAACCTGAGCAGCAAGAATTTTGTCACCCAAAGGAGAAGTAAGACTGGTGCGGACCGTAGCCAGAATACGATCAGAAGGAATCACAGGAAACTTAACCGACTCCATCTTGGAAGTGGAGGAAAATTGTTGTGACAAGGCGTCAGCCTTTACATTCTTAGTACTGGGTAAGAATAAGACAATGTAATTAAAACTCAACAAGAAAAGAGCCCATTGCGCCCTTCTGGGAGAGAGGCCTCAGAATGAGAGATTCTTATGGTCAGTAAGAATGAGAACCGGCACAGTGGTACCTTCAAGGAGATGTCTCCATTCTTTCAGGGCTAAAATGATTGCCAACAGCTCTCTGTCACCAATCTCATAATTGCACTCTGCCGGTGACAATTTCTTGGAAAAGTAGCCACATGGATGCATAGCGCACTCAGAGTTAGGACGTTGTGACAGAAGGGCGCCAACTCCAGTCTCGGAAGCATCAACTTCTAGGATAAAAGGCAACTAGGGAAGAGCTTCATGTTCGACTCGAACATTGTGTGCTTGGTCGTTCAACGAATTACGAACAATATGGGCCGTTTGCGCCAAATTCGAGAGGCGCGTCATAATTCACTGCGGCATCGCAGTGCATTGCTGGCTGATGTTTGCCCAAGCATGCACTATGACCCGCATGCTTGGCCAAGCGCTGTGTGTACAGAGAGCCGTAATTGGCCAAAGCCAAGGAGGCTTTGGCCAATTATGGCTCAGGGGGTTTAGTAAACGCCCCACACTATATAAGGCCACCTCCATGGTGGCCTTGTGTAGTGTGTTGCGGTGGAGACTGGAGAGAGATAGATAGACAGAGAGAGAGACAGTGTCATTTGATTTAAGTTAGCTGCACTTACAGTGTATTGTGTGTGTATATATATATATATATATATATATATATATATATATGCATCCCAGGTGTTGTGTGTATATATATATATGTATGTATGTATGTATGTATGTATATATATATATATATATATATATATATATATATATATGTATTCAGTTTAGCTAGATCCTGTTCTTCTCTTCCTAATATACTTACAGGCAGGCATTTTTACAGTATTTCCAGTTACTGTACTGTGTACCCTGCACAGTTGCACCTACAGTATAGCTACCTGAAGCCAGGTGCTTGTGTAGGCTCTCGAAATATTTCCAGTTACTGTACTATGTACCCTGCACAGTTGCACCTACAGTATAGCTACCTGAAGCCAGGTGCTTGTGTAGACTCTTTGAAATATTTCCAGTTACTGTACTGTGTACCCTGCACAGTTGCACCTACAGTATAGCTACCAGAAAACAAGTGCAGTTGTTCTCATACTAATAATACTACAGGCAGGCAGTTGATTCTGCTAACTGCAGTATAATCGGTATATATACATCCCAGTTTTGTGCAGCTACATCTCACTGCAGGCCAATAGTATGTCTGGAAGGCCAACAAGGAGAGGCAGACAGTCACAAGCCAATAAAAGTGGGCAAACAGGCTCTGTGTCTGGAGGCAACAGTTCTGGTCGTGGATACGGTGCATCCTCATCAGCACGTGGCTGTGGGACACACTTGGCCTTTTTTTCGGCAGCTGGCCGTGTTGAGCCACAGCATGCGGAAAACTTGGACGAGTGGATGACCAAGCCGTCCTCATCCTCCTCATCCTCTCTCACCCATGCTCAGGGTACTTTGTCTGGCAAAGCAGCTGCCAACGCGGCCTCTTCCCTCAGCTCAATGGCATCAGTGACTCCTTCCCTAGCCCTCCAATGTCCTCCTGAGGAGTCCCTCGAACTGTTTGACCACAGTGTTGGGTACATGCTCCAGGAGGATGCCCAGCGTTTTGAAGGCTCCGATGATGGTACCCAGCTAGAGGAAGGCAGTAACATGAGCCCAGACAGAGGGGTGCCCAAGAAGGACAGAAATCTGGCAGTCATGTTCCCCCTGCTGCAGCAAACTGCCAGGTTTGCTCCAGTGATGAGGAGGGAGGGGATGATGAGGTCACTGACTCCACGTGGGTGCCTGATAGGAGAGAGGAGGCGGAGGAGGAGGCGGCACATCACTAACGAGGCAGGATGCCCTCCAGGGGCCAGGCTAAGGGCAGCACACTGACTGCATCACACCGCAGAGCTCCGCATGTGCAGGACGCTGCTGTCTCTGCACGTTATTCCAAAAGTTCTTTGGTGTGGGCCTTTTTTGAGACGAGTGCATCAGATCGCACCGCTGCTATTTGCAACATATGTGTCACGTACCTTACAGCGGAGCCCGAAATGATGAGGGTGGCCTTTTGCACGGTTCCGGTCCAAGCACCCCTGGTGGTGGGTACAGGGAGTGCGAGGGCAACGAAAGGGTGCAGGTGCCTGCAGGCAGGAGGCTGGAACTTGGAGAGGTAGGAACCTCTGCTGAGGAGATGTGGAAACTGATCACCGAACTTGTTCAGCGGGAGCCAGGTCAGGATCAACTACAGAATCAGGAACAGGCAGGAGTCGGCAACAGGCTGGCAGCGGGGTACCAAGTCAGAAGGCAAAACCGTAGTCAGGAACAGGCAGGGGTTGGCAACAGACGGGCAGCAGGGTACAGAATCAGGAAGCAGAGCCGTAATCATAAGTTCAAGCCAAGGTCAGTATTGCAAGTAAAGGCAGGTTCAGCAGGCAGGGGTGATCCAAGAGGGTGGTCAGAAGATAGCCGGGTTTTCAGGAACAAGGTCAATCAGGCAGAATAGCAACAGGAACACAGGAACACAGGAACAAGCTGAAGACAATCCAGCACTGATGCTAGGCAGACTCTCTGTTTCTATAGGGTGCTGTGTGCCAGGATTGGCGCCAGCGTACGTGCGTACGCGCATGCGCATTAGCAATTTAGCACATTGGCACATGCGCGTTAGCACATTAGCACTTTGGCACATTGGCGTATATGCGTTAGCATATTAGCGCTTTGGCACTCGCGGACGCGCGTTAGCGCGCGTGCGCATTCGCATAGAGGTGCCATTGTGCATGCTCACCCTGGATCTCATTTGCCTCTGGCTATGGTTCCGTGCATGCACCTTTGCATTAGCAGAATGAGGATTTGCAGCTGCTGCATGGAGACGGGTGCTTGCTGTGTGAGTTCTCTGACAATATGTCTCAAGCGTATCTCGCGTGGCCAAAACATCTCCCACTTGGGCACCACATGCTTGACCAGACATATGTTGACCTGCCATGCAGTTCATTGGCAAGCGTACTAAAAGACCCACACCAAAGAACAAAGAGGACCTCTCCTTGCTCCTCATCAGCTGGGATCTCCAACCCCACTATACCTTCAGTCCTCTCTGAGACCTGCACTGAGAGAAATGAAGGTGTAGAATTAGGTGTGTCACAGCCAAGTACTTGCGGGCAATCTGCTATCAGTACACCGACATCAGATTGTACCAGGCAAATTTCCCTGCCCCAGCTGCTGCACCGCAGAAAGAAGTTCGCTCCCAGCCATTCACATGCCCAGCGGATGAATGTTAGCTTGGCAAAATTGCTAGCACTTCAACTGCTACCTTTTCAGTTGGTAGACTCTGCCCCTTCCCTGAGTTTGTGGAATGTGCAGTTCCTCAGTGGCAGGTTCCCAAACGCCACTTTTTCTCATGGAAGGCGATTCCAGCTCTCTACCGGCATGTGGAAGGCAATGTCTTGTCCTCGCTGGACAGGGCAGTCAGCGGTAAGGTGCATATTACCGCTGACTCATGGTTCAGCAGGCGTGGACAGGGATGTTACCTAAGTTTTACGGCGCATTGGGTGACTCTGCTGGCAGCTGGGAAGGATGCAGGACAAGGTGCAGTAGTGTTGGAGGTTGTTCCACCACCACGTCTCCAAAATGCCACTACTGGTGATTCTGACACACCTCTCTCCTCCACCCCCTCCTCTTCTTCTTCCTCCATGGCCTCTTCCTGTGCTTTGTCCTCAGAACCAGCGGTGCTCCGTAGGCGTTCAAGAGGCTACGCAAGTACGCAGGCCAAAAGATGCCTTGCGGTGCTTGAGCTGGTGTGCTTGGGGGACAGGAGCCACACTGGGGCAGAGATTATGTCAGCTCTGCAGGGGCAGGTTCAGAGGTGGTTGATGCAATGCCAACTTAAGCCAGGAATGGTGGTTTGCGACAATGGCACCAACCTCCTCTCCGCCCTCCGACAGGGACAACTGACCCATGTGCCCTTTTTGGCTCACGTCTTTAACTTGGTGGTGCAGCGGTTCTTGGGCAGGTACCCGGGCTTACAGGATGTCCTGAGGCAGTCCAGGAAAGTCTGTGTGCATTTCCACATATAATGCCAGTGCTCAGCTGGCAGACCTCCAAAAGGAATTTAACCTGCCCAAGAACCGTCTAATCTGTGACATGCCCACCAGGTGGATCTCAACATTGGCCATGCTGCAGTGGCTGCACACGCAGCAGAGGGCCATCAATGAGTACCTGTGTGACTATGGCACAAGGACAAGGTCAGGGGAGCTTGTTTTTTTTCCCCACGCCAGTGGGCCATGATCAGGGATGCATGCACTGTCCTGTCACCATTTGAGGAGGCCACGAGGATGGTGAGCAGTGACAGTGCATGCAGCAGTGACACTGTCCCCCTTGTCCACCTGTTGGAGCACACGCTGTGTGGAATAATGGACAGGGCACTTGAGGCAGAACAGAGGCAGGAAGAGGAGGACTTCCTTAGCTCTCAAGGCCCCCTTTATCCAGACAGTGTTCCTGTGTGCCCGCCGATCACACAGCATCTTGGAGGGGATGATAAGGGACTATATACAGGATTTTAGTAATACGAACGATATTATTAGCAGTAATCAGCATGGATTCATGAAGAATCGTTCTTGCCAAACCAATCTATTAACCTTCTATGAGGAGGTGAGTTGCCATCTAGATAAAGGAAGGCCTGTAGATGTGGTGTATCTGGATTTTGCAAAAGGATTTGACACAGTTCCCCATAAACGTTTACTGTACAAAATAAGGTGCGTTGGCATGGACCATAGGGTGAGTACATAGATTGAAAACTGGCTACAAGGGCGAGTTCAGAGGGTGGTGATAAATGGGGAGTACTCAGAATGGTCAGGGGTGGGTAGTGGGGTTCCCCAGGGTTCTGTGCTGGGACCAATCCTATTTAATTTGTTCATAAACGATCTGGAGGATGGGATAAACAGTTCAATCTCTGTATTTGCAGATGATAGTAAGCTAAGCAGGGCAATAACTTCTCCGCAGGACGTGGAAACCTTGCAAAAAGACCTAAACAAATTAATGGGGTGGGCGACTACATGGCAAATGAGGTTCAATGTAGAAAAATGTAAAATAATGCATTTGGGTGGCAAAAATATGAATGCAATCTATACACTGGGGGGAGAACCTCTGGGGGAATCTAGGATGGAAAAGGATCTGGGGGTCCTAGTAGATGATAGGCTCAGCAATGGCAGGCAATGCCAAGCTGCTGCTAACAAAGCAAACAGAATATTGGCATGCATTAAAAGGGGGATCAACTCCAGAGATAAAACGATAATTCTCCCGCTCTACAAGACTCTGGTCCGGCCGCACCTAGAGTATGCGGTCCAGTTCTGGGCACCAGTCCTCAGGAAGGATGTACTGGAAATGGAGCGAGTACAAAGAAGGGCAACAAAGCTAATAAAGGGTCTGGAGGATCTTAGTTATGAGGAAAGGTTGCGAGCACTGAACTTATTCTCTCTGGAGAAGAGACGCTTGAGAGGGGATATGATTTCAATTTACAAATACCAGACTAGTGACCCCACAATAGGGATAAAACTTTTTCGCAGAAGAGAGTTTACCAAGACTCGTGGCCACTCTTTAAAATTAGAAGAAAAGAGGTTTAACCTTAAACTACGTAGAGGGTTCTTTACTGTAAGAGCGGCAAGGATGTGGAATTTCCTTCCACAGGCGGTGGTCTCAGTGGGGAGCATTGATAGCTTCAAGAAACTATTTGATAAGCACCTGAATGACCACAACATACAGGGATATACAATGCAATACTGACACATAATCACACACATAGGTTGGACTTGATGGACTTGTGTCTTTTTTCAACCTCACCTACTATGTAACTATGTAACTATGTAAGAGGACTAGGAGGAGGAGGATTGTGTCAGCATGGAGGTGGAGCCTGGCACTCAGCATCAGCAGCAGTCTTTAAGGGATCATTTACAGTCCCAAGAAACCCATGTGTAACGGAAGGTCCCACACTCCGCTTGAGTGCTTCCGTCATATACCACTTCCTCCCAGTCTGGATACAGATATCAGATGTTCCAACCGCTCATAAGCACAAAACAAGGCGACACATGTTTCTCTGCTAACATGGACTAACTCTTTATTTGAGATCTCACACAAATATATACAGCAGGATGACTAAAACATAACCTGATTAACATGAGCTAATTATCTAATATGACCTTTTGCCCAGACTTGTGGTCACCGAGCTTCACACAGTACATTATCATAAGTACAACCACAGGACATTTTCACAATAGCAGGAGCTAATTACAATTAACAATACAAACAGTGTTGTCCCCCCCTCCTCAGCCTAGTCATCAACAACTATAGTAGGAGTAGATTGTTTGTCTCTTAGCCAGTCCTGGAGGCTAATGTGATCAGCTCACACAATTAACATGTTGAGTTCAGAATCAAACAAACCAATAATAGTCTTTACATATATATCCTGGGAGATATTGGGGATAAATATTACTGTCCCATTTTAAGCAATCCAAGACATACCCTCCAAGTCACCATCCCATATGGCATACACAGGGTCCCCAGAGTCTGTGTGTCCTGGGGGACCAGGACCCGAATCCACAGTAATACCACCTCAAGAGTCCCCAGGCATACAGCTCACAAAGAGCACCATTCCCCCAAATGCCAGGGCACATAATCGGTCGGCAAAAGGCTTGCATTCAGTCCCCTCCAAAAGCCTCTATCCCAGGTGAGTCTGTCACACCATGGACTTTTCGTGGCTGGGAGGAGGTGGCTGCAGATCATGTCATCCTTAGTGACCCAGAGGACTCCAGACCGAATGCCACAGCAAACCTACGCTGTATGGCCTTCCTGATCCTGCAAAGCCTGCGGAAGGATCCTCGTATTTGTGGTATCAAGGAGAGGGATTGTTACTGGCTGGCAACCCTCCTTGATCCACGTTACAAGAGTAAGGTTGCAGACCTTATCTTGCCATCGTAGAGGGAGCAGAGGATGAAACATCTTTGGGAGGCCTTGCAGAAAGGTCTGTGCAATGCGTTCCCAGAGACTGGGAGGTTACAAACTCCTGTTCCTGGACAACGTGTTGCCGAGGCTTTGGTCAGTTAAAGAAGTAGCGGTGGAGAAGGTGACCGTCTGACCGATGCGTTCAGACAATTTTTTAGTCTGCAGCCCCAAGATATGATCAGTTCCAGCAACCATCGCCAGCGTCTGTTTTAGTGCAGGAATACCTAGGGGCAAGATGTGACTTGGACACCTTTGCCACCGAAAATCCTCTGGGTTACTGGGTCTTGAGGATGGATCACTGGCCAGAGCTTGCACAGTATGCAATTGAGCTACTGGCCTGTCCTGCATCCAGCATTCTTTCGGAATGCACATTCAGTGCTGCTGGAGGCTTTGTAACTGATCACAGGGTGCGCCTGTCCACCGACTTGGTCGATCGACTGACCTTCATAAAAATGAATCAGTCTTGGATCACCACCAGATACGAAGCACCTGATGCTGATGTAACTAAATACATTTTTTTGAAATGTCAGATCCCTTCAAGACTGCCTATGCTGATGCTGAGTGACTATCCTGTTATGCTGAGTGACTATCCTCTTTCTCCTCAATGATAATGCTGATAGCTTGTAAGAACATTTTTGTTTCTGGGCGCCGCCACCAGTGGCTAAGGCCCAATTTTTCTGTCCCTGTTCAACAGGGACATTTAATTACAATTCTTGATCTAATATTTCACAGCAGGGCCCGTTCCAGCGCCCACCAAGAGTAACTGTGAGGGCTTACAGTGTTGTGGCACCAGCACCACCACCACCAAAGGCCCAAATTTTCTGCCCCTGTTCAACAGGTGCATGTAATTACAATTCTTGATCTAATATTTCACAGCAGTGCCCGTTCCAGCGCCCACCAAGAGTAACTGTGAGGACTTATGCTGCGTACACACGGTCGGACTTTTCGTCTACAAAAGTCCAACGGACGCCGACGGACTAAAGCTGGCTGGTAATCCGACCGTGTGTGGTCTCCATCGGACTTCCAACGGACCATTTCGGCCAGAAATCTGACGTACTTTAGATTTGAAACTTGCTTCAAATCTTACGTCGTAACTCCGCCGGACTCAGTTCCTGACGGAAAGCCCGTTCGTCTGTATGCTGGTCCGACGGACCAGATACGACGGAGGAGCAGGTTACTGCATCTCGCGCTCGCTGCAATAGGAAAAACAAATTTTTCCATTGCGGCGAGCGCGGGGGCATCCCAGGCCCTTAGGTCTGGTATGGAACTTTAAGGGGAACCCCCTACGCCGAAAAACCGGCGTGGGGGTCCCCCCAAAATCCATACCAGACCCCGATCCGAGCACGCAGCCCGGCCGGTCAGGAAAGGGGGTGGGGACGAGCGAGCGCCCCCCCCTCCTGAACCGTACCAGGCCGCATGCCCTCAACATGGGGGGTGCTTTGAGGGAGGGGGCGCCTTGCGGTGCCCCCCCCCACCACAAAGCACCTTGTCCCCATGTTGATGAGGACAAGGGCCTCTTCCCGACAACCCTGGCCGTTGGTTGTCGGGGTCTGCGGGCGGGGGGCTTATCGGAATCCGGGAGCCCCCTATAATAAGAGGGCCCCCAGATCCCGGCCCCCCCACCCTATGTGAATGAGTATGGGGTACATGGTACCCCTACCCATTCACCTAGGGAAAAAGTGTAAATAATAAAACACAACACAGGTTTTTAAAATATTTTATTAAACAGCTCCGGGGGGGATCTTGCTCCGGCTTCGGGGGTCCCTCCGGTTCCTCTTCTCCCGGCGTCCGGTTGGTTCTTCGGCCGGCCCCTCCGCTGTCTTCAGGTAGCTCTATTGGCAGCGGAGGTCCGGGCTTCTGGGCTTTTGGGCTTCTCTTCTCTTCCCCAGATGTTGACACGACGCTCTCTCCGGCTGGACTGGTCTCTGAGGGCTCCGTTGTGACTTATATAGGCGGAGACCCCGCCCCCATATGATGTCACATCCATCAACTCACTCATCATTACAGATTTCTGAAGCCGCAGTCGCACTACATCAACTCCAGTGGGATACCCAAAATAGTATCCTTGGACCACCTATGTCAATCTTTTTTTGGGTTTAATGGCCTTTGCCCCAAAACTAGACTTCATGTACTGTGCAGCCATCTGACTGTGGGAAGGCTCGTATTCCTTCCCTTGCATGGACCTGCAAGTGCCCATGGTGATTCGAATCGGCTTATTGTCTTACCCCTGCATCCAGGGAAACCATTGCACCCCTTTAGTAGAGCACCGCCTTCTTTTAGAGTAGAGTGCCTTCTTTTACGGTGGATTGACGGACTACAACCACTATATCTGGTCCAGTCCCCAACTAGAAGCCCTAACCGAGGCGTCATCGCCCCCTGAATTAGGTCTCTACCCCTCACAGTGCATGCATACACAAACGCATTGCGCTGTACGACCGTACACTGCGTCGCCATACTAAACCACACAGAGCACTTGTGCCTGCTTTCTTTACAAAACAATGTGGCTTCTCTCTGTACCTCAACATTACAACAATAACTTGGATGCCTCCTGTTTGCTCTCTACCCAATACTGTATTACAGTATAAAACAAAAAAAACCCAACTGGAATTAAATATAAAAATCAAACAGACTTCCAAACATGAGTAAAAAGAAAACCCCCAAGTTCCTCCCACCAACTTCCTGTTGCACACCTCCAAAGAACTGAGAGATCATCCTGTCTTCTCAGCTCTAAAAAAAAAAACAAAAAAAAAAACACACATCTAGCTGGTTTATTTAAATATCAATGAACGGGAAGAGGGAGGGGGAGGGGAAGCCTTCAATAGCTTCAATATTATGTCTATAAAAATAATCTATGGCTAACATTAGGGATGAGCTTCGAGTTCGAGTCGAACTCATGTTCTACTCGAACATTGGCTGTTCGCAAGTTCGCCGAACAGCGAACAATTTGGGGTGTTCGCGGCAAATTCGAATGCCGCGGAACACCCTTTAAAAGTCTATGGGAGAAATCAAAAGTGCTAATTTTAAAGGCTTATATGCAAGTTATTGTCATAAAAAGTGTTTGGGGACCCGGGTCCTGCCCCAGGGGACATGGATCAATGCAAAAAAAAGTTTTAAAAACTGACGTTTTTTCAGGAGCAGTGATTTTATTAATGCTTAAAGTCAAACAATAAAAGTGTAATATCCCTTTAAATTTCGTACCTGGGGGGTGTCTATAGTA
Organism: Lithobates clamitans; assembly: GCA_037952925.1. NCBI lineage: Eukaryota > Metazoa > Chordata > Amphibia > Anura > Ranidae > Lithobates > Lithobates clamitans. The sequence goes on along the minus strand of JBBGZY010001996.1, from coordinate 20,027 downwards.
TGCCTGTAAAGGGGCGCATGTTTCCCGTGTTTAGAACAGTCTGACAGCAAAATGACATTTGGAAGGAAAAAACTCATTTAAAACTACCCGCGGCTATTGCATTGCCGACAATACACATAGAAGTTCATTGATAAAAACGGCATGGGAATTCCCCACAGGGGAACCCCGAACCAAAATAAAAAAAAAAAAAATGATGTGGGGGTCCCCCTAAATTCCATACAAGGCCCTTCAGGTCTGGTATGGATATTAAGGGGAACCCCAGCCAAAATTTAAAAAAAAAATTGACGTGGGGTTCCCCCTAAATTCCATACCAGACCCTTCAGGTCTGGTATGGATTTTAAGGGGAACCCCGCGCCAAAAAAAAAAAAAAAAAACGGCGTGGGGTCCCCCTAAAAATCCATACCAGACCCTTATCCGAGCACGCAACCTGGCAGGCCGCAGGAAAAGAGGGGGGGACGAGAGTGCGGCCCCCCCCCCTCCTGAACCGTACCAGGCCACATGCCCTCAACATTGGGAGGGTGCTTTGGGGTAGCCCCCCAAAACACCTTGTCCCCATGTTGATGAGGACAAGGGCCTCATCCTCACAACCGTGGCCGGTGGTTGTGAGGGTCTGCGGGCGGGGGGCTTATCGGAATCTGGAAGCCCCCTTTAACAAGGGGACCCCCAGATCCCGGCCCCCCCCCTGTGTGAAATGGTAAGGGGGTACTTACCCCTACCATTTCACTAAAAAACTGTCAAAAATGTTAAAAATGACAAGAGACAGGTTTTGACAATTCCTTTATTTAAATGCTTCTTCTTTCTTCTTTCTTCCTTCATCTTCTTCTTCTTCTGGTTCTTCTGGCTCTTCTGGTTCTTCCTCCGGCGTTCTCGTCCAGCATCTTCTCCGCGGCGTCTTCTATCTTCTTCTCCTCGGGCCGCTCCGCACCCATGGCATGAGGGGGGAGGCTCCCGCTCTTCTCTTCATCTTCTTCTCTTCTTCATCTTCTTCTTCATCTTCTTCTTCTTCTTCTCTTCTTCCTTCTTCTCTTCTTCCTGTCTTCTCCGGGCCGCTCCGCAATCCATGCTGTGGCATGGAGGGAGGCTCCCGCTGTGTGACGGCGTCTCTTCGTCTGACGGTTCTTAAATAACGGGGGGCGGGGCCATCCGGTGACCCCGCCCCCCTCTGACGCACGGTGACTTGAGGGACTTCCCTGTGACGTCACGGGGAATGCCACAGGGAAGTCCCGTCATGTCACCGTGCGTCAGAGGGGGGCGGGGTCACCGGGTGGCCCCGCCCCCCGTTATTTAAGAACCGTCAGACGAAGAGACGCCGTCACACAGCGGGAGCCTCCCTCCATGCCACAGCATGGATTGCGGAGCGGCCCGGAGAAGACAGGAAGAAGAGAAGAAGGAAGAAGAAGAAGAAGAAGAAGAAGAAGATGAAGAAGAAGATGAAGAAGAGAAGAAGATGAAGAGAAGAGCGGGAGCCTCCCCCCTCATGCCATGGGTGCGGAGCGGCCCGAGGAGAAGAAGATAGAAGACGCCGCGGAGAAGATGCTGGACGAGAACGCCGGAGGAAGAACCAGAAGAGCAAGAAGAACCAGAAGAAGATGAAGGAAGAAAGAAGAAAGAAGAAGCATTTAAATAAAGGAATTGTCAAAAACTGTCTCTTGTCATTTTTAACATTTTTGACAGTTTTTTAGTGAAATGGTAGGGGTAAGTACCCCCTTACCATTTCACACAGGGGGGGGCCGGGATCTGGGGGTCCCCTTGTTAAAGGGGGCTTCCAGATTCCGATAAGCCCCCCGCCCGCAGACCCTCACAACCACCGGCCACGGTTGTGAGGATGAGGCCCTTGTCCTCATCAACATGGGGACAAGGTGTTTTGGGGGGCTACCCCAATGCACCCTCCCAATGTTGAGGGCATGTGGCCTGGTACAGTTCAGGAGGGGGGGGGGGGCCGCACTCTCGTCCCCCCCTCTTTTCCTGCGGCCTGCCAGGTTGCGTGCTCGGATAAGGGTCTGGTATGGATTTTTAGGGGGACCCCACGCCGTTTTTTTTTTTTTTTTTGGCGCGGGGTTCCCCTTAAAATCCATACCAGACCTGAAGGGTCTGGTATGGAATTTAGGGGGAACCCCACGTCAATTTTTTTTTTTAATTTTGGCTGGGGTTCCCCTTAATATCCATACCAGACCTGAAGGGCCTTGTATGGAATTTAGGGGGACTCCCACATCATTTTTTTTTTTTTTTTTTTGGTTCGGGGTTCCCCTGTGGGGAATTCCCATGCCGTTTTTATCAATGAACTTCTATGTGTATTGTCGGCAATGCAATAGCCGCGGTAGTTTTAAATGTGTCTTTTCCTTCAAAATGTCACTTTGCTGTCAGACTGTTCTAAACACGGGAAACATGCGCCCCTTTACAGGCATACTATAGACACCCCCCAGGTATGAAATTTAAAGGGATATTACACTTTTATTGTTTGACTTTAAGCATTATTAAAATCACTGCTCCTGAAAAAACGGCCGTTTTTAAAACTTTTTTTTGCATTGATTCATGTCCCCTGGGGGAGGACCCGGGTCCCCAAACACTTTTTATGACAATAACTTGCATATTAGCCTTTAAAATTAGCACTTTTGATTATTCATGTTCGTGTCCCATAGACTTTAACGGCGTTCGCGTGTTCGAACGAATTTTTTTCCTGTTCGCATGTTCTGGTGCGAACCGAACAGGGGGGTGTTCGGCTCATCCCTAGCTAACATCATATATTTCAACAATTTAAAAAACTTTTGTCCAGGAGAGGGTGGAATACACCCCCCATATTGCAAATGGGAGGGAAACCCCCTCAGCCCCTGGGCAGTCAGATCACTTGAAACTGAAAGCCTTTTTTCTACTGCACGCTATACAATAGAAACTCAAAGGAAACGTCCAGACAACCAAAACTCAAGTCAAAGTTATGCCGCGTACACACGGTCAGACTTTCCGGCGGACTTGGTCCGGCGGACCAGAGTGTGCCGGACAATCCGCCCGTGTGTGGGCTCTTTTTTTGGGAAAAAGTCCGCCGGACCAAGATTTGAAACATGTTTTAAATTTATCCGACGGACTCTTCTTTCTAGCGGACAAACCGATCGTCTGTGTGCTAGTCCGACGAACTCAAACTGACGCATGCTCTGAAGCAATTACAAGACAGAAGCGCTCGGTCTGGTAAAACTAGCCTTTGTCTTGAAGCCAGCACATTCCTCTTCTGTGGTCTTTTAATACAGCCTTTTTTTAGGATTGATAATGCGAGAGGAATGAAGTTGTTTTTCTGCTTTATATTCACACAGAGTTCTCACAAACTACTTTCTTCATGATTTATCCTCCTGCCATGACTAATATAATATTTTTAAAAAGCCAGATCTCCATAAATTCAAAAAATTTAATTCGATTTTGGACTCATTTTTTTTTTTTTTTTTTTTATTTCAACACTTATCTATTTTTCTATTTTACAATGTGTGTTAAATGATAACCACATTGTTTTGGTGTTTTTTGTGTGTATTTTCAAGTTACCACAATAACATTCATATTTTGTGTTGTTTTAATGAACCTTAATGAGGTTGGTGTCCCTTGTTCATTAGACATAGGGGGGTGTATTTAACAAGAAAAGAAAGAGCATTTTGAAGTGCCTTCGCTGTGGATCCGAGGGGCACATGCAAGGAAGCCAAAAAAATGAAACACATTTTTATTTCACATGATTTTATGAATAAATCAGCAGAGCTTCCCCTAATTTCAGCTCTTCCCCTCAGATTTACAGCGACTGCACTTCCAACAAGTGCACTTGCTGTGCAATTTCTCAAGTGAACTTTTCACTAGTACTTTTCACTTGATATTCTCAATGATTTAGCCTTTTGTCAAAAACACACATAGGGGTTGATTTACTAAAGGGAAAAAGACTGTGCACTTTGTAAAGTGCAGTTGCCCTCTGCAAGAGCAGTTGCTCCAAAGCTTAGTAAATGAGCAGAAGCTCTGCTGACTTCCATCATCCAATCATGTGCAAGCAAAAATGCTGTTTTTAGAATTTTCCTTGCCCAGGATTGGGTACTCTTTGCAAAGTCAAGCTTTCAACTAATTTATGATGCTCTGGAGCAATTGCACGTGCAGAGGGCAACTGCCCTCTGCAAAGTGCACAGTCTATTTGCTTTTCTCAAATCAACCCCATAGTCTTTTTGACCTGTACCTGCCTACTCCCAAACAAAATGGCGTTTTTTAATCAAAACACATAGGCAATAATGTAAGGTAACCAAAAAATAAATTTATTTTTTTTCAAAATAAAATTAGGAAGGCAACACTGGAGTCACTTTTAGAATCTGGGAAGCCTTTCGTCCCCCAGGACACACATCAAGTTTGAGGGCAAGAAAATTGGTATCTTGCGACTATAGGGAGCACAGGGAGCACAGTCAGACCAGACAGAAGCCAGGCAATCACTTTCGACTTAAAAGGATTCATTTTTTCTGCAAGACAAGACACAAGATCCAAACTAATGTCAGTCACAAATCACAGGATTATTTTTGGTTGTAATCTAGGGCAGTGTTTCTCAACTCCAGTCCTCAAGGCGCCCCAACAGGTCATGTTTTCAGGATTTCCCTCAGATGGAACAGCTGTGGTAATTACTAAGGCAGTGAAACTGATCAAATCACCTGTGCAAAATAACAGAAAACCTGAAAACATGACCTGTTGGGGCGCCTTGAGGACTGGAGTTGAGAAACACTGATCTAGGGGACACATACATACACACACACACACACACCCCCACTTTAATCTTACCTTCGTTTCTGACGCTCGCTACTTCCGTATGGCAGTGGTGTCTCCAGCTTTCAAATTTAGGGGGGGCACATGGGGGGACAGGGACAAAAGTAGGGGGGCAACTATAAAATGCATATATATATATATATATATATATATATATATATATATATATATATATCCTGGGGCCCTTTACTACGACCCCACAACGGGCCCTTTCACATGTTCTGCAGTGAGCTCCCTTCCTACTGTATTGGGGTCCCCCAGGGTGGCAGAAAACAAGAGATATATGTCACCAGCATATCAAGAAAATATAAGGATCCAAAGCAGTGAGAGAACTATCAGGGTTGCAAAGGTTGTCTTGCCTCCGGGCCCTGGTGTTCTGCCACTGTGGGGTTCCCCAGCTTCCTCTTGCTGTCCTGCCCCTGCTATTGACAGCGCTGGTCTGGCATCTCTTGGAATTTACAGGCTGGTCCTCCTGTCCTAAGGACGGGAGAAATCAGTCTGTTTTTTCAGTAACTGAAAGTCCTGGTGGAGTCCTTCCTGCAACTCGTTCTTCTCCCTGCCAATGAGGATGCAGGTGAAGGAGCAGATCGGGCAGCCGTGGTTGTGTGAACGCTCGCATTATGCAGTGTCAGCGAGCAGGGGAGGGGGGAGGAATCACCCGCAGGAGCTGACTGGGGACTCTCTCCCTCTTAGACATTGATTTTTTGTAAAAAAAAAAAATTTTTTTTTTTGGGGGGGGCACATGGTGGGGCACAGCATAATGTTGGGGGGGTCAGGGCCCCCTCTGGCCCCCCCTAGGGTCGCCATTACCACACGGACATACATAGGCCATCGTAATAGCTTTAGATACACTGCGCATGTGTCATGCTCCGCCTGCGTCGCCCACCCCTGATGTTCTTTAGTACGATTTGGCCCCGCCCCTTCACTCTTCGTTGCGCAGTGGGAGTAGATAGCAAAAGATGGCGGAGAGAATCAGTGGAAGTAGCGCGGAGGAAAGCCCGGAGCCCCAAACATCCACATCCCGGAGGAGATATAAGGCCACCAACATGGCTTTTGAAGAGATGGTGGAGATGGTGTCCATATTGAGAAGGGAGGACTACGATGGGAAAAAAGGACCGTACACACGACCGAATATGCGGAAGGACAAAATAATGTCCTCAGTTGTCACCGCTCTAGAAGCTAAATTTGGCACAAAACGGTCGAAAGAACAATTGAGGAAGCGGTGGTCTGACATCAAAAATCGGGAGCCAGAACAATATTGGCGAATAAAGAAGCTGCTTAAAAAAAGTAAGTACTTGTTGTGTTTTACTATTGAGATACTTAACTTGCATGCTGATCCTTATTTTTGGACTTTATACAGCATCGTTCGTAAAGACCGTTCTTTGTAAAATACATATGATACTTTAGAAACTGACGTTATTTTTTCGCCAAATACGATGGGACAGGGTTGGACATACATTTATCTCTTGATAATTTGTCAAATTCCCACAATTTGTTGATGTGGTGTAGATGTGTTTGAAAATATAATGCTTCTTCCAAAATGATTCAGTGTAATGTAGGGACAGGACACAGCAGCTGTTTCCACATCTGGACTCACGAGCACTATAGTGTACTATGTGACCATAAATACATTTTAGAGGGGTAATACACATAGGAGAGCATTGAGGTGTCTGCATCTATGAAACTTGCCAGAAAATGTGAATTGTTTATAATTGTTGTTCAGAGGGAATGTTTATCCTGTTTTTATAATTTATTATGATGAAAAAAGGCAATTGGCCACAACTCATAACCAACGTTTAAGTTTATTTATTAAAATCTAAAATATCACTGTGTTTTAACTATACCTTTTGTTCAATTCTCATAGGGGAGAAAAGACTCAGACAACAGTCCAATTATCCCAGGACCCCCCCAAGTAGGGATGAGCTTCGAGTTCGAGTCAAACTCATGTTGGCTGTTCGCAAGTTCGCAAGTTCGCCGAACAGCGAACAATTTGAGGCCGGGGTTCCCCTTAATATCCATATCAGACCTGAAGGGCCTGGTATGGAATTTAGGGGGACTCCCACGTCATTTTTTTTTTTAAATTTTGGTTCGGGGTTCCCCTTTGGGGAATTCCCATGCCGTTTTTATCAATGAACTTCTATGTGTATTGTCGGCAATGCAATAGCCGCGGGTAGTTTTAAATGAGTTTTTTCCTCCAAAATGTCATTTTGCTGTCAGACTGTTCTAAACACAGGAAACATGCGCCCCTTTACAGGCATACTATAGACACCCCCCAGGTACGAAATTTAAAGGGATATTACACTTTTATTGTTTGACTTTAAGCATTATTAAAATCACTGCTCCTGAAAAAACGGCCGTTTTTAAAACTTTTTTTTGCATTGATCCATGTCCCCTGGGGCAGGACCCAGGTCCCCAAACACTTTTTATGACAATAACTTGCATATTAGCCTTTAAAATTAGCACTTTTGATTATTCATGTTCGTGTCCCATAGACTTTAACGGTGTTCGAACGAACTTTTTTCCTGTTCGCATGTTCTGGTGCGAACCGAACAGGGGGGTGTTTGGCTCATCCCTACCCCCAAGTCACCAGCCTGAGGCAGAAGATACCCCAAGCCCCAGCCCAAGACCACGCCCACCCGACGACCTGGAGGAAGGAGAGGTGGAGGAAGTGTGCGAGGTTTCAAGCCCACCAAGTGAGTGACTGACACCCCAGCTTGACTTAATGTATTTTGGCGTGCATATTGTAAACCTTGTTTTTATTCACTAATTTTAGGTGAGTTTCTGGTTGTGGAAGGCCAAGCGGCAGAGCCCTTCACCACAGACAGTGTGCAAAGACTGATTGGCCAGATAATGCTGTGGAATGGCCAACTAGATAAAATACGTTAGCAAATTCACAGCATGCAACTTCGCCTGGACTCCATGCAACAGGAAATGAAGAACATGATTGATGTTTTGGGCCGAATATAATAATGTTTGGCCTAAAAACATCAATCATGTTCTTCATTTCCTTGGGAAGTTTTTATTTTTTCAAAAATGTTTCGAGTATTTTTTGGGGATCCCCAAATTTACATTCTGATGCACATGGTGTGTCATCATGTGCTATCTTCCATCATGGGTTATCAATGTACTTGTTTTGTGTTTGCAACCCCTTCATCCTGAAAATTATTTGGTGGTGATAGGAACCAAAAAAGGGATTGCACACACAAAACACGTACATTGCTCACCCATGATAGGAGATAGCACATGTTGACTTGACCCTTTTGTAAAGCTCAATTTTGAGCATATTCTAAATGAACTATTTCCAAGGGTGACATCACATGCACCGTTCTATAAATGTTGAACTTTGGGGCGTGGCCTGACATCGTACCAAGATGGACGTGTAGCTCTGGAGCTCCTGTTCACGAGGCCCAGCAACTTCAGCATCTGGCTAACACACGAACCCATCACCACTACAAAATGGAGAGCACATCCAGGAGTGTACCGGCGACAAGACCCAGCTCCGCTCCGGAGTCAGACACACAGCTAAGCCGCCAAATACCTGAGATATTCCGGACAAGGCCTAGAGGCGGGACGCAGCCATCGCAAGACGCCTTCCCCCGTGAGTCACGCTCACACAGCAGAAGCCCGCGGCGCGGTAGTGAGAGCTCAGAGAACCGAACATCTCCTGCACTGAGCCTCGATGATCTCCGCAGTGTCGCATTAGACATAAAGAACACTCTCTCCGCCGCTATCTCAGACTTAAGAGCCGACATCCAAGCTATAGCTCTAAGGGTGGAAGAAGTGGAAACTACGCAAGCCCGCCATGACGCATCCCTCTGCCAAGTACAACAACTAACCGAGTCACACGCCATACACCTGAGAGAAATCAACCGACACATGGAAGACCTCGATAATAGAGGGAGACGCCGCAATCTCAGGGTAAGAGGGATCCCTGAATCCATAGAGCCCAACCACCTCTCACAGGCAGTCACCAATATCTTCAATGACCTCCTAGAAAGACCCCCTGACACACCGATCGCCTTTGAGCGAATACATAGAGCACTTCGCCCGAGAGGGAAAGACTCTGACCCTCCCAGGGACGCAATATGCTGCCTGACAGATTTCCCATTAAAGGAGGAAATTCTATATAAAGCAAGAAGCAGAAACCAATTTTCCTTTAGGGGCTCTAATATTAAAATCTTCCAGGATTTGTCCAACATAACCCTACAGCGCAGAAGAGAACTGAGGCCCCTTCTTGATACACTACGGGCGAGATCTATTGTATACCGTTGGAAGTTTCCATTCTGCCTGTCAGTAACACACCAGGGACGTACAGCAAACCTCAGAGTCCCTGAAGACCTAGAACACTTTTGCTCTATTCTAGATCTTCCACTTGTAGACCTACCTGATTGGTACAGCGACTTCAGACTCCCTTCAATCAACAGAGCAACATCCATGGACGGAATAGACGAAGCAGGAGGCTTCAGCATAAGACGCCGCCGCCGCCATGCACAGCAATCGGCCCCACTACACCCACCTATGGCAACTGCAGAAGGCCCCAGAAACGGAAGCCCGACAGCCTCACCGGCTCACCGCAGAGCAAGAATGCTCTGATCAGGTACATTTCGCTTACCTCAACTCCTTCATGACACCTGTTATCCTCTAATCCAGTTCACCCCTTTATACCTGACTGCGATGAAAAGCACTACTATGATACTCATATTTACCCGCATGCTCTGCAACCACTATGCCTAAGCAACGAAGCCCCCATCGCTTGCTCTACATGAAGTAAACTTACCCTCAACTCAATAACTACAAAATCAAGACACACGGTGCCTGCCCCACTCCCACTCAGAGAGAGAATACTGACTCGGACAGCAACAACTTTACTAGACTCACATACAAATACAATTATAGTGAAATCCAAAGCCCAACTTCAACAATCTAGATATAAAGACTCTTCCCAGAAGCACACTAAAGACTCTTGATATAACTTCCAAATGCTCTGCCACCCACTTGTATCCACAAATGAGGAGGATCTCCAGCGAACTCGAACCACAGAGCTGAAACAGGCCGCAGCCTGATAAGCTTCCCTCATCCATCACCTGAGACGCCAACGGAACATCCAGCAGAAACTGAAGCAAACTCTATCTTACCACATGAGCACCCTTCTCCTCTCATGCTACACCACTTGCCATGTCCCAGATGTTCCAAACAGAAAATGACAACGGCAAGACCACGCCACACTAGAGAATCCCCCAGCTTTCAACGCCAGGACCCTCACCTGACCAACCGGGACTCCAACACATTCCTCACCAAACCCCCATACACTTATATGGACTTAGATCTCAATACTCGCCAACAAAAGTGGACTTATGAACCAACCTTTGGGAATGAGCAATGCCCCCCTCACCATTCTCTTTGTCTGCCAAATCAGGCATTCCACTATCATACAACGGCTTCCTGGAACAACCAACATCACCTGAGAACGTACAGTCAAGTATACTCTTACTCTTACCTTCCTTTCAACTAAACCATCCACCCTACGCACTTAACTCAACCCACCTCCCCTATTACTCTTGTAATGTCTCTCTTCTACCGCCCCTACTAACCTACCTCCGTTACCCCTCCCCTTCTCTTTCATCCATTTCTCTCTTTGAGTGTGAGTGGTACTAAGCTGTATCATATTACAAGTAGTTCAAGCAACAGAATTGTACGTTTATCTAGCAGAGCACGGACTGAGAGGTCCCACTAAAGAACCTCATGCCCACCCTTATCTTATTTCGGATAGTCCGAGATGGGGGTGTCCAGGTGAAATTCTCACATTCCTCGCAAAACATATGACAAGAAAAGTCAAGGGTCATATATATTATACCCAAAATGATATCCCACATATAAGACCCCCCTCTCCTCCTCGTCTTGATCAACCAGTGAGACTTGGCTTGTCGATCTGATGGCTGGACGCCTCCATCTCGGACCCCGAAACCCCACTCTTACTCACAGCAGGTATTACAGTTATTGTTTTCCATGTTTGTTGTTCATATTTGGTCTTCTTCTTATTAAGTGTCATGTAAAGGAAAAGGTTATTAGATGTTCCACACTACGTTTCTAAAAAGGTACTAAACAAACTTGACACTCCAAGGGTACTCTTTACATCACCCACCTGATTAAACCCTTCACTAGGAATCGTTCTTACTCCAACTACAAACGAGATTCCCTCCAAACATATCTCAGCCGTAGTACTCTATCGTCATTATATCCAAGACATGTCTTCTATCCAGACGACAGTATCTTTTGAATATACCTCACACCACCCCACCACCCAATACTGACAACACACACTCTCCCCATCACTAACACTACTTACTAATGTAGTAGATCGGTTTCAGAAGAGGATGAGGACATATCCCTCACCCCATAAACCAGAGACACCACCTACAACATGCCAGACGCATAAATCTTTGGCCTCATAGGAACACAGAGCACACACCTCTTGTACTACTTTATCTACCACCCCCACACAACAGACTCTGGCAGTTATCGTTGACCATTCCGGTTGCCCACCCCCCAACATAGAGAGTTGACAGGTTCAACCCTCTAACCGGTATTATCCCCTGATCTACACCCCCTCTACCCACTCCTCTTTTCCTATCCAAACTTCCCTCAACCCACACTCCCTTCTTTACCCCCTCCTCCTCCTTTATCTCCCCCTTTTTTTGCTCTTTTTTTTTTTTTTCTCTCTCCCTTCCCCTACTCCCCTCACCTCGGTCCCCCCGACCCTTCCATCCCCTCTCTGGCTCCTCTTTCCCAAAGTATCATTATCACATCCCATCTCGTATTTACTACTACCATGGACCTACCAAACACGAGAATCCTTAACTCTAAACTGAAACTCATATCTCTGAACGTAAAAGGCTTGAACACCCCTGAAAAACGCACACAAACACTAAACAGCATGCGATCCATGAAAGCAGATGTTGTTTTCTTGCAGGAAACTCACTTTAGTACAAAATCGGTTCCCAAATTAACAAATCATTTCTTCCCCCACGGCTTCCATGCAACATCCCCCACCACTAAAACCAAAGGGGTTTCCATACTTCTTTCCAAAGACACACCTATCCAAATTTCAGACTCTCTTGTAGACGATCAAGGCAGGTTCCTCTTTCTGAAAGGAACTTTCAACAACAAACGAATAACACTAGCAAACATATATAGCCCCAACACATCCCAGGTCCCCTTCATCCGAGAAATAGCACGCCGACTAATGATATTTCAAGAAGGAACACTGATTCTGGGTGGCGATCTGAACGTACCACTAGACCCACTTTTAGACACCTCATCTGGTACTTCACATATCCCTTTTAGGGCCATCAAACAAATTAGGAGAAGCTTACAAGACCTGTCACTTCATGATACCTGGCGAACCCTCAATCCCAAGGAGAAGGACTTCACTTTCTTCTCCATCCCACACAAAAGGTATTCCCGCCTAGACTACCTCTTTATCACGCAACAGGATCTCCAAACCCTAACTAAAGCAACGATAGAGCCCATGACTTTCTCAGACCATCACCCTATCACGGCCACATTTACCTTCCCAGACAAAATAGCACATACCAACATATGGAGACTGGACACGTCCATCCTGACAGACAAAAGTAGAGAAGAAGAGATACGTACATGCTTAACGCAATATTTCGCTGAAAATGACACACCAGAGGTTTCACAGCTGACACAATGGGAGGCCCACAAGTGTGTAGTACGAGGTAGATTAATATCCCTGGCAGCGGCAATCAGAAAAGAGAAATCAGCCAAGCTCTCAGACCTATTCACAAAACTCAAAACACTTGAAGCGAAACATAAGCGCACATTGGCTCAAAACACACATGCAGAGCTTACCGAACTACGTTCACACATACAAGAAGAACTGGGCCGTAACTTAAAAAGAAAATTCATCCTCTCCCAGAAGCTCTTTTATGAGCACGGCAACAAACCAGGTCATTTACTAGCCCAGGCCCTCCGTTTGAAAAGAGCCAAAAATACCATACATCAGATACACTCCCCAACAGGCAATATACACACGAAGAACATAGATATCGCACAGGAATTTGAACAATACTATGCATCTCTATACAACCTCAACAAGTCGAACAACAACACCTCTCCCTCCCAACGCAGACAAAAAGAAATACAAAACTTCCTACGTGACTTCAGTACAGGGAAAATCCCAACAGACATAGCCAAAACACTCGAATCACCAATCACCCCAGCGGAATGGTCACAAGCGATAAAACAATTAAAACCCGGTAAGAGCCCAGGCCCAGACGGACTATCCGCGGCATACTACAAACTATTCGCAGAGACACTTCAGACCCCCTATCTAAAAGCATTTAACTCAATCTCCCCCTCAAAGACAATCTCCCACGGGCTCTTAGAAGCACACATAACGGTCATCCCTAAAGAAGGCAAGGACCCTACTAATACAGGTAGCTATAGGCCAATCTCTTTATTGAACGTCGATATCAAGATTTTCTCAAAGATCTTAGCAAACAGACTTCTCCCTCTCCTTCCCTCCCTCATTACAGCAGACCAGGTGGGCTTTGTCCCTGGACGCGAAGCCAGGGACAACACCATAAAGGCCATCAACATACACCATCTGATGACCCACACTGGGAAAAAAGGCTTCTTCCTGTCCCTTGATGCGGAGAAGGCGTTTGACAGAGTGGCCTGGGATTACATGGAAGCAGTACTTAAGGCCATAGGCTTAGGACCTCGTATGCTAAGCTTTATCTTGTCCCTGTACTCCAACCCAACGGCCAAAGTCAGGGTTAACGGCACTCTGTCAAACGCCTTCTCCATTCGCAATGGTACCAGACAGGGATGCCCCCTTTCCCCCATCCTTTTCATTCTCACCTTGGAACCCTTCTTACGGAAATTAAGATTAAATCAGGACATTAAAGGAATCCAAACTCCCCACAAGGAATACAAATACGCCGCCTTCGCGGACGATATATTATTGTTCCTTACAGAACCCCTAACTACCATACCTAACCTCCTGTCTGAATTTCAACACTTCCAATCCTTATCCAATCTTAAAATTAACTTTTCCAAATCATATGCCCTTAACATATCACTCCCACAAGAAATCAAAAAACAATGCATGGTCAACTTCCCATTTCATTGGAAAAATGATTCAATTACATATTTAGGTATCCAAATCCCTTCCAATTTATCCAATCTCTACGCAACAAATTATTTACCTATGCTAAATACACTTAATAAAGACCTTAAAAACTGGAACAAGCCTATATTCTCATGGTTTGGCAGAGCAGCAATCCTAAAAATGAATGCTCTACCAAGAATACTGTACGTATTGCAAACACTACCGATTCATGTCCCACAAACCTTTTTTAAGGCACACAAAAGTATGTGCTCCAGATTTCTATGGGGGGAACGGAAACCCAGAATTAGCTTCCAGCAACTTACCCGACCTAAAAGACTAGGGGGAATTGGTCTCCCAGACATCCGAAACTACTTCTCAGCCACACACCTGTCCAGAATAGTTGACTGGAACATTCATTCACCTTACAAAGAGTGGGTCCCCCTTGAGGAATCCCTCACCTCCTTCCCCCTAGCTTCTCTTCCCTGGATGACTCCTAAACACATTCCGCTGACAATCCGGCAACACCCACTCATAGGACCAACACTCTCGTGCTTCCAAAAACTTTGCACCAGCACAAATATATCCTCCATACCAGGACCACTAACTTCAGTCAAATTAAATCCTGACTTCCCTCCTGGAATGTCCCACCATTTCCTCACGGACAACTGGTCACAAGACCAAACCCGGACACACCATTTCTACAACGCGGGAAAACTCATATCACCCTCAAACCTAGCCGTCCAAATGAACGGGCCCCCCATCCCACCCTGGACATACCTATTGATCGCCCATTTCCTCAAATCCATAGACAAAGACCGACAGTGCTCGAGACAACTAACATCTTTTGAAAAACTTTGCTCCCAAAAAACACCCCAACGACACCTCATAGCTCACACACACAACCTTCTTTTTGAAAACAGACACTCCAATACAAGCAAAGCTTGTACACGTTGGGAAGAAGACCTATCCCTTTTATTTACTGACGAACAATGGGAATATATCTTTCTAAATAACCATAAGGGATCCTTGAACGTCAGCACACAAGAAAACGGATACAAGATTCAATCCCGATGGTACCGCACACCCGCACTGCTAAATAGACTCTACCCCTCCACACCAGATAGATGCTGGAGATGCCACAAAGATAAAGGAACACTCCTACACATATGGTGGTCATGCCCTCTAATACAAACCTTTTGGAAAGAAGTATGCAGAATCACCTCTCAAGTAACCACTTATGAACTATCCCTAACTCCAGCCCAGTTTCTGCTTCACCACTCCCCACAACCACACAGGACATACCATAAGTCCCTGACAATGCACATGATTAATGCGGCTCGGCAATGTATCCCCATACACTGGGGCTCTACCCAAACACCTACAGTCAAAGAGTGGTTTCACAGAATATGTAAAACCTCTGAGATGGAAGAGTTAATTCACATATCACGAGACACACCCTCGAAATTCAGTACAAAATGGGCATGTTGGATACATTTCCAAACCACACCCGCATACCTCAGAACATTCGAACCCCCATCATAAAGCAATAGAGAACACCCAAACCAACCTAAGTTAAATGCATACCAAGATGTAACAATCACATCACCCACCCAGGATTACTTCCAGACACCCCAAATCAAACTCTCATGGTAAACAGAGACAGGTAACCCCCACTCATTCAAATAAATCGGGAAGAGGAGTCAGAGAAGGAAACCTCCCCCCCCCCTCCCCTTTTTTTTTTTTTTTTTTTCTCTCCTTTTCCTTTTCTTCTTTTCTCTCTTTCTTTCTCCTTCTCCCCTTTCTCTCATTCCTCTCCCATCCCCCCAAGTTACCCCCCCTCCTCCTCCCCCTTACCCCCACAAAAGAAAATACCAACCAGACCTATTACAGATTATCTCCTTAAACACCTTCCACCTTACCTATTCTTCTTGCAAACGCATCCAGTTCCATGACCAGGTCGGAGACACAACGTACTGGCCCCTACTAACACCCACAAGCTCCATTAACCAAGCTCAAATGTAACTCTCTTAACCACTTAGAATAACCAACCCCCCCAGACAATAACCATGTAACCCAGAAGATAGGTGAACACTACACAGGTATTATTGCTAAGCCAGGTCTGGCAGAGCAAGTTATATTCTTACACAGACTCTACAAGACCAGGCGACAGCGAAGAAAAGCCTCTATTGAATGTTGATATTTATGCATGCACTGTAATATTGCAATGACAACACCTGTATGACTTTCCGTAATGTTTGAGTTTTCTGTACTTGTTTTCTTTCAAAATAAAATTTTATTGAAAAAAATGTTGAACTTTGTAAGTTCTTTAATGTTTTGTTCTGTTTCTAAAAACACTGTTGTGTATGTAAATCTTTTTATAAAGGTCTATTTTTGCTTAAATATGCCTTTAATAATTTTGTAAATAAACAATTTTTTACACAACGTAAAATATTTTAAACAAAAAAAAAAATAAAAATGCACCTTTCAATGTGCACAAAGTAAAATTTTGTTCATAATACAATGTGTGTGGCTGATTCTTGAAGACAAATTTTTTTTTTATTTTTTGGGGGCCTGATTAAATAAAGCTAAATGCACTTGCCACTACTACAAGTGCACTAGGAGACAGACATAACTAAATGCAAACAAGAATAAAAACAAGATATTTTAGAAAAATAATTTTAGTTTATTTTTTTTCCGAAAATTACAGCTGTTGCTGAATAGCAATGGCCCCCCAACCATTAAAATTATTTACATAACGGTCACGCACTTGATGTGCAGTTCGGGGGGCCAAGCCAATACGGCCAATTTCTAGGCCTGACAAAGTGGTATCCTGTTCCAGTCCGGCCTCAGGCCCAACAGAGGATATATATGTTGCTGAATGTCTCCTTAAAAAGTTATGCAAGATGCAGCAAGCAAGGATGACGTAGTTTAGTTTATAGTCCGCCAAATGAATTGAAGAAAGGAATAAACGGAACCGGCTGGCCAGAATCCCAAAGGCATTCTCCACAACTCTTCTTGCTCTGGCCAGCCGGTAATTAAATACCCTCCTCTCAGGGGTGAGTGTCCTTTAGGGGAACGGCCTCATCAAGTTCTCACCGAGAGCAAACGCTTCATCAGCAATAAAAACTGAGGGGAGTCCATCCACATTCTCGTCATCAGGTGGCAATTCCAGGCCACCGGTCTGGAGACGATGGCACAGCTCGGTCTGAGCAAAGACTCCTCCATCAGACATCCGGCCGTTCTTCCCCACATCCACAAACAGAAAGTCCAAATGTGCCGAGACCACCGCCATCAAACTACACTATGGAACCCCTTATAGTTATAGAAATAAGACCCCGAATGCGGTGGTGGCACAATCTGGACATGCTTCCCGTCAATCGCCCCGACACAGTTGGGAAAGTCCCAACGGTCAGCGAACTGGGAGGCCACCGTCTGCCATTCCTGTGTACTTGAAGGAAACTGTGGAGTGCAAAAAAGAAAAAAAATAAGATAAGGACTTTAAAACCTAAATTGGATATCAGATTACACCAAAACATTAGTGAACAACAGCAGTCAAACATTATTAATATGTGTGTTTGTAATTGAAATGTTCAAAAACATAAGGCACACTTATAAGATTAATCACCCCCTCGATGGCCCATTGATACATTTGAATGTGGGGGGAGGGGTTCTAATTAGGGCCCAAAACACACCTGACTGGTTGAAACATTTGTGGGGTGGGGTTCTAATTAGGTTAACAAACACACCTGACTGGTTGAAACATTTGTGGGGTGGGGGGAGGGGTTCTAATTAGATTAACAAACACACCTGACTGGTTGAAACATTTGTGGGGTGGGGGAGGGGGTCTAATTAGGTTAACAAACACACCTGACTGGTTGAAACATTTGTGGGGTGGGGGAGGGGTTCTAATTAGGTTAACAAACACACCTGACTGGTTGAAACATTTGTGGGGTGGGGGAGGGTCAAACAAGACAATGGAGCAGACAATATACATTGTTCAAGGGACTATAGGCTAGAGATATAAAAGGACCCAGGATTGCATGGTGGGGAGGTTAATGAAGGAAAATATGCATGTAGGTCAATAAATGATTAATGTCCAAAAACAGGCATGAATGAAGATAAAGGGGACATTCACAGCATATTGAAAGCATGGCAATTAGGTAAGGAGGACAGTTATACAATACATCAGAAAACATTTAATACATATCATGTAATGTTAAAGGATAAAACTTACCTTCATATAGTCCTTCTGCAGGACCTGAATAATAGCAGAACAGGTCTCTGGGATTATGATCCCCAGAGCCTGGGGGGAGATGCCTGTCGAGAACTTGAAGTCCTGAAGACTTCTCCCTGTCGCCAAGTAACGTAACGTGGCAACTAGCCTCTCCTCCGCACTGATGGCTTGCCTCATGCAGGTATCCTGCCTGCTGATATAGGGGGTCAGCATAGCCAGCAGATGCTCAAAGACGGGGTCCGTCATCCTGAGAAAATTCCTGAAATCCTCAGGATTATTCTAACGGAGCTCACGGAGCAAAGGCATATGAGAGAATTGGTCACGCTGGCGCAACCAATTCTTCATCCATGAACTCCTCCTCGCCCTGTTCATGGACTGGACTCGGGTCAAAGTATTAACCCCAACACCAAGTCCCCACGCAGCACGAATTCGAGAACGAGAACGTCCACGCGACATGGCTTCAAAACGGTCGGCTGGTCAAACAAACAAACTTATAACAAATGCACTGAAGAACAGCAAGGCCTATGAATAACGACCTGAAAATCAGGAACGAGCGGACCAGAACGGCCTGCAAGGCAGGGTACGAACTGACCAACACGCACTGAAAAGCAGATACAAACCTCACAAGCACAAACTGAACCGCAGAAAACGATCGAAAATAAGCTGAAGTGTGAAAAGCGCGAATCGTCTCTAACCAAACTTCTACTAACACGAGATAAACACGAGATTAGCAGAAGGAGCCCAACGGGTGCCGTAGTGGGGCTTGAACTTCCTTTTTCTAGTCCCGTAGTACGTTCTATACGTCACCGCGTTCCAAAGCAGTGGACTTTTGCAGTGAGCGTGTGTGGCCAAGTCCGTCCGTTTTTAAGTCCGGCGCAAGGAGCCAACAAAGTCCGGCGAAAAGTCTGCCGGACCAAGTCTGCCGGAAAGTCCGACCGTGTGTACGCAGCATTAGTCTCACTATTCACTGAAACTCAGTGCAAAGTAGAGACCTCACCCATAACTGAAATTCAATACAAAAAAACGCCATTCTTTTACTAAAAAGTTGATGATAAAAAGTACAAACACAGCTAACCTAAAAAGATTGCATTCACTTAAAGGAAAACAAAAAAATACAAGACCGCATGGTTTCCCACACGCAAAGGAAAACAAAAATGGTGCCTACTAGATTCTAACAAGACCAAACTGCGCCTCCACAAACAAAAATAACTTTTTTAACACAGAAAAGACCGTACTACCTAACTCGCACTAAACGTTGAAATCTGCCCCAAAGGCTGGGAAATTCCACCAGAAACAAAACACAGCAGACACAAAATGGAAGTTGCAACAAACGAATGTGAAACCACGACAAAATGGGCGATGAAAGCTGAAGTACAGCCACATGGTAACAACAGCAAAAGAAAATGGCAGACGAAAGCCAGGCCACGACAAAATGGCGCCATTAACGCATGAAAAGCAGTTGTTGATCCTGCCAAAACCAGACTTCTTCACTTAGTTACACAAACTTCTCCCCACAAAACTGATGAACAATTGAAAATGCACAATTAGGAACACATGCTATCCAATGAAACAACAATGCCACATAAACCACAAAATAACATGGCTGAAACATACATTCTTGTCTCCAAACAATGTTCACATTCTCACCCTGAAAGGTCACCAGTAGGGATGAGCTTCGAGTTCGAGTCAAACTCATGTTCGACTCGAACATTGGCTGTTCGTCAGTTCGCCGAACAGCGAACAATTTGGGGCAGGGCCGGTGCTACTACTAGGCGGACTAGGCAACCGCCTAGGGCGCACTGCCGCCTAGGGCGCCTGGTCGCTGGTTTTCTACTCCCGCACTGTCCAAAGAGGTTGCAAGTATCCACCAGGCAGCCGCTCTGATGTGTG